>CM032121.1:29904229-31104229 GCA_018894105.1 Jacaranda mimosifolia
TAATAGGGCAAATTGCATTTTACCCCCTGTGAAATGGAAAAGAGCAAAAAGACCCCCTATTAAAAAACAATAGGCAACAAATCTCCTTATGATTTTAAAAAAATAGCACACCACCTCCCCCTCATGATTTGATGCAATTTAGTCATAATTTTAATATATAGAGACTATACTACCCCTAATTATTTCATATATTTTCAATTTTATTTATCTATTCTTTTTTAAATATATTTTTATATATCTTCTTTCTTTTATTCTTTTATTTATCTTTATTCTTTTTTATTTTTAAATTTAAAAATTATTTTTAATTTTCATCTTTCTAATTTATTCTATTTTTTATTTTTATATAAATATAAAATATATATAGAAATATAATATATTATAAATACATTGGTAATATTTGGATATGAATTATATGTTCTGGATTATGTGTTTTGGGAGAATGAATTTTAGGAATGGGGTTGGAGAATGTAAAATTTATGTTGGTAAAGATGATGTATGTTTGTTATGTTTTGGAAATAGCTAGAAACTTATTTTCGGGGATTTTAATATGTTTGTTTATATTTTGGGGAGACAAATTCTACTTTAGCAGTCAAATCAATATTTTTTTGTTAATTTTTTGGGTGAAAATAAAATTGAGTGATTTTTTTATTATTAGAATAATAATAAAATATGTATAGTATATATAATATATATGACATTTTGAGAAATTTAATTTGACATTTTGAAGTAAAAAAATTATTTTTAAAAAATGTAACCAAACATAGCCATTGTATCTATGTATATATTTTATATAATATATATATATATATATATATAACATAAATACACCAACCCCACCCTACCGTTACTCGCCGCCTCTGCGAGCGGCAGCTATGGCCGTGTTCATGTCGTCCGCAGCCACAGAGGCGGCCATGGCCACCCGCGAACGCGACCATGGCCGCTTGCACGAGCCACCCGTGAACCCGGCAATGGTTGATCTGCGATAGGCCATGGTGGCCGCGTTCACAGAGGCAGCCATGGGCGGTCGTGGGCCGGCGGCCGTCGCTCGACGGTGGAGGGATGGGGAAGGGTTGCCCCGGGGGGGTGTGGAACAGGGGAGAGATGTAGGTTTATATATATAAATATGTATCTATAATACATACATATATTTAATTTAACTATATATATGTATAATATTTTATATTTTTATAGTTAGAAGTAATCTGAGCCATTGATTTTTTTTCAATTTATCCAACGGTTGATATTTAGGGGTAAAAGTGACATTTCAATAGCAAAAACCCTAAAACAATCATACTTGCCGCGTGTGAATTACACCACGAGACGGAGGGAGGTAATTTGCTATTTTTTTAAAATCACAAGGAGGTTTGTTGCCTATTTTTTTTCAATAGGGGATCTTTTTGCTTTTTTCCATTTTTACAGGGGGGTAAAACCTAATTTACCTGTTTCTAATAAAATGGAAATTTGCGTGTGAATCTAATTATGTGTGTGTGTTTTTTTTAATTTATGCACGACAAACACTTTTCTCATTGTACACGAGTATAGTAATTAATTGCATAAGTTAAAAAACCTTAAATAAAACGTAAAAATTGTGTGGTCTTGAAACATGATTTTGACCATTGTTTATAGCTAACAACCAATATTAGACAATTAAATATTAAAACACTGCATCTAATTGATTTCGTATAAAATTGATGATTCACGTTCACGAATTTTAATTTCAAATCTCAATTTCGTGCCATCAAATATGGGAATTGATCTTGCTAATCAATATTTCGTTGGTCCTAACTAAAGATAATTGGTCAAGATATGTAAGGAGATAAAATCCAGTAAGAATAACATGAAGTTATATATGTGGTAAGGTGAACAAATCTCGTAATTTTTTTAAAAAAAAAAGAAAGAAAAGAAATTAAATATGAGAGGGAAAATCTGTTGGAAATAAGTTTTAAAATTTCTTCAATTTATTTTATTTCCAACAAATAATTTTATCATATGTCTTAACATGACAACTAATGTGCCTATGTGTTTTATCCATCTCATATTTATGGCCTCAATATCATTTTATTTAATATGTTTGACCACTTTATTTTATAATTATTGGACCTAATTATAATTGAATTTATGGTAGTTTTATGATGCTTTTAGTGGCCCATTAATCCTTTTTAAATGGTCAAACTTTTACTATTATATAAAGGGGTCATAATCTTTCTTTGGAACATAGAGTTGGTGTGAGTTTTAGTTTGTTTTATTTTATACACTCCCCACAAGCTTTTGTGTTTTTGGCAACGTGACTATGGATTGGTTCCTAGTCTCCTTGTAGTCGTGTACATGGGATGAGACACTGCTGTGAGCGAATGAGTTTTATCTTGGAGTCATGGTCAGCCACTAATACCCGCATGAAGGGAGGCAATCATGGCTTTAGGACAGCGACAAGTGTCGTGACTCTCCATTGATCCAGCTCCAATTTCCTCATTATTTATGCGGTTTGGTTGATCACTTTCTTAATTATTATTTTATAAAATTATGATCATGTAAATTATTTTACTTTATTTTATATTTTAACACAAATCACACAATTCTCCACAACAATCTAAAGCCATGAGTAGAATTTGCGATTTGTGCTAAAAGAATAGCATAAGCGTGATTGGTTCTAACCAATTATCTTGTGACTCTTTGCGTGTATGTTTTGTGAGCTTAATAGCAATATGTTTGATAAATCAAGCAATTTTATGATCACTGGATGAGGCGCTGGAGTTGCAATTCGGATGAATATGAATGTCATGCAAGCTTCAAATGTTGATGAAAATTGGTATGGATTTCTATTCCTTCACAACAGGTATGTAACTAGACTTAGTGGAGATATCATATAAAACCTTTTAAATCTTCATTGAGGATCTTTCATTCTGGTGAAAGAGTTTCATGCATTTTTCTATACCATGAACATAAAAGTTTGATAGAGGATTATCTTGTGGTGTAACCTTGATGTGTGAAACTACTAATCCATCAACTCATAAATTTGTCCTTGGAATGATGTAAAAGTTACACAATTGCCTATGACAAATAAGATCAAAATGCTAGCTATCAAATAATGAGAATAACTTATTCTTTTGGAAGTTACATTTGCCTAGAAGAAGAAAAAGAAAATATTTGGCCTTTGAAGTCTATGATATGTGCAAAATAAATGTGTATTTGTTTATTTTACTTGGTGAATTTATTTTCATTAGTCTCTTGGGCCATAACGATGAATTAATTTTAATATAGACATGTGGAGTTAATTATATTTGAGTAATTACCTATTTATTCAATATATATATATAATTTATGACAAGAGTTATATATTTCTCTAACGGCTAGTTAATTAATTAAGAATTATTATTGAATGACCTTGAAAATTAACTAATGATATTCCTGTTGAATCATTATATGGGAGTTACATGTTATCAAATAAATAATATTAAGTGTTGGTTATAGTGAGATAAAATAGGTCATTTGCAAGCAAACGACTAGTAACAGTCATGCATGCCTTAACGGAAAATTCAATGCATGTACTTATGAGCAAATTATTTGATGGTTGGTCACAATTCATTAGGCAATTCATTTTTTATTTTATAAATGCGTATATATAATATAATATTTGTGATGTTAAATGAGATGATTAGATGTGCGCATGGCATCTAAGATTATTCATTGGTTTTGAAAATGTCTAGTGTCTACTTGTTCTTGATTTTAATTAAACTTTATTGTGCATTACTAAATGTCATTAGACTGTTAGAACCACTTTGAAAACCTATTGCACCATTAGTAATATTTGAAGGTTATACTAATGAGTCTCTGAGAAAGCGAGAAGTATAGAATCATTGATTTCTGGGGTATGATTATGTGGTATCATTTTTTTCAATCAAAGAGCAAATGCATATTTTGAATATAAGTATATAGAAATTATTTAATTACATGACAATTACATATGAGTCTACTTTGTCTAGAGATTAAGTAAATTTAATTATAGTGACAAATTATATTGATGTTACTATATCATTGTTACTTTAAGCTATTTTTTAAAAGTTTGAGATTCACTTAATTGTTGGGTGTTGGAATATGAAAAAAAAATTAGAGTACTTATCTCAAACATACACTCAAATCATATGCATAAACTTTTAATATAGTTCTTAATTTCACTAGATTCTGTTGTGACTTACTAGATTATATTGACCTATTGCATGAGCTAGTGTGCTATTATTGCAATTTCTAATGGGACGTGAGCTTTGAGATAATTTAATTGCATGATGTGTTTAAAAAGAAAAAAAAATAGATATCTTTTCTCCAAATTGAAGGAAATGTGGGGGGTTCAGTTTGCAGGTGAAATTTGAAACTTCTTGTTCTTCATTTTTTATTGATAACATTTTATGATTGAAACTTTTTTATTGTTGGTATGCATTAAAAAAGTTTTTGAAGAGTTGAAGAAAGAAGAGTGCTTTATTTTTTTTATTACTTCAATTATAACAAAATGAGGGGGTCTAAGTGAATCTAAGAGTTTTATAAAATAAAGATCTATTATTCTTGAGTTTATAAGTGTGCAGGATGTATCAAACAATAATATCTCAGAAGAAAACTCAAACTCCAAAATATTCGGAGAATTTTAGGTGATATTTAGATTTACTTTCATGGACCTAATAATATTATTTGTGGAGTTCTATTTTGTAAAACAGGTTCATGTGCATAAGTGAGTGAATACAAGAAGGGATGAAAAATGAAATAAGAGGCATGTGATGTTATATTCCATGAGATGGAAAAACTGTCTCGGGGGACTAGCGCAGAGGCTAGGTCCTTAATCATCGAGGGGGATGGGCTAAGTCCATAAGGGAGTCACCTCTGGGAGTAACCCAACCTTTGTGATTGGAGACCCCATGAAGAAGGTTCAATGGATAGGAACAACCCGTACTGCGTGACTCGTATATAGCACTAATTTTAAGGAGTGTACATGAGATATCTCCTTCCCATCCCTAAGGTGAAGTGCTATGATAATGTGATGTTAGGATGGGCTTTGACCCTTAATGAGACCGAAGCGGGATTTCCGCGATGTATGGATCACACATACCTTTGGAAGGCTTACCTAAGTGAGAATTGCCATGGGCCGTGGCTGTGGGTTTGGGCTAACCCTAGAAACCTCATGAGAATCAAGATTGAGCGCAGGGCCATTAACGCGCTAACCCGCTATAACCATGTCCTAAGTCAATATCGTGTGTGTGGTAATTAAAGTTTGGCTCAAGGGACCTAATTCAAGGTTTAGTCCATTATGGCTCCCCCAAACGGATATTGCCAACACTAAGTGTATGTTCAAGCCCGGAAGGCACATGCACCGATTGCACGATATAAGTTGCCATCATATTTATTTTATATTAAATTTCAGAAATTTTAAATCTTGTGGGGGATTGTTGGAAATAAGTTTTAAAATTTCTTCAATTTATTTTATTTCCAACAAATAATTTTATCATATGTCTTAACATGACAACTAATGTGCCTATGTGTTTTATCCATCTCATATTTATGGCCTCAATATCATTTTATTTAATATGTTTGACCACTTTATTTTATAATTATTGGGCCTAATTATAATTGAATTTAGGGTAGTTTTATGATGCTTTTAGTGGCCCATTAATCCTTTTTAAATGGTCAAACTTTTACTATTATATAAAGGGGTCATAATCTTTCTTTGGAACATAGAGTTGGTGTGAGTTTTAGATTGTTTTATTTTATACACTCCCCACAAGCTTTTGTGTTTTTGGCAACGTGACTATGGACTGGTTCCTAGTCTCCTTGTGGTCGTGCACATGGGATGAGACACTGCTGTGAGCGAATGAGTTTTATCTTGGAGTCATGGTCAACCACTAATACCCGCACGAAGGGAGGCAATCATGGCTTTAGGACAGCGACAAGTGTCGTGACTCTCCATTGATCCAGCTCCAATTTCCTCATTTTTTATGCGGTTTGGTTGATCACTTTCTTAATTATTATTTTATAAAATTATGATCATGTAAATTATTTTACTTTATTTTATATTTTAACACAAATCACACAATTCTGTCATAACATGACAATAAAATAAATTGAAGAAGTTTTAAAACTTATTTCCAACAAAATCTACTTCAACAGACGTGTTTCTAGACATGGGCATATATAATAAATTAAAATAAAAAATAGATAATAATAATAATAAAAAAAAAGAAATTCTATTAAATTTGACTTACAGTAATCAAATTCTCAACAATAGATTCCTTTCATTATTATTTAAATGACAATTTTGATAATCGTATATAGTATGAAGAACCATCTTTACTAAAACTTTGATGAATTTTTCTCAAGCCCATGATTCGCTGGTTCAAATTCACTCCGCTATAACTTATTCTGCCAAACTATGAGACAAAACTCGAAGAAGAGCAAAGGGAAAAAAGAAAAGAAAAGAAAAGAAAAGAAAAAGGACCGCAAAAATGGAAAATTTATTATTTAAAAATATTTCTTACATCCAAAATTAATTAAATAAACAGCTATTATGTTTGGAGCATGGAGAGGCAAAATGAAAGGCATGTTTGATGTTTGATTAGCAAAGGACCCACCACATGGGAACTGGGAACCCCTGCCTTGGGGACTCGTTATTTTTGTAAAATTTTAGGACATATGATTAAATATAGGAGACCGATGTAGTCACATGATACAGGGAACAACTTTGTTATCCCCTGTTCTCTTCCATGTCGGTGATTGAGAAGAATTGAAGCTGTGGGCCAGAAACTGGACGCACAAAATCTGATTTTGATGCATGGGTAAGGAATTCACATGCTTATATAGTATTCATCAAATTTATTTGCTTTTCATCCCATAATCTTGGGATAATATGGTCCTCGGACAAACCTTTTATTTTAGTCCTGCAGACATACATGCTTATCTTAATGTAATGAATTCCACATACACAAAGGCCCAACTTTATTAACAAATAGTGGAATATGTACATGCAACTTGCTCGTAGATTGCCCGGAGGTGCTTGGTGCATGATACTTAACAAACTGACAGTATGGCATGTATTCTCAATCAAACTAGGGAAAGTGGTATTGCCGAGATCCTGCATAGATATAGCTAGCATGCAAGCATATGTGCACTACTATTCTATTGATTGTTCAATGATGTTAACATACATTTAGGGGACAATTCGATTGAGTGTGAGGTGAGATTCTGTCGTTGATTTGAAATTATTTGACAATTTTTTTTTAAAATCAATCTATTTATATTCATCGGATTGAATATCATAATAGTGTGAGTACATTGTTTGAATATAAAATCAACAACACATGCTGGAATCGCCAAGGAATTTTTCGAAACTTAAGTTGTAACGAGGTAAAAAGAAATATGTCAATGTATAGAAGTAGGTAGGATATTATATATGTTGTGTACATTTGTCACATTATAATTTGAGGTATATATAGTGGATTTCTAACGTGGGACCTTTCCTGTTAATTCTACATGACATTTATAGATCTACCTACATGTACTTAAAGAACGGTTATGATTGCGGGTCGCCTTATGATCTAACTCGTGTAAAAAAGTGTGGGTCGTGAAGTATTAGGATATTAATTTTAAGGGATGAGGACAAAAGATGCTTTTGTCATCAGAGAACATCATCGTTGATGTGAGCAAATTGATTGATTGGAGTTGAAAAAAATTAAATATTACTAAATATGAAAAAATAGACAATAGTATTTAAAAAATGTGATATTTTGAGGAGAATGTTGTGGAAAATAGTAGACAAATTACTTTGTTGAGGGCTAATTAAGTAATTAAATAAAGAGAGGCATAACCCTTTCGTAACTTGATGGTGCTAATTAATTTTTCTTGTTTGCTTGACTTGATTAGGTGTGATACATATCTAATCAGGCCTCTTCTAATGTTTGCTTCAATTGATAAAAGCCCTTGATAAATTATAGGCTCTACATTATTTATTGTTGCTTTTGGAAAATGGATCAAGGGGCAAAATGCTTGATTAGGTGTGATAAGAATTACAAAGATTTAATAAGGTCTATTTTTTATCTTATTTTCAATTAAACCATGATTCTAAAAATGGGAAAGAATGAGAAAATTATAAAAAGCATATTAAAAAATATAAAGGATATAATAGTAAATTTATATATATATTATATTTTAATTTATCTATATACTAATCATATCAACCAAACATAAAATTAAAATATTCTATCCTAATAGGCTTAAAATGCATCATTTTCTTATGTATCACTTCTAATCACATCATTCCAAGCAAACGAGCCCTAAATAACCTCAAATTCTACCTAACTTTATTGTTGAATCTTACCTTTGCTGTGGCCTTCTCTGTTTCTTTGTGCTACAGTTAACTTATAAGCACTTGCATTTCATGCGCAAAATTTTATAATGGACAAATGGATCCAAGTCTCTTTAACATTTTTCCATCAAGCAAGAAATGGACGTCCAAGAAATGGTTGTTGATGGAATAGCAAACTTTTGAAGTAATAGATTCAGTACAAATTAAAGACAGCGAAATCGCGTAGGTCTGTGTGGAGTTTAAGCATATGCCTTCACATGTACGCACGTTCTTAATGTAAAACCACAGGGCATACCATATTTTATTTTCGCGAGGCCCGTGTTTGGAGGTCATTGGGACCAACTCGATGTGTGGGGCTATGACTGACTATATGCCTCGCATTTTTCACGATGACGGGGAGTTTGTATTGGTAATTATAACTTGTTTGGGTTCTTTATTTTAATTTATACTTTATTTTTATTTTATTTTATTAATATATGATATATATATATTGAATATTTTTTTTATAAAAATAATTAATTGAGAATCAAATACATGCACTTACTATATATACATTATGATGGAATATGGAATGAAATATATAATTTAAATGAATTACAACAAGCTGTCATTTAGGATTTATGAATCTAATTAAGGTCATAGTCACCACAAAAAACAAAAAGCTTATGTGTGAAACACACACACACACACACACACCTATATATAGGATTGTAACGAATTTATGAGAAAAATAGTTCTTAGAATTTAGAGTTGAATTGATGAAATTAGGATCATGATAAACTTTCCATTTAAATTTTACTTAAAATAAAAAGTCGAATGTTTGAAAGCAAGGAAAATGGATAGGATCTTTGGCCTTGATGAAAATTTTACATGCTTAAATTAGTAAACTGGTCAAGAGAGAAAAGTTTAAAATAAATAAATTGTATTGCCATAGAATCTTGTAAATCAATTAATAGAGTATCTATGCTATTTCAAAAGTACCAATTTGTGTTTTGACTGATCTTTCTAAAGTACCATAATTACTATCTTTGTTCTCATGGATACAACATGTTGTAAAATGTAAGTAACCACAATTCATAATCTACTATTGTTACTCTATAGCTTACTACCACTACTATTATAATTATTTTTATTTTAAAAATCAAATAATTACATTGAAATTATGAAAAGATATATTGTTATATAGAAAAACAGACAAATATTTTTATTTAAATCTACTACAAAATTTTAGTATATACATGGAGTGTGCAAAAACCATCAATTTAATTATGTGTCGTCTTACAGTGGACTTAATATTGTTGGTTTAGCTTAATATGGAGTGTTCATGCCATCTAAATCCATATGTATCTATGTTGGTTGTTGAGCCAAATTTAATCAACCTGGCATTTCATATATATATATATATATAAAAGATGCGAGTTAAGTAGAATTTGATCATTTTATTTAAATATAGAATGCAAATATATCTTTTCACAAATATTCCTATAATTTTTTTGACCCATTTCAATTTTAAATTAAATGATCGCAACATAATATCATAGCACATATATACTTCTTTGTTCATGGCACTTGTCTACAACCAATTTCGTTAAGATATTATGAGAAATATTTTCGTTTGGTTTCATTTCCAAAGTCTCTTTTTTCATTTGTTACTATTCCAAAAATAAAACACATCACTTTTTACATATTTTTACCTAACATCATTTTTATTTTTATTTTTATTTTCAAAACACATTCTCCAATAACTCATATATCTTATCCTAATAACCTATATATCTTCTATATCTCTCCACCTACCACCTATTAAATTCAACATAATCATTACTTTTCCAACAATTCATCCAAATACAAATTTAATTTTAACTTATTTCTATTGACTAACTTTTTAAATTTTAAAAATTATGCAAACGGAAATTGAAAATGAAAATAAAACCAAAAGGGTAAATAAACAACACATTGCTTATTCTTTTCTTCACGCCTTGCTATTCAAAGATGAAGAATATTCACAATGTGGTGGTGGACGATGTTCATATATTAGTACTTTTAAACTCTATAGTCTATACCTGTACAAATTTTGACAATTGACAAACATTACCATAAAATTATGTTAAAGGTAAAAAATTTAATATTAATATAAAAATTGTAATTAATGATAAATATTAAATGATAATAATTTTTATCTTATTACAACAATCATTTATTGTAACAAATATGATGTATTTCAACCTGTCACTAGGTATGATTAGCGTATATGAAAATGAGAATATAAGGCCTCGTTTGTTTTTATTCTTAAATTTCATTTCCCTTTTTTTATTATTTAAAAATAAAAATACATAACTTTTTACACATTTTTACTAAAATATTTTCATTTTTATTTTCAAAACACATTTTCAAATAACCTATATATCTTATCCCAATAATCTATATATTTTCTTTATTTAATTATCATTATTATTATATCTTTTCACTTGCAACTTGCTAAATCCAATATAATCATTACTTTTCAATAATCTATCCAAATATAAATTCATTTTCAACTCATTTTTACTAGCTAACTTTTTAAATTTTGAAAATGACAGAAATGAAAAATGACAATAAAAAGAAAACCAATCGGGCATTGATAGCAACCAAAAATGTAGCAGTAATTTATTATAAAAATTTTTAATGACATTATATATGTCATTAATTTTTAATAGTAAAACTTTAAATATATTTTTTTAACAAAAATTTTCCGGATTATTTTATTATTTAATCATTATTAATTTTGGCAAATCTTTCTTTACCCTTGCAGTGAAACTGAAGCTGTTGTCAACAACAACAGCAGCAGCTTGTCAGACGCTATCCATTTTATCTATCTAATAGAATAGAATTCCTCAAAAAACGAGAATAGGGAAGAGAGAAAAAGGCAAGTGAAGAAAAAAGGTAAAGTTTGTTAAGAGCAGTTTTAATTGAGCAGTCCCCCAATTACCAAAGCTTTACTCACGTGGTGTAGTGCGTGGATGTAAGGGTGTAAACGAATATTAAACAGATCGGATACATTATTTTTATATTTATATTCATTTAATTTTTTAAATATTCGGATACGGATACGGATACGGATTTGGCAGATATTTAAAAATAATATCCAAATTCGTATTCGTCGGATACGGATATATCCGTATTCAATTATAATTATTCATATGCATTCATATTTTATTAAACTTATCCGTATTCGAATTATTATTTTATATTCATATTCGATGATAATTATTTAGATATTCATTTACGAATATCCAAATACGTGAATCTATGAACCTATAATAAATACATATTTTAATTAATAGAAGGAACTATATCATTTTATTAAAACGAAAGCAATCAAACAAATAGCATAATTTCTAATTAATAATTGACTTTATAATTAATTATTAGTACTTATTAATAATGATGAGGGTTTGATCCGTTGTGTATTGGTTCAACTAGGAGACTGGATGAAACTCGACCTCTCTGGTCGATATACTTGTTCAGGTGGGCTGAATCCTGCAATCACAAGCAAACGTCGGGCTAGCCGAGGAGCCCTCGGCTTAGGCCCTCCGACGCTCAAGTCAATGCGGATCGACTTGATAATAAGAGCAGCAGAGTATGAACTTTTTGTATATATGAGAGCATACCTTTAGAAGGTTGGAATAGGAGTATTTATAGCCTTCTCCACCTGGGGATTTGTCTGTAATACCCTTGACGAGTAGGGAGGGCCTTTGTCCTTACATGAGGGGCAATTGGTCAACTCCCCTCCCTCTGCCTCTCCAGGTGGCCATCTTTTCAGGCTTTAAGGCAGAGGAGTACACTGTTGAAGCGCCTGCTGCGTCAGACGGTAAGGGGGGCGGCATGCGCCATTAAGGCGGAGGCATACCGTCTGTCAGTGCATTTAATGCGGCGGCAGAGTATTGTACTGTATCGATCTCTCTGGTCGAGATGGTCGACCAGACATTGTTCTGGGAAACAGGTTAGAGGCACGGGGTCAAGAAAGAGGTCGACCGAGGTCGATTGCGTCTATGGGCCTCGAATGTAAGACTGGGCTTGGCGCTGCATCTTTGGGCCAATTTGGTTTGGGCCGAGCTACTTGGGCCACCCCATATCATGAGTCCCCCCAGTTCCCAAGGCTGAACGAAGATTCGACGAGAAGCGTTGGGAAGTAGCTTGATGGCCAATTTCAAGAATCGACTAGGATTTTTCGAAAATCGACCAGGGTTTGGCGCATTTATTGAGCGGTTACATCGGGCCCGCGTGGGGCGGCGTGGTGGTTACTTGCATTATTACAGGCATTTGACTACTTAATTTAGTGGCTTTTTTGCTTAATTGTTTAAAATATTATATAAGATCCTAACCTTATAGAGAATTATAAAATATTTGCTCTTGCTTTTATAAATTAAAATTTTGAAACTTTTGAAAAAATAAAATTTTAGAGGACAGTTTTGCATCAAATCTCATAAAAACATACTGGAACTCACAAGACCCACATGAGTATTGTTAAAGACATGTTTAAAAAATTCGTGATTTTTTATTAGAGAGATGCCACTTTTCGTCTCATATCATATAATACATCATTCCTCATTCATTTTTAAGCATTCGGAATTAATTTGGTCTACAATTTTACCGATCCAATAACTCGGAGTACCCAATAGAGTCATACTAAAGGTGAATTCATGTTTACGTCCGTTCAAATTTACTACCACCAAAAAGATAACATGTGTCATGGAATTTATAATACATAATTTATATGGTAATTAGTTGAAGGAGTTTATTTAAATGTCATTCATATATTTGAATAAATATATATATATATATATATATTAAGAAATTTATGAACCCAGTCAATTAATTAACCAAATACCTAGATTACTTTCTGCCAAAACATGCGCAGCCGGATATGCATCAGGTCATATGGTGAACCAATTAAGAAAAGGAGCATGGGATGGGAGTATTTTATGGCATGTTAGGACTTGGAGGGTTGAACCTAGACAAAGAATGGGACTTTTCAACTATTCCTGGTGGCTCCAGACAGCTGATGGAACCAAAATGCTATAATCATGCATGTTACAACAAAGACCATTTATGGTCCATTTAGATGTGTTAAATTAGAATTCTACAGGATCTTCCTTTGACCTCAACACATATCATATGATGGCGGCATATTCAAACCCACTGATGTACTTAGATAAACTTATGACAAGATTTTGGCTCTGATTAGGATCTGATATAGGATCAAGAATTGACTATCTGGGCAAGTTCCTAATTATTTAACAAAATTAAATGGGTTATAAGCCAAAGCCCACATGATCATTTTGATAAAATTATATATATATATATATATATATGTTCACACAAATTTCATTGTCTGCAAAATTAAATCACAAGACAAAGAAAAATAATTGATAAATTGAATTTATATTAAAAAATATGTGAGAATTACAATTTATCAGAGAAAAATATAAATTCCCCAATAAAACTAATTCCCTGATTTTTCTCCTAATATATATGATCAAAGGGCTTGAAGCTTGTTCTTGGATATATGGGGTAGTATCCTTTGACTTGATAAAAGAACACTACGAGATTTTTTTGAAACTTGAACCTTGACTCCAAGATCAAAGGACTTGATGACTTGATGCTTTGAAGAGGGATAGGACCTTCGCGGTGGCAATACGTCGTTGCAGCAAAAACTTGAAGACTTGAGTCTTGGACTTGAGCTTTGAAAACTTGAGAATATATGGATATGAAAATATGAGTATGAGAATATGTGTATATAGGAATATGTATATGTGAATATGAGGATACGAGGATATTAGAATATGAGAATATGAGAATGTGTCTATATGAGTCTCTAATCATCCCCTTTATATAGGTGCTCAACAGAAGGCTAAGAAATGACTTGAACTCATTTAATAATTATCTCTTTGATGTACATTTAAAAGATAATATCAAATATTCTTGACTTGATTGGTCCACATACATAGATGCGCCACATGTCCCAACTTGATTAACTTGAGAGTGTTGGGCCACTAGACTTGATTTGATTGACATGATATATTTTAATCTCAACACTTGTCAACATTTGATTTGTATAAAATAATAACAAAATATTAATTAAAATTAATTATTCATCATTTGAAATTAAATTTAATAAATTCCAATACATAAATAAAAAATTTTAAATTAATAACTAATATATTATTTACACATGTCATTTTTTAGTTGGCCCAAAAATTAAGCCGTCTACAATATATGTAGTTTCCCACTTAATTAATTGGGCTCAATAATTTAGAATATGTAAATGAAGGCAATATATGTGACTCATTATTATAAATACCCCTAATTGCAAAATCATGAGGTACGGAATCTTTATTTTTTTAGTTGCTCATAATTTTCTCCCTACACTACCCTCTTCTATGTTTCTAATGATTTATTGTTAAGTGCAGAATTTGAACTAAAGTAGATGCTGAAAGACGTTTGGCCCGCATTAAGAACGAATTTCTCCACACTTGCACCAGAATTTACGTTATGTCATTCAATTTTTGAACAATACAGTATCTATATAATTTAATTATAAATTATTAGATCATATATTGTTTTAACATATTTTCATCTAGTAATTTATTAATAATTCATATATATGAATATACTCCCAAATAAGCAAATAAAATTTTCTATGGTTAGATTTTAAACCTAGATGCGAATCTCGTAATTGTTACCATCATCACGAAATTACTTCATTTTCACCAAACAAAAAATATCACCTCAACTCATCAACAGCGAGAGAATATGCAAAAAGGATCTTGAGATTGGACAAGGATAGAGGATACAGGATAGTGATATCATCTCCATCTTTGGACCGCCAAAATTAGGCTAGGCTAAAAGTTTTGAGGTAGAGGTGGGTGTAGGGGCTAAAATGGAAATTTACGTAACTGGTGCAGACATTAACTGCACATAGACACAGCAAAAGAATTCAAATATTCAGGCAGCACAACACAAGCCAAGCCAGATACGACGAACTAGTAGGGCAATAACAACGGCGTAGACTACGGTCAAAATCGAAAGGCCCATTTATATTATTTAAAAAATATATATATTTGTTGGATTTGTATATATATATATATATATATATAGCGATGGAGTCGCAATCAAAACATGTGATCTCCAACGGTCCGTGTTGTGCTGAGCTAAAGCAAAGCCGTCAGGCAGTGGGCCGTCGAATGTGGTCAGGAGTGGCATACGGGTCTGTTTCCCGGAATCTGGGTTTTGTGGTCTTGGGGCCCATTCCACTTCACATGAATTTCGATTTTCGACCAACTAATTCTTGTGGTTTTAAACTATGTACCTACGACCTACAGTACTGAGTAAATTAATATTTGTGCATTTCGATGGATAATATATTGACGGGGTTTATTTCTCAGAGTCAAGGTAAGTGAATTTGATTATAAAAACTCTTATTTTTGGAAAGATAACTTAGATTAATGTTTCAAAATAAATGGGGGCCAAAACATTCATTACTTAACAAAAAGACTGATGTATCATCAAATGCTGAAAAAACATATGAAATATCTTCGAAGAATAAAAAAGACATTCAATTTTTTTTTTAATTACATCTAAAATATTATATTAGATAAAGGGTTGCATAAATTGCAGCAAAATAGTTTTTAATTGTAGTTTTTGTTTTTAAAGGATTAAAAATAGTAGCAACTTTACAAATACTCTAAAACAATTAAAATTTCAATGAAAAAATGATAATCGCCTATCAAAATTGAGCTACATTATAATTAACCATATAAAACAAATACGTAGATGATTGAATTTGAGTACCTTATCACCATGCCATTTAAAAATTTAGCAATCAAAAACTATCAAATAAGAATTAACTATGTGTTCAAAGTTTTAAAAGTATTTTTAGTACGCCCATAATAATAATAATAATAATGATGGTAAGTAATTAATATATAAGACTAGCTTAAAATGCAAAGACAAATGTTGACGAGTGGGGATAACGGAATCTTCACAAAAAATTCAATTACTTTCCAAAAAGAATATTAAGACACGTAAAATTATTAGAAGAAAAAGAGAAATCAGCTCAATTAGATGAAGAATATGTGCGAATTTTGATGGTAAGCAGTCTTGGAAATCAAAAGGGAGATAAATATTTATATATATATATGATGAGGGTTCGATTTCGATAATGAATAGGGATTCGGTTTGAATCACGATCCGCGGTATTGATATTCTGGATTGATTTGGAATTAGAATCCTGCAATCACAGCAAACATTAGGCTAGCTGAGTGGCCCTCGACTTAGGCCCTCTGACGCTCAAGTCAGTATATAATTCGACCTTTGAAATCGAGCAGCGGAACGTAAGAGCTTTAGGGTGTATCAGTCATACCTGTGAGAGGCAAGGTTGAGGGTTTTTATACTCCTCTCCCTTGTAGGAAATGTCAGGGAAGCCCTTGGCTTACCCCAGGGGTCTCCAGCCTCATGCCGGGGGTAATTGGTCCATTTCCCCCGTTTGAATATTGTCAGCTGGATGTCCTTTCATGCTGCAGGATAAGATGGTGCACTGTTGCGGCGCCTGCTGTGTCAAACGGTGAGGGAAGGGCATGCGCCATTAATGTGGAGGCGTGCTGCCAGTCAACGCATTTAATGAGGTGGCAGAGTACCGTGCGGGGCTCGACTTTTCGGATTGACCCGGATAGGTCGACACAGGTCGAGTAGCTCCGAGGGCCATGGACCGCCTGTCTAGGCTTGAGGTGGATTGATCGAACAGGGTCGACGGGTCACTTGGGTCATGGGCTGTTGATTGAGTGTTAGGCCTCGTTGATTTGGGCTATTTTGGGCCATCCTATATCATGAGTCCCCTTACTTCGCAAGGCCGAACAAAGAATCTATGAGCGGCGTTGGGAAGTAGCGAATGTTAGTGACCATCGACCAAGGTTTTTGAAAATCGACTAGAGTATTGCGCATTTGCTGAGCGGTTACACTGTGGTGCGCGTAGGGCGGCGTGACGGCTTCACCCATTATTGCGGACACTTGGGTAACTGCGCCCGGACGCTTGGGTAACCGTGCCCCCTTCCTATAAATGCTTAATGTAATTCTGCCCATTTTTACTTTTACCGCTTCAGAATTTCCGCGAGCGTTTAGGAGATATCTTTCGCTACAAGACTGCCTAAACTTTGCGTTCGCTTCGCAGATTTTGTGGGCTTAACCTTCATATCCAATAAGTGCTCCTCCGCTTCTTCGTTTCTCCAAATCCTTTCTCTTTATTTTTCTTTTGAAGAAGATGCTTGGGTTGTTCAGTTTTGAGGGTGACCAGGGGGGGACAGTGAGGCCACCTTGTCTGAGGGGCGTAGGGAGTTTCCTGCTCCTTCTGGTGGGCTGTCTAGCGGTGGTTCTGGTTCGAGTGGCTCGAGCTCCGGGAGCTCGAGCAGCCCGCGCGGTGGAGAAGTTGGGCCCAGCCGGGGTATAGCTCGAGCAGCCCGCGCGGTGGAGAAACTGGGCCCAGCCGGGTACCCCATTCTCGCGGGCGATTATTCACCACAGACCACTATAGTGAGATAATTTCAACAATGACCCCTATGGATTTGGTGCGCCTGAAGGAGCTTTACCATATTCCTCCCGAATACCAATTCTTAACCCCTGGGCCTCCTGGTCGAATGCATCGTGCTCCCGCCGGTTGCATAACAGTGTTCGAGGACGCACTGAAATGTGGGTTGAGGTTCCCCTTAAGTGATAGTATGATAGGTTTGCTTAGGGGTCTTCGAGTGTGCATAACTCAACTATTCTCGTGGCTCCCTCATCTTCATATGGGTAGGAGGGGAAGAAACGTTACTTCTTCGTTCGAGTGAAGGGGGGGTTTGACATTCCTCGAGAGTGGTTGGGGGGTCAGGTCGAGATACCAGGGAGTCGCACCCCCACTTGGCCAAACACCTTCGTGAGGGATCTGATCGAGTTTGGTCCCGTGGAGGCCACTGTATTCCTCGAGGAGAAGCAGTTAGTGCTGGCTGGGTTGTCGCCAGCCTCTCTAAACTTTCCAGATGATTATGAGATAGGTAGATGAAATGCGTACCATGCTTTGTTATTTAGCTGCGTTCATTTCTATATTTGACATCTGTTGTGTTTATTCTTTGCAGATCGGGACGAAATCATGAACCGAGCAAGAATTAATGTACTAGCTCGCGCCGAAAGGAACCAGCAGCGCAGACAAGGCGCTGCGTCTCGACAAGGGTCGACTGGAGCCGACGAGCCACGTCGGCAGGCTGCGGCCCCAACGCCATCCCCGACCCCCTCGCCTGGTCGAGCAGAAGCGGTCGAGAGGGCCGAGGGTCGGGGAAAAAGAACCATGGGCGAGCAGAGTGGGCCCCCTCCCAAAAAGATTGCTGCTGGAAGGGAAAAGGGAAAATCGAAGAGCGTGGGGTTGGGGTCGGGGATGCCGACGGGAAATGATCTCTTCGGGGATTGAGGTACGGAGACCTTATTCAGCCTGAGGAAGTTCCCGTCTCCTCGGTTCAGGTCGGACCTCGGTCTACTTCTGGACGAGTCGTCCTATATGTATGGATCTGGGCCAACTGGGGTCGACCCCTTGAAATGGTTGTTGGCTGGTCAGTTCCTGGCTGACCAGAAGAGGATAATGGGCCTGAGTCAGCCCGGGGCACTTTTCGAGCTCGCGTATCACGCGAACATGGTAAGATCTTGTAAGCTGTAAGCTTGTGTAATCGATTTTCCCTGCATGGATAGCAATGACTTTTATGTTTCAGGTCGGGCAAATTGCCTACAATTTTTATCGCCGCTCCGAGCTGGCGCTCGCTGATCGTGAGCAGTTGGACGCTGGCGGCGATGCCGAGACATTGAAGGTCCAGCTTGAGTCAGCCCAACTGCGGCTCGAGGAGGTGCAGAAGGAGAATGCCAAATACGCCGAAGAAATGGAGGCGAAAGACCCGCAAGTTTTACTGGCGGTGACTGAGTAGACAAAGATGGAGGCGAAGTTGAAAAAACTCAAACTGGATATCCATGTCGCCTATGAATTTGGTCGGTCGGCTGGTCGAGGCAAGCGCCTAGTCGAGGCCAGGACAGAGTTCGAGCGGGTAGTTCCGGAGGTCCGCAATGAGGCGATGCAACAGTTCATGTTGAGCCTCGCCTTTCAGGATGCGAGCGTGGTGCTGGCCTTGGATGATGCCCGAAGTGCCTTTAATAAGGCTATTGCGCAAATGCGGCACCTGGGCTATACGGTTAGCGACGAAGATCGCGCGAAGATGGGCCTTGCTCTCGACGAACAGTTGCGCCCAATTGGTGATGAAGAGGTCGACGAAGCCGAAGCCGAAGCCGAGGTAGAGGCAGCGGAGGAGGTCAACATGACTCCTGGAGAGAGGCAAAAGGCAGACCTCCAAAAGAAACTGAAGGTGGTAGGTCGAGAGTTTGAGTTCGCCGGCGACCTCGCGTATGAAGTCTCTGAGGGCCGAGCCAACACTGCCTCTTTCTTCCCAGCCGTCGAGCGACTGTTTATGTCTTCTGCCGCCTGCCCCTCTCGCCCAGTCACCGCTGCCGTGCCCGTTGCAATGGCACCGCCTGGTCTCCGTCTACTCCTGCTCCCGCATTACCAATCGAAGGGTCTGGCGGTTCTAGTTAGGGCATTAATACTTGTATTTATTTTGATGTACATGCCTCATTGGGGCTTTTTGAGAATGAAATAAAGTTTGTTGCCTTTCATCGGCCAGCCGTTCATTTTCGAACGATGTTTTAAGCCCTCGTAGAGCTACTTTAAGCAAGTCGTTAGGATATAGTTGGTGCTTGGTTTTGGAGCACTTTTTGCCATTGCAAGATAGGTTGAACTTTTTTGCCATTTATAATTAGCAAAGTGTAAATTGAGTTTGTCGATGGGGCTCTACTTCAAGCCTTAGCGGCGTTTCTGTGAAGGGTGACGTCGATTTTGTGATCCTACCTCAGGGGCTTTGACGTTACTTTGTTGAGAATTTTTGGCAACTATAAGGTCGCCTTATGTGGTCTCGGCCCGTGGCCCCGACTGGGTGACTTTGAGCTTTTCGTCGACTAAGGGGTCAACTAAGATGGTCTTGGCCAGTGGCCTCGACTTCATGAGTTTAAACTTTTCGTCGACTACGGGGTCGATTAAGGTGGTCTCGGCTTGTCGCCTCAACTTGGTGTGTTTGACCCTTTCGTCGACTACGGGGTCGAATAATGTGGTCTCGGCTCGTTGCCTCAACTTGATGAGTTTGAGCCTCTCGTCGATTATGGGGTCGACTAATGTGGTCTCGGCTTGTCGCCTCAACTTGATGGGTTTGAGCCTTTCGTCGACTACGGGGTCGACTAAGGCTTTACTGCGGTTGTCTCGTGCTTTTTAATCATGATGGAACTTGATTGTTCTTTAATCAATACAAAAGATGCCAATGAACAGTTTATACAAAGAACTTTTTTAGATTTATCGCATTCCACGGTCGAGGCAGCTCGCGACCTGCAACATCTGCTAATCAATAGGTGTTGTTTTTAGACACTTTGATGACTGAGTACGGTCCTTCCCACTTCAGGTCAAGCTTGCCGATGGGCCTGGACACTTCCACTTTCTTTAAGACGAGATCACCCACCTTGAAATTCCGCGGACGTACCGACTTGTTATAGCGGTCCGCCATCTTTGAGCGGTACCTCTGCATTCTGTTGTAAGCTGCTTGGCGCTTTTCGTCTATAGTTATTAGGTCCAGTGCCCTCTCCGATGTATTTGCTATTGGATTGTAATGGATCACTCTAGCGGTGTGCTGGATTAGTTCTGACGGGACCACTGCTTCACACCTATAAACTAGGCTATAGGGGCTATGACCTGTGGCTGTTCGAGGGGTGGTTCTGTAGGCCCAGAGGACTCCCGGGAGGTCATCCGCCCAGCTGGTCCCCGTCCCCATTATTCGGCTCTTAACGTGATTGAGGACAGTCCTGTTGGTCACTTCGGTCTGCCCATTGGCTTGCGGGTTTCCCATTGAAGTGAAGTACTGCGTAATGCCCAAGGTCTCGTACCATCTTCTTGTGTTTTTGCTTTGGAATTGGGTGCCATTATCTGAGATTAGGATTTTAGGCAACCCGAAACGACAAACAATATTCTTCCATATGAAACTCTTGATGGCCGCATCAGTGATCTTCGGGACTGCTTCAGCTTCCACCCATTTTGTGAAGTACTCAACGGGCACTATGATAAACTTCCGCTGGTCGGTGGTCTTGGGGAGCGAGCCGACTATGTCGATGCCCCACTAGTGGAATGGCCAAGCAATATCAACATTTGTCATTGGTGCGGCTAGTTGGTGTTGGATGTTCGAATGTACTTGACAAGATGGGCATTTCCTAGCAGAGTCAACAGAATCCTTCAACAAAGTCGGCCAGAAATACCCATATCGCGTGATCTTATGTGCTAGGGATCGGCCTCCCGAGTGGTTTCCGCAAATGCCTGTATGTATCTCCTGCAGCACTTCATTCGCCCGGTCGGGATCTAAACATCTGAGCGGCGGTCCTACAATCGATCTCCTGTACAACTGTCCGTGATCATCCAGCGCATATTTGGGCGCTAAGCCCTTAAGTTTACGAGCTTGCTTATCATCATCAGATGCTGCCAAGAATGGGTTGCTTCTTCGAAGCACCTGACCAAACTAGGGTCGGGGGCCGAGATGCAGGGCTGGTCGGCGATAAGAAATGTTATGGTTCTGTCTCTTGTGCCTTTCGTCGAGCTTGCCAGCTTGGAGAGCGCATTTGCTCGCGCATTTTTTGATCGGGGGACTTGACTAAGTGAGAAATCTCGGAACCTCTGCCTTAGTTGCCGGACTTCCGCAAGATACTGTGTCATTTTATGTTCTCTCGCGTCGAAGTTTCCCTCGACCTGCTCCACCACCAGCTGTGAATCGGTAAAGGCCGCTAGCTTATCGACCCCGCGGTCTATGGTCATGCGCATTCCTACAATGAGTACCTCATATTCAACTTCATTATTAGTGACTAGGAAGTTGAGTTTCACTGCAAAGTCATAGTCTTCAGGCAGGGGGGATCGGAGGGACCTATTCCTCCTCCAGTAGATGTCGCGGATCCATCAACGTGTAAGGTCCACCCAGGTGCATCCTCCATCTGTCGAACCGGGAGATCGATTCTCTCGAGGATGAAGTCCGCTAGCACCTGCGCTTTTATTGTTGCTCGGGGTTGGAACTGGATGTCGAATTCTCCTAGTTCGATAGCCCATTTCGTGAGTCAACCCGAAGTTTCTGGCTTGGACAACACCTGCTTTAGCGGCTGGTTCGTTAGTACCACAATCGTATGGGATTGGAAATATGGTCGCAGTTTTCTTGCTGATGTGACTAGGGCCAGGGCGAACTTCTCGATCTCCAAATAGTTATGTTCGGGTCCCTGAAGAGCCTTGCTGCAATAGTAAACTGGACAAGGGTTTCTAGCTCTCATTGTTGTTAACACTGAACTGATGGAAGTCGAAGAGACCGCTAGATATACCTGCAAAATTTCTCTGAGCTCGGGCTTGGCGAGGAGAGGTGGCGAAGAGAGGTCTTGCTTGAGGTTGACCAGAGCTTGATCACACTGTTCGTCCCATTTGAATCCCAATTTCTTTGTGTTTCTTAAGATTTTGAAGAAAGGTAGGCTCTTGTTTGCCAGCCTAGCTATGAACCTGCCCAAAGCAATAATTTTGCCAACGAGGCGTTGGACTTCCCGAACGGTGCGCGGTGGAATGATGTCTAGAACTGCTTGAATTTTTTGCGGGTTGGCCTCAATACCTCTCTGACTGACCATATATCCAAGGAATTTTCCTCCTCGAACCCCGAATGTGCATTTGTTAGGATTGAGCTTCATATCGAAAGCTCTCAGAATGGCAAATGTGTGGCTTAGGTCGACCAAGTGGTTTTCTGCTTTCTTTGTTTTCACGATCATGTCATCGACATAAACCTCCATTGATTTTCCAATTTCATTCTTGAACATGAAGTTAACTAATCTTTGGTAAGTTGCTCCGGCATTCTTAAGTCCAAACGGCATAATTAAAAAGCAATATACCCCATTGGGAACAACAAAAGCGGTTTTATCCCTATCCTCAGGTGCCATGAATATTTGGTAGTAACCTTGAAATGCATCCATCATGCTAAGCAATTCGCAACCAGCCGTGGAATCAACAAGTAAATCAATACGAGGCAAGGGGTAAGGATCTTTAGGGCATGCTTTATTCAAATCTGTGAAATCGTTACACATTTTCCATTTTCCCTCGTTCTTGGGAACAAGTACTACATTACAAAGCCAAGAAGGATATTGGATTTCGACAATATAACCAGCTTCTAAAAGTTTGCTAACCTCCTCCTTGATGATCTGCACCCGCTCGGCATTGAAAGTTCTCTTCTTCTGTCGGATTGGCTTGTGGGCAGGGTCCATGTTGAGCCTGTGGACAATGATGTCGGGGTCGATGCCCTGCAGATCAGCAGCTTTCCATGCGAAGACATCGATATTGCGTCGGAGGAAGTCGACCATGAGGCACTCTAATCGATCTCCCATATTAGCTCCGACCCTCGTTGTCTTGTCGGGGTTCCCTAGTTCGAGCTCAATTATTTTGAACTCTCCTGTTGGCTCGACCCTTGTGTCCTCCAACTTCTTCTTTTCGATAAAGGTCCCTCCTCGGGTTTCGCTACAGGAGCGTCCCCCGAGGCCTTCAATTCTAGTCGCTTTTTATGCCCGCTGGAGTCCACCGAGATTGTGTAGCAATGCTAGGCATCTTTGATGTTGCATAAAAGCTCACTAACTCCCGCGGGGGTCGGGAACTTTATTTTCATGTGGTATGTGGATGCAATGGCTCTGAAGTCATTCAGGATTGGTCGACCAACAATGGCATTGTAAGCAAAAGGGGCATCGACCACTAAGTAGTTGATCATCAAAGTTCGGCTGCGACGTCCCTGCCCAAATGTAGTGGAGAGGCTAATCGAACCTTCTGGTATAATTTCTGATCCCCCAAATCTAACTAGGGGAGTTCTGACTGGATCAAATTTCAGTTTGCCCACGTTCATCCTGTTCAAGGTCGACAGAAATATGATGTTTGCCAAGCTGCCGTTGTCGACCAGCACCTTTCTCAAGTTGGCGATCTCAATGGTGACCACCATTGGGCAATCGGGCTTCCGGTCCGCAGCCTGACCCTCGAGGTGGTCTAAATTTGCCTCAGTAAAAGAGATCGGCTCGGTCTTGGTTGTCAACTTGAACACAGTTTCGACCTTAGATAGTTTGGTCGAGTCAAGTTGCCTTTAGGTTTGCTTCCTGGCATTTTGGGAGTCTCCTTCTGCAGGCCCCCCAGCAATCGTGTCGATGACACCTCTGATGGGCGGGTGGGTTTCACGGGCTGGTTTCTTTCCCTTGTCCTTCCGTCGCGGGCTGACCGACCTTTCTCTACGGGGAGTCCAGTCGGTCGCCCCCTCCTCTCGTCGAGCTCTCTTCTCGACAAACTTTTTCAAATGTCCCTACCTGATCAGCCTCTCGATCTCATCTCTCAGATTGAAGCAGTCCTCGGTGTCATGCCCTTTCTGCTTGTGAAAATGGCAATACTTTCCGGACTTCTTCATAGCCTCAGTTTCTGCAATTTTTTGAGGCTTTTTAAGCAGGTTATCATGCTGTATGGCGAAGAGTACTTCCTTCTTTGGCATGGAGAGTGGGGTGTAGTCATGGAAACGTCTGATTGGGGAGCGGCGCCCCTCTCTGTTCTGCTTCTCCTCTTTCTCCTTGCCCCTTTTCTTGTCGGCCTCTATGCTGCCATATTTCATTTTGTTCATCTCCTCCTGGGTCATGTACCTCTCTGCGAGGTCGATGAGCTCCTCCATTGTTCTTGGCTGTGCGCGCACCAAAGCATTGGCGCACTCCTTGTGCCTTAAGCCCAAAAACAACACATCAATAAAAAATTCTATCATCGGGCTGTTTATCTTCAACACCTCGGTGTTGAATCTGGTGAAGAAGTCCCGCAGAGACTCACCCTCAGTCTATTTTACCGTGTGCAGGTGGGTGTGCGGTAGCTTCGCCCTCCTCCTGCTGGCGAACTGGTGCAAAAATTTGTCACATAACTGGTCGTATGAGAAAATAGACGCTGGTTCCAACTTCACAAACTAGTCTAGGGCCACGGCCTGGAAAGTGGTCACGAGCATCTTTGCATGTATATACTCATTATGCCCATGCAGCTGTGTCACATGTTCAAACTGCAGCAAATGCTCATTCGGGTCCGTGGAACCGTCATACCTCGGGAGCCCGGTGGGGATCTTCGCATCGACGGCAATGCGCTCATTGATGATTTCCTGGACAAAGGGAGAGTCCCGTTCCCTCCGAAATCTTGAAGGCATCTCCGGTTGTATAGTCCTATTTGCATTCCTGTTCGAGAGTTCCTCCAGGCGCTTATTTAGTTGCTGCACCTGGTGAGAGACTTCTT
The DNA here is from genome assembly GCA_018894105.1 of Jacaranda mimosifolia. NCBI lineage: Eukaryota > Viridiplantae > Streptophyta > Magnoliopsida > Lamiales > Bignoniaceae > Jacaranda > Jacaranda mimosifolia. The sequence continues at coordinate 29,930,008 of CM032121.1, forward strand.
CCCACTCTTGCTGGTCCTGGTTATGCCTGCCTCTGGAACACCCGGCCCTATCACGTTGCGGGGCTCGAAGGGGCCGAACGTCATGGTCTACGGAGTCCGCTACCTCCTCTCTTGGCAGTGGGCAGGCTGGCTCTCTTGAAAAATGACCCAAGCTCGCTTCTCTCTGGAGTGGACGTTTAGGGGAATCCGGTCTCTGTGCGTACTCTTCTGGCAGCGCCCTTTCTGGGCCTGCAGGCTGGGGAGTGGCATTGGCCGCCGGCTCCGGCTGCACAGCATGTCTATTCAGTGCAGTAGAAAGTTGGGCAGAAATCTGTGCTGAGATTTGCTCGCTGATGAGCTGCATCAGTTGGGGCATTGTGAGAGTGACTATGGGTTCCGGCTGCGTACTGGGTGCTTGCGCGTTTTTTCCTTGGTTCTGGCCGGCGGCAAAGGAGCTAGATCTTCGGTTCTCCTCCCTCCCGGATGGGGCTCGCCTAGTGTTCACCATTTCGATAGAGGATTCAAGTTTCCCACAGACGGTGCCAAATGATGAGGGTTCGATTTCGATAATGAATAGGGATCCGGTTTGAATCACGATCCGCGGTATTGATATTCTGGATTGGTTTGGGATTAGAATCCTGCAATCACAGCAAACATTAGGCTAACCGAATGGCCCTCGGCTTAGGCCCTCAGACACTCAAGTCAGTATAAAATTTGACCTCTGAAATCGAGCAGCGAAATGTAAGAGCTTTAGGGTGTATCAGTCATACCTGTGAGAGGCAAGGTTGAGGGTTTTTATACTCCTCTCCCTTGTAGGAAATGTCAGCGAAGCCCTTGGCTTACCCCAGGGGTCTCCAGCCTCCTGCCGGGGGTAATTGGTCCATTCCCCCCGTTTGAATATTGCCAGCTGGATGTCCTTTCATGCTGCAGGACAAGATGGTGTATTGTTGCGGCGCCTGCTGTGTCAGACGGTGAGGGGAGGGCATGCTCCATTAATGCGGAGGCGTGCTGCCAGTCAACGCATTTAATGCGGTAGCAGAGTACCGTGTGGGGCTCGACTTTTCGGATCGACCCGGACAGGTCGACACAGGTCGAGTAGCTCTGAGGGCCATGGAGTGCCTGTCTAGGCTAGAGGTGGATTGATCGAACAGGGTCGACGGGTCACTTGGGTCCTAGGCCGTTGATTGAGTGTTGGGCCTCGCTGATTTGAGCTATTTTGGGCCATCCTATATCAATATATATATATATATATATATATGAGGCGATGGGGTTTTTGTTTACATGAATCATGATTTTTGTTTATATAATAACAGTAATCCATTTTGGAATAATGTAGTTGGGTGTTTTAAGTAGGGCATTTGCACGGTGTGTGTGGGGGTCCCTTTCAAGTTCCAATCATGGAACCAATTTGTTCACATACAAAATATCTCCACATGAATCATGATCATGACTGGGACCAAAAAAGGTAATTACATATTTACATGCATAGACAAGCATCAAACTTGCCAAGTTTCCTCGCACAACAAAAGGTCATGGAACTAAAATCTTATACAAAAGTATTGCTTGCACCCATAAAGGGAAGATCAAAGGAAAAGTGTAGCTCCGATCCATATAGTGAAAAAGTTAGATTTGAAATTTATAAAAAATATATATTTGTATATGGACATAATTTGTCTACTTAAGTAATTGTTGTTTGTTGATATATTGTTTATATTTTGTTGTTTAATGATTGTTATTTTCTTTTTAAAGAAAAACGATGGGAAAATAATTGTTGTTTGTTGATATATTGTTTATATTTTGTTGTTTAATGATTGTTATTTTCTTTTTAAAGAAAAACGATGGGAAAATATATATATGTCAATATGAGATCAATTCAAATGAATATATTATATAAGTCAAATCCGGAATGGTAGAAGAACCTTGTGAGAAAGGCATACTATTGACACCCAATTCCGGGTAAATTAATTCTTAAAAGATAGATCATTTTATAAGCTTTGATATAGAGTTTATGTGCATTTATTAAATATTTTTCTTGGACAAATTAATAATGATTATGGGTGACAACTGAGTTGATCGAGTTGGATGAGGGTTGGCTTCGAAGTTAGTTTAGTTTAAATAAATTTATATTTATAAGTTGAAAATAAGTTGAATTGTATTCGAATAGACCCAACATAAAAATTACATTTTTTTTAATTAAATACATTATTACACTAACATGCCCTTCCATTTTTATTTTACCATATATTAATTACTATTAAATCCTTATATATCACTTAAAATCAAATAAACTTAAGCCAATTTGTAATTTACTTATTATTTTTCTAACACGTAAAAATTTTGATTTTACAAAATTTTAATCAAACTACCAACTTGTTTTATATATTGTTTATTCGGTCCCTATATCCAGGGGATTAAATCTCTATCTCTAAACAAAGAAATAACCTAATAACTTAATACATATTAATTGTATATAGCTTTACAAGAATATTTAAGTCACCACCACTCATATCTTACAATTTTTTCCCCCCAAATTTTAATGGTTGCCATCCTGCCAACTTTAATTTTAAATTTTAATTAAAAAAAGACATGCAAACAAGTTTACCAAATTAATATAACGATCTAGTTTATAAAAAATAAAAAAAAAGTGCAAACTAGATCATTTTAGAAACATCTTGTAGAATGGGAGACCCTTACTCTAGCTCTTCCCTTTATTGTTGGATTAAATTCGTTACAACCTATTTTCAACCCATTAACAACTCAAAATTCATTTGAACTTAAATGAATTGATCAATTCATATTAAATCCAATCCAATCTAATTCAAACCCACTTAAAATATTGTGAACCCGATCCAATTGAATCCAACCCAAAATTAATTGGGTGAATTGGAATCATGGTGTGAAATTATAACTTAATTTTAAGACTCATTGATAAATTTAAAGATAAATTTTCGCGTCCAACAAATTTATAGACCAAGCGTAACAGCCAGTTTTGTTAAGCAATGCAGCAAACTGTTTAAGAATGTTTAGGAATCCTATTTAATGGGCCAATTAAATCCAATAGGTGAGAAGTCCTCTTGGAGAAAAGTAGTCGACGGACAACACCAACAACGGTATCACCCAAATTAATATGGTTTTGTACCATGCTTTAGCAACAATGACTCGCACGGCTTTGCAACTTGTCAATCAAATCTTCTACTAAATTAGGATCAATATCATCTGCAAAATTTTTGAGACAACTAAGCGAGACCGACACCTTTATTGTCACGTGCAACAACGTCTACTGCAATGCCAAATGCTTTTTGTACTGGAAACAGAGGTTCATCAAAACTGATTTTAATGATACGCGAAAATAAATTAACTCAACTGAGCAACTGTATACGATTTTGTACACATAAATTTGGAAGTAATTTTTATTTTAAAAAAGAAAGAAAATTCCAGCTGATATGCAACGGAAAAGAAAGAATTTTTCAGTAAATGGAAAAGTTTTTCTGGGCCTGAAAGAATTAAAGTTGTGCTTTTAATAATGCAAAGATTGTTAGAAGCGTAATTCGACCAAAACTTTTTTCAAGATTGATATCTGGGCTTTCATTTCACTTATTAATTAAAATATGGTTTTTGATTTAATGTTACTTTAGAAGTGCTGGTAGATGACATTGGACATTATTGGTACTTCCTTTACACCGTTGTTACCTTATTCCTTATACACACACACACACACACACTTTTTTTTTACAATAATCTATTAATCTTACTCTTAAGAAATAAATAATTTTTTGGGTGGGGTTTCTTGATTCTTCTATAGTGTAATAAGTTGGAAGAATGTCGTGAAGCCAACGCAACCTGGGGCTTGACAAATGGGTCTGAATGAATTAAAAAACTTTATTATTTTGTATTTTAATAGATATTTTTATATTTTATTCAATTTTATGAATATATCTTAAATGAATACACTTTAAATGTTTGTGATCCATGCTCAAATATTTATCCAAAAAAATATTTCAACATACTTTATATATATATATATATATATATGGTTAACCTTTGATGATTTTAATATTGATTTAGAATTTTAATTTTGACATTAATATTTACCTACATGGTGGTGCTTATCACTTCTACAAATCTATTCAAATTTCCTTTAGTTCTCCGGAATTTATTCTTCATTAATTTTGATGATTATTATGGCTAATAGACAACATATCTTTTATATAGATGAGCGAGGAGACGAGATTCATTGTCTAATGGAAGAGGGCCTCCAAGCTAGGCCTCTAAATGGGTAGAGTAAATGTCAAGACTTATACCACACTCATATCCATATTTATTAAAGATAATGTAATGTGTATGAGTAAGGTGTGTACCCATAAATTACCCATGTACTTATACACAAAAATTATCTATGATTTTATACTTAAATTTAATTTATGAACCTAAAAATTGATTATACCAAAATCAAATTTATATTAATGATAAACCTTTTATATATAAAAATTACAAATATATGAATGAACAGTAACAACTAAATAATTTTGGGTGTGTGTGACAATGAGGGAGCCAGGTCAAGTGAGGCTGTTAGGTCGGGTTCGGCAGGGAGGGAGTTGACTGAAAAGAGAGAGCGAGTCTGGGGAGAGTACTTCTAACAGTAGCAGCTTGAACAATTCTTGGATCGAAGAGAGTGGGTCTGAGGGACAACAAGCCTAGGCATCGTGTAGAAGTGGCCGTGGTGGGTCCATTTAGGGCTCTTAGTCGGCCTCCTGTGCTGAGGGGAAGATTGTTGACTCCTAACCCACTATTAGGCCGGACACACAACATAGTGTGAACTGTGCACCTTCAGATGCCAAATAACAATCAAATCTGTGGTTAAATCATGTACTTAATAATACGTGTATATCATATCAAATTTAGAGGCTGATTCATGGAAAGATCTTAACTGCTATTGCTTATTTTTATTTCAACGACTTCTTTCCTTATTGCTTCATTTCATTGTTGTTGCTCTCTAAAATGCCTTTGATCATTAAAAAGTGGACTCATATATACTCTTGATATATTTATATATACAATTTTCTATATTGTGCTTAACCTATTTAATTCCCATCCCTTGCTTTTATTGAATTATTTCTCGAGGGACCCTCTGGAGCCACTAGAGCAGTGCTACTTGAAATATTTGTATTAGCCGAGCCCCATTCTAGAAGGAGTGTTCAAAGCTGCTGATATAAAGTGGTTATTGCGCTTGTTCACAGAAAATTGTGCAAGTTTATCTCGCAGAACTTCCTCCAAGCTAAATCATTAGTCAATTGGCTCTAGAGCATTTGCAATTTTAGTTCTTTCTCCTCTCAGAGTTGGTTGTTGCTCTTTTCTAGGGATTGATTTATCACCTTTTCAATTGTTTCATTTCCTTTTCTTTGTCTTCAAATTATTTGTACTTACATTTGTGCAAAAGTAACTGATGTTAATGTGATAGGTTTTCAAATTTTAAGTGACAGTTTAGATAGTGAATATAGGCATTGGCGACCATTATAAATTGCTACATCTTTTATTTGCATTTTGCTATTATCTATCATTATTGAATTGATTTCATAAATTTCAGTCATTAACTCAAATTAGGGATGGCACTGGGGAGGATCGGGCAGGAGATTACTGGTCCCCATCCCCATGCCCCCAAATCAATCTCCATACCCAACGGGGAGGAAAAGTTTGTACCCATCCCCGCATCTATTGGATGCAAAGATATTTGTGGATATTCCCCATTTATCATTCTATTTTTTAGAATGTATTAAATAGAAATTATAATTAATTTAAAAGTCCGCAATTATAAATTTGCTTAAATTAAGTGCAATCTAATGTCACCAAAAGTAAAATAGGATTAATCCAATCAAATATAATTCAAATCATAAAGAGTTATGTCAATCATTTTGTAACTCTTTTTGATCTTTAATTCTTCACATCATTAAATTAAATCTTACATGATATGGGGTGGCCCAAATACCTAGGCCCAAACCAAATTGGCCCAGAGGCGCGGCACTGGGCCCAATCTGGCACCCGTGGCCCATATGCATAATCGACCTCAATCGACCACTCGCCTGATGGTGCCCCATGCATAGAACGACGTAAGGTTGACTTTGTCGACCAGCGAGATCGAGACAGTACAGTACTCTGCCACCGCATTGAATGCACTGACGGGCGCCGCCTCCGCATTAATGACGCATGCCATCCCCTCACCGCCTAACACAACAGGCGCAGCTACAGTGTACCATCATGTCCTTAAAACTTGGAAGGGCAGTCATCTGAAAATGTACAGATAGGGGAAATGACTAGTCACCCCTGACACAAGGGTAAGGGCCCCTGGGTGTACCAAGGGCATCCCAGACAATTCCCCGAAGGGAGAAGGATATAAATACCCTCGCTCCAGCCTTTTTGAGGTACGCACTGACATATACTTAAAGCCCTTACTCCGCTGCTCAATATTTCTGGTCGATATGTTTAATGCGATTGCAGGATTCATCCCATCTAAACAAGAATCCCGACCAGCCGGTCGAGTCTCATTAAATCCAATACTTGGACCCAGGTCCAGCAATCGAACCCTCATCATTTGGCGCCATCTATGGGAAACACTTTGAATCCTCTATCGAAAAATGGTAAACACGAGGAGAGCCTCCTCTGGGAGATAAGAAAATAGGAGGTCCAGTTCTCCTCCCATTCGACAAAACCCTGAACCAAATGCCAAGGAATCCAGCGCCCAGCCTGAGCCCGTGGTAACGTTAACGATGCCTCAGTTAATGCAGCTCATTAGTGAGCAAATTTCAGTGCAAATTTCGGCCCAACTCTCAGCTGTGCTGAACAGACACGTTGTGCAACCGGAGCTGGTGGTCAGTGCAACCCCCCAGCCTACAGCCTCGGAAAGGGCGCGGCTTGAGGAGCAATCCCAGCGACCAGAATCGCAAAGGCCCCAGCCGAGAAGAGAACCAAGTCTGGGTCATTTTCCTAGAGAAATGGCCCGCCACCCACAGTGGGAAGAGGTGGCAGACTCTATTGATCATGACGCTCGACCTCTTCGAGCCTCGCAGCACGATAGGGTCGAATGCTCTGGATGCAGGCTAGGTAGAAATGTGTCTCAAGCGGACCAACAGGAATGGGAGGAGGTATTCCATCAAGTGCAACAGCTGAACAGGCGCTTGGAAGAGATCTCAAAGAGGAACGTGGACAGAACCCTTCATCCAGATGGGTTACAGAGGTTCCGGAGGGAAAGAGACTCACCGTTTGTTTAGGAGATCATTGACGAGTGTATTGCTGTCGATGCTAAGATCACGACTAGACTGCCGAGGTACGATAGCTCAACGGATCCGAATGAACACCTATTGCAGTTTGAGCACATGATGTAGCTGTATGGGCACAATAAGTACATCCATGCAAAGATGCTGGTGACCACGTTTCAGGGAGTGGCCCTTAATTGGTTTGTAAAGTTGGAACCGACGTCTGTTTTTCTTATGATCAGCAGTGTGATAAGTTTTTGCACCAATTTGCGAGCAAGAGGAAAGCTAAACTCCCCCATACCCACTTGCATAATGTGAAACAAAATGAGAGGGAGTCCCTCAGTGACTTTTTCACCAGATATAACACAGAGGTTTTGAAGATCGACAGCCCGAGGATTGAGTTCTTGATAGACGTGCTTTTCTTGGGCTTGAAACACAAGGAATGTGCAAATGCGCTGGTGCGTGAGCAGCCCAGGTCAATGGAAGAGCTTCTCGACCTTGCGGAGAGGTACATGACCTAGGAGGAGATGAACAAGTTGAAATATGGTAGCCTGGAAGTTGACAGAAAGAAAAATAAGGAGAAAGATGACCGTTAGGTTAGAGAGGGGCGTCATTCCCCAATAAAACGCTTCCACGACTACACTTCACTCAACCTCCCGAGGAAAGAGGTGTTGTTCGCCATACAGCATGAGAACTTGCTCAAGAAGCCCAGGAAAATCACAGAAACTGAAGTCATGAAAAAATCAAAGAAATACTGTTATTTCCATAGATAGAAAGGCCATGACACGGAAGAGTGCTTCAATTTGAAAGACAAGATCGAAAGATTGATCAGACAGGGCCATTTGAAAAAGTTTGTCGAGGAGCATGCTAGGCGAGAAGAGGGCGGGACCGATCGAACTCCCCGTAGAGAAAGATCAGTTAGACCGATGAGGGAAGAAAAAGGAAAAAGGACCGCCCAACAACCCGCCCCACCCATTTGAGGAGTCATTGACATGATCGCAGGAGGCCCCACTGGAGAAGATTCTCACAATGCGAGGAAACAAACTCAAAGACAACTTAACTCGACCAAACCATTTAAGGTCGATATAGTTTTTCAGCTATCGACCAGTGCTGAACCGATCTCCTTCAGCGACTTAGACCTTGACCATATGGAGAATAGGGGAGTTGACAAGAATATAGACTGCCCCATGGTAGTAACCCTGGAGATTGCGAATTTTGAGGTCAGAAAAGTACTGGTCGATAATGGAAGCTCAGTGAATATCATGTTCTTGTCTGCCTTGAACATAATGAAATTGGGGAAACTGAAGTTTGATCCGGTTAGAACACCCTTGGTCGGATTTGGTGGATTCGAGATCATCCCTGAAGGATCCATCAATCTTTCCACTACATTTGGGCAAGGCCCCCGCAGCCGAACATTGATGATCAACTATCTGGTGGTCGATGCCCCATTTGCATATAATGTCATCGTAGGTCGACCAACTCTCAATGACTTCAGAGCCATTGTCTCCACTTACCACATGAAGATAAAGTTCCCGACACCAGCCGGAGTTGGAGAACTCTTATGTAACCTCAAGGATACTTGGCGCTGTTACACAATTTCAGTCGACTCCAGCGAGCAGAAGAAATGACCTGAATTGAAGCCCTTGGGGGACGCCGCAGTAGCGAAAATCAAGGAGGGACCTTCATTAAAGAAAAAGAAGCTAGAAGACACCAGGGTCGAGCCTGTTGGCGAGTTCAAAACAATAAAGCTCGAACCCGGGAACCCCGATAAAACCATTAGGATCGGGAGTGATCTGGGGGATCGACTGGAATGCCTTATGGCCGATTTCCTCCGACGCAATATTGATGTTTTTGTATGGAAAGCTGCAGATCTCCAGGGCATCGACCCCAACATCATTGTCCATCGACTGAACGTGGACCCAACTCACAAGCCCGTAAGGCAGAAGACGAGAACTTTGAACGTAGAGAGGTCGAAGATCATCGAGGAGGAAGTTACCAAGCTCTTAGAGGCATGATATATTGTAGAAATTCGGTACCCTTCTTGGCTTTGTAATGTTGTACCTGTCCCAAAAAATGAGGAAAAATGGAGGATGTGTAATGATTTCACCAACTTAAATAAAGCTTGCCCGAAGGATCCTTGCCCCTTGCCTCGTATAGATTTATTAGTTGATTCTACTGCTAGATGTGAACTGCTCAGTATGATGGATGCCTTTCAAGGCTATTACCAAATATTTATGGCACCAGAGGACAGGGACAAAACCTCTTTCGTCGTCCCCTACGGTGTATTCTGTTTTTTAGTCATGCCTTTTGGACTCAAAAATGCAGGTGCAACGTACCAAAGACTGGTAAATTTTATGTTCAAAAATGAGATCGGGAAATCAATGGAGTTTTATGTCGACGACATGATTGTAAAAACTGAGAAGGCCGAGGACCATCTAGTCAACCTCAGCCATACCTTTACCATATTAAGGGCTTTTGGCATGAAGCTTAACCTTAGCAAATGCACCTTCGGTGTTCGAGGGGGCAAATTCCTCGGGTATATGGTCAATCAGAGAGAGATCGAGGCCAGTCTGCAGAAGATCCAAGCAGTTTTGGACATCGCCCCACCTCGCACAGTTCGAGAAGTCCAACATTTGGTCGGCAGGGTTATAGCCCTGGGCAGATTCATAGCTCGACTGGCCGATAAGAGCCTATCTTTCTTCAAAATCCTCAGAAATGCCAAGAAATCTGGTTTCCAGTGGGATCAGCATTATGATCAAGCTTTGGTAGAGCTTAAGCAATACTTGTCTTCGCTGCCCATGCTCGCCAAACTTGAACTGGGAGAAGTTTTATAGCTCTACATAGCAGTGTTATCGGCTTCGATCAGTTTAGTGTTAACATCGACAAGAGAAGGGACCCCCCGTCCGATGTATTATTGCAGCAAGGTCTTGCTTAGACTTGAGCACAATTACTTGGAGATCAAAAAGTTCACTCTAGCCCTTGTCACGTCAGCCAGAAAGCTTCGGCCCTACTGTCAGTCTCGTACGATCGTGGTGCTAACGAATCAACCGTTAAAACAAGTGTTGTCGAAACCCGACACTTCAGGTCGACTCACTAAATGGGCTATTGAACTCGGGAAATTCGTCATCACATTTCAACCACGGACTGCCATAAAAGAACAAGTCTTGGCCAACATTATCATCGAAAGACTCGACCTACCTACGCAAAATGCTAACATCATATCCGTATGGACCTTACATGTGGATGGATCAGCAACTACGTCAGGAGGCGGGATAGGTGTATCCCTCTGTTCCCCGCTTGCTGAGGAGTATGATTTCGCAATAAAACTCGACTTTTCGGTCACCAATAATGGAGCAGAATATGAGGTCCTTATTGCAGGAATGCGTATGGCCACAACTCGCGGAATCGAGCAGCTTGCAGTATTCGCTGATTCTCAACTGGTCGCAGAACAGGTCGAAGGCAACTTCGAGGCGAAAGAGCACAAAATACTTGTCTGAGGTAAAACAACTGCAGCGGTTGTTTAAGAGCTTCACCATGAGCCAAATCCCCCAAGCAGAGAACGATCGAGCAGACTTGCTCTCGAAGCTCACCAGCTCGGCGAAGGCTACCAGAGAAAGAACTATAACATTTATGGCATCCGACAAACCTTGTGTCGATGCCACCAATCAGCGCCTCGTCGGATGTGTTGAAGAGGCAATTGTCTCTTGGCAAGAGCCAATCAAACTTTACTTGAGACAAGAAACCCTGCCCACCGACGATAGGGAGGCCCACAGACTCAGAGGGCTGACAGCCAAGTTTGTGCTAGGTGAGCATGGACAGCTTTATAGGAGGTCGATATCAGGACCTCCGCTGAGGTATATAGAACTCGATGAGGCCAACAAAGTCATGCAGGAGATACATGCCGGCATCTGTGGCAACTATTTCGGCAGCCGATCTTTAGCACACAAGGTTGTCCGTTACAATTATTTTTGGTCGACTTTATTGTAGGGCTCAGTTGACTTCGCTAGAAAATGCCCGTCCTGCCAGATCCACTCGAACATCCAGCACCAACTAGCCACATCGATGATCAACGTTCAGATCACCTGGCCATTCAACCAGTGGGGGATTGACATAGTGGGATCTCTCCCGAAGACTTCGGGCCAGCGTAAGTTTATTATAGTGGCGGTCGAGTACTTCACTAAATGGCTAGAAGCTGAAGCGGTCCCAAAGATCACCGATGCGACCATTAAAAGTTTTATTTAGAAAAATATAATATGTCGATTTGCATTGCCTAAGGTCTTAATCTCGGATAATGGCACTCAGTTTCCAAGTAAGAACACGAGGAAGTGGTGCGAGGCTTTGGGAATCGCTCAACACTTCACGTCGGTGGGAAACCCCCAGTCTAATGGCCAGATCGAGGTCATAAACATAATTGTTCTGGACCACCTCAAGACTTGAATAGCAGAGGCGGGAGCCAATTGGGCAGACGACCTCCCGAGGGTGCTTTGGGCTTACAAAATGACACCTCGGATAGCTACGGGTCACAGCCCATACAGCCTAGTCTACGGGTTCGAGGCAGTAATCCCGTCCGAACTGATTTAACATACAGCTCGGGTGATACACTATAACCCGATCACAAATGTATCGGAAAGGGCTCTGGATCTAGTAACTGTAGACGAGCAACGCCACGCAGCCTACAACACAATGCAGCGATATCGATCAAAAATGGCGGAACGCTACAACAAGATAGTACAACCCGGAGTTTCAAAGTTGGCGACCTCGTTCTCAAGAAAGTGGAAGTGTAAAAAAACATGGAAAACTTGACCCAAAATGGGAGGGACCTTGCTCAGTGGTTAAAGTGTCAAAAAATAATGCCTACCGACTAGCCGATGCATTAGGCCATGAACTACCTCGACCATGGAATGCTATAAACTTGAAATTTTTTTTTGTGTAATGGGCCATCGGCACCTTTTTGTATCTCTCCGCTGAAATAAGATTATCGCACAATTAAACTTCATGAAACAGGTAGATATCCTCCAAACTGTCGACCCCGTAGTCGACGAAGCAGGCTTTATGCCACCAAGTCGAGGCCTATGAGTTGAGACCAAACAGTCGACCCTGTAGTTGATGAAGCAGACTTTATGCCACCAAGTCGAGGCCTATGAGCCGAGACCAAGTAGTTGACCCCGTAGTCGACGAAATAGGCTTTAGGCCACCAAGTCGAGGCCTATGAGCCGAGACCAAGCAGTCGACCCCAAAGTCGACGAAACATGCTTTACGCCGCCAAGTCGAGGCCTATGCGCCGAGACCAAGCGGTTCGAGACCAAGCGTCGGCAAAATAGGGCTTGCGCCACCAAGTCGAGGCCTATGAGCCGAGACCAAGTAGTCGACCCTATAGTTGAAGAGATAGGCTTTACGCCGACGAGTCACGGCCTGTAAGTTGAATCGAAACAGTCGACCCCCAACATCGGTAAAATCGACTCCACAGTTGTTAAGATTATTTAAAACCTAAAGACTAGCTATTATGCTAACGAGTTAATTACAATCTGCTCAACATGAGCCAAGAATGAATTTTGCAAAGTACAGCATTTATTCGACGAAGACCATGAATGAATGCTACTTGACCCACTCGAGAGCATTCACCCAAAGATTCCAATACGCAGAATAATAAACACTGCAGTTGATTCCTATCAAGCAACATGCTCATTAACGGAAGTGATTTATAACAAAAGCAAGAGTAATCATTATCGAATCTGGAGCAATAAAAACAATCATCATTCATCGACTTCCAAAAGCCTCATCGAGGCATAAAATCATACATCGTTCGAAGGCCTCATCAAGGCATATACATTCCCTTAACAAAAAATAAAAACACAATAAAAATAAAGGATCAAGCCTAGCTAGAGCTGGCAACCTCCTCAGCATCAGGACCGCCCTCCTCGGTAGCTGGAGCAGCAGTACCGCAGGCTGAGGCATAGCCACGAAAATAGGCACAACAGCAGTTACAGCAGTTGCGGGTCGAGAAGGACTGACAACATCTTGCAAGAATTGCCGTTCAAGAATTGGGAAATATGTAGCGGCATCGGCTGTTCCTTCTAACACCTCGAAGGTAAGATCGCCGGCAAACTCAAACTCCTTGGCAACAGCTTTCAACTTCCTCTCGACTTCGGCTCGCCTTCTTTCCTCTTCAGTCAGTTCGACCTCCGGCGCGCCCTCTTCCCCTACAACCTCGACTACTGGTCCCTCGGCATTGCCTTCTTCCTCGTGGTAGGGTCGCAGTTGCTCGTTGAACAAATAGCTCATACGCAACCAGTCCTCAAGTCGAACGCTGTAGCCCAGAAATTGCAACTGCTTGACAGCCTTCTCGAATGAGTTCCAGGCGTCGTCGAGAGCAAGAACGACACTGGCATCCTGGAAGGCAGCACTTACCATGAATTAGTGCACAGCCTCCCAGTGTAGCAGCGGCTACATCTAGTTGAACTCAGCCCGGGCCTCCGCTAAATCTGCATTTCGGCCGGCAGATCGACCGAAATCGTAACTGACCTGCAGGTCCAACTGTGGCTTTTTCACTTGCCCGTCCATTTTGGTCCTTTCCTTGACTGCCAGGATCACCTGCTCATCCTTCTGCTCGAGGTCCTTAGTCAACTGGCCGACCTGCCTCTCCAGCTCATCGACCCTCATCTGCGAAGACTCGAGCTGAGCCTTCAGAGTCTCCGCATCCCCTCCGCCTTCAGCTGCTCCCGATTAGCTAGGGCCAGCTTCGACCACCGGTAAAAGTTGTAGCCTAGTTGCCCGACCTGAAAGATAAAAGCCATCAGATGCTCAACCAGAATGCAATGATACAAAAGTAAGAGTAGGAAACTCTACCATGTTGGCATGATAAGCCAACTCTCGAAGAGCCGCATCCTGGCTCAGTCCTATGATCCTCCTCTGGTCAGCCATGAACTGACCTGCCAGCAAGACCTTCAGAGGAGCGACCCCAGTAGGCCCCACAGTATTCATGCACAAGAAATCATGCACAACAGGACTCGGCTCTGCCCTGAATCGAGGAGAGGGGAATTTAGGTAAGTTGAACAGTATCTCATCCCCTCGGTCCCCAAAAAGATCATTCCCGATCGGTGGCCCCGACCTCGCTGCTTTGCCTTTTCCCTTACCGGCAGCAGCTTTCTTCGGAACAGGCCCTCCCTGCTCCACCATGGCTCGCTTACCCCGACCCGCGGGGCTGTTGCCTATGGTCACCAGCTATCGACCAGGTGATGGAGTCGGAGAAGGAGTTGGCGCCACGACTTTCAGGCGTGGCTCCTCGATGGCAGCGTTTCTCGACGAGCCGGACCCTGTCGTCACTGTTTATTTCTCTCTACTCTTGCCAGAGCCTCTGCCCTCGACCTGTTCATGATACCTACACTATTTTCCGAGCAACAAATTAACAACAATCAGAAACCATAACAATAATGAAAAAGCAACAAAATTACAAGAAACACTGTCTACTTAGCTGGTCATTTGCAGGCAAATCTAACAAAGCCGGTGATAATCCAGCCAACACTAAGTATCTCTCCTCGATAAAAACCGAGGCCTCCATCTGACCAAATTCGACCAGATCCCAAACAAAGGTGTTTGGCCAGGTTGGGGTAAGGTTTCCCGGCATGTTGACATGCCCCCTCCACCAGTCCCGTGGAATATTGAAACCCCCTGCCACTCGAACAAACATGTATTGTCTTTTCCATTCTTGCCCATATGAAGAAGCAGGGGCTACGAGGAACTTACGATGTGGTTGAACGATTAAATAATAGAAGCCCAACTCGTCGGCACTACCCAACTTGCGAGACATGGGTAGGTGGAAAAGGTTGGAAAAATTTTCAAAACTAGCAAGCTGATTAAACAGATGCATTAAAATAATAAAACTACAAATAGTGGAGAAGCAGTTGGGTAGAAGTTGTGTTATACACACTTGAAGACCCCTGAGCAGGCTAACCGTGTATCACTTAAGGAGAATCTAAGACCACAGCTAAAAACGTCCTTGAAGACAGTTATATAGCCTGCAGGAGGACGATGCATTCGACCAGGCGCCCCAGGGGTCAGAAGTTGATGTTCAGTAGGGATATGGTATAACTCCCTAAGACGTCTCAAGTCGGCAGGGTTAATGATGGATATAATTTCACTGTAATGGTTTGGTGTGAATAGTCAACCCTGTGATGGGGGAATCTGGCTCGGTACAACTTCTTCCCCCTCGCGGTTGCTACTCGAGCTCGAGTAGCTAGAATTGGAATCGTCACTCGATGACTCATTGGACTGACCAGTAGCATATCTAGGCGTATCAGAGTGGGTGGCCTCACTATCCCCCTCTTGACTACCCTCTGAACTGTATAAGCCCAGTATGATTTTCAAAGAAGAAACTAAAGGACATGAAGTAGGAGTGAAGGAACACTTACTGAACGGAAGAACTAAGAGCAGAAAATCTTGAAAGCAAGGATGTTTGGATAAGCGCTCGACCAGAAGCTAATGTGGTAAAAGCAAAAAATGGTTAGTTTTACCGCAGGTATTTATAGGGGAGCTAGCGCGGGAAACCAAGCTCCTGTAATAATGCTCGTAACTGCCACGCCGCCCCATGCACACCACGATGTAACCGCTCAATAAATGCTCCAAACCCTGGTCGATTATTACTAGTGCCCATTACGCTACTTCCCAACGCTTCTCGTTAAATCTTCGTTCAGCCTCGCAAAATGGGGGGACTCATGATATGGGGTGGCCCAAATACCTAGGCCCAAACCAAGTTGGCCCAGAGGTGCAGCACCAGGCCCTATCTGGCACCCGTGGCCCATATGCATAATCGACTACTCACTTGATGGTGCCCCATGCATATAACGACATAAGGTTGACTTTGTCGACCAGTAAGGTCGAGACAATATAGTATTCTGCCACCGTATTGAATGCACTGATGGGTGCCGCCTCTGCATTAATGGTGCATGCCATCCCCTCACCGCCTGACATAACAGGCACGGCTACAGTGTACCATCATGTCCTTAAAACCTGGAAGGGCAGTCATCTAGAAATGTACAGATAGGGGAAATGACTAGTCACCCCTAGCACAAGGGTAAGGACCCATGGGTGTACCAGGGGCATCTTAGATAATTCCCCGAAGGGAGAAGCATATAAATACCCTCGCTCCAGCCTTTTTGAGGTATGCATTGACATATACTCAAAGCGCTTACTTCGCTGCTCGATATTTCTGGTCTATCATTACTGACTTGAGCGTCAGAGGGCCTAAGCCGAGGGCTCCTCAGCTAGATTAACGTTTATTCTGATTGCAGGATTCATCCCACCTAAACAAGAATCCCGACCAGCCAGGTCGAGTCTCATTAAATCCAGTACTTGGACCCATGTCCAGCAATCGAACCCTCATCAGTACAAGTCTGAATCAACTGCCATTTTTGCAAAAGACTGGCTATTGTGGCGCGCGAAAGGTTTTTCACCTTTTTTCCTATTTTAGCGTGGCAGATAACTGCCCTTTTCCCAGTCGATTTGATTTTTTAAAAAATCCTCTTTAATTGTAATAGAATATGCATGTATTTTATTAATTTTAAATCTTTAAACTTGTGTTATTTTAGTTAGTATATATGATTTTAAATTTGATATATATTTAGATAAATTATTTAAAATCACGCATAATAAGTATCAAAATCCTACAAAAAAAAATTACTAATAAAACTTTGTTATAAAAATATATATTGTTTTTATAAATTTTAAAATTAATTAAATCAATATAAATTTATATATATATATACATATTTATGAATTATGGAAGTGGAAGCAGAGGTGGAGTCGTAGATTCCCCATACCTAGTCTCCAATCCCCGATTGGGTATCTATTTGGGTGAGTTTGGAGGTGGGTTTGGATGGGGAAAGAGTTATACCATATCTGCCTCCGTCTCTTCATGATCAAAGTGAATATTCCCCATATC
This sequence comes from Jacaranda mimosifolia, assembly GCA_018894105.1. Classification (NCBI taxonomy): domain Eukaryota; kingdom Viridiplantae; phylum Streptophyta; class Magnoliopsida; order Lamiales; family Bignoniaceae; genus Jacaranda; species Jacaranda mimosifolia. The sequence goes on from CM032121.1 coordinate 29,947,171, forward strand.
TGCCTCTATACTCGATCAACAACTAAAATCCCTAAACTCATCGAATTGAAGCAAGTGGATATCCATAGATAGCGAGTTAAATTGCCATCCCTAACTCAAATACTTTTTACATGGAGTTGTTGCTTTATTAAAGTGCAAGTTTTTTATTATAATACTTCACTGCATAAATTTTCATAAAGTCCTAATTCATTCTCTTGTTAGACATAAAATCCCTTTAAAAAAAAAAAAACTACTATTTAAAATAAAAGATATGAATGACCATCATAAAGTATCAACTTGATAATGGCCCGGGATAGATGAAATTTCTGAAGTTAAAATTTCAATGGACCCTATCTATGAGATAGGGCAGATTGAATGAACTTGGCATCAAGTTGTACGGCCTGCAAAAGCAAATTCTTGGGCCTAAGTGAATGGATCTAGACTAGCCCATAGATTAAACTACTGCCCCTCACATTGCAGGAAATGAGCAAGTAAATTTCGAGGTAAAATTGGTGTGTCTACTCTTCCTACTAGCTTAAGACTTAATTGGGCTTTTCTAGGGTCATGTACCCATATTTTTAGCTTAGGGTTGTCAATGGATCATATTTTAATTCAAATTCGATATGAATCCGATCTGAATTTTAAGATTTTTATCTGATTAAAATATTCGATGGATCAAATTTGATTATAAATATTCGAAATCCAAAATAAGTGGATCGAATGTGGAATTAAGTAGTCCGATCTATTAAAGATCCGAATCCAAACCTTAATACTTTTTATTAAATTAATACTCTTATATATAATATTAATAAAGATTTTAAAATAAAATCTATGTATTATATTGACCTAATATTTATATTAATGTCTATGTTATATTATTAATATTGAGTTTTTAACCTAAAAAATAAGAGGGATATTGATAAAATATCAAATATAATACATAAATAGTTCATCTATATATCAATATAATGTAAAAAACGAGTTTAGTATTCAAATATTTAATTTTTGGACTAATATATAATAAAAAGTTGTTAAAAATTCAAATATGACATATATTTACTTTATAAATACATTATTTTTATAAAATTTAAAAGCAAAAAAAGAAAGAAAAAAAAATAAATCGGGTTGGATTTTTTAATCGAATTTTGGATATCCATCGGTTTTGGATTTGGTATTAACTAACAAAGATCCTATAGGATTTCGGGTCAGATTCGGGTATGGATTTTATTAATTGGAATTGGATTCGGATATGATAGATCCGATCCAAATCCAACCCATTGACAACCTTATTTTAGCTCATGTCATGTAACCACTTTTTACCCATGAATATTGAGAGGAATTAATTTTCATCCTAGAATTAAAAATTAAACCATTCTCTTCAATAATTTAAGAATTAATTATCCATACCTTTGAGACGTGGTTTTTTTTTTTTAATAATAAAAAGATCCATAATTATGAAAAAATTACAAATACCTCATGATGTCAATAGTCCATCGTTAAAATTGACAAAGTTTGCAAAATAAACATTTTAAAAAGAAAAACAAAATGGCAAAATTGACCTCCTTTACTGAAATTAAAAAAATGTCCTAAAATCTATCTAAAAAAAATATTAATTTCTTTTCATATATATATATAAACTATTTGTTTAAGAACCATCTCCACCCATAATTAAATAAAGAGAAATAAAATTTAATCATACTAATGTACGGTAGAGAGTGATCCTTTGGCTCAAGGTCAAACTGGGTCACAAATCCTCCGGAGGTCCTTGAGGTCTAAGAACCTGCAATTAAAGCGAGGTCGTTAGGGGTCACTAGGATGGACCAGCAAAAACCCTCCGACAATCAAGCTAATATTTTGAAGAGTAAAGGAATTGTAGGGAGTAAATATGAAAGTGAAAATATGTGCATACCTTGGAGATGTGGCCAAGTTGGATATTTATATTGGTGTTGCTTTCCAGATATAGAAAGCTTATGTGGCTTAATCTTGGTGCTCCTTACCAAAAATGTGGATGGCTATGATTATTTGATTTGCATCTGGATAAGTAATGCCTATTGGATTATCCTATTATTAAGTCCCTTACTTCTGCAAGTTCAGAATTTTAAAATTGAGGAAGTAGGATAAGTTATAGAAAAATAGATTCAGGAATTTGAGGATTGTGAGTGTAATGTGTACCCACAAAATAGACATGATTTATGTCTAAATAGTTTTGGCCCATGGAAATAATTCTTAGAAAAGATATGGCCCAGGATTTATTAGTCTTGGCCCATTAGTATTTGCTAAGTTGGTGGGGTCAAAGTGTTGACTGGTTGTTTTCAAATTCGGAAATGGTCTTGTCCATGCTGACGAAAAAGGTGAATTACTTCTCTTAGCCTTAGGCAGCGTGCAAAAACTTCAAATTCACATGGCAATTGATTGGGACGGGATTCTTCCATTAGCAAGTTCAAGCTGATTTTTAGGTAGTCTTTTTTTCCCGTTTGTTAGCCATTGCATTGAGTGATTTTGATTGTCACGTTCGTAGTAGTGACGAATCCACAAATAATAACCAAATAAGTTTGAATAGCACCAATCATGGGTCAAATGGGACCTTGACCTTGAGACCTCTTTGATATATCAAATCCTATTCTGAACATATTGAAGAGAGGTCACAAGAATTTGTGGGTTTTAATCTTCCCCATCTTGATAGCACTCATCATTAACTCATAAGAATGAGGCGAAAATTCGATCTCGATATTTCATACTTCCACAAAATAGAATAATTATACTCGATAGTATGCGTAAACCTCCCCCTTATTGTTGTACCTTTTATGTAGCGACCCTAGATTCGGATTTAAGGTTTCCCCTAGATGATAGGATCGAAAATATATTTGGAGGTTTGGGTCTTTGCCTATCATAACTAGTTTCAAATTCAATATAACGTATCTTGTGTTTTACCATTTTAATGACTCGTTTTGGTATAAAGCCTTCTTTTGAAAAATTTTGGTCATTGTACTCTCTAACCTCTTCTACTAGGAGTAGTGGTGAGGGATTTTTTTATTTGATTGCTCATAAGGATTGTAGATTCTTGGATTCTATGCCGACTTCTTTAGGCCTTCGGAAGGAGAAATTTTTCTTTCTTGAGGCTCCTTTTAGTAGACCTTGCGTGTTCGACGTAATTGGGTTGAGTCGAAATCGGATCCCGTTTCTCTAGAACCCACTTGAGAAGATGGGTTTGTTGAGAACCGTTTGACTGTTACTTGGTTTAGTGCCAAGAAATTGTTCGTTGAGGAGGTCTTGAGATTTGTTGGTTTGACCTCCACGCCGGTTCGAGCTATTCGATCTTTTGGTAAATGTGAAGTTTTTGTGTTCATTATGCGTTATACAACATCTTAATGAGTTATATTTATTGTCGCACGGATAATGGTTAAAAATAGTGCTTGTACGAATAAGATAAGGGAAAAACTTATCGCTCGAGGTTTGCTTCTCGCCGAAGAACTCTTTGGGCCACCTTGCGCTACTAAGGTAGAAGCGACCCCGAGCCCTCATGCGGATGTTCCTACCGTAGTTGAGCCAGTTACTATCGTAGCCCCGATGGTGGTTGTGAACGAACCCATTAGATCTCCTCGATGTCGAGACAAGGCACCTGCAGACTTGGTTGATCCCGTGGATGCTCAAGCTTCCAACAAAAGACAACTCGACAGTTTACCTGATTCGAGGTCTATGGGACCTCCTCCATTATATGGTTTTTCATGACCTCATCTGTTTCCTAGGACTAATTCATTGGGTGATGCCTCGATAACCCATTCACATGAGTTACCTGCCCTGGAAAGTCTTTCTCGTCGGCGAGCTTTGTTAGAGGATCTACGACGTTCCACTCGATTTTGGAGTAATTGATATGAGCATATTGAGCCGTTCGGTACCCCTTAGGTTCCTAATTGGGATCTTACTTCTGAATCTAATGTGCTGTTCACTAACCCTGCGTGAGACCTCTTTCACTATGTATGAGAATTATTTGCTTACCAGGGACTAGGTGTCTATTTGGGCCACTTCCACAAGTCGAATCGAAGAGCATATAGTTCATGGGTCTAGCAGGGTGAGTTTTATTTCCCTATTTCATTGCCTTGCCATTGTCATCATGCTCATTAGTTCTTTGTAGTATTGATCAAACTTAGCTCTTTATGACCTTGGTCTAACTTTGTTTATGATTTTGATTAGACTTTGACCATCACCCGTCATCTTGCATTGACTGCTGCTCATAAAAAATAAAGTACATAACAGTAAATTTACTTTTACAACAATATTTCTCTTTGCATATGTGAAGTTTCTAGCTTGGTTTGGTCTTCTTGTAGTTGATTGGGGATGTAATGACTGTGGTGCCTCTCTAGATTTGTCACCATGCAGCAATATAAAATAAAAGGTTAGTTCCAGAAAATTAAAGTTAATGATGAATTGCTTTGAATTAATGAACACCAACAACCTTCTAATATTTGGATCTTGGATGTGTTGGATACTTGCAGCTTCCTTTGTTATGCCCAGTTTGTAAACAATTTTGGCAATAGTGTGGAAGTCCTTTCCTAATTGAAGCTTGTCTTGGATTTATTTCATTTACACCTTTCCTCCTCATTTTTTTAGGTCTACCCTTCTTCTTTGTATAGTTTGAGGCCTTCAAAGTTTCATATCTAGTTTTAATGTAGTAACTTGAGCCTAGAACTGCATGGATCATATATGAATCCACATAGTCTTCAATTTTCTGTCTTTTCTTACAAATGGCAGCATAGGCATGGCAACAAGGATAGCCATTTAGCTAGAATATCCCACATGTACATGTCCTACTATCCAAGTCAACTACATATCTAGTTGAGGTACCATGTTACACTTCAAACTTATTTCTCCCACAATACCTTGGAACACAAAACCAAGACTTTTTGTAGGCTTTATCTAGCTTCCTTAGAATGTTAGGGCATATTGTACCCTCAGACCTCACAATCCCTTCTTTTTGGTTTGTATCCTTGTAGTTAGTTTTCCCCTTATCCATGCAAACATAGAAATGATAGGCTTGTCTCTAGCCTCTAATATGTAACTATTGAATGATTCACACAAGTTATTGATAAGGATATCCGAGTTACACCTACTAGTGAAACAAGATCTGGCCCAATGTTTGGCTGGAATCTTTCTGAGCCACTCAGCAACTGTCTCATATGACTCATCAAACTTTGGGTCAAGCTCTTCTATTTTTTTTCATCATTCTCTCATGCTCATTCTTATTTCCTATGCATGCAGCCTTCCAAAATGCTTCTTTCAATTCTTGTTTACTAAACTTAGCTTTGAAATTTGCATATAAATTCTTAACACAGAACTTATGTTCACAACCCAGAGCTAAGTCTTCAAGAGCATCAACTAATCCTTTTTGTATGTCACTAATGATGGTCCATTTGTTAGACTCAACTCCTCTAAGGTCAAGCAACAATTCACTTAGAAACTAAGTCCATGCTTCTCTGTTTTCTACCCTTACAACAGTCGTAGCTATGGGCCACATATTGTCATTCCCGTCCCTTCCTATTGCAGCCAATAATTGTCCACCGAGCACTATCTTCAAAAAACAACCATCAAGTCCTATAATGGTTCTACATCCTGCCAAACCCCCCATTTTCATAGCATCTAAATTGTAGTACATTCTGTCAAATGTTGTAGGGTTAGCACCTTTCTGTCTCCTCAATAATATTTTGCTTCATGGAATTCTTTCTCTCACAGTTTCACAATAATGCCACAACAACTCATACTCTATGATTTCACTTCCCTTAATTCTCTCCATGGCTGATTTCTTTGCCCTTAACATTTTCCAGTAACTTGTGCTTAAACTACACTTCCTATAGATTTTATTTTGTAACTTCCAAATTCCAATATCAGGGTTGTCCTTGATTGCATTTGTAAACATATTAAAATTTAGACCAATTGAGAAATGACACCCGTAAAATAATATATTAAATATTAATTTAAAATTTTCTATTTATATTTTGGGATTTATTAAATTTAATTCCTAAAAATAAATAGTTAATTTTAATTAATAGTTTAATATTTATTTTATATTCAAATCAAACACTAACAAGTGTCAAAGGTGGAGTGTCTACATTTATAGACCAATCAAATCAAAGATATTTGATATTGATATTATCTTTTGATGTTTGATATTATCAAATCAAATGTATCTTATATTATCTCTTGATTTTGATATTATCTTATCAAAGAGATAACCGTTGAAGGAATTTAAGTCAATCTAGAAGTCTTCCATCAAACACCTATATAGAGGGGTGATTCCAGCTCATTTGACATGACATAAATTCCAGCAGACGAGAGAAACTTTGAAGGAATCCAGCAAATCTCTCAAGCAAATTCAAGGAGATCTACGACGTTTAAGGCGTTCTTCATGGAACTCATATATTTCTGGCGTTTGATTTGAGATTAAGGTGCGAGCCCTCGAATTGGCATTATTTTTATTCAAGGATATCCACGATGTTCAAGGCGTTCTTCACGGAATCTATATATTTTTCGCGCTTGATTCGAGATTAAGGTACGAAGCCGTCGAATTGGTGTTATTTTTATTCAAGGATATCCATGACGTTCAAGGCGTTCTTCACGGAATCCATATATTTATGGCGCTTGATTCGAGATTAAGGTGCGAAGCCCTTGAATTGGCGTTATTTTTATTCAAGGAGATCCACGACGTTTAAGGTGTTCTTCGTGGAATTCATATATTTCTGGCGTTTGATTCGAGATTAAGGTGCAAAGTCCTCAAATTGGCGTTATTCAAATCAAATTTAAAGGAGATCCACAACGTTTGAGACATTTTTGCGGAGCTCATTAAATTTCAAGATTATATTTGGAAGGGAAGAATAAGAGGATTAGATTAGAGATAGAATACACAGTTGATAAATTGATTTTGATTTTAATTTTATTTGTACAGTTTTTTCTTGTTTTGTAATTTTAATTTTTGCAGACAAGAACATTTGTTGTTATAGCATTCTCCATCCTCTTTGAAAGATATTTGTCATTGGCAAGGCAATTTTCAAATTTCCTTGCACAATTATGCTTGACTCTCAATGTTTTTATTAGAAAAGTATGCCTATTGAGGATTATAGGATTCATAGTCACATGTTTCTTCTTTGCAAACAGCATTGATCTTGTTGGATTCATTCTTCAAAAACAACTCATGCCCTTGCCTTACACTCCAGTCTCTAAGCACTTCCTTGAACTCTTTATAGCTACGGAATTTGTCCTTAATCTTTAGATCATAATTCTTTATATCTATTTCTTTTAGCCTATGGAAAAGGTATTTTGGCACCTCATCATCTGACCTATCCAAACCAACAAGTTTATCTTCCTCACTAGGGTCACTGTACTGCTTCTCCAGCTTTACATTTGGGTCAACTGAACCTCTTTTGTTCTTTCCTATCTTCACAATTTTCTTCTTCATTCTCTTCAGTTTGTCTATGAGATCAGCCTTGCTCATTTGTTTATCCACAAATATGTCATCATCACCAGAATCTTCTAAGTCCTCTAGCATTTCACTAGGTGCATTTGATTCATCATCCTTAAGCTGTACATAGTATGAGTTAGATGACTCTTCATTGATGTTAATATCAGCTTCTTCATCAACTGAATGTGGCATTTCTGTAACAGTTGCTTCATCCAAAAATATGTCATCATCCATTATAGCTGCTCCATCCACTGCTTCATCATCCAGTGCATGTGGCATATCTATCACAACTTCATCATCCAATGCATGGGCCCCATTGATACTAAATGTTCCTCCGCATGTGTTCCCATATCTATTCTCATTTCATCCAATCCCATTTCTTTAGCTCTAATTTCTGTTCCCACTAGATCATCATCACTAAAGTCAATACCTTCTATCAAATCATTAATTTGTTCGTCATCCAACCTGTTTGATGTTTGTTGATTGTAAACTATGTTGCCTTGTGTGTCAATAATCTGTGTTGGATTTTTTGTTTCTTCTACATACAATGCTAAAACACATTGATTTTTCAAAGCATGATTCATATCTTCTAAGCTTGTATCATCCCAAATTGATCTTGTACCTATCTTAAGCGACAATCCTAGCATTTTATAGTAGAAGCACACATTGATCTCTTCCCCTTCACATAACTCATACAACCAATATAATGAAGACATTGTCAAGTCTTCTATTATCAAGTTTGCTAACTCAATTTCATGTTTCTATTCCCCACTGTATTGGACATCATGTTTTGTTCTTGCAAACTTCTCACCAACCCATATTTCAAAGAAATTTGAGTCCTCCATTAATCTATAAACAAAATAGAACATGTTTAATACTTTTAGACCCAGCAAAAAATTACCCAAACCCACGGGTACCCAAAAAAATGCAGGTAATGGGCCTCATTTTCTGTACCCAATAAAATGCAGGTAATTTTACCCGCCGTCTAATTACCCACCGTTTTTTGGCCCAACCCGTGGGTACCCACGGGTAACTCGTGAATAATTATTTATATTTTAATTTTTAATTTTTCTCTAATTTTGGCAACTATTTTGGAAGGTATAACACTTTTTTTTTGTTAATGATATCAACAATATTTAAGTGGTGTTTAAACTTTTAGTTCAAAAAACTTTTGACATATAATGAAATTTAAATTTAAACTTCAAAATGTAATATAACTTAAAATTTAATATATGTTTAAATATTTAAGTTGTAGTTTTCAAACTAAAACATTTGACATGCTTTAAAATATTTGTTCAATGTAATATTTGAAATTTGTAGCCTCTTTTATTAATTTTATTTAGGTAACATTTAAATAATATTATGTAAATTGAAAAAAAAATACTAATTTTTCTTTAAATATATATAAAAAAAAATAGTACGGGTACCCGTGGGTTACCCATTACCCATAGTCACGGGTAATGGGTCCACTATCTCGTACCCAATAAAAAAATGGATAATTTTGCTCGTGGGTAAAATTACCCAACCCACTCTTACCCGCTCTTGGGTTACCCGCGGGTACCCATTTGCCAGGTCTATACTTTGTACACAGAATTTCAAAACAAAGCAAAGCAAAAATAAAAAAAACACAGAATAGTCTACAACATTCTCACGTTTCATCAAGGAATGGCTGTTGGTAAAAGGTGTTGGATTTTATTTTTGGCTTTGACTTTTGGGATATATGGTAAATTCTTGAGTTTTAACAAGGGATTAAAACTTTGTTTTGCATTTTCAGTTACTCAAATGAGAAACAAAGCAGCCGCTCTCAGCAAACCTAAAAATCTAATTTAAACAACCATGAAAAAGCCATTTTAAAAACAAAACAATAACTATTTAAACTAATATAATAAAAAATAATAATGAAAACATATTTTAAAAACAAAATAAAAAATTTCAGTATGAAATGGGATGAACAACTACCTTAACAATCAAGTTGGGTTTAGCCTCTACTTGTTTCAATACACAAAAATAATCAGACAAATACTTTGCAGACTGAAAAGAGTATCCTAAAATCACCAAATGTGCAGAAGTAAACTCGAAATGTGGCTCAGATTTGGAAAGATTGAACGTTAGGGTTTTATCGCAACAGAGAGAAGTGTACAGACAGACAGTTGAAAAATAAACGAAAGCCAACCCTGCGGGATATAAAGGGGGACAATTTAGTCATTTGATAAATCCAAAAAATGTTTAAATCAATTGGGGTGAGTGTGCAAATTTTTCATAAGTACAGGGGATTATGTGCCAATTAGAAAAATACAGGGTTTTTTTAGCCTATTTGGCTCTTTACAATGGGGGTAAAATGCATTTTGCCAAAAAAAAATTCTCTTCGGATGCCTACAATAAGTGGTAGACTAAAATTCATGGAGATTGTTTCAAGGAAAATTTTGTAAGATTGATCAACTTCAAGCTAATCAAAATTTCCCTTAAGGACAAGGATCATGATAAAGGGGATAGATCACTTGCTGAAGATATTCAAAATCATCCCAATTTAGAAGACATCGAGCCTCCAAAAGAAAAGAGAAGGAATCCTTATCTTTTAGAAACGAGCAGCAATAGTAATGTATATTGTTATTGGAAAAGGCTTAAAAGGGGTCCCAAATCGCCAAGGCCAAGTAATCATTCATCAACAGAGAACTTTGCCAAAAAGGTTATTTTCTTTTCTTCATCTTCTTTTTCTTCTTTAAATAAGCCTCCTTTTGGTCATTTGCTAACTTAAATCATGTAACATTTCAGTTGAAAAATGAAATTATTAATGTTGATAAATATGAGACATCCCAAGGTAGCTAAAGATAAATAATGGGACCTAACTTGTTGGCCATGAGAGCTCCAATTGACACAGCCATGCAAAATGAGGTACTCGATAGTATGAAAGCTAAACAACCATCTCCTTGTGCTTCAATTTCAATATTTGAGAGTGAAAAATTTGTACTTAATCATCAAAAAGAGTATCTTCAAATGTTGTGGGATGGCCTTCGCAAGAGAATAGCAAACACTCTACTTGATTCCATCTCATCTATCAAAGATAGTGTTCAATTTGTGCTTGAATCAATGAGGGGTTTCAAAAAATTTGACATCTCCAATGTGGAAGAATTATTGCAAATATTGTTTGACAAGGCCAACTCTTATGATGAGGCAAAGTCATCATTTTTTGAGAAAGCATCCAATGAGCTCCTTGCACAACAACTAGATAAGGTCACAAGTCGTCTCCATAATGCTCAAACTAGAGAAAGCAAATAAATGAATCAAATTCAATCCACCCAAGAAGATCTAGAATGTGCTGGGAAGAAGCTTGATAATTTGAAGGAACGCAAGAAGAATTTGACTTCATCATTGAAACGTTGACAACAACTTTTCAAAGTGGCCAAGCTGAAATTCATGAGATTGCAGAGAAAATTGCTGCTATCAAGAGTACTCCTCCATTGAGTAATAAAGTGGTTGAGAATTTGCAAACTTCAATAGAACACTTGGAGGCTGTCAAGGAAGAATTGAAGAACTTGAGTCCTTTTATTTGAAAATTGTTTAGAACTTTTTGCTCTTTTTTTTTTTTTTAATAAACTATGTTGTATTTATTTATTTATTGAGATTACATAATCAAAGATTTCTTTCCTTTTTATCTTGTAATCTATTATTATTATTATTTATTTAGTACCAAAAAAAACTCAAACTAATAAAAATAATTAAAACTACTTTTTTGTTTTTGATGACTCAACAAACTAAAAAACTCAAACTCAATAAAAAATAATTAAACTATTTTTCTTTAAAACTTAACAAACTAAAAACTCAAACTTAATAAAAACAATCAAACTACTTTTTTTTTTTTCAAACTCAACAAACTAAAAAAAACTCAAAACAGCTAAACTATTTTTTTTAACTCAACAAATCAAAAACTCAAACTTAATAAAACGGTTAAACTACTTTTTTTTTTTAAATTTAACAAACTAAAGAAATTCAAACTTAATAAGAAAAACAATTAAACTATTTTTTTTTCAATTCAACAAACTAAAAACTCAAACTTAATCTAAACTATTTTTTTTCTTTTTGAACTCAACAAACTAATTAAATCAAACGACTAAAACTATTATTTTTCCGAAAGCTCAAACTTAATAAAAAAATTAACTAAACTACTTTTTGTTTTTGCTCAACAAACTAATTAACTCAAACAACTAAAGTTACCCATTATTTTTTTAAACTTAACAAACTAAAAACTCAAACTTAATAAAAACAGCTAAACTATATTTTTTTTAAAACTTAACAAACTTAAAAAAAGAACTCAAACTTAATAAAAACAACTAAACTACTTTTTTTTTTTTATTAAACAAAGAAAAATATAATTTAAAATAAACTTATGACTGAATTTAGAGAATATCTAAACTGCCTACGTATCCAATGAAAGGATCAAGTCATAACGTAGCTCAAAGAAAGCATCATTTTTCAAGGTACTCAAGCTGAAATTCATGAGATAAAAGAGGAAATTACTGCTATCAAGAGTCCTCCTCCATTGAGTAATAAAGTGGTTGAGAATTTACAAACTTCAATGGACCACTTTGAGGTTGTCAAGGAAGAATTGATGAACTTGAGTCCTTTTACTTGAAAATTGTTTAGAACTTTTGCTCTTTTTTTTTTCAAATAAATTATGCTGCATTTATTTATTTATTTTGGGATTACGTAATAAAATATTTCTTTATTTTCTATCTCGCAATCTTTTTATTATTTTTTTACCCCCCAAAAAAACCTCAAACTAATAAAAACAACTAAAACTACTGTTTTTTTTCTTCTAAAAACTAAAACTTAATAATAAACAATTAAACTACTTTTTTTTTAACTCAACAAACTAATTAACTCAAACAAGTAAATTTTTTTTTTTTTAAACTTAACAAACTAAAAACTCAAACTTAATAAAAACAATTAAACTACTTTTTTTTTTAAAACTCAACAAACTAAAAACTCAAAACTTTTTTTCCCCCCTTAAACTTAACAAACTAAAGACTCAAACTTAATAAAAATGATTAAACTACTTTTTTTTTTTTAAAATTAACAAACTAAAAACTCAAACTTCATAAAAACAATTAAGCTACTTTTTTTTTTTAAACTTAACAAACTAAAAACTCAAACTTAATAAAAACAACTAAACTATTTTTTTTACTCAACAAACTAATTAACTCAAACAACTAAAACTACTATTTTTTTTTTCTAAAAACTCAAACTTAATAAAAAAAATAATTAAACTACTTTTTTTTTTGACTCAACAAATTAATTAACTCAAACAACTAAAATTATTATTATTATTTTTTAAACTTAACAAACTAAAAATTCAAACTTAATAAAAACAACTAAACTACTTTATATATATATATATATATACGAAACAGAGGAAAATATAATTTAAAATAAACTCATGGCTAAACTTAGAGAATATCTAAGCTGCCTATGTACTCAATAAAGGGATCAAGTTATAACGTAGTTCAAAAAATGCATCATTTTAGGGAGGGGGGGGCTACAGTTCACAATATATACTCATACGGGCCAAGAGTATCCATTGCTTAACCACCTTGGACTAGGTGGGATATTTGATATTTTAACCACGTAAAATACTTTTAGTGGTGTAAGTTAGCAGTTTAACCACATGCACTACTTTTGGTGGAGTAAGTTAGCAGTTTAATCACATGCACTACCTTTGGTGGATACCGTTCACAGTTTATACTCATGCGGGTCAGGAGTAACATGTAGTTTAGGCTCGTGCGTGAAGGAGCAATCCCCCAACTTTATGCATAGTCGCATTTCAAGAACTTCCCATTTATAGGGCCAACACTTAATTCATCCTCAGCAACCAACTTATATACACCATTTGTATAGACTTCTTTGACAACATAAGGACCATCCCATTTTGATGTGAACTTATTCCCAGTCCGATGAGTTGTGATGATGGGCCTTCTCATAGCGAGCACCAAATCACCAACTTGAAAAGATCGTGATGGAACTTTCTTGTTAAATGCCCTGGAGAGCCGAGCTTGATAACACTCAAGTCTTTGTTGTGCTTCCAACTTTTTCTCATCAAGGGCCTCCAATTCTTTAAGACATAAGCGTGCATTTTCTTCCTCAGTCAATCCTTCTTGTATGGCTATCCTTAATAATGGAATTTACTGCTCAAGAGGTAAAACGACTTCAATACCATAAACCAATGAATATGGAGTTGCTTGTGTAGGTGTTCTATGAGTAGTTTGATATACCCATAAAGCTTTTTCGATCCTTTTGTGCCAATCCATCTTTGACTTTGAGACTAATTTCTTCAGCAAATTACATAGAATTTTATTGAATGCCTCAACAAGACCATTAGCTGTGGCATAGTACATAGAAGATTTCCTCTGCATAAAATTGAACTTTTGACAAAGTTTATTTATCAGACTATTACAAAAGGGTTTTCTATTATCAGTGATTATGTATCAAGGAACCCCATAGTGATATATAATGATGATGCAGATAAAGTTAGCATCATTTTCCTTCTTTACTTCTTTAAGGGGTGTTGCTTCAGCTCACTTAGAGAAATAGTCTATTGAAGCTAGTATTTACAAGTGCCCAGTAGAAGACTGTATCATAGGTCCAACCATATCTAATCCTCAAGCATCAAATGACCATGAAGCAACAGTCGGATGCAATAGATCGGGTGGTTAGTGAATGAAATTTGCATGAGATGCCAATCTTGACATATTTGAGCATAATCCATGCAATCTTTTACCATTGTTGGCCAGTAGTAGCCCATTCTTTTTATTCGAAAAGATAATTTTGAACCTGATTGGTGAGTGCTACAAACTTCAGAATGAGCTTCTTCCATGGCTTGGATAGCGTCATCATCACTTAAATATCGCAAGAAGACTCCATCAAATGACCGCCTATAAAGCACACCTTTATAATAGGTGAAGCAAGCCGTGCGACGTTGTATATAGACTCTTTGACGTGGATCATTTGGTAGCTTTTCATACTTCAAATAGTCCATGATTGGTTGGTGCCAATCTTCCTTCTCTATTTTAAATACTTGAACAACATGGCTTTCATCTTCTTCACAATCCTTTTCCATGATAATTGGCGGTACAACCCAACTTTTACATATTGGAATACGTACTTCATTTTTAGGTATGGCAAGTGAAGAGGCCAATTTAGCTAATGCATCAGCTTGCTTATTTTCCTTCCTTGGCACATGTTTGATTTCTATATCCCCAAGCCATCCAATCAGTCTTTTTGCATAATTAAAGTATGAGAGTAATTCAGGCTTCTTGACTTCATATGATCCAAGCAACTGGTTGACCACCAACTTAGAATCTCTATAAATTTTTAGGCGTCACTGTTTTATGTCAATCACCATCTCCAACCCAAGAATAAGAGCTTCATATTCAGCAATGTTGTTGGAACAATTTTCAATTAAAGTGAAGGAATATGTAATGCTTCGTCATCAGATGTGATGAATATAACTCTAGCACTAGCTCATTCTCTATGAGATGCTCCATCAAAGTACATCTTCCAAGGAGGTGTAATTTCAATTATCAAGACATCTTCTAATTAGATAATTCCCACTCAATAGGGATAGGGTGATTAGCCAAGAAGTAAGCCAAAACTTGTCCTTTTACTGCCTTCTGCGGAATGTAGATGATCTCAAATTGTTGCAACTGAAGGTACCACCTTGTGAGTCTATCAGACAAGATAGGCTTTAACATGACATATTTTAATGGATTGCTTTTGATACAAGACGGACAATATGAGCCTGAAAATAATGTTTTAGCTTTTGAATTGCAAAAATTAGAGCCAGTCATATTTTCTCAATCAGTGAATATTTCAACTCATTTGGCATCATCATTCTGCTCAAGTAGTATAAGGCATTTTCCTTTCCTTCATCATTATCCTATGCTAATAAAGCTCCAACAGAACGTTCTTGAGTAGAATATAAAGAATCAGTGGACGTCCAAGTACTAGTGCGAACAATACAGGAGGTCGCATTAGATAAGCTTTTATGCTCTTAAAAGCATTACTACAAGCTTCATCCCACTCAAATGGAATGCCCTTCTTCATGAGACGGCTGAATGGTTGACATCTACCAGCTAAATTTGATATGAATCTCCGCAAATAAGCTAACTTTCATTGCAAATTTTTAAGTTCAGGATGTCTCGAGGTTCAAGTATTTTTAAAATTGCATCAATCTTTGCTTGCTTGATTTCTATGCCTCGATGAAACAATCAATCCCAGCAACTTTCCCGATGTAACACCAAAATGCACCCTTTAATGGGTTCATTTTGAGTTGATATTTTCTTAGGCGCTTAAAGACTTATCTCAAATCTTGAAAATGATCTTCTTGTCTTTTGGACTTGACAACCACGTCATCAACATAATATTCAATATTCTTCTAAAGCATATCATCAAAGATCTTTTGCACAGCTCTTTGATATGTGGCACTAGCATTTTTCAATCCAAACAACATCACTTTATAGCAATATATTCCCTTAGGGGTACGAACTGCTATCAATTACTCATCTTTTGGTAACATGTGTATTTGATTCTACTTAGATGATCCATCCATAATTGATAGTTCTTCATGCCATGTGGTAGCATCAATAATGAGTTCTGCAATGGGCAATGAAAAATCATCCTTAGGACATGCACCATTCAAGTCCCTAAAGTCAACATAAAGTCGAATCTGGCCATTTTTCTTTCTTATTGGGACAATACTGGAGATCTATGTTAGATACTTAACTTCTCGAATAAACCCAACCTCGATAAGCTTATTTACTTTAGCTTAATCGAAGGAACCAATTCAGGGCGCAATCGACATTGAGCTTGTTTAACTGGACGAGTTTCTTTACTTACTAATAAATAGTGGACTGCCACCTTTGGATCTAATCCAGGCATCTCTTTGTACAACCATGCAAACACATCTTTGAATTCACATAATAACTCAACATATACTTCTTTTTCCTTTGCAGTCAATAAAGTACTAATGTAGATAGGCCGACGATCATTATCATCACCTAAATTAATCTCTTTTAATTTATCTATGGTGGCCTTAACACATTCTTCAAACTTAGGAAGAGCATCTTCAGCATCTTTTTCAATAAAAAATTCTTCCCTAAAAGTAATATGGTATGCCGAACATCCTCTTCTACGGGTTCAATCTTTTTTAATTTCATACATGTCCTTGTTTGTCCATCCTTTTTTCTCATATGGACCGTCTGCATGACATCATCTTTTTCACTTATGTAACCACTATTGAAGCTTAGAGATTTGCTTGGAAAGACGATTTGCAATACTTTGATGAGTTGACCGACTATTACTAACAATAATATGATATGAAGAAGCCATGCTTTCTCGATCATCTTTTTCATTTATTTGAGTTCGTGTGAAGATAATGGTTTGCAGTTTAATCTTCAAGGTTCTACTACATGATATATTTAAAACAGAGTGCCGCTTCATGCACAAAGGAATTGAACTCCTAAGATTTTTCGGCTTGCTAACCCACTTCAAATACTTTGGCATTTTAGATGAATTCAATCTATGATTATAGGTTCTTTTATACCGCTACTTTTCAAGTCTATCAAAAACTGAGATTCGTTCATCTCCAACTATATGATTACTATTGGCTCTCCTAGTCGCAATGCAAATAAGATTATGAGGAACAAATTCGAGTCTCATTCGAGGGCTTTGAACACCATGACCTTTTTCCTTCAACATCTTTTGGGTAGTATTAAGTCCATATGTTTGCTTGCCAGAAGCCTCAGGAGGGAGTTTTCCAAAGTGGAACGTTTTTGTGGATTATATCCAGCTTTGACAAGAAGTTATAGGTTTTTGGATCAAAGTAATTCTCATTTTGAAGCTGTAGATATTCTCCATGTTCAAACCTTTTCAACAGCTAAGGGGATGGCTTTTTCGCATCAAGTTTGGTTAGAGAAAATGTCAATTCTTTCAATGATTTAGATCCTACTAGAGGTGACTCTCTCTTTACGTGGTCTTTATTGCTGCATGTTAGAGTCAAGTCTTTAACCTTGTTTCCTCCATCAAGATCATCTTGTTGCCTGGATTCCTCTTGTTCTTTAGCTTTGGCAGTTTTCATATTTTTAGTGTTGTATTTAGCATCTGCCAAGTGTGATTCAACTTCAGTGAACGGTTTGCCATCTCCAAGCACTTTCTTTACCACACCTTCTCGATAATACTTGAAACATTGGTTCCATGTAGAGGGAACTACAACATTTTCATGTAACCAAGGTTGGCCTAAAAGCATATTATATGATATCTTGGCGTCTATGACATGAAATAATGTCATTGACAACATATTGTCCATCAATAGCTTTATCATTATTATTCCAAGAGCCCTTTGCCCCTCTTGATTCAACCCTTGGATCATCAGGCAACTGTTTGTCAATTCATCTATGGAGATTCCTAAATCTTTCATCACATGTAATGGCAAAATATTGACTGCAGAGCCTCCATCAATCAAAATTCTATTTATTTTTTGCTCACGAGCATAACCAGTTACAAACAGTGGCCTATTATGGGGCTTAGAGCCAAGCAACAAGTCTTCATCAGTGAAAGTCATTGCCAATATGCATTCCTTAGTTACATCATGATTTTCTTCATTAGATAAACATGCTTCACTAGAGGAAATCTTTTCTTCATTTATCATGTGGCATGTAATGTCACTGTCGTGGTCACCAAGTACATCCTTTTCTATCTCGATTATAGCATGATTTGAGGTAGCATTATCCTCCTTAAGTGAGATTTTCCCTTTTTGAGCAAATTGCATCACTTTATCTTTGAATACGAAGCAGTCATGGATTGGGTGACCCACCAACCAATGGTGCTTGCAACACTTTGGGTCATCAATTTTTCCAACTTCCTCAAGTTGCTTCATTTCAGGTAATTCGATGAGATTTGCATTTAGCAAATCATCAAATATTCCAAAGACATCAGAATCGAGGAATGGGTATGTCTTAGCCTGCTTCTTCTTTAAAGTTAATTTTGTTTGTCCACTTTCTTGGGAGACATCCTTCTTTTCATCCTTTGTGCTTTCTGCCTTTGTACGAAACTTGATGGGTGTTGCATTTACTGCCATAGCTTCTTTAGTTTGCACCTTAGCAAGAGGTTTGCCCTCTTTCTTAAATTCTTGCTTTTCCTTAAACTTACTAGGATATTGAATTGGTGGCCCTTCTACTTCGCTAGCAAACATCCTTAACTCTACAGCATGGGCTCAAATAGCCAACTCTTTAAATGTTTTGGGCTGAATTCCTTGCAGAATATATTGGAGTCCTCAATGCGTCCCTTGAATGCACATCTCGATGGCTGAAGCCTTAGACAATCGGTCTTCGTAATTAAGGCTTAAGTTTCTCCAGTGATTGATGTAGTCAATGACTAGTTCCTCTTTCCATTAGCTAGAATTTGTAAGTTCAATCATACTGACTGTCTTTCGAGTACTGTAAAATCGATTTAGAAATTCTTGCTCCAATTGCCCAGCTATCAATTGAGCATGCTTCTAGGTCAGTGTACCAATAAAAAGCATTACCTTTCAAAGATTGAACAAATTGCTTAACTAGGTGATCTCTATACGTCCCAGCATTATTACAAGTTTCAATGAAATAAGCCACATGTTGTTTTATATTGCCTTTACCATCAAATTGCTGAAACTTTGGTGACTGATAACCAGTCGGCATCTTTAAGTTGTCAATCCTTTGAGTATATGACTTGGAATAAGTCATAAATGACTTAGAGTTTTCTTCAAACTTGTCTTTGATAATTCCCATGATAAACTCCCTCAGTTGATTTACAGGAATTAGTCTATCATTGGAAACTTGTAGTTTTTTTATTGCAAGCTTCTCATTTTCAACTAGCTACCTCTTTGTGGATGTTTCGCCTTTATCTTGAACCTATATTTATTTTTCCATCACGCGACTAGTCTCAGCATTATCCACCTTGTTCATTAACTTGAAGATTTGAGAATCTTGCTCATGGACATGCTTTGTCAGCCCTTCAATAATCTTCGTCAAATTAGCAATTTGTTCCTCCAAAGTTGTAACACTTATCACCATCATTGGTGCTATGCTCGAGGAACTTGAGGTTAAGCGAGGAGTGGATGTTGCTGATTCTTCCTTTGAGTCTCCACCACCTTTATTTGTATCAATAGCATGTAGTAATGCCTTTTCCACAACTTCAAGTGAAGGATTTAACTCCAAAGATGATTGCGACTTTTTGGACATACTCTTTGTGGTGACGAAAACACTTCATACTCTAGCATTTATGGAATTTTAGGTAGTTATTTTTAATGCAGTAGTCTTGTTGGTGGCCATGATACTTCAATCTTGATAAAGAAAAGAGATGAGAGGTAGAGATAGTCCCACTAGGTGTGCCAAAATTTGTAACAACAAATTTTTTGTTTGCAAAAATTAAAATTACAGAACAAGAAAAAGTCGTACAAATAAAATTAAAATTAAAATCAATCAATCAATTGTAGATTCAATCTCTTATCTAATCCTCTGATTTTTTCTTTCCAAATATAATCTTGAATTTAATGAGGTCCGCGGAAAATGCCTTAAATGCCGTGAATCTCCTTAAATTTGATTGGAATAAAATAACATTAATTTGAGGGCTTCGCACTTTGATATCGAATTAAATGCTAGAAAAATATATGAGTTCCGAGAAGAACGCCTTGAACGTCGGGATCTCCTTGAATAAAAATAATGTCAATCCAAGGGCTTTGCAGTTTAATATCAAATCAAACACCAGAAATATATGAGTTACGTGAAGAACGCCTTGAATGTCGTGAATCTCCTTGAATAAAAATAACGCCAATTTGAGGTCTTCACACCTTAATCTCGAATCAAACGCTAAAAATATATGAGTTCCATGAAGAACGCCTTGAACGTCGCGAATCTCCTTGAATAAAATAACTCCAATTCGAGGGTTTTGCACCTTAATATCTTATCAAACCCCAAAAATATATGAGTTTCGTGAAGAATGCCTTGAATATTGTGGATCTCCTTGAATTTGCTTGGGAGAATTGCTGGACTCCTTCAAAGTTTCTCTTATTTGCTGGAATTTGTATTGTGCAAATGAGCTGGGATCACCCCTTTATATAGGTGCTTGATGGGAGACTTCTAGATTGACTTGAACTCATTCAACAGTTATCTCTTTCATAAGATAATATCAAATATCAAGAAATAATATTAGATATATTTGATTTGATAATATCAAACATTAAAAGATAATATCAATATCAAATATCTTTGATTTGATTGGTCCATAGATATAGACACTTCATCTTTGACACTTGTCAATGTTTGATTTGAGATAAAATAAATACTAAATTATTAATTAAAAATTAAAAATTTATCTTTTAGAATTAAATTTAATATATCCCAAAATTTAAATAGAAATTTTAAATTAATATTTAGTATATTATTTTACATGTGTCACATCTCAATTGGTAATTTTTTTTATATGTCTACACACGTGTTTCAACAAGTAATAAAGTGATGAGAAGAGTATTGATCTCATGAAGAACTAAATTATTCACTATTAATTACTAATTTATCACACATTTGTTTTATTTAAACAAAAATCAATTATGTAGGAATTAAAACTAAACTAATGAAAATAAGAAAAAGTATATTGATTAAGAATTCTACTAAGATATAGAAGTCTAGAATTATGATTTCATTAATCGAATAAGTTCAATACATAATTTTCTCCCTAATTAATAACATGTCATTAGTTTTGAGTCTTAAACAATTACGCGGTTCTTCCAAATTACCTGCAATCAAATCCATAATTTATTCAATTCACTATATTCCTATGTGAATTAACTAAAATATGGATAAGGTTGTACCACTCAAGTAACTCCTTAGGGCAAGTAGGTAAATTCCTATCCTACTCACAAATTAATTAATTCATTAATTTGAACAATTAATCCTAAGGTCTTCTATTATCAATCAATCCTTAAATTTTCTTTTCCAAGACTCCTCTAGGGTTTAAACATGCACTTCATTGTTGATCAGACAATCAAATAGAAAAAACACACAATAGAAGAAATAACTTTAACTACTACTAATTTTATGAGAGAAAATCATGCATCAATTTATTAAATAGAATCCATCATAATCCTAAAGTGACGAATTAGTTCATGATTGAATTGTCAAACAAAACATGAATAAAATGAAACATCATCTCAAATCCAAAAATAAAAAGAAAATCAAAGAGAAAAGAAGAAACTCTATTCTTACATGAATTTGATCTCCATTTTGTCCTCCTCCAAATCCCTGATTCTCGCGATACTTCTAATCTCCAAAATAGAAAATCCAGATCTCCCTTAAATAAGTATCTAAAATGCCTATTTATAACTGATTAAAAGAATCTTCTAATTAGAATATGACTCAAATAAATAAAAAGACTCATCTGCTCATCTTTGATTAGATTATGAGGTGTTATCCTGCTAGCATTCTCATCAACTTGTGTCAATTTGTCCATTTTTCTAATTTCTCTACTTGTATTTCTGCAATTTCGAATTTTCATCAATAAGCAAGGAAATTATTATTTTTTAAACAAGAAAATTATTTGTTAAGTCCTAAATGTGATATTAAAATAAAAATAGGGGCTTAACAGTTAACAATAAACACAATCCTGTAATTTTCACCTGTAATGGTATGTGCATTTTGAAAAAAAAAAATATTAGGCTGAGGTTGAGGTTGTATTTACATTTTAGATGTTCTATTTCCTAAAGAATATAAATCAGGTTTATACATTGGAATCGTGACGGAATCTAAGGATATAGGACAAGTACTTGTATTGATGGTACATTGTTGTTTCCTGAAAATATTCCTTAAATTTTTGTATAAAATGATATTAGTAGTTTATAAAATATTGAAATGATAATTTTATTGTTTATATGATGAAACTAATTAAGCTTGTTAAAAGTTAAATTGTTGCAAATAATTGAGAACATTTTAATTATTTTCTTTAAGAAATTAATAAAATTTAAGTGTCTTATTTAAAAAATTGTTAAAGTCGTGTTTAAATTTTTTATTAAATATTCTGCAATATCTTTATAAATCCTCAAATAATTTATAAAATACTTTCTAGATTCTTTTTCCTCAGTTACACTTGCGCCACTTGTACTTTCCAATGTCCAATTAATGTTTGTACATGTAGATGTAGTAGATGGCAGTTGCCATAATGTTGAACAGCTGGGAAAAGTTGATGCTGTGGGCGCCCCCTCACAGCACACGCACACTGTGAGGGGGCATCCCAACGTCAAATAAACCGAACAGCTGTGATCCTCAAGAGAAGATTTAATGGAGCATGTCATCGGTGGGGCAATACTGAATTCTAGCTTTAAATGTTAATATATGCTTATTAGAGATCGTTTACTTTAATTAATGGTATTTTAAAATGATAAAATGAAATGATATTTAAAAAAAAAATGCTTCTTAGGGCTCGTTTATTGTATTGAAAAGGAATGTTAGGAAAATTTATTTTGAAAAGGTTTTAAAATTTTATGTATTATAAATATAATATTTTTGAAATTTATAAAATATTAATCTTTATTTTAGAAATAAATTTTTAATAAAATAAAATTTGAAAGTTATATGCATTATTAGTGATAATTATATAATTAATAAATTAAGATGAAAAAAAAATTAAAAATTCTTTACTTTTTGTAAGGAATTTATATGATTTTAATATTTTGTTTAGAAAATTAATGAATTTATTTTTAAAAATTTTATCCAGTATTATGGCATCTTATAAACCATGGATCAAATTATAAAATATTTTGAGAAATTTAAAAATTTATTCAAATTCTTCCTTTTTAAGTTTTATGATATCTAATAAGATCCTAGCAATCTTATAGCTTTTTAAATATTTAATATTATATCTTAAAAAAAATTTAAGTTCGGACACACAGTCTCTTAATTGAATTTGTCATCGTGCATAAAACAGATATTTATATACATATATGTATACGGCGGATATACAGGCAGGACAATAACAATACTAAGGTACAATGATGGGTTACTCATTGAATGGGCGAGCCGCGTTAGTTGGAGATGGAGCATTTAAAGAAATAATTGTATATGGACATGCATTATATCTACCAATAGTTATTTTTAAATTCTAATTAATTCCTCGTACGGCACATGTGTCCAAATTAAGAGCACAAAGACAAAGTTGTTTTGGTACACCAACTTTTGTTTATTTCTCTTAGTGGCACGTGAACCTTTTGAAATCAGTACATTATCTCCTTAATTTGTGTTTTCTTTTTTGTCGTATCTATTTTGCGCTCAAAGCAAAATTTGGCCACAATGTTCATTATTAAACAAAGAAATATAAATGTAACCAAAAAAAAAAAAAAAGGAATAAAACCATTGCATTAGATAAATGAAAGTCAAACAATAAAATGTTATTTTTATGGAGGAAAAAAAAAAAAAAAGTTTAAAATATTATCTCATTACTTTAATTATCTGGCGTAATCCAATAAGGTAGGTGGACCTTGGAAGCATTATGAAAATCACCAACAAAATGCCAAACAGATTAATTAGCGTAATCAATCTGATTATAACACCACTACTTCCACATTAACAAGCAAAATCACAATAGTGATATCTTCGAACACGGCCACACCACTCCCCAACAGATCTGCAAGATTTCCCCTCAAAACTCATCATCAGCGGCAACACACATTTACGCAACGAAAAGGGGGGGGGGGGGGAAATTAAATAAATAACGAAAATATAGTAGCAAAAACGCATACAGAGAGACATTACAATCACTGGCGGCAACGAGTGATGGCGGAGCAACCACGAGTGTAGGGATGAACGGGACCCCTAGCTCTGTAGCAGTTGTGAGTATAGTACGATCTACCGGAGCGCGGCGGGCAGGGGATTCTGTTCGCCGACAGCGCGCCGTACGAAATGTAGTAGTGGATCAATCTCTTCCAGAACAGTGACCGCCGATTGTGGCCGTCGTCGATGGTTTCTTCCTCCATGCCTTCTCCGAGCTCTTCATTATAGAATGAGATCCCCGTTTCCCACTGATCCAGCGTGTCGGTGGTGATCTGGAAGGTGGATTCATCAGCTTGAGCTGAGGCGAAGAGGGTAGTGATGAGGAGGAGAGTAAAGGAAAAGAGTAAGTGCTTGGGGGAATCCATGGGGGGAGATTGAAGAGAGGAATTAAGCAGAAGAGGGAAGTAATGAAAGTTTCCGGTATGGGTTGGCGTGGAATTATCAGTGATAATATGTGGGAGAGTGTGTTGTTTGTGTCATGGGGACAGCAAAGTCACATGCGTGCGTAGCTGGAAAATGAAATATGGTTTCTCTCTTTTTTTTCACTAATTATTATTTTTTACTTTTTTTAGACTTAATTTGCAGAAATATGTCATTTCTAATACTAAATCACGAAATTTGTAACCCTTTTAAAATTTAATTTGTTAGAAGGTGCAAGGTGAAATGCAAAGTGCAATTAACATTGCAATAATTGGGTTTTTGAAGTTGTCACACTTATGGGTGGGGCATGAAACATAATTATTATGATCAATGCCTTTTGTACTAAAAGTTGTTGATTTTTTTACATTTTGTTGAAATATGCTTAATCTAGTGAGCTTGCAAGCTTTATGAGCTCATTCGAGTAAAGTGATGATGATCCAAAACTGACCCACTAAAAATGGTCAAATCCTCTAAAGTTCGAGCTTGCAAGTGATTTTAATTTTCAATTATTATTTTTAACAATAATGTATATTTTATTTTTAGTTATACATTTACATAAACATATGATGAAATATCAAGTTGTTAAGCAAATAATTTGATTAATGAGCGTTAGTTTTAGTGGTAAAGTCGAGGTCTGGCTTAATATTTTATTCAAGTACGATTTTATTTTTATAATATTTATCTATTAATTGATAATTATAATAATTATTAATGATGAATATCTATCAGGTAATGAATATTATAATATAGACTAGATAGTTGGTTTGACAAAAAAGAATAAGTGGTCCAAAATATGGGGAAAAAAAAGTTATTTTAACTTAAACGTTTCTTGTTGGGTATTTGAAAGGCATCAACGAAATAAATTATGCGGAGACACTTGATATATTTATATAAACGTAAGGGTTAATTTAATATATATAAAGTAAAATAATATTCAATCTTATTTTAAGTATATTTTTTATGTTGCAATGATGTGAATAAATTAGTTTTATTCATTTTTTTCATGTAATATATTCCATATATAACATATGTAACTTCTTATAACATATTTTCATATTTATCTTTTCTTCATATATGTCAACATATTTCCATATATAATATATGTGTAATTTTCTACATTATTATAACTCCCTATATTAATATATAATTTTTATAACTCCTTATTATATTGTTAACTTTATTCATTTTACCTATATCAACATATATACCTACATATATAATATTCTATCAACATTTATTTTAATATTAGTGTAAAAAGTTATATTAGTTCATCTATTGTAACTATCCATATTTAATATATATATATATATATAACTTTATATCGACTTTTGTAACTCCTTATTTTAATATATAACTTTTGTATTCCTCACTGTATTGCCTAATAATTTCTTCTAATATTTGTTATTTACATTCTCAAATTTTAT
Organism: Jacaranda mimosifolia; assembly: GCA_018894105.1. Taxonomy (NCBI): domain Eukaryota; kingdom Viridiplantae; phylum Streptophyta; class Magnoliopsida; order Lamiales; family Bignoniaceae; genus Jacaranda; species Jacaranda mimosifolia. Next base: position 29,973,288 of record CM032121.1, read on the forward strand.
TTTTTAAATAGTCATGGACACACACATATGCACATATATATATATATTATATGTATGATATTATATGTATGTGTGTATAACTAGACATATATAAATCTATTTGTGAATGCAATTTAATTGACATGTCTTGCATAAGCTAAAAATTCCTACAATACTTTATATTAAAAATAATTTAAACATACAATTAACTATTTAAAAGAAGAATAATATTTTTATTTTATTTTTTTCTCAACCTCTATAAAATTATTCTTTTTGTGAATTAAAATTTATTTTTCTTGAAAATGCATGTATTTTATAATATTTTTATTATTTTTAAATATTTTTAATTTTTATATTTATGAACCAGGATAATTTAAGAAAAACTAAGTCTAAATTACGTTTTATTTTTCTTCTTTTTTTTTAATATATAGCAGTGATGTGGATAAGTTAATTTTATCTATTTTTGCCATGTCAACATATTTTTGTATTCGATTCCTATCAATATTTGTTTTAATATTAATATAAAAAAATATATTAATTTATTTTTAAAACTATGTATTTAATTTTAGTAAATACTCAATATAACATATATATATATATAAATTTTTATAATAATTTTTGTAGCTCCTTATTATATTATTTAATAGTTATATTTTTCAGTATAATTATAACACACACACGCACAGACATATAAATATATTGCCATGCATATATATATGTGTGTGTGTGTGTGTGTGTGTGTATTTGTCAATGAAATTTAATTAATATGTCTTGTTTCATGCTTATCGTATATATATAGATATAGATATATATAAACTATTCATATATGGCTTATTACAGTAATAACAATATATTATAATTTAATGTTAAGTATTATATTATTTTATTTTATGCGTTATCTCCTATTCCATTATTTAACATGTTAATTAAATAAAATCATAGCTGAGAAAACTCCTAAATTTAAGCCAAATTACTAAAAATATATACAATTCACTATTTAAAAATATAAAAATATTTGTCTTCTTTTTTCTCCACCTCTGTACTATAATTCTTTTGGTATGTCAATTTTTATTTTTTTTCTTGAAGATGCATGTATGTATAATGTTCATATATTTTTTTAATATTTTAATTTTTATACTAATGAACCAAAATAAATTTATAAAGAAATTTAAAGTCCCAATTTTATGATAAGTTAATATATTGTACTTTCTACTACCTAAGTTTATTTTTCAATGTTGAATTCTTTAATTTCTTCAAACCAATCAAAGCATTTTTTTTTTTCATTTTATCTTCTACTATATTTTATGAATAGTTTATAGGATTTATAAAATGATTTAATATTTAGTCATTACTTTCTGTATAGAAATGGATTAATGCATGGAATTTGATCTGATGATACATAAATTATATTCATATAAAATATTATTATGTCTCATTTATATCATAAATTATATTAAATTCAATAAAAAATTTATTAACCTTTTCAAGTGATATATTTATAATATTTAAATAAAAGTTTAAGTTAATAACTAAAATAAAATAAAATAAAATTTTAAATTTAAACTTATCACCCGTGCAAAGCACAATTAATAACTAGTATTTTAAGTATTATTTTGATCAAAATTGAATTGCATACAACAACATTATCTAGCAAAATCAGAATTCAGAAGGCGGGAGAATGTTGCGGTGGGATTGGAATCACAGCTCTGAGAATGATTCAATTGTTTGCCTTTTTCTTTCTTTAATAAGGACTAGGACTGCTGCGTGTCTCGGTGTGGGTGCACTCATTAATAGGGTTAATTACAATAATCTTTCATGAGGTTTCGACTAAATATAAAAACTATCCTAAGGTTTGCAAAATTATAAATACCTCCCTGATGATTTGTCTCCATCTAACAAATAGACTCATCCCTCGTCAATTTAATAACTACAAAAGTTTGCTTCATATAATAAAGCCTTGTACAATTCGAAAGGGCTGTACGAAAAGATTGATTGACTGCACAAAACATCAAGCAAAAGTTGTGTACTTGGTTCGTGAATCTCAAGTTTAAAATGACAAAAAATAGTGATAGCAAAGCATTAATCAGTGCACATTTGAGCTAGAGGAATGTCTTCTCAAAATAGAAAAAAAAAAAAAGAATACAAAATAAAAATGAATCAAATAATTAAGTACAGTAATAATTAAAAATGGACAAGTCCAAAGATCCTTGTGAACAAGTACAACATGGCCCTCTTGTACATGGTAAGCTTTTGTAGCTGTCCAGAAGTACTTCCTCAGCAAAACTCCAGAAAAGTAGTGTCTAAAATTGGAGTAAATATGCCTTACACACTTTCTGTTGATTGAGTGTGACATCAATTCACTGATTGTCTCCACAAGACCCTATATTATAATAAAGAGCACTATATAATATCAAAAAACCAACTAAGAAACCGTATAAATGACACCCTCAATTAACATTAAAACTTACAACTAGCACCCTTACAATGTTTTAAACATTAAAAATAGTACCCTTGAAAGATTTGAAACATTACAAATGCAACCCTTGCAACTTAAATTTACAATTGACACCTGAAATACAGATTATATGGGACAAAACAGAATGTTTATAGAACATAAGGTTTACAAAACGTACAAAAAATACAAAATCACGGCATTAAAGGTAGGGTTTCTTTATAAACAACTTCAAAAACTATTAAAACCATCAAAATTTGGTACATTAATCCAAATATAAGGTTTTTATTTGGATGGCAACAATAAAAAACCAGGATTTTTTTCACAAATGACATCAAATCATGCAAAATAAAATTCTGCATTCATCAATAAGCATTCCAATATGTCAAAAAACACAAAAATCACATTTTTGGAAACAAAAATCACATTTTTGGAAACAAAAATAAGTTACCCGCCACTTTCAAATCACAAAATATTAACACCCAACACAAAATACAACTAAAACTAACTTGATTTAACATAAAAATAAGGAAAAAAAAGTTGTGAAAAAACTTGCCCATTCCTTTTTTGCTTGAAAAGGTGAAATGCCACAAAAACTTCACAATCCAGTCAGTTGGTGTGCATGATCCAGTAGATTCTGCAGTTTTTCTGGTCAGTTTTCTCACAAGAAAATGATCATGCACCACCATTGACGGCACGATAGCAAGAAGGTGTGTTTTGGGGGGAGAAGTGATCAAATGGAGGGAAAAAAATATGCACCTTTGTGTTCTTCATACATAAAGGGGCATAAACGACTTTTTATTTTTTTAGTTTTTATTTTATTTTTTTCTGAATAAGTAAGGGTAAAAAGGTCATTTCACACCTTCCATTACGTTTTTTAAATGGTTGTTAACGTCAGGGGAGGTATTTGTAGTTTTGCAAACCTTAGGGATAGTTTCTATATTTAGCCCAAACCTCAGGGGAGGTTCCTGTAATTAACCCTTAATATTATTCATCAACGCTTGAAGCCATTGCAGGCGTGTTTTAGACGTGTCGCTGTTCTGCAAATGGGGTTGTGAAATTGACAATGCAATTTGGACTCTTTGATTTTCCATTTCTTAGTTGAGCATGTCTACGGTGAGATATGCTTGTATTTACTTGATATAAGGTATCATTAAATTAAATGGCATATACTTTTTTACAACAAGTTACTGTTAATTGTACAACAAGTTGTTGGTTTACATTTTGAGTACATTAAATGCTTGGTAAATATTTAAAAATAATAATTAAAAGATATTTTTCAAAAAAGAATTGTTGTATTAGATAACATAACTTCATAATTTTGAATTATATATTTTATAATATTAAAATAATGAATAATATTTAAAATAATATAGTTAAATATAGTTATGTTTATTTATTAACTAAAATAAAAAAAAAGAATAAATATAAAATCTAAAATTATCATCCTAACAACATAATGTAATTTTAAATAAGCAAATTAATAATTTTAATCATTTAAATAAATAATAAAATAATTATTTTAGATTGATACTAATATTATATAAAAAAATATAAATATATTTAAAAAAATTAAATTAAATTAAATAATTAATTAAATTAAATTAAAAAAAAAAGCATTCATCTTCTTTCTCCCCGCCTCCCCCCAACCAAAAAAATAAAGCCACAAACCGCCCCCTGCCCAAGTTGCAAACTGCCATAGCCCCCATCCCATTACTCCCCACCGCCCCAAGCCAACGGTCGCGTTGGCCATGGCCAGCCGCCCGGCGTGGCCAGATCTGGCCGTCGGCCATGGCAGTCGAATTTCAGCAAGTTAAGAGGGATGAGATTTATATGTATTTATATATATGTATAATATAGATGTGTGTATATGTGTAAATATATATTATTTTAAAATATATTTTTGTGGAGGATTTTTGTAGTATTTAATTTTTAACTTTTTTTATCTTTTTAATTTTTTTAGTGAGGTTTAAATTGATGTTTCATATTTTGTGAGTTTTTTTTATTTTATAAAAGGATCAAATTTTATTTTATTTTTTTCCATAGATAGGTAATAATTTCTATCAAAATTTTAATCGAAAATTGGATGGAGAATAAAATATGTTTAAAAAGTTATAGAATTTGGACTACAAATGTTCAATACCATAAGTTTGAGATTAACAATGCACACACACTTTAATTATGGAAATAAAAAGGCCATTTTTCAATTTGGTTTAATTAAATAAGTTTTTAATAATAAAAATTTTATTATTGGTAACCATTTTTTAGTATAATGAACCATTTACATACAATCAGAATTAACCATCAACCAATTGTACAGGTAGCAGGTTAAATGTACTTATTATATTGCCAACTAATCATTAAAATGAAATATTATGATTTCACATTTTAAATCAAATGACTTATATTAAGTACATTTATACATCCCTCAGATGAGATATGTACAAACAAAATTGCATCGTAGACTACTCTTAAGTCTCAACCATTAAAAAAGGAAAGCACAAAATAAATATGCATTGGGAAAGTAAAAATTAAAACACTAAAATGAAAACAAACACGCCCAGTGGGACTCGAACCCACAATCGCCTGATTAGAAGTCAGGCGCCTTATCCATTAGGCCATGGGCTCTGGTTGGGTAACTGCCCTTTTAAACCAAACTTTTCTTGCTTAATTGAAACATTTCCAAATTCGTTCACTTTGATATCTCTCCCTATCATTATTTGTTGACAAGGAATATTCTTGATTGTACCTTACCAATTAGCCATTTCCGTCACCTTATAAAATTATTGGCGAATTGGTGATTGAATTTATATCTTGAAGCATTTCTATTCATTTGATGAGACTCCGCTTTTTATAACGTCCAAAACTACATAAAATCTTATTGCAATATCATAATTTTGTGTTTAAATTGTATTAATATACATATTAATATGTACTTACATAATAATTTTTATTAATATTTAATAGTTTGATGATATAAATGTTGTAACCTCTACTTTAGGATCATAATTAAAATAATATAGGAATCAAAATATGTATTTCAATTAAATAAATTTCAAGTTAGACAGTAAGGCTTCAATTGAACCTTAATCAAGGTTGACTGGCATTTGAGCTAGTGAACATAAACTAACAAAAAGAAAGATGCGGACACGACTTGACCGCCGCTTAATTACATGTCTTCTTCAACACATTACTTCCCCCTCTTTTTCAAGTCTTGCCTCAAGACTTCAACTTTGGAAATTGCTTTGTGATGACGTAGTAACCTTCCTATGTGGCCTCTTCTTCAGGTAAGTGAGACCGTTGGATTAGAATCTGCAGGCAACTAGAGCTTGTAAGCCACTTCACCTGCCTTTTCAATGATGGAAAATGGTCTGATGTACTTGGGGCTCAGCTTCCATAATTTTCTCTTCCTCAAGGAATGCTGTTTGTAGGGCTTGAGCTTCAAGTAGACGAAATCTCCCACCTGGAAGTATACTTCAGTTCTGTGCTTGTCTGCCCTTTACTAATTCATTCTATCTTGTGCTTGCTAGAGATGTTGTTTGATATGCTGCAACATGTGTTGTTTGTCTCTAAGTAGTTGCTCCACTCTGGCCATTTTGGTTCGAATATATACGAATCAAGAGCCAGCCGGGTGGGTTTACAACTACAAAGGGCTAAGGATAAACCCACCCAGCTGGCTAAGGATATATTGGTGTTGTACCACTACTGCGCCATGGAAAGCCGCCTACTCTATTGTTTTGGTGAGGATCCACATACGCAAGGTAAGTAATTTTCCATGCATTGATTCACTTGCTTCTATTGCCCATCAGTTTGTGGATGATAGGCGGTTCTAAGCAACATTGTTTTGGTGAGGATCCACGCATGCAAGGTAAGTAATTTTCCATGCATTGATTTACTTGCTTCCATTGCCCATCAGTTTGTGGATGATAGACGGTGCTAAGTTGTTGCTTCATTCCCAGCATGCTTAGAAGTTTCTTCCAAAATTCGGTAATGAAAACCCTATCCTTGTTGGATGTGATGCTACAAGGAAGACCGTGAAGCCTATAAATGAAATCTAGGAACGTCTGTGCTAAGTGTAAAGGTATAAAGGGGTGAGAAAGTGCAACGGAATATGCTTATTTAGTGAACCTGTCCGCCATTACCCAGAATATGGAATTGTCTTACGATTTGGTAGATGCTTAGTAAAATCCATCATTAAATGTTTCCAAGCGTGATCAGGAACTGATAGAGGCTTTAGCAACCCTGGGGTATTTATATTTTGGTGTTTATTTTGTTGGTAGATGTGGTATTCAGCAACAAAAGACTATACCATTTTGGTGATCCTAGATCTCAGGAAAGTAGTTCTAACTCTTTAGAGAGTATCCTAGCTACTATATCCTCTAATATATAGTTGATGAGTAAAATTGTTACATGATAACTATTCTCAGTTCAATACTGGAGCGACGTAAATCCTTCCTTTATATCTCACTATCTAATCCTTGTAAGAGAAGAGAGACATATCGTTTCTGAAATGGCTTCTTCAAATTTGTGATCACTCTTGTAACTCTCTTCCAACTTTTTGATCCAAGCAGGCTAAGATAATGTGATGGCTTCGTAGTTGGCAACTCTTTCATCTTTCCCAGACCAAGCATCAGCTGCAGTGTTTTCCCTTCCTTCCCTGTATTCAATGGTGTAGTTAGAACCCAACAGTTTGTTGGGTGTTTCGACCATCAGATACCCCTCATACATACCTGACGATAGAAATCAATCATAATTCTGAAATCAAGTTTTGGTACGAGATGTTGACAAGATAGGTAGAGCTGATTTTACTTTTGCACCCTCAAAATAGGCTAATTGATAAGCTGTAATATTTAAAAGAGAGAGAGAGAGAGAGAGTCGCTACTGATAGTAGCGACTAATATAATACCAAAAATGCTAAAATAAAAAAAGAATCGCTAGTGTTAATAGCGAATATTTTGTAAATTATAATAAAAAAAATGCTGCAATTTATTATATTCATAAAATGTTATTGTAAATTATAATAATAAGAAAATAATCTCTACTATTTATTATTAGTATAAAAAATGCTACTATTATTAGGTTATTGTGTAAATTGTAATATTAAAAAGAAATATCGTAATATGAATAGCGCGTGTGAATTGTAATATTCAAAAAATCTACTATTAAAAATAGTAATCGCTACAACTGTAAGTTATTCTTTAAATTGTAATATTAAAAAAAAAGGAAGTGCTACTGTTATTAAGCAAATATTGTGAATTGTAATATGAAAAATAAATAATATGTACTATTTATTATTAGCATAAAAAAGCGGCTTAAAATTTTAATATCAAAAAAATAATTGCCACTATTATTAGCGATTAGTGTGTGAAATGTACTATTAGGAAAAAAAAGATTGCTACTATGATTATCGATTATTGTATAAATTATAATATTAAATTGTGTAATATTCATAAGGTAGAAAAAATATAAAAAGTAATATTAAAAAAAGGTAATCGCTACTACTATTGGCGATTTTTGAAATTGTAGTATTAGAAGAAATAGAACTATTAATTTAAAAAGGGGTAAAAAAATCGCTACTACTATTAGCGATCATATATCGCCAAGATGGTTAGCGACAATTTAAAAAAAAATCTAAAATTAAAAGAAATAATTATCGCTAACCTTGTTAGCGATTTATTGTATATATATTTTTTAATAAATACTTATATCGCTAATGTTATTAGCGATTATTGTATAGCCTTTTTTAACTATTTGTTCATTATTATGTATTTTATTAAATTGTAATATTAAAAAAAAAATATTCATAAAATAATCGCAACTCTTTGTTCATTATTATGTATTTTGTTAAATTGTAATATTAAAAAAAATTATTTATAAAACAATTGCTACTATGAAAAAAGTATCGCTAGGCTATTTAGCGACAATTTTAAAAAAAAAAATTGTCACATTTAAAAGAAATTATCGCTACCCTAGCTAGCGATATTACTCTATAATTTTTTTTAAAAAAAATACTTATATCGCTAATGGTATTAGCGATTATTGCATAGCCTTATTTTACCATTTTTTTTATTATTTATTTTATTAAATTGTAATATTAAAAAAATTTATTCATAAAACAATCGCTACTATTTATTTATTCATAAATAAATAAAATTTATTCATTTTACTATTTGTGTAAAAGTGTAACAAAAAATTTTAGAGTGTGGGATTTTCTAAAAAAAATATCGCCAAGATGGATAGCGACAATTTAAAAAAAATCTAAAATTAAAAGAAATAATTATCGCTAACCTTGTAAGCGATTTTATTGTATATATATATATATTTTTAAAAAAAAATACTTATATCGCTAGTGGTATTAGCGATTATTGTGTAGATCTATACCATTTAAAAAATATAGATTTTATTCAAACATAAAATGGATAGATTGAGTAGCAATTTAATTGAAAAAATAATAAAGCTTAGTGTATATATATATATTAAATTATTTAATTATTCAAACATTATTTCGATACTTTGAGTAGTGATTAAACTTAAAAAAAAAAAAATCTCTCTCTCTCTCTCTATATATATATATGTATATATATATATTGCTAAAACCAAAAATCGCTAGACTAAAAAGCGATTTAATTGGAAAAGTAACAAAAAAGTTGTGTGTATATATATGTAAATGTTATATTATTCAAACACATTCTGCCCAAATTAGTCGCCACCTAAAAAAGCAACTAATTAGTGATTTTCCTTTTTTAAATTATGGTAATCACTATACATTGCTTATTATTACATCTTGTGATACCCTAACATACTTTTTTATAGTGATTTTTTTTTTGGTAAATTATTGTAATCATTACACATTTTTTATTATTATATTTAATCAATCAATTATTGATAGCGACTTTTTCTTTATTTATTATATCAATTTATATATTTATTTTTTATTTTCTTTTTTATTTATTATATTAAGTTATATTTTAATCACTACATTAAGTAGCGATTTCATTGTTCTTTTCTTTTCCTTTTTTTTATTTATTGTAATCATTATAGATTATAGTTATTTTTTCATTATAGATTATAGTTATTTTTTCTTTTTTTATTATATTATGCCACATATTATATTACTTGTTTGTCTATTTTCCTTTTTATATATTATATTAAGTTAAATTGTTGGTTTTTTTTAAATTAGTGTAATAATTATACTTTATTTATTACAGTATTTTATAATACTAATTTATGATAGAATTTCTTTTTTTATTTATAATATTAAATTATAGTTTACACTCTTCCTTAAGTAGCGATTCCTTATTATTTTGGGTTACTGTAATCATTATACTTTATTTATTATCGTATTTTATAATACTCAACAAAATATTGTTAGGTAGACCTTTTCTATTTTCTTTTTAGTTTATTACCTTTTCGTATTTTATGGATTGATTTAGATTTTTTTTAAAAATCAATCGGATTGGATCGATTTTCAATTTTGATCTCAAAAATCGATCCAATCCAAACCAAATCGAAATTTATATACTAATAAGTTAAAAGAATATATATCTTAATTGTAAAATATATAAATAAATTAAAATAAACTAAACCTAGGATTTTTTCACTTTCAAAAATCAAATACATAGGAATAATTATTGTGGACTTATAATTTTATAGTTGTGTGTTCTTACATAATTTAACTTAATTCCACAATATTAGTGTGATATGATAGCTAAATGAAATTTACAAATTAATTGATTAAAATAGTTTAGTTATCAAGAGTAACTTGTCAAATATTTCAATTAAGAATTTAAATTGAAAAATCGGATTAACCGATCCAAGCCAAACCGATTTAAAATGGATTGGATTGAATCGGATTTACAATAAAAATTTAACCGATCTAATATATATTATATAATTTGGATCCGTTGATTTTTTGTCCCAAAATCGATCCAAATCGAACTGCGAACACCCCTATTAAATTTTTTTATAACAGAACACTTTCATGGCCAAAATTATTAGTCATTCTTATATTATTGATGTAATTTGGAGACTGATATACACATTTATCAATTTAAAAGTAAAGACTACCAACAAAAACGTATATATATTAGTAGCAGAAAAAGATATTCATCATCATATATAGCAAAAGAAACATAAGTAACATTCTAATTTTTTTTTCTCTCTCTTTCAAATAGGTAATTTTGGTTTTTGGTTACCGGCCGAGTCATTTCTAAATTCAAATTATATTTTAAATTTAAATTATATTTTAATTAACATGTGGGTTGTGGGGGGAAAATTGGCGAGGCCTAAATTATGGGACTAAAAGTACGATTTTTAATAAAATTTGAGAATTTAATAAAAAAAATTAGATTTTAAATTAGATTTTATTAAACATGTCATTTCTAAATTTAAATTATATTTTAGATTCTAATGATTATAAATTATACATGGAAATAATAAAATTACAAATAATTTTTAAATTTTAATTTGAATTATTTTTTGATCTTTATTTAATGATATTATTAATGTAGTTTGTAAAATTATCGTAATTTTTTTTTAATAACTTTCATAAATAAATATAAAATATTCCTAAATTTTTTCATGAAATTTAATTTTTTAAACATTATACATTAAAGAATTTATTGTGTAAAATGTTTTAAAATATTCAAAAGTATTTAAAAAAAAACTAAATTAAATAATTATTTTCCAAACATGAGAAAACTTGTAATTTGTACTTATTAATTTTTCATGTTTGGAAATTTATTTAGTTATCAACTTGTTAAACTTGTTGTTATTTCTAAAAATTAGTTAATTTGAAACTAAAATTTAAAATTTATATTTTATAATTTTTCATTATAAATTAATATTTAAATTTCAAAAAAAAATTCTAAAAATGTTTACGCAATAAAAATAAATTCTTTAATTTATAATAATTTTGTAAAAGCAAATGTGAGTAGAAAAAAAATTCGCATTAAGAGAAAGGAAAACTTGCTTTCCGAAAATGGATGTCTGCCATTTTTCCTTCTAGTCGTGTGGGCGGGCCCCAATGACACAAATAAATTAAAAAGAAAAAAGAAAAAAATCCATAAAATAAAACTAATTCCTTTTGACTGATTGCGAGGGCCCATTACCTAAACCAACAAAAAACGAAACGCAGAACAACCAGCACACAAATTGGAATTTGCAAACAAACAAAGTACTCCTTTTTCAAAACGATGCCGTTTCGCAGCAAAAGAAAACAAAAAAATGTAGAAAAACACACACGCCAAATGCACTGTTCACACGTGCTTCATATATATATATATATGTAATATATAATAAAATAATAATAAATATATATAATATAATTATAAAAACAAAATAATCTAATAATAATAATAATAAAGTACTAAAATATTGGTGATTCAATAGTTAGCAATTTGGATTTAGGTAGTTCACCAAGCATTTTTCCAGTACTCCCACCATCAATGTAATCGCCTTGTCCAATAGCGCAAATGACACTAATGGACTGACATGATGACTAAAGCAAGGATGGTCTACTGAGCATAATAATTGCATAGCTAGCTAAAATGGCTGGTGACGTACATTGGTTCTGACATAGCGTATCAACATGGATAATAGCGACGAAGGATTTAGTGTTTCTATATTCCAAATTCTTTTCTTTTAAATATTATTAACAAATATATTTCTTATTTCCATTTTCAATTTCCATTTCCATGATTTCTAAAATTTGAAAAGTTAGTTATTGGAAATGAGCTGAAAATGAGTTTGTATTTAGATGAGATGTTGGAAATATAATGATTATGTTGATTTTAATAGGTTGTAGGTGAAGAGAGATAGAAATAATAGAATAAAGAGAGAAGATATAAAGGTTATGGAAAAAGATATGTAGGTTATTGAAAAATGCGTTTTGAAAATTATTTTTAATTATTTATTAAACAAATAAGCGTAATATTTATATGGACCTATCTATGTGGCAAACATTCTAATTTTGATTGCGGTGATGGGCCTAAATTATTACACAATTTGGTGCTAGTATTAGGTTTGTATTTGATATTAGTATTAGGCCTAGCTTTATTACACTATTTGGTTTTAGTATTAAATTTGTATTTAGTGTTAGAACTAGGCCTAACTTTATTAATGTGTTAACTTGGCCCAAAATTTCAATCAAATACCAATAACTCAACATCCATCAATTTTTTCATACTCCTTTCCTAGCCCACAGTATTTAAACAAAACATATTTCTCATGGCCAATGCACACAATAAATTTCAAATCCAATGAAATTCTTATCCTTTTAGAGCTATAAATATTAAAATAAGCCCATAGTTAATGGTTTGGTTTTTTCATAAAACTCGTTCATCCTTAAGTAGTTTACAAAACACTTTTAAATCCTCACATACTGTAGCATTACTAATAATTACACACAATTTAAATTTTTATGCTTGTCTTTTCAAAATGTTACCTTTTTTCCACCAACACTTCATCACTTCAATTAAACAATACATTATTTAGAAAATTATGCTATTCGTCTTATGAAAACCTTGTTATATTTCTTTTTATTTCACCCTTTTTGATTGATTTTTTTTTTTTAAATGGAAGCCTGACACAAGGATAAGTTATTTACATTTAGTGGCCTTTTTAAATAGCAGTTACCTTTTTTATTTTTTAAATTATTTATAAAGAGTACACTTATTTTTTAAATTATTTGTAAAGAGTACACTTAAATTACATGCTAAATCTAATTGCCGTCCTGGATAGTGAATACTTAGGTATTTTATTTCTTAAATATTAATATGATTAATATACTAATTAATATATTTCATGAAATAAAAAAATAACACATTTAAATATATCTATTTCTTAATAAAACTGCTTGCTATAAAAAAATAATATATTTAAATAAATTTAAATGACCTAGTTACATGTTGGTCGCCAACTTATAGCAATTATATGGGTATTTTCCTCTCTTCAATATTAATATAATCATTTTCGTATGTTATTATTGTATTTCAAGTATAAAGAAATAATATATTTAAATTTTGGTACGAAATGTTGACAAGACAGATAGGAAGGGTTTGATTATTTTAAGCTCATAAATGCTGTGAAATCGTACTTAATATATTCCTACGGAAATTGTTGGTCACTCCACAATATGTCGCTATTATGGAAAGCGACTCAAATGAAAAAATATGTCGCTACTATGAAAAACGACTCAAATGAAAAAAATATTCAGGTGGTCGTAACGTGTACTATAGCATTGAAAAAAACTAGAAAAATGTAAAATTCAAGTTACTGAAATTTTAATTCAATCATTTGGAACACAAAAATTGCTAATATGAGTAGCAAGTAAAAATGAAAAGATAATATTTATTGGGGATTAACGCAGACTTTTGTTTTTACATAGCATGAAAAAAAAATGAATCGCTACTCATGAAATGTAGAAACTATTTATGAATAGAGAGCAATATATATTATTCTCTAATTGTGGTAGAAATTTTGTTTCAATTAAATTGTAACTATCATAAAAAAAATTGCTACTATTATTAGCGATTATTGTGTAAAGAATTATTTTTCAATTAAATTATAATATTCATAAAAAAATGGCTACTGTTATTGGCGAATTTTCAATTATAGTGTATAGTCATCAATTGCTTCTTGAAAAAAAAAAAAAAGTACAACATAATCATCAAATCCACCATTTGTCAATTATCTTAGATTTGATGACTTCTTGCTAATAAAGACACAATCTCCAATGGTCTTATACCCATTGAGTAGTCATGTCTATAGCCTTGATAATACACATACACTTTTTGAGGGGAAGTTGTCCAATAAAGATATATATCTACACAGCAACTAGCATCTTACAAATGTGATTGTGATATTTACTTGCAATGCTAATAAAGACACAAAAGTTTGAATATCTTGTCACCTAAATACCAATGAGTAGTCACCCCAATGAATTGACACGATCATCAATTTTTTTTTTTAAATCAGTACATGAAGAGTAAAATAAGGAAGATTACTAAGCACACTAATTGTTTAGGCCGTAAAATGGTTAATCACATTCATTATTTCTGACACAACGTATCGGCATTGATAATGGCGAAAAACGATTGAATATTTCCAAAGTTAATATTCCAATATTTTTTTAATATTATAAACAAATATCAAACATATTCACATCACACCATTAGCACTTATACAATTATATATATTACTTATTTTTAAGTAATACTTCTGGCTCAGTCGTAGTAATATACCTAAACATATAAATGTCATTAGCTTATTTAATAGCATGCAACAAAAATAAAATGATAATGTTCCAACAAAGATAATTTTAAATGCCTTGTTAATATTTTACTAGAAATGCATGTAGGGACATATTAAATAGCACATTTGAAAATACACTAAAAAAATATAATATTAGTGACAAAATAAGAAGTGACAAAGTAGGCTACTTGTCTTATGAAAACCTTGTTGATATTTGTTTTTCTTTCAACTTTTTTGTTTTATTTTTTGTAACACCCCTAAAATTTGGAATTATAGAAAATAAGGATTTTGAATTCAAGAAACTGACTGGTCAGATTTTTTAGGCCCAAAAATCCGAACAATCATGTAATGCCCCTAAAATTTGGGATTACAGAAAATAAGGATTTAGAATTAAAGATATTGAACATACATATACATACATGGTTTATATATATTATTAAGAATTAAGGTGTTGCCATCCCAAATAACAATACCTTTTCTTTTAGAAATTTAATTCTATTTTTGAATTTTCAAAAATTAATAGTGAAATTTAAAATTATAAAATTTAAAATATAATTTTTTATAGTTGGACTAAATTCCAAACTTCTCAAAAGTTACTTAAAAACATAAAATTAAAATATAAACAAAATAAAATATTATTTAAAAAAAATGAATATGTCGCTAATCAAATTGGCAACACCTTCAAAAGTAATAAATAAATCCCACCACTAATCTTGCCTCCCCAAACTCTTGCTGACCCTCCTGTGTGTGCGTGTATATGTATAATATATATATATATATATTATAAATAAATCTACTTGAATATTGCATTTATAAATAATAATTTTTCAATATATACAAAGGTATCGCTACTTCAAGTAGCGACGCTTTTGTATTTTTATCTAAAAAAGGTGACACATTTTTCATATATTATTTTTAAATAAAAAATTTATAATAGTTATAAAGGTACCACTACTTGAAATTTTCAAAATTTTTCACCCAATATCATTTTTATTTTTATTTTCAAAACACATTTTTCAATAACCTATATATCTTTTTCCAATAACCTTTATATCTTATCTCTTTATTCTATTATTTCTATCTCTGTTCACCTACAGCCTGTTAAAATCAACATAATCATTGCATTTCCGACATCTCATCTAAATACAAACTCAATTTCAGCTCATTTCCACTAACTAACTTTTCAAATTTTAGAAATTATGGAAATGGAAATTGAAAATGGAAATAAGAAATATATTTGTTAATAATATTTAAAAGAAAAGAATTTGGAATGTACAAACACTGAATCCTTCGTTGCTATAATCCATGTCGATACGTTGTGTCAGAATCAATGTACGTCACCAGCCATTTTAGCTAGCTATGCAATTAATATGCTCAGTAGACCGTCCTTGCTTTAGTCATCATGTCAGTCCATTAGTGTCATTTTTCGTTCCATTCTGGGTGCGCTATAGGACGAGGCGATTACATTGATGGTGGGAGTACTAGAAAAATGCTTGGTGAACTACCTAAATCCAAATTGCTAACTATTGAATCACCAATATTTTAGTACTTTATTATTATTATTTTATTATATATTACATATATATATATATATATATGAAGCACGTGTGAACAATGCATTTGGCGCGTGTGTTTTTTTACATTTTTTTTGTGTTTTTTTGTTGCGAAACGGCATCGTTTTGAAGAAGCAGTACTTTGTTTGTTTGCAAATTCCAATTTGTGCTTTGTTGGTTGTTCTGCATTTCGTTTTTTGTTGGTTTAGGTAGTGGGTTCTTGCAATCAGTCAAAAGGAATTAGTTTTATTTTATGGATTTTTTCTTTTTTCTTTTTAATTTATTTGTGTCATTGGGGCCTGCCCACACAGCTAGAAGGAAAAAATGGCAGACATCCATTTTCGGAAAGCAAGTTTTGCTTTCTCTTAATGCGAATTTTTTTTCTACTCACATTTGCTTTTACAAAATTATTATAAATTAAAGAATTTATTTTTATTGTGTAAAAATTTTTAGAATTTTTTTTTGAAATTTAAATATTAATTTATAATGAAAAATTATAAAATATAAAATATAAAATTTATTTCTAATTAACTAATTTTTAGAAATAACAACAAGTTTAACAAGTTGATAACTAAATAAATTTCCAAACATGAAAAATTAATAAGCACAAATTACAAGTTTTCTCATGTTTGGAAAAGAATAATTTAATTTAGTTTTTTTTAAATACTTTTGAATATTTTAAAACATTTTACACAATAAATTCTTTAATGTATAATGTTTAAAAAATTGAATTTCATGAAAAAATTTAGGAATATTTTATATTTAAATTTATGAAGGTTATTGAAAATTTTTATGATAATTTTACGAACTACATTAATTAATATCATTAAATAAAGATCAAAAAATGAATTCATATTAAAATTTAAAAATTATTTGCAATTTTAT
The DNA here is from genome assembly GCA_018894105.1 of Jacaranda mimosifolia. Classification (NCBI taxonomy): domain Eukaryota; kingdom Viridiplantae; phylum Streptophyta; class Magnoliopsida; order Lamiales; family Bignoniaceae; genus Jacaranda; species Jacaranda mimosifolia. The sequence continues at coordinate 29,990,409 of CM032121.1, forward strand.
TATTTCCCTGTATAATTTATAATTATTAGAATCTAAAATATAATTTAAATTTAGAAATGACATGTTTAATAAAATCTAATTTAAAATCTAATTTTTTATTAAATTCTCAAATTTTATTAAAAATAGTACTTTTGGTCCCATAACTTAGGCCTCGCCAATTTGGGGGGGGCCCCCCCCCCCCCCCCCACAACCCACCTATTAATTAAAATATAATTTGAATTTAGAAATGACTCGGCCGGTAACCAAAAACCAAAATTATCAATTTGAAAGAGAGAGAGAAAAAATTAGAATGTTACTTATGTTTGTTCTACTATATATGATGATGGATATCTTTTTCTGCTACTAATATATATACATTTGTATTGGTAGTCCTTTTACTTTTAAATTGATAAATGTGTATATCAGTCTCCAAATTACATCAATAATATAAGAATGACTAATAATTTTGGCCATGAAAGTGTTATGTTATAAAAAATTTTAATAGGGGTGTTCGCAGTTCGGTTTGGATTGATTTTGGGACAAAAAATCAACGAATCCAAATTTTATAATATATATTGGATCGGTTTGGATCGGTTAAATTTTTATTGTAAATCCGATTCAATCCAATCCGTTTTAAATCGGTTTGGCTTAGATCGGTTAATTCGATTTTTCAATTTAAATTCTTAATTGAAATATTTGACAAGTTACTCTTGATAACTAAACTATTTTAATCAATTAATTTGTAAATTTCATTTAGCTATCATATTACACTAATATAGTGGAATTAAGTTAAATTATGTAAGAACACACAACTATAAAATTATAAGTCCACAATAATTATTCCTATGTATTTGATTTTTGAAAGTGAAAAAATCCTAGGTTTAGTTTATTTTAATTTATTTTTATATTTTACAATTAAGATATATATTCTTTTAACTTATTAGTATATAAATTTTGATTTGGTTTGGATTGGATCGATTTTTGAGATCAAAATTTAAAATCGATCCAATCCGATTGATTTAAAAAAAAAATAAATCTAATTCAATCCATAAAATACGAATAGGTAATAAACTAAAAAGAAAATAGAAAAGGTCTACCTAACAATATTTTGTTGAGTATTATAAAATACGATAATAAATAAAGTATAATGATTACAGTAACCCAAAATAATAAGGAATCGCTACTTAAGGAAGCGTGTAAACTATAATTTAATATTATAAATAAAAAAAGAAATTCTATCATAAATTAGTATTATAAAATACTGTAATAAATAAAGTATAATTATTACACTAATTTAAAAAAAAAACCAACAATTTAACTTAATATAATATATAAAAGGAAAATAGACAAACAAGTAATATAATATGTGGCATAATATAATAAATAAAGAAAAAATAACTATAATCTATAATGATTACAATAAATAAAAAAAAGGAAAAGAAAAGAACAATGAAATCGCTACTTAATGTAGCGATTAAAATATAACTTAATATAATAAATAGAAAAGAAAATAAAAATAAATATATAAATTGATATAATAAATAAAGAAAAAGTCTCTATCAATAATTGATTGATTAAATATAATAATAAAAAATGTTTAATGATTACAATAATTTACAAAAAAAAAAAAAAAAAAAAAATCAATATCAAAAAGTATGTTAGGGTATTACAAGATGTAATAATAAGCAATGTATAGTGATTACCATAATTTAAAAAAGGAAAATCACTAATTAGTTGCTTCTTGAGGTGGCGACTAATTTGGGCAAAATGTGTTTGAATAATATAACATTTATATATATATACACACAACTTTTTTATTCCTTTTCCAATTAAATCGCTTTTTAGTCTAGCGATTTTTAGTTTCAGCAATATAAATATTTTAATATATATATATATATATAGAGAGAGAGAGAGAGAGAGAGATTTTCTTTCTTTTTTTTAAAGCTTAATCACTACTCAAACTATCAAAATAATTTTTGAATAATTAAATAATTTAATATAAATACATTGAGCTTTATTATTTTTTCAATTAAATTGCTACTCAATCTATCCATTTTATGTTTGAATAAAATCTATATTTTTAAAATGGTATAGATCTATACGATAATCGCTAATACCATTAGCGATATAAGTATTTTTTAAAATATATATATATATATACACACAATAAAATCGCTTACAAGGTTAGCGATAATTATTTCATTTAATTTTAGAATTTTTTTTTTAAATTGTCGCTATCCATCTTGGCGATATTTTTTTTAGTAAATCCCACACTCTAAAATTTTGTGTTACACTTTTGCACAAATAGTAAAATAAATAAATTTTATTTATTTATGAATAAATAGATAGTAGCAATTGTTTTATGAATAAATTTTTTTAATATTAAAATTTAATAAAATAAATAATAATAAATAAATAGTAAAATAAGGCTATACAATAATTGCTAATACCATTAGCGATATAAGTATTTTTTTTAAAAAAATTATAGAATAATATCGCTAACTAGGGTAGCAATAATTTCTTTTAAATGTGACAATTTTTTTTTTCAATTGTCGCTAAAAATCCTAGCGATACTTTTTTCATAGTAGCAATTGTTTTATAAATAATTTTTTTTATATTACAATTTAATAAAATACAAAATAATGAACAAATAGTTAAAAAAAGGCTATACAATAATCGCAAATACCATTAGCGATATAAGTATTTATAAAAATATATATATACAATAAATCACTAACAAGGTTAGCGATAATTATTTTTTTTAGAATTTTTTTTAAATTGTCGCTAACCATCTTGGCGATATATGATCGGTAATAGTAGTAGCGATTTTTTTACCCCTTTTTAAATTTACAGTTCTATTTCTTCTAATATTACAATTTCAAAAATCTCCAATAGTAGTAGCGATTACCTTTTTTTAATATTACATTTTATATTTTTTCTACCTTATGAATATTATGCAATTTAATATTACAATTTATACAATAATTGATAATCATAGTAGCAATTTATTTTTCCTAATAGTACATTTCACACACTAATCGCTAATAATAGTGGCAATTATTTTTTTGATATTAAAATTTTAGGCCGCTTTTTTATGCTAATAATAAATAGTACATATTATTTATTTTTCATATTAAAATTCACAATATTTGCTTAATAACAATAGCACTTCCTTTTTTTTTTTTTTTAATATTACAATTTAAAGAATAACTTACAGTTGTAGCGATTACTATTTTTAATAGTAGATTTTTTTAATATTACAATTCACACGCGCTATTCATATTATGATATTTCTTTTTAATATTACAATTTACGCAATAACCTAATAATAGTAGCATTTTTTATACTAATAATAAATAGTAGAGATTATTTTCTTATTATTATAATTTACAATAACCGTTTTATGAATATAATAAATTGCAGCATTTTTTTTATTATAATTTGCAAAATATTCGCTATTAACACTAGCGATTCTTTTTTTATTTTAGCATTACATTAGTCGCTACTCTCTCTCTCTCTCTCTAAATATTACAGTTTATCAATTAGCCCATTCCAAGGGTTAAAAAGTAAAATCAATTCTACTTATCTTGTCAACATCTCGTACCAAAACTTGAATTCAGAATTTTGATTGGTTTCTACCGTCAAATATGTACGAGGATACTTGACGGTAGAAAACCCCCAGTTTGTTTAGGTACTTGTGTTTGGGGGAAGGGGGGGTGGAATTTGTTCGAGTGATTAAAGCTGTGCTAGTTTGTTTGAATGATGAGGTGGCCATGTAGTAGGTAGAGTCTCCAGGGTTGTCTTCGGTTCAACACCCCTATTCCTGGGGAATAATAGTAACCAATGAAATCAAGCCATGTGACATAGATATGAAGGTATATTAAAGTATTAATTTGTGTAAAGACTAAAATGTCCTTCTAAACAATTCTATAAAAAATATGAGAAAAGCTGCAAAAGTATTTTTTAATTGAAAAAGCTTGCAGAAGTGTGAGGCTGTAGCCAAACATATTTTTTTCCATGACATTGATTGAATTACCTTGCTGTAATGTTTTGGTCAGTGGCATCATTTAAAAATTGGTCATGTTTACGAGTATGGAAATTTTGTTCTAATTGAAAAGGAAAATTTTATTTACATCCATGGAAGTAGGTCTTTTAACTATATTAGGTGGGAAGACAAAGTGAATAAATTTTTATCCTTTTCAAAATTTATTTTTGTAGTTGAAAAAAAATTATTTGCATATATGGAAATGAGTCTTGAACCGCATTGGGTGGGGTTATTTAAGAAGAAAGTACATAAATGTTTCTCCTTTTGCAAAATATTTGTTGTGAATGAAAAAAAATATATATATTTGCATTCATAGATGATTTAACCATTTTGGAGTGGGTTTGTTTAAGCATATATATTCTTTTGTGTTATTGAGCACTAGTATTTTCCTTTTCAAAATCTTGTATGTGGACAAAAAAGCAAAGAAGAAGAAGAAGAAGAAGAAGTTTATATGTGGGTCTACTGAAGTTTTATAAATTGAAATTGATGGATGATTGCTAGGACTTCAAATCTTGATTTTTTTGAAAATAAAATGAGTTAAAAATTCGTTTACTTAAAAAATTATATTAACTATATAATCCTAAATTGAATTCTTGAATTTTTATTAAATATATATTATAAGAATTATTAATTTAATAATAATAATAATAATATGAAAAGTTTTTAAAAGTCGGGAATTGACAGTTAAATAATTAATAAAAACTAAAAACTACAAATTAAAAATATAAACAACAGAAAAAAAATATCAAAAACTATGATGACTTCAATTAAAAATATAGAATTTGATAAATTAAATATGAAAATTATTAAAACATGGGAATAAGGTCCTCAATTTAACAAATACATAAATCAAAATTAAAGAATATATTTGTATTAAATAGTCTATAGCAATTAAAAAACTTATTGTTTCATAACTACATCAAATAAATACTACACAAATATTAATAAATATTTAATAAATAATTAGGTATAGGAATAAGCTAAGTTAGTCTAGGCTTTGGCTTAAATAGGCCAGGTCTATTATAGAAACAATAAGTGTGAGTCTGATCTATTATCTATGATATATTTTTTTTTAAAGGCCAAACATAGTCTTTTTAATAAATTCAAAAGCTTTGATCGGCCATGAAAGCCCATTTAAAAGTTTATATTTTATTAAGGCTTCAGTTATGCTTAGACATTACATAAATTTAAATCTTAATAGTCTCAAACTTGTAATAGACCTTAAAATGCCCAATTATTTAATGGGCCTAAAAGTTATGCAAATTATAAATAAATATATATAAAAATAACCAAAAACATAAATAATACATAGTTATGAAAGTTAAAATTCAAGTTTAAAATAGTTGAATATAAATAAAACTTATATGGATATAGAGTGTAAAAATAAACCAACCTACTTGCATCAAATGTTAATTACACAATAAAAGCTATTTTATATTAACTTACTAATATAAAATATAAATATAACTATTTTATGTTATATAAAGAATGATAAACGAGAAAATTTGTTAGACTTATGGGCTTTTAAAAATGTCTAAGGCTGTAAGCCTAACTTATTTAATTAAAAAGACCATTTTATAATTTTTGACCTTATTTTTTTTATTAAATAAGTTAGGACAAACGAGCCCATACGTATGTGAGACCAATTTGCCATATTCTCGTCCTGATAAATAATATACAAAATTCAAACTAATGTGGAACTCGGATCTCAAAATAATATCACCATGCCCAATGTCATATTCATAATAAACTCCATGTTACATATGATGATGACATTACAAAATAAATAGATTCTAAAACCACTAAATGAAAGTCATCAATTAAATAAAGCTTTATGTATTCACATTATAAATGCTTGTGTCACATTCAAAAATTAAAATCAACCATTAAAAAGTTGAAATTCTAATATAATATATTATAACATTATTATCTTTTAAAAAAAAGATAATATAATAGATAATGTTACAAGGAAATGCACTTTTCGAAACAAAATTAATTGTAACAAAACTAAAAAAAATTACAAAAATAAATTTATAGTAACCAAATTATGATATTCTTTCAAAGATCACCTCTTAAATAACAAATTAAAAGTATTGTTACAGATATTACTTACCATAATACGTAGCTTTAATAACTACATTACAAAATTTATTATCTAAAATATAACTTTGTTACCTTTAAAATCTCATTCTACTTAGAATTACTATTTTGAAACAAATCTTTTATACATTGTGTCATCCAAACAATTTCTTTATCATTAAAAAAATAAATAATCGAAAATTTGGTCATATAATAGATTTCTTTTCTTACAATGTTTCACTTCCAATTTGCCTCTGAAACTATTCCATTCAATCTCCCGCAACTTAATCCCTCCAATTTTCCTTCAAAATTTTCACCTTTAGTTTCCCTCCAAAATTACTTTCCTTTAGTTTCCATCAAAATTACCATCCAATTAGGCTTTATAATACATTTCTTTATTTTTAAAACAAATTAGATACTTATATAATTTCCTTTTACCTGCTCCTTGATTTTTATCTTCATAGATATTATAATATTTAATAACTATATGATCCTTTTTATTTTTTCAGGCATTAAATGAAAAAAAATTAACAATGTCAGGTTAATAAGAAAAAATAAATAAAAACCCCCATTTAAACATGATATAAAAAATACAGATGAAAAAAAAGTATAAAGAAAACTAAAATATATATGAAAATGTACAACAAAAATATAAAATTCAAGGAAATATTTATGTAAACTAAATAAATCTTAATTTGTGATTATTATTTTTTCCTATCTTGTTAAAATTGTTAGAAAATAAAGTATCCGGGACCTATCAAGAAATGCAAACTAAAATGCATTATTTTTTTAGCAAATTAAAATATTCAAAGATCAAATTCGATTATAAATATCTCTAATGTGAGATAAGTGGATGGGATATGTAGTTAAGCAACTCGAGCTTTTAAAGACTTGATTTCAAACTTTAATATTTTTTATTAAATCGATACACTTATACATGACATTAAATAAAGATTTTTAAATAAAATAAATATTGATATGAGATGGCCCAAGCAGCTCGGCCCAAACCCAGTTGGCCCAAAGATACAGCGCAAGGCCCAGTCTTGCATTCGAGGCCCATGGACGTAATTGACCCTAGTCGACCTCGTGCTCGACCTGTGCTGCTAATCCGTTCCCCAAAACGTTGTCAGGCTGACCTTTTGGTCTACCAAAGAGGTTGATATAGTACAATACTTCTCTGTCACATTAAATACACTGACAAGCAGTATGCCTCCGCATTAATGGCGCATGCCGCCCCATTATCGTCTGACGCAGTAGGCACTTCAACATTGTACTACCCTGCCCTAAAACCTGGGAAGATAGCCACTTGGAATGACACAGGGAGGGGAGATGACTAATTGCCCCTCATGCAAGGACAAAGGCCCTCTCTACACCTCGAGGGCATCACAGGAAAATCCCCAAGTAAAGAAGGCTATAAATACCCCCATTCCAGCCCTTTCAAAGGTATGTCCTCATATATACAAAAAGCCCTTACTCTGTTGCTCTTATTATCCAGTCGACCTGTATTGAATTGAGCGTTGGAGCGCCTTAGCCGAGGGCCCCTCGGCTAGCCTGACGTTTGCTAAATGATTGCAGGATTTAGCCCTTCCACCACAAGATAATCGACCACCGAGGTCGAACCACATCGAGATACCTCGTCGAACCAACCTTCGACAGATCGAACTCTCATCAAATATATTATATTGGTCTAATACTGAAAAAAAAAATAATGTATAATATTTTATCTATGAACTAATATAATGTGAAATAATAACTTATTATCTAAATATTTAACTTTTGGGCCAATACATGATAAAAAATTATCAAAAAGTCAAAGTTGAAGCAAATTACTTTGTAAATACAATATTTTTTATATAATCCAACATGAGAAAAAGGAAGAAAAAATATTAAATTAGATTTGGTTTTTTCATCAAATTTTGGATATTCACCGATTCGACTATTGTATTGATCGATATAAATTCTATAAGATATTGAATAAAGTTTGAATATAAATTTTAATACTCAAACTTGGATTCAAATAGCAATGATTTGATTCGAACCCAATCTGTTGACAACCTTAGAGAAATCTACAATTTGTTAAAAGCTAGAAAAAATCTAATACAGCTCCATTTATTTATATTTCAATTTATATTTTCAATTTTCATCACAGATTAACATAAAGAATTCACAAAACATACCTAAATTTAGGGTTATAAATGGATATTTAAAAATTCGTTTATCATTCACGTTCGTATTCGTTTATACAAAATTTATTTGCATCCGTTTAAAGCGGATATTATCCGTATTTGGTTAGTAGATATTCGATTATAAATAAATACGTATATAGTAAATACTTATCCAATCCGTTTAATATTTGTTCCGAATATATATTTATTAAATAATATATTATTTATATTTGTTAATAAAAATTTCATAATCCATATATGTGTATATATAAATTGTAATTGAAGAATTAAGAAGAAAAAAGAATAAATTTAAAAAATTATTGTAATATGGAGAAAAATTGAACAATAAAGTTAATCAATATAATTACTATTGGTTGACTTTATAATTAATATAGTTAAATCTCATTATAAATATTAATTAGTACTAATAATTAATTATAATGTCAATTATTAATTAGAAATTATACTATTCGTTTGATTGCTTTCTTTTTAATGGAATTGTACAGTTCCTTCTATTAATTAAAAATATGTATTTTCAATAGGTTCATAGATTCGCATATTTGGATATTCGTAAATAAATGTTAAATAATTATTGTTGAATATGAAATTAAAAAAATAATTCAAACACGAATAAATTTAATCAAATATGGATGCATTTAAATAATTATAATCGAATAAGGATATTTTCAAATTCGATCGATATCCGACGAATACGAATTCGGACATCATTTTTAAATATCCGTTAAATCCAAATTCGTATCAAAATATTTGAAAAGTTAAATAGACACGAATATGAAAATAATGTATCCAATCCGTTTAATATCTATTTACACCCCTACCTAATTAAATTAAATGTTGTTCCATAAATTAAAAATTCTTAAATAAAGAAAAAAACAAAAGATCCATAATAATTTTTTTTGAAAGTGGGAAGAAAGTGTAAAGCTTTTACTATATAAATGCCAACCTCATATATAAAAATTTATTTGGTATTATATAATATAAAATACATACACACACACACATATATATATATATTAAAAATGATACTAAATTATAAAATATATATTAAACAAAATCAATAGTAAAAAATATCTTATTCATAAATTTATTTTAAATATATATAAAATATAAAATATATAAAAGTCATCACATATTTAACATATACTATACATACTAAATATATATTTAAATTTCTATTTAATTTATTAAAACATCCTATAACATATTTATGTGTAAGATATATATACATATTATATATACTAAACATTCGCCCATATATTTATATATTAAAATATTAGTATATATGGTATACAAAAGTATAGTCTGTATAGACACAAGTAAGTCGGATTGACTTACCTCACGTCACTCTATATATCTAATTGTGTCAATAGTGATTGTATATATTAGTAATTATATACACTCAATATTAGTAATTATATTAATATATTTTATATTTTCTTTATATTAAATAATATGATTGTTAGCATATATATATATATATATATTCTCCATAATACATTATTATATAAATATTAATGTATATACAAGTAATCCTTCCTCTTGATAATCTGTTAAAAAAGTTTCCAACTTCAATTGCCTTTTCAAACTTGAGTTTTCATGGAAGAAATCTCTTTCCATTATTTTATCCTCACTCTTTCATTATATAAATGGATTATCTTCTAATTTAGTCAAGTCCAAGTGTCAAATCGTACTATCTTTCTTTTCAAATAATTTTTTATGTTTAGATTTTAAATTTTATAATATATTTTCATATGACTGTGTTCACTTGCATTTTGGGCATTTTCTAGAAAATTTTTTGAGGGAATGAATTTTTGGGAGAAAAATTGAAAAAAGTGTCAATCGTTTGTTTTTGTTTTAGGAAAATAGGGAAAATAATTTGAGAATGAGTTGTTTGTTTGTTAATATTTTGGTGGGGGACAAATTTTACTGTAGATTTCAATTCTTTGTTGGGCTTGTAGAGAGAAATTGATTTTTTTATATAATATATATATGTATATTTATAATTTGATGATGTGTGTGTATATGTATATATATGTTATGATTGGTAGTAAAATATTTAGTAATAAACAAAATAATTATTTAAAATTAATTTAATATTATATTAAATTTTATATGTAATTAATTATTAAATTAAATAATTATTAGAATCTTTAATTACATATGTAATATTTATCTATATAAAATATATTTTATATAAATATAACAATTCATTTATTTAATTAAACAAATTAGTTTTATTAATATAATATGTTATCTAACTAACTTTAAACATTAAATAATTAATAATTAATACATTATTTGATAGATAAATTATTTATTAATAAACAAAATAATTATTTAAAATTAATTTATTAAATTAAATAGATTATTGTGTTATTATTAGACAATATTAATAACTTAATTAATTTAATATGTTATTTAATAAATAAATTATTTACTTATAATATAAAAACATTTAATTAAATTTTCCAAAAATTAGTTTAATTAAATTTACAAATGTAAAGTTTAGAATTTTTTAACTACTAAAATTTTAATTTTTTCATATATATAAGATATATATATATATTATATGAGTGAAGTGAGAGAGTGATAAATGAATGAGTGATGTAAAAGGTGGAGTGAGAAAAAGAGAGGGTAGATGTGATTTTTAGGGTGTAGGGATTTTTGGAATTGAATTGGGATGAATATTTTGGGTATAAAATTTTGATATTTTTGAAAAAAGATTGGAGAATGTGCTTGCTTTTTGGTATTATTTTGGGGGTTGGAAAAAATCCCCCTAAAATGCAAGTGAACACATCCATACATTTTAATTTTTTTTTCTATATTTTCATATATCTATTGTATTACTTTTATTTTTTATTTAACTAACATTATTAATGTTTATGATTTTTTGATATGTTCAAAATAAAGAAAATTATATAGTTATTAAATGTTAAAATAAAAATAAAGAGAAAAAATAAAGAAAATGCTAAAGAGAAAAAGAATCGGATAAGTACACTAATTTATTTGTAAAAAGAAAAAAAGGAAGATAGATTATAAAGGAGAAATTGAAGGATGATTTTGGAGGGAAGTTAGAGCCTAGAGGTACAAATTTTGTAGAAAAATTGGAGGAAATCATAATTAAAAATTTGGAGGGAAAGAAATTTATAATGAATAATGAGTAACTAAATTTTTGGTTAAATTTACATTATAAGAAAACTTTTCGATTGCACAATGTATATAAGATTTGCTACCCCAAAAAAAAAAAAAAAATTTGAATTAATCTTTTGCAAGTAACATTTATTATATAAATTATGTAAGATTGTAAAAATTAATTGTGCATACAATCATGGAATAGACTACGATGTAATTTTAATTGTATATATCTCATGTAAAGGATGTACAAATATATTTAATCTAAACTATTTAATTTAAAATATAAAATCATAACTTTTTATTTTAATAATTAACTGACAACATAATAAATATATTTAACACGCTACCTATACAATTGGTTAATGGTTGATTTTTACAGAAATTATTATCTATTTATTAAAAAAAAAAAATCCTACAATTTGATCTATTTATGAAAAAACTATAGAATATGATATGTCGATTTAACCCTTATGAGAAAAATTAATAAAATAAAAAGGCTAAAAATTTAATGCCACCAAAAATCATCCACAAAAAATATTTTAAAATAATGTATATTTACTACACATCTATATTACATATATAATAAATACATACATATATATGGATACACATAAATATATATATGTATATACATACATATAAACCCCATGCTCAATTTCAACCCCTACCAAAATTCGATTGTCATGGCGAGCGGCAGATCGAGAGGCGGCCAGATCTGGCCGGGCTGGCCGAGAAAGGGGGAGGAGGGGGCTGATGGGGTGGGAGTCGTGGGATGAGGGTGGGGTGGGGGATGGGGGGCTTGTTTGCGGCTTGGGGTTTGGAGGAGAATATGATGACTTTTTCCTTTTTTTTTTTTTTGGGTTTTTCTTTTTTATAATTTTTAGTTATTTGCTTTTTAATTAATTTATTAATTCAATCAAATTATTTTAAACACATTTATATGTTTATATATTATTAAATATTATATTTTTTTACTTATTTTATTTAAATTATATTGTTAGGGTAATAGTTTTAGATTTTATATTTATTCTTAAATTTTTTATTTTAGTTAACAAATAAAAATAATTATATTTAATTATATTATTTTTAATACATTTCTTATGTTAATATTATAAAATATATAATTCACAATTATGAAATTATGTTATCTAATATAATATATTTTTTGAAAAATATTTTTTAATTATTTTTTAAATATTTATTAAGCATTTAATATACTAAATTTTAAAATGTCAACCAACAACTTGTTGTAAAATTAACGATAACCCATTATAAAAAGACATATGTCATTTAATTTAACAATACCCCATATGAGATAAATATTAGCATACATCACCGTAGACATGTGCCACAATCATGCCTTTAAAGCATCTTCATATTGAATTTTTACTTTTGAATTAATTGTTAGAAATTTGACTAAAAAAGCATGTTGTAGAGATAGAATGGATAAAAAAAAATCCAAAAAAAAAAAGATTTAATTTTTTAAAGATAATATTTTAATTCAAATTATGAAACATAAGTTATTTTCAAATTTTTATCTTTCCTCATTTTTAAATAAAGACGGGTTTTTATTTCCTTAAATAAAATATATCTATTTGTTTTTAATTTTTTTGTTAAATTAAATCTAGACATATCACATATCTTGACTTTTGATTGGGGGATAATGGGAGGGAGGGCTTCAGAGTTGGAGGTAGGGGTGTTAAAAAAAAACCAAAAACGAACCGAACCGACTAGTTCAGTTTTCGATTTTTTCGGTTAATCGAAACCGAAACGAAAAACTGAAAAAACCGGTTAGTTTGGTTCGGTTCGGTTAACCGAACCGAAAAAACTGAATTTTTTTTAATTTATTTTATATATAAAATTTTATTATTCAATCACTACTAGTTTAGATTTTATTTCACATTTTTTATTAAAATTTTTAAGTATAAGATAAATAAATATAAATTTTTAAATAATGTAAATGTTAATGTATTTTTAAATTTTTGGGATAAATAAGTTTTGTTTTTTGATAAAGTGAAATATTTGAGAAAAAAAAGAAGTAAATAATATATCAAAATAGTTATTAAAAACCCTATGTTTTATAAATAATATAGATATTCATATATGACATATAAAAATATGAATAGTTATAATGCAAAGAGAACAAAAATGCTATTTTTTTTTCTAAACTCAAATGGTAGAATTGCATAATTTTTTTATTATATGAACTAATATACGTTACATATAAAAAATTAGATGATTATGATTTGAACAGCAAAAAATGTTATATTAAAAGAAAATTAATTAATTAATTAAACTTATATATATTATAGGATATGTTGATGAGCAAAATTGAAATTTCAACTTAAATTGCAAACTAAGGGATAAGGGATTGAATCCTATTCGGCTATTCCTATGGTAGTACTAGTGCTATATTGTATCTGCTGACCAATAAATATTTTATTTATATTATTATAAAAACAAAGACCATTTTGTATCTAAAATAGAAGTTATTTTTGTTCATTTACATAATTTGTCATTTTAATTATTTCAACAACGAAAATTGACAATATAGTTTAAGGATAAATTGGAGAATTCAACATAAAAAAGATAGTTTGGATAAATTTTTTATCAATATATCATAATTATTTTTTAGAAATGATGATTTAATAAGGTTATAATTGTATTTTTTACAAAATTTACAAATCCGCAATCTATATTATGATGTCATTGGATCAATTAGCTATTTAACTTTAGTAGATTGAGTTTAAGATTTAATTCGCTATTCGATCTTAGCAGTTAATGTTTGAATATACAAAAATTGCGTGCATCTACCTTGACGATTATAAGCTAACAATTTTAGCATACACAATGTGTATACTAAAGTTTTTATAACATAAAATAATTAAAATATTTATTTATCTTCTTAAATTTATAATATTTTAAATGTATTTGTTTAGAATAGATAAATTATAATTTTATCAAAACAAATATTTTCAATATACAAAAAAAAGTAATCTAAATCAATTTTTTCACCAAAAAACAAATATTTTTATCAATATACTTTTATCAAATAATTTTTTTGGCAGTAAAAGAATAAGTTGCCCAATTCAAATTTTTAATTAAACTAACTTACTTTTGTCAAACAAACTTTTATAACACTTTCTTGGTAAAAAAAATAATTTTTTTTTTCCAATTCGGTTTCGGTTTTAACCAAAACCGAAAAGACCAAAAAAAATAAAATTAAAAAAAATGGTTCGGTTTGATTTCGGTTTTGCATTTGAAAAAATCGAAAATTTCGGTTAACCGACCGAACCGTTCGGTTCGGTCGGTTAAAACCGAATGTATAGCCCTAGTTGGAGGATGGGAATGGGCAGGAAATAGGGCAGCGGGGGTGTGGTATGTGGGGTGTGGGGCTTAAAAATTTCTCACGTTTTTTTTCTTTTATTTTATTAATATTTTAATTTTATACTTTTACATTTTATGATTAAATTTTCAAAAGTGATTATTTCTAATGATGATTTGAAAAAAAAAAAAACTTTTTAGTTAATATTTTTAAAGTTTTATAATTAATTTTTAGAAGTTCGATACTAGAAATTTTTTCAAAATTTCTACTACAAATTAAGTATATAAAATAAAAAAAATAAAAAAGATAAATTAAAAAATAAAAAGAAATTAGAATTCCTAGTACAAACTTAATTTCTTCTTTTATAATTTTTCTTAAATTATATATATATATATATATATTATGATGTTTTAAATTGTATTATTTTAATAAAAGTGTGTGAACGATGAGAAAATCACTAGCTTAAAATTGATTTAAAATTAGTGATGCTTAGGATTAAGATCACCTAACACATAAGTCCAATGATATCAAAATATTGTCTTGTTGCCACTCAGAGGTTTTTATCCTTAAAAAAATGTTTCAAAAAGTGAAAGATAAAATGAGTAATTTATAAACTAAGTTAAAAGCTTAATTGAAAAAATTAACATATATAACTATGTTTATGATGATATTTGAGAAAACTTAATCAATGTATATTTAGTATTTATAATTAGTTTTATTTGTAAAGAACTTATAATAAATCTGCTTTTAGCATAACCATGAGTTGTGGAAATTTTGAATCATTACATTACATTAGAAGCCGAAAATTGAATTAAATTATTTTTAAAAATAAATACTAAATAAAATAAAACTTAAGTTATATATAAGAAAAAATATAATTAAAATTATTATTCTTATTTGGAGAAATGGGATGGAGAAATATATAGCAGTAGCTTTTCAGATATTTAAGTATTTTTTATTTTTAATTTTAGACTTTAAATTTTTTAGAATTAATTTTATAAAACTTAGGACTTCTAGTTTTGATTTTATGTTTTTATATTTCTTGATCTATTTATCTTTATTTTTTTATTTTATGTTTTATAATTAATTTTTTAAAAATTAAAGCTTTGGTTAATTATATTTTGGTTGAATTGTGAAAAATATTTTAGGATAAGTTGTTTGGAAAAATGGATAAGGAAAATGTTATCACTGTTTGTTTTTTATTTTGGGATTATTGGAAAATATTTTGGAATAAAATTATTTGTTTAGAAAGCTTGAAAGTAGACAAATTTTAATATAATTGCACATCAATTATTTTTATATAGTGAGGTGAAATGATTTTCTATGTTAATTATAAATGTGAATATATAATTAGAATGATTGGTAGATGTATGTATATTTATAAATGGAAGAAAAGGATGTTATATATATGATTATTATATAAAAATTATTATTGAGATGTTATATAAATATGAAATATTATTATTGGGGTGTTATATAACTATTCATGTACAATAATGAATTTTTTTTAAATTGTAATGTAATAATCATTAAAGAAAATTTTTGTAAATATGAAATGAAAATTAAAAGTTGCTACAAAACTTATCATTTCGAGAATTATTTTGTATTATTGTAATATTATTCCCACGAACTAGTTTAGCAAAACATAAAAATAAATAAATAATTATTAAAATTTTTTATTAAAAACAAATATTTCCAAATATTTAAAAAATTAAAACACTTAAAGTGGGTTTTCTTTCAAAATAAATTTCTTCTTCCAAGCTTCAGTTTCCATGGAAGAAAGCTTCTTTATTGCCTTTTTCTCATTCTTGCATTAAATAAATGGATTTTCTTTCCCATTTTGTCAACTAAACAGTCAGACGATACTATATTGCTTTTAAAATTATTTTCAATGCTTAGGGTCAAATCTATCTTTTCTCATTTCATTTAAAAATATACCCATCAATATTCTTTTTAATTCAGCCAAAAATTGCTGAGTTGTCATCTTCCCATTGGCCACTATGGTCCGATAGGTACAAGTGCTATCGGACCATAGACAAACCCGAGCCTCCATGTCTCAACAGCTTGAATAATAGCCAGGAGCTCTTTTTATGTACAAACAAACCTAACACAGTAATTGCTTGTGAGGTCTTATCTCTTTTTTTATGTTGAGAAAGTAGGTTATTTTAGTATTTTAGAGATATGAGATTGAGAAATGAGGTTGTGATTGGTAATGAGATAAAGTGTAATGATTATAGTGATGTGATGAGTTGATATGATGTGATATTGTGATTGGTTGTGAGATTGTTTGTAAGATATGTTTGAGAGAATGGAAATGTTTTATGAGTTTTGATTTTTGGGTTTGTTTTGGATTAAGAATATTAATAAAATTATTTAAAATAAAATATAAATTTAATAATTTTATTTTTTTTAGAAATTATTTAGAAAATGAGAGTGAATTATTTTATTAATTCAGGAAAATTAAATTTGAACTATGAAAAACAACAATTTTATTTTTATTTATGTTTTGTAGCGTGAATTATATTTTAACAAATTTCATATCAATTAGATTAGTTACAAGTTTAATTTTTTTATTTATTCATACAATAATTTAAAAAATGCACATGACATGATTTTGACATTTTGTGTTTTTCCCGTCATTTATATTTATTTTCAATATTTATGTTTAAAGAAAACAAATGAAAATGAAAAAAATTGTATTATTACCGGAACCCCAAATTTTTCCGTCAAAGTAATTTTTTGGACAAATATATTCCCCCAATTTTTTTTATTTATTCGGTCAAAATAATTTTTTTTTTCTTTGCCAAATTTCGTTTGCATCAGATTATTTAGAATAATTTTAAGGAAAATGAAATATGTGGTTTATTTATAATTTGAGAATAAAAATTTTAAAAATATGAGTCAGAAAAATGTAATTATATGAATTGTTAAATAAAAAAGCGAAAAAAAAATAAACTTACGCTAATAAAACCGTCGAACCGAGATGCAATATAATGATAAGTAGAAAAAGTACAGGAAGGAATTTAATTTAAACTAAGCATAACTAAAAGTCCATAGTGGCATAACAACATATAAAAGTAGTTTAACTAACTGCTTAATTTATTCATTGATAGAGTCTAATAATTTCTTTTATAGTTACTTTTTAAAACTAGTAGTATTTATAATTACTCAATTTATCTGTTGATACAGTCTAATAATTTCTTTTAGAGTTCTAAGTAATTGATTTAGCCATATCTTGTTTTTAATGTTATCGCCCTAAGTTTATTGTTAATACAAATTTATGTTTTTCTAACTTACTTTTAGGGCAAAATGTATTTTACTCCCTTCTAAAGTGTCTAATTAGTTGATAAACCCCCTATATATTTTTAATTGGTATAAACACCCTTGTATTTATGAATAAGTTGCTTATTCTCCCCAAATTATTTAAATAATTTTAAGATTTACCAAAAGACCCAAATAAGCTCCTTTTTATGTCAAAGGTCATGCTTTCCTTGTTCCAATTGGACGTTGTCAAACATCCCCTTCTCTCTCAAATGAAGAGAAAACCCTAAACCCCATTTGCCCCAAATTCGATCCCTAATCTTGGTTTTATGTTGCATATTGGATGATTCTGGGATATTTCATTCAGAAGCAAACTATTTATCAGATTATTTTTGTATTTTAAAACCATTGATGCTAAACCCAACTTAATTGTGAACGTAATATGCAGCTTCGTCCTATTTTATATTGTAGTTTTTATTTTTATTTTCAAAAAGTGTTTTCATTTAATTAATCGAATTGATAAAAAGAGCAGCTTTCATCAACCCACAATCAATTTCAACACCTAAATAAATTTTTTTCATAAATAAATTAAAACCATAGTTGGCACATTCTTGTTTCTTCAAAGAGTTGTTTGAGGTGAGTTGCAGTAATTATCCCCCAAAAAAGTGGTCAAATTGAGGGAAAATGTTTTGACATTTCTTTTCATTATAATAGGAAGGCAAATAAGTCATTTTATGGCGTAAAAAAGATTCAAAAGTAAGAAAAAATCGCACATTCAATGCGTGCATCACCAACATGCTTCACGAACCTTAGAAAAAATCGCACATTCAGCGCGTGCAGTTTACACCAATTAAAAACTTGCATGGAATTTTCAGCCAATTAGGTACTTTGCAGGAGGGTAAAATGCATTTTGCCCCCCTTACTTTTATGGTGTATATCTTCACTTCATTTTTGTAATTTTTCAATATTTATATTGTATATATTTGTGTTACGTAAAGTATCTCAAGTCCTGTAAATGTGAAATTATACTAATATAATTTAACTATTGCATTTGTATCGCATTTGTATCTAATTTTGTTATATAATATTATTATTGTAAATTAAGAAAGATTGGAAACTAATAAATTTTTTATAATTGCTTAAAGTTATTGAAATTAATTTTTACTCAAATTTAATTAATTAAACAACAATAATTAGTTTTTTATGTAATTTTTATCATTTTATAAAGCAATTAATTTTTATTAAAATTCCTTAAAATTCTTATTAATATTTATTTAATTAATATCTCTTGAAAATGGCTTTGCCGCCTTAAAAAAATAAATTGAGACATATGCAAGATAAGAGAGACAATGCAAGACAAGAGAGAAAAATTAGGAAAAGTGGGATTTGGTGAATAGTGAAAGTGAGATTTAGCCTCAAAGAACGTTTGGCTGCTTATCCCCAAAGACAAAAGTGCTAGTCTCACAATCAAATGCGCCTTTGTGTGCGCCCCACGTCTGACCCGAGACGAGGGAAATGACCCACAAGCAACAACCTATTTTCAGTGAAGATAGCCCTTAATTCAAAGTAACTAGCACTAGTCTCTATTACAAAGTTTTGGTTTAACCAGATGGTTGCAAAATTGAGGTAGAAGTCATGGCTTTCTTGAGTGTGTTGAAGGCTTACTTAGTTGTATTGTTCCACTTAAATTGACCTTTCTTCGGTTAACTCAGTCAAAGGTTTGGCCAATATGCCATAATGTCTAATAAACCTCTATAGCATTAGTGAGGCCAAGGAATCCTCTCAATTGTTTTACTATTTTTGGGTATGGTTATTCCAATATAGCTTTTATTTTGCTAGGGTCAACTTTCACTCCCTTGTTATTGATAATGTGCTCTAAGTACTCCATTCTTTACTATACACCAAGATATCATAAAAAAACACAAGAACAAAGTCTCTCAAGTTTTCTTTGAATATGTAGTTCATCAAGACTTGAAAAATAGCATGGGCATTGGTAAGCTCAAAGGGCATTACTTGAAAAAGAGCCAGTTGCAGTGACAAAATCTATTTTGTATTTATTAGGGAGGGGACTCTTATTTGATGGTATCTCGCCCTAATATAAAGCTTGGAGAAGTATGATGCTCCCTTCAATTCATCAAATAGGTCATCAATCAAGGGTATGGGAAAACTGTACTTCATAGTTATATTAAGCTTCGTACAGTCTACACAAGATCTCCAACAACTATCTTTTTTCTTGACTGAGAGCACTAGAGAAGTGAAAAGGGCTATTTCTAGGTTGGATAATCCCGCTCTTGAGCATTCCTGACAATAGCTTCTCTATTTCCACTCTTTGCATGTAAGGATGTTGCTTGAAGGGTCCTATATTGACTTTAAGTGGAAGCTTGTCATCTCGGGCCCTTATAGGAGCAAGGTTAGTGAGCTTTTAGAAGATGTTCTAGTATTTGGTTAGTATAGGTAAGAGTTCTTTGGGGCATTGGAATTCTAGTTTAGGTTTGGAGGTGGTAATCACGAAGAAGCACCCTAACACATGTTTCTTTTTCTTATTGAACATTTTGTGAATTTTCTTAGCAGTGGTCATCCTAAGACACACTTTAGGTTAAACTCCTTGTAAAGTGACCTTGTGCCCCCTTCTTAAACTAAATATTTTGTTGGTCAAAATCGAAAGTCACAAGCCCTAATCTCCTTTACATGTCTACTCCAATGATCATGACATAATCTTCCAATCTAACAATCTCACTGATCCAGCAAAAGTATAACCCCAATCTCTCAATTAAAGTTGGCACATTTAAGGTTACATTGTAACTTTCCTCCATCAGCTACAGTGACTATTAGGGACTAGGTATATTCAACTTCATAGTGGAGTTCCTGGTAGTTTTAGAGTTCAAGAAACAAAATGTGCTACCTGTATTTACTAGAATGGTGAAAGTTCGACGGCCTAATAGTATTTGGCCTAATCTGCCTAACTAACACATTTATGGATTTGTGCAAGTCTTCCTCACATTCCTTTTTCTTAGAATCACTCATCCCTTCTTTGTCTTCTAAGATTACATATAATTTTCCCTACATGATAAACCTCATCGCAATTGAAACATAAACCTCTTCTATTCCAAATTTCTATTTCCTTAGGTGTCAGCTTTCTAATATGGGGACACTTATCATTTTTTAGAGCTACTTTGATGGATTACTTAGCCTTCTAGTCTTTGATATTCTGATTATTCCAAGGTTTTTGACTCCTGGTTTCTTTCCCTAAAGCTTCTCGGAGACTTTCCTACTTCTTAGCTAAATAGATTGCTATCCATGGGTCAATTGGAACTCAAGTAAGGGTGTCAATTCATGTAGGTTGGGTGGGTTCGGGTTGGATTAAGGTAAGGGTATAACATAAAAATACCAAACCCAAACCCAAACCCAACTCAACTTGATGTTAAACCCAAAAGGCTCAATCCTAACCTGACCCACAAAAGATCGTGTTAGGTTTAGGTTGACCTGATTTTTAGTCATGTCACCTAACAACCTGATAAACCTGACCCAACCCAACCCAATCCAACCTGATAAAATGATCCAACCTGATCTATTTATTTTATTTTTTATATTGATAAATTCTAATATTATAATTGAATAGAATTTGATCTATAATAAAATATAAAATTTGGCATAATTATTAAAGTCTAAGAAACATAATAATTTATTAACTTATCATGTCCATGAGTACTCCAAATACAAAAAAATAACAAACCATTGTTCAATTAACAGTTTTGATGACAACCATCAAATGATCAAAATGCATAATTGACTACATAATTAACATATCAAATTCTTCACGAAAATCCAAAATCTTCTTTGCATTGGTAGCTAGTTTCCTCCATAATTCATATCCCAAAACTCCACAAAAGAAACCTTGAAATAACATAAAGAAAGAAAATAAATTAGTAACTAACTAAATAATCATACGGCTAAAAATTAGAAAACTTTTTAAAGGTTTGGTGTGACCTGTGACGAACAACAAATGACTTACTTTTCAATGTCAAATATTGATAATGTTAGTAGAAGCATCAGTTGCAGTGCTTGAATGGTCGTCGTTGATACTTTCTAACATATCTATTACATTCTCAATCAAGTCATCCAATCTCACATCATTTGTTCCTACAAAAAAGAATACAAAAGATTAAAAATAACAAAATATTAGTAAAATAAATCATAAACAACGAAGTCAATAAATCATTTACCTTTCTGCCGAAATATCAATGCCTCAACAACATCAGGCTTCATTGCACTATAATATTGGTCAAGTATCCTACCACCTGTGCTAAAAGCTGACTCAGAGGCAACTGTAGAAATTGGAACAACCAAGATATCTCTTGCCGTTTATGCAAGCTCAGGATATCTAAATTGATGAGCCTTCCAATATGCAAGAATGTCAAATTTAGCCAACCTGTCAAGCTTTGGTTCTTCCAAATAGAGCTCTAATTGATTAATTTGAGAAACAAACTCTAAACTTGAAAAGACGTCAAACTCCTAAATCAAAAAAAGAATGTATGAGTGCATTTCTAAAAGATAATAACATATATAATGTTAAATCTAAAAAACAACTTGAAAAAAAGTTATATATATATAATTTGAATATAAAAATAATAAAATAATGTATTTACCTTCAAAACATCCATAGAAAGTGTACCTCCAATAGGACAAGCATTATCATCAAATGTAGAATGAGAACTTGAAGATGCACATGCACTACTAGTACCTATCTTTCAAGCATTGCGCATGTATTCCGCAAACAAAGAATTCAATTTGCTCTTTACCTCCCTTAACTCATTATTGTCAGGTCCATAGAGTTTATTATAACACCACTCAACAAATTGCATCTTATACCTCGGATCAAATATCACGACAATAGCAAATAAAATATTATAATCCTTCCAATATTTGTCAAATTTCTCAAACATTTGAGTCACCATTGATCTCATGAAAACATCATCACTTCTCAACTCCTGACTTAATGTGAACTCAATCGTAAAAGACTGTTGGAAAGTATAAGTTTGCAGTGGGATATCCCACTCCAGAAAACATATTAGTGGTCTCATAGAAAACCTAAAAGAATTTGCAAATTTTCTCAAATTTTCTCCACTATTCAGTAGATGGACAATGCGTGAAATTGGAATCAGTCAATCTCAAATGATTACAAGCACAACGATAGTACATAGCACTATAAAGCATTAAATAGGTAGAATTCCATCTAGTAGGAACATCTTGCCTTAGACTTTTTTTAGAATCAAGTGAAGTGCTGGCAATAGATTCTAGGAACTTTTGCTTTCTTACTTGACTACCTTTGACATATTTCACACATTCACGAACTTTCTCAACAGAGCTATCAATTTTTTTCAAACATTCTTGCACAATTAAATTAGGAATATGTGCACAACAACGAACATGTAGAAACTGACCTCCACCCACCAATGAACATTTTACAGCAGGTTGATCTCTCATATAATCAACAGATACGTCATTTGCAGCAACATTATCTAAAGTGATTGTCAAAGCCTTTTTGTTAATACCCCAACCAGCTAAAAAATCACTAATTTTATCACACAATACAATTCCAGAATGAGGCGGTGGCATGTAAGAAAAGTTAATTATCCTCTTTTGCAGCAACCGATTAGAATCAATAAAGTGCAATCAAACAAACATAACCATCAGTCGCAATAGATGTCCATAAATATGAAGTGAAATAATTTTTTCCTGGGCATGAACGCAACTCATGAGCAAGCCTATTTATTTCATTTTTATGCATCTTAAGAATATCAACCTTAACTGTATTCCTAGTGAAGTGGCACACTTGTGGTTCCAAATAAGTGAAGATAGATCTAATAGCCTCATATTCCACAAATTGAAATGGCAATTCATGCTTCACAATAGCCAAGAATAGTAACTCTCTAAATTATTCTTGGTTAAACTTTTGTAACCTAGTAAGGGCTTTATCATTTTATTCTATTAAGTACTGAGCAGCATCATGGGTTTTCTGCCTAGGGCATTGTTTTTGTATGTGATGTTGCAAGTTACTTGTACCCATTCTATTATTAGCAGAATAAGTGGCTCCATATGCTTTACACTTACAATGTTTTACCTCATCATTTTTGCGGGGAAGTATATCAAAATATTGCCACCACTTTGATTTGAGTTGCCTTTTACGCTTGCCATGTCTCGAGGACTCATCATGAGAAAAAGCAACTGAATTAGCTCCTACATCCGAGGGTAACTCATCACCATCCCCTTTGTGTTCTTCATCTTGAATATCAATATCAATAAGTTCAATAGGTCCTGAACTCATCCGATGAAGCAAAATTAAATAAACATCATGTCTCAAACATTCAAATAATAATTACATAGTGAAATAAACACATATTTTTTTAATTTAATTTAATATTAGACATTCTTTTAATATTACAATCAAACACTCTAGTACATCAAAATATTATATATGAACTATGAGTAAACTATTAAACTATAAGTTTTATGCACTAGGTAATGGTAATGGATGAGTAAAAAATAAGTACATAGTGATCTTGTTGTCATGGTTTATTACCACAAATATTACAAAATAATTGACCTAGACAAAAACAAGTAATTTCCTTCTAGCACAGCTCCAACAAAAGCTATTAGCCGACACCGCAACGTTAAGTTTTATATTCTCTTCCCTAAAAAAGGACAGGGTGAGAAACAAACATCACAATTTTACTCAATCCAGACATATTCTGATTTTGAATACGGTGAAAGTCTAATTATTTTTCTTTAATGGAGATTGGACAGGACTACCTACTTATATTCCTTAGCAAGTGCTTGCTGGCGGTGTTGTGTGGCCCGACGGTAATGCTTGGCGGTGTTGTGTGGCGTGACGGTAGCACAACAACAGTAATGCACGGTGGTGTTGTGTGGCACGATGGTCATGCACGTTGATACTGTTGGCAATTGGTAGATTGGGAGAGCTGGAGAGCGAGAGAGGAAGCTAGGGTTTGCCTCTTTTTTTTGGATTAAGGGGGTTATGTTTGGTCAGTCGTCTTTGAATTGGAAGTATTAATAATGTTATTCAGTAACTGAATTTTCAAAATTTTGATTTTTTGGATGTATATTATTTATATTTTATTTTAATTAGTTAATTTTTTTCAGATGGGTCGGGTTGGGTCAGGTTTATTGGGTCACTCGTTTGTTTTTTTTCAAGTTATGAGGGTTGACCCGAAAATAACTCAACCTTATTTTTTTCTCTGGTCGATTCGAGTCCGACCTGATTTAACCAGAACCCAAAAATATCAAACCCAAACCTAATTTTTTTCAGGTGGGTCATTGTCAAATCATCGGGCTAGGTTTGATTTTGACACCCTTAAACTCAACAACAAATGGAAAAATGAACAAAGAAGCTGGAGGAATCCTTAAGTGGCAAGTGGGAGGAAATGTTGAAGGCGTTGAATAACAATGTTATGAATAAAGCACAAAATAGAAATACATAAAATAAAAATTCAAGACACAAATTTATGTAGTTCACCCAATTGGGTTACATCTACAGGCGAGAAGAGAGGAATTTTACTAAATTGTTAGAGATACCTTAAGACTTACAAAAGGATCTCCCAAGAAGCCAAGGAAGAAAAATAAAAGTGCTCTCTAAAAATTTTGTTGCTAAAACCCTTCATAAAAATTTTACACAAAGAAGTTCCTAAACAAAACACCTGCGAGCTCAGGCTCAAATAAATTTGAGCAGGGGCTTCAGCTTGTGCTTAGGCTCTACTATTTTTGAACCAGGGCACAAAACATTCAGTCTAATTTCATCAATTCTGCAAGGTTATGCACCGGAGCCCAAAAAACTGTGAGCTGGTGCTCAAAACACTTAGTTCAAAGAACCTTTGAGCTATAAATACAACAATCTCCACCTTGGATCAAAAGTTCAAGTCACAAATGCACCTCAACCTAAAAAACAAAATAGTAAACTTTCTCTCTAAATCTCTACAAAAGCCCTAAGGATAATCGATCAAAACAACTCATTTGCACTAGAAATGCATGAACTTGTGCGTAGGCACTAGCTTCGTCATCATGTCGGCTGGATTGTCTTGGCTGGCTACTTTGGCAACATGAACTTCACCACTAAATATGTGATCATGAACGAAATGGTACCGTATGTCAATGTGCTTGGTCTTCTCATGGAACATTTGATTTTGTGTAAGATGAATAGTATTCTTACTATCACAATATACAGAAGGAACCTCTACCTCAAGTCCCAAACTGCGAGTTAAACCTTTCAACCACAGAGTTTATTTTACTGCTTTAGTGACTGCCATATACTCTACTTTTGGAGTGGATAAGGTAACTGTAGGTTGAAGAATAGCCTTCCAACTAATGGCACCACCAAACAAAGGGAAAATATATCCAGTGAGCGAACACCTTCTATCCAAATTACTAGGAAAATTAGAATCAACATCTCTAATAACTCCACCTCCAGATGAAGTCCCATAATTGTCAAACAACAAACCTAAATTCGACGTATCTTTCAAGTACCGAAAAATCTATTTGACAGCTTGCCAATGCTCCTTACCAAGATAAGTCATATAACAACTTACCACACTAACAACTTGCTCAATATTAGGTGTAGTGCACACCATAGCATATATCATGCTCCAAACTGCAACAGAATATGGAATACGAGACATATTTTCCTCTTTCTTGCTATGTTGAGGTGAAAATGAAGTTGATAGTTTAAAATGTGGTGTAAGCGGAGTGCTAACAGGCTTAGAATCCTGCATCCTAAATCTCTAAAGAACTTTCTCAATATACTGTTTATCAGATAAGTACAACTTTCGTGCACGACGATCACAATGTATTTTCATTCCCAAAATTTTCTTTGCACCACTTAAATCTTTCATCTCAAATTCACTACTCAACTGAGCCTTAAGCATATTGATGTCAGAAATATGCCTTGCAACAATAAGCATATCATCCACATAAAGAAGTAAATAGATGAAAGAACTATAAGATAATCTCTAATAGTAGACATAAGCATCAAAATCACTCCTAGTAAATCCAATAATAATCATAAAGGAATCAAAATGTTTGTACCATTGTCTAGGGGTGTTCAAATCCAATCCAATCCAAAAAAAATCGACGAACCGATCCAAAAAACCAAAAATTGATCAAAACCGAACTTTTTTGGATTGAATTGGATTTGTTTTCTTAAAACCGATTGGATTGGAT
Organism: Jacaranda mimosifolia; assembly: GCA_018894105.1. Lineage (NCBI taxonomy): Eukaryota > Viridiplantae > Streptophyta > Magnoliopsida > Lamiales > Bignoniaceae > Jacaranda > Jacaranda mimosifolia. Next base: position 30,017,650 of record CM032121.1, read on the forward strand.
CGGTTTTCGATTTTAATCTAAAAAACCGATCCAATCCAAACCAAACCAAAATTTATATACTAATAATATAAAAAATATATATCTTAATTGTAAAATACACAAATAAATTAAAATAAACTAAACTTAGGATTTTTTCACTTTCAAAAATCAAATATATAGGGATAATTATTGTGGACTTATAACTTTATAGTTGTGTGTTCTTACATAATTTAACTTAATTCCACAAGATTAGTGTGATATGATAGCTAAATAAAATTTACAAATTGATTGATTAAATTAGTTTACTTATCAATAGTAATTTGTCAAATATTTCAATTAAATATTTAAATTGAAAAACCGATTAACCGATCCAATCCAAACCGATTTAAAATGGATTGGATTGGATTTATAATAAAAGTCCAACCGATCCAAACCGATCCAATATACATTATATAGTTTGGATCAGTTGGCTTTTGTCCCAAAACCGATCCAAACCGAACCGCGAATACCCCTACCATTGTCCCAGGGATTTTTTCAAACTGTAAAGGGACTTTTTCAGCAAGCAAACATGATATTCTTTACTTTCCACAATGAATCCCTCTGGTTGATCCATGAATATGGTTTCGTCAAGCTCACCATACAGGAAAGCGATCTTGACATCCAGCTGCTCAAGTTCAAGATTGTATTGGGAACTATAGACAATAATAGATGTATGGAACTATAGACAATAATAGATGTATGGAACTATATTTGAAAACTGGAGAGAAAACCTGATTAAAATAAACCACATATTTCTATATGTAACCTTTGGCAGCTAACCTCACCTTGTATCTCACATCATCAGTGTTCGCTACTTTTTCTTAAATACCTATTTACATCGAACAACCTTCTTATTTTCTTGAGGCTTCACGAAAACCTAAGTTTTATTTTTGTGTAAGAGACTTAATTTCCTCTACCATAGCCCCAATCCACTATAATGACTCCCTGTAAGAAGAAGCATTCGAAAATGAAACTGGCTAATCAGAAACTATTTCCTCAACAATAGTCAAAGCATATGCAACCAAATCTGCATCTACATATCTAGGAGATAGCTTAATCTGTCTTCTCGGCCTGTCTCTAACAATAGATCGTGGCTCAATAGTTGTAGTAGGTGCCTCACATGAAACCGAATCATTAGAAGTGGGAGCCTGCTGAATAGGGGTAGAATAGAGACCTCCGACTCCATCTGCTCAGTTGATCCATGAGCACCTATATCAAACTCAACTATACTATCCTTTTTAGGACTAATCATAGCATATTCATAAAAAATAACGTCTCTACTGGTAATCACCTTAGATGTTTTAGGACACTAGACCCTAAATCCCTTAATTCTCGAAGTATAATCGAGAAAATTCATGTTTTAGATCTAGGGTCTAGTTTTTCTTTGTTGACATAAATATAAATGGGACAACCAAATATTCTAATATTAGAATAATCAGGTGTATTACCAAACCATACCTCTTCAGAAGTTTTCAAATCAATTGTTGTAGAAGAAGAGCGATTCACTAAGTAACAAGTAGTAGAAACTAACTCTGCCTAGAAATCTTTAGATAATCTAGCATTAGAGAGCATACAACGAGCTCTTTCTATCAGAGTTTGATTCATCCACTCAGCAACACCATTTTGTTGTGGTGTCCCAACGACTGTATGATGTCTCACAATGCCAGCTTCCTTATAATAGTTTTCAAATTCTTTAGACCAAAACTCTAAGCTATTATCAGTGCGAAGATGCTTTATTTGCTTTCCAGTCTATTTCTCAATCATCATCCTCCACTACTTAAACATAGAAAAGCATTACTTTTCTGCTTCAAAAAGAATACTAAAACTTTCTTAGAGTAATCATCAATAAAAGCTAGCATAAATCTAGCATCGTCCTTAGAAGGCACCTTGGATAGACACCTTAGATCTGAATGAATATAATCAAGCCTCTCATTGCTCTTGTCAACTCCTTTGCTAAAACTAGTTCTTTTATGCTTCTTAGAAGACACAACGCTCACAAAAATCTATATGAGAAGTGAGTTATGTTTGCTCAGAATAGTGAGTCCTCACTTGCTCAAATGTCGCAAATGCATTTATCATAGTTTTGTAATTTAGGACTCAGATAATATGGAAGACGAAATTGTAGCTCCACCTGAAATAGTAGAACCCTGCAAAATGTACAAACTCCCATTGGCTTTCACGCATTTCATGACAACAAGAGCTCATTTGAAAACTTTGAACACACTATTTAAGCCAGTGTACTTATATCTAAGGGTGCCAGGAATACCTATAGATATAAGATTTTTCTTTAGATCCGGAGCTTGTCTCACTTCTATAAAAGTCCTAACAATACCATCATACTTTTTGATTTTAATTGTCCCTTACCCAACAACTTTGCAAGCAGTATCATTGCCCATAAGAACTACTCCACTGAGTTGCTCATATGTTGAAAACCAATCCCTATTGGGAGACATATGAAAGGAACAAGTGGTATCCATAATCTAGACATCGTCTGATTTCAAACCATTAGAACTAACCAAGAGTAAACCTCTATCACTATTAGTCTCTACAAGACTAGTTTCACCAATTTTATTATTCTCATTTTCTAATGTTCTTTTCAGTTTCCAACATTTGCCTTGACGTGTCCTATTGTCTTATAGTATTTGCACCTAACTAGCTTACTCGACTGCGATTTACCTCTCTGTTTGTTGTTATGAAAGTTTTTCTTCTCTATTCTACCCCTATCATCCTAATTTTCAGATACACTTGCTGTAATTTCATCATCAATTGAGTATTTGCTCAACAAGGCTTCATGAACATACTTCAATGTAATAGTATCTTTACCACACAAGAGTATATCTCAAAAATTGAAATAAACAAAAGGTAACGAACGCAATAGTAATAATGTGAAGTCCTCATCATTGTATTTGACATTAAGATTCTCCAAATAAGTAACAATAGTTTTGAAATTATCAACGTGAGTCTGAATAGAAATACCTTCAACTATTTTGTAAGAATAAGGTTGCTGCTTTAATAGTAATTTGTTGGTCAAATTTTTTTCCATACAAATCTCCTTTAACTTATTCCATAATCCAGCCGCATTCTCTTCTTTCGGAACATCGTGTAAAATCTCATTGGAACACCTTTCCACAATAGCCTTCATGATGACATTATCTTCTTCTCATCAGTCCAATCCGTAGGCATCTTTGACTTCCCCAACAGAGTGTCCTCCAAATCCATTTGCGTAAGAAACTTGAAGTTATGTGTGGCACCAGGATCCAAATATTTCAAAAATAAAACAGAATAAACTAGCCCACACAACACCCCTAGGATCAAGACGTACATGGAATTCAGATTTAGGAAGGGAAAAATACCTGGGTGATGACAGAAAATTGAAGAGCAAGAGAAAACTCTTGAAAACCGTCAAACTATCTCTTCAATGGCGCAGCAGGATCACCACCGATTTTTCCTTGGATGGACTCCTCCATTTTTGCTGAAATTTTTACAGGAACCCCTCAACCCTTTTAAGATTCTTCATTTCAAAATTCAGCCCGATCAAAACACCAGAGGTCCTCCAATAACTAGCTAAAATTGGCTGCCAGAAAACTGCTCCAGTCAAGGGCAAAGCAACCAAATTAGATTGCCTCTAATGTAAAAGTCCACACACCAAATATATGGTCTATTCTCTACAGAATGGCTGGAATATCTGCAGAGAATGAGGGTAGGAAGGCTGGGAAGGAGGAGGAGGAGGAAGTTGGAGAGAATGATGGGATGCTAACAAATTAGATTCCCACTACACAAAATGTGGGGAGAAATCACACTAGTCATGCACACACTTGCTCTCACTCACCCTTGGCCGGCCACACTCCTATATCTATATATAGGAGTAGTCCATGAACATCCCCAAGGAGATGATGCCAAGTGTCCTTGCCAAGGTGGCCACTAACTAGTAATTAATGAATAAGAATATTAATTGAAGCACAAATTTCATCTTATGAAATATCTTGCAATTAAATTCCAATTCACATTAAATGAACCATTTACTTAATTATTCTCCCCAAAAAAATAATCCTCCAACTCAATTAAATTAAACACTTTAATTTAACCAATAATAATTTGACTTAACTCTTGAGTCAAACATGTTTAACTATTTAAGCTAAATTTAACCCTTAAATTAATTTTGACCAATTGATAGTCACGTGATATCAATTAATTAACCCTTAAATAATTGATCTTAATTTAACTTTTAAATTAATTTGACCAATTTAACATTTAAATTGATCAAGTCAGAATGACTACAATTTTGCCTCCTCCAAAACGGTTATGAATTTTCTAACTCTTAGAAAACTCTACTTCCTTCAATTGACCATGTCATTGGCTTTTGTGTGTGACCCATTAGGTTCTACCATTCATTGGACATAGGCTCACAATTCCTTGTGACTCTTAGAATATCAAATATTCACATTAGTTTAAACTCCTTTAAACTAAGCGACTCGATTCAATTAATCTCATTAATTGAAAAGTACCCAATCTCCATGGTTGATGTCCAACCTCAAGCCCATGGAGCCCAACTAATTAGCCGAAATGAATGCTCTTGAAGAACCATTCTAGCATTACGCGTACCATGAAAATACGGTCCTTCCATCTCCTATCTCCCGAAAGAGGCCTAGGGTAAGATATTAGCCGGCTCCCTAATAGCCTCGATACTATGTTTCTATTCTTAATGTTCAATTCCCTTTGTGACCTCATCTTTGAAAATGCCTTTCCAAATTGTGTCATCACCTTGCGCAAGGATTTCTTGGAATCGATCATTATAGAACACATAAAAGATGCACTCGCCCTTCACATAGATGAGGAGTCGGATTCCATCTTGGATCTCACAAACCTCCATGCCAAGTAGTTCATATCCAATCTCAACCTGAAAGACTCGCTAAGTGATCAAGGAAGAGTCAAAGCATGAGGACCGGACACAAGGTTACCATAGATCATCAGGTCAAAGGACTAATAATATGCACTAGCGTAAGCGGGGGAACTTGCCACTACCGACTTGCCACTTGGGCTATCTAGTGGATTCTCCAGGCGGGTCTTCGGTGCCTTGTTCCTTAACAAGCACCTACTAACATGCACCTGTATCTCATACGGTTGCTCATGGAATGGAATAATATCCAACTCTTGGATTATGCATCGTTAGTGCAAGTCCATCCGGATCTTAGATGCCTTTGTTCTCTTAAGATCCTATGACTTGGAAGGTTTAAGATCACGACCGTGTGAGACTTATTCCATGGTCGCCAAACTAAGTCCCATAGTCTTGTGTGATCTGAGGGCTTCATCCAAATGCCAGTGAAGAAAATAAAGAGCATATGATGAATATCATTCAATCAAGATTGTCTTATAATGAAATAGTTTACAAGGCCAATCTAATTGGCTTGCTGGCATTATTTCAACAATCTCCCACTTGCCCTAAAGCCAATGCCCCGTGGCCATGAGACCCATCTTCTCAAGATGTCCTTCAAAGTCCTTTTATGATAGGGGTTTTGTCAGTGGATCTGCTATATTCTCTTCTGAGGCAACTCTCTCCACTTGGATGTCGCCTCTATCAATGATCACCCGGATCAAATGATATCGCCTCAAAATGTGCTTGGATCGCTGATCTTGGCTCTTTAGCTTGCGCTACCGCCCCGTTGTTGTCGCAAAAGACAACTACTGGCTCAGCAATGCTAGGCACCACATTTAACTCTTGAATGAAGTTTTTCATCCAAACACCCTCCTTTGCATCTTCCGAAGCTGCAATATACTATGCTTTAGTGGTTGAATTGGCCGTGGTATCTTGTTTGGAACTTTTCCAACTCACCGTGCTGCCATTGAGGCAAAATATAAATTCAGAAGTGGATTTGAGGTCATCTACATCGGATTGGAAACTTGAATCCGAAAACCCTTCTAGTTTCAATTCTCCATTGCCGAATACCAAGAACATGTCCTTAGTTCTTCTCAAGTACTTAAGGATTGCTTTTACGGCTATCCAGTAACTCTCACCGAGATTGGATTGGAACCTACTCGTAACATTTGGCAAGCGTGCCACATTTGGTCTAGTACATTGCACTGTACACATTATGCTTCATATGGCGGAGGCATAAGGTATGTGGGACATTCTTCGCTTCTCTTCCTTAGTCTTGGGGGCCATAGACTTTGAGAGACGAATGCCATGTCCCATGGGAAGGAATTCCCTATTGGATTCTTCCATACTAAACCTCTTTAGTATCTTGTCAATGTATGGAGTTTGGGAAAGCCCTAGCATCCTCCTCGATCTATCTCTATAGATGCGTATTCCCAATACGTAAGATGCTTCTCCCAAATCCTTTATGGAGAATTGTGTAGATAACCATGCTTTAGTACACTCTAACATTCCTACCTCATTCCCAATGAGAAGGATGTCATCGACATAAGGCACAATAAATTGTACTGAACTCCCACTAGATTTCTTGTACACACAAGGTTTATACATATTTTTGACAAAGCCAAACGATTTGACCGTTTTGTCAAAATGTATATTCTAACTTCGGGATGCTTGTTTTAACCCATAAATGGATTTTTGGAGTTTGCAAACCTTTTGCTCATTCCCTTTGGATGTAAAGCCTTGTGGTTGCTCTATGTAAATTTCTTTTTCAATGTCACCATTGAGGAAAGCGGTTTTAACATCCATTTACCATATCTTATAGTCATAATATGCGGCTATGTCAAGTAAGATCCGAATGGACTTAGGCATAGCAACCGGTGAAAAGGTTTTCTCGAAATCAATACCGGGTCTTTGAGTGTAACCTTTTGCCACTAGTCGTGCCTTAAAAAGTCACCACTTCTCTATCTACTCCAAGCTTCCGCTTATAGATCTACTTGCAACCGACGGGAACTATTCTCTCTGGTGGATCTACCAAAGTCCATACTTTGTTTGAGTACATGGAGTCTATTTCGGATCTCATGGCTTCTAGCCAACGTCCCGAATCTATATCCAACATAGCTTCCTCATAGGTCTTTGGATCACTATCCAATTGACCCGTCTCATAAAGGAATCCAAACCTTTCGGGTTACTTCTTGATCTGGTCAGACCTTCTTAGAGGGTGTGTACAAGGTTCTAATTCTGTATTTGTTTCCACTGCTTGTGGGATTTCTTGATCGTCTTGAACTTCATCGAGTTCAATGACAACGCCATTTCTATCTAATAGAAATTCCTTTTCCAAAAAGTGGGCATTCCTTGAAACAAACACTTTTTATTCCGAGGGATTGTAAAAGTAATAACCCATAAACTCTCTTGGGTATCCCACAAACTTGCACAAGGTGGATCTACTATCCAACTTATCTCCCACTATTCGTCTCACGTAGGCGGGAGATCCCCAAACTTTTAAATAATGGTAAGAGGGTGCTTTGCCATACCATATCTCATATGGTGTCTTTAGCACAGACTTTGAAGGTACTACATTTAGTAGCCTCGCTGCCATTTCTAAGGTGTATCCCCAAAATGATATAGATACATTAGAAAAACTCATCATGGAATGTACCATGTCCAACAAGGTACTGTTTCTCCTTTCGGCTACTCCATTATGTTGGGGTGTGCTAGGTAGAGTCCATTGTGAAAGAATTCCATTCTCTTTTAGATAATCCAAGAATTCGGTACTTAAGTATTCACCCCCTCGATCCAATCAAAGAGTTTTAATACTAAGTCCCTTTTGATTTTCTACTTCATTCTTGTACTCTTTGAACTTTTCAAAGGCCTCAGACTTGTACTTCATAAGATACACATGTCCGTACCGACTATAATCATTAGTGAAAGTGATGAAGTAGGAATCACCTCCTCTCCCACTAACTCTTAGTGGTCCACAAACATCCGAATGGATCAAATCCAATAGATGTGTGGTTCTCTCCGTTTGTCCTACAAATGGAGTTTTGGTCATTTTTCCCTTTAAACAAGATTCACAAGTAGGAAGGTTCCCAATGCCACTAACATTTAGTGCTTTGAACACTTCTAACTTGCTCATCCTATTTTTAGAGATATGACCAAGTCTTGCATGCCATAACGTGGCATCTTCTTGGATATTTGGCTTCCTTTTATTCGATTGAATGTGCATAAGTGAAGGTTGGGAATCAAGTATGTATAATCCATTCATTAATGTACCTTTAGCAATTAAAGAACCATTCTTTAACGCCATCAATGTCCCATTCGATATAGAAAAATCATATCCTTCATTATCAATAACGGGAATTGATATGATGTTCTTAACAAGATGGGGTACATAATAAACTGGATCTAATATAATTTTAGCATTCCCCAAGTCTAACTTGATTATGCCTTGGAAAGTGGCCGCAACAGTTGCTCCATTTCATAGGCGGAGGATCATATCCCCTTCACGAAGTTCCTTTCTTCATTCCATCCCCTGTAATGAATGACATAGATGAGAACCGCATGCGGTATCAAATACCCATGTGGAAAAATTGGTTGTTAAATGCACTTCAATGAATAACATACCCTTCTCAAGAGTATCAAGGTAAGCTTTACAGTTTCTCTTCCAATGCCCCTTTTCACCACAGTGGAAATAATTTGCATCGGTCTTAGCCTTTTTCTTAACTCTCCCAGAACTCTTCTCGGGTTGCTTCCCTTTGGAAGAACTTTTCTTCTTTTTTCCTCCCTTTCTTGGGCCCCTAAGGCCTTTTGACTTGGAGGTGGAGGCAATTATGAGAGGCTTTTCTTTTTCCAAGGTCGACTCGGCAGACACAAGCATGTTCACCAATTCGTTAATCGTCATTTCCTGCTTGGACACATTAAAGTTCATGACGAATTGGTCGAGCGATGGAGGTAACGACTATAGGATCAAATCCATGTAAAGGTCATTGTCCATAATCACGTCAAGTTGTCTAAGCTTTTTGATGAGTCCAATCATCTTAAGCCCATGGTCATGGACACTCGAACCTTTACTCATCCTTGCTCTAAAAAGCTCCTTTGACAAAACGAACCTTTCGTGTCTTGATTGTACACCATACAACTCTTGTAGGTGTACATAGATTTCTCGAGCATGTTTCATGTGCTCATGAGATTTTTGGAGCTCATTAGTCATGGATGCCATCATGAGACATCTCACTTGTAGATCATCATCTACAAATTTAGTGAACACTTCACGTGCCTCATCAGAAGGGTCATCACCTAATGTGTCTGGCGGACTTTGATCAAGTACATAAGTCCTCTTCTCGAAGTCAAGAATTATCTTAAGGTTTCTCAACCAATCTTGGAAGTTAGGCCCGGTTAGCTTATTGGTTTCCAAAATACTTACAAGTGGATTATTAGCCATATTGTTTTGAAGATTTCAAAAATCTACAAGAGGTGAAAAAAGAGTATAAGCATGTGATTGAATTTGATATATAAAACATGTCCATGGTCTTTCAAGCATGTTTTTCTCCCACTATTTTATCAAATCCTTCACCCCTAAGAAGAATTCGGGAAATCTCATTTCCTAGTGAGAATGAAGATCCTAATGACTTGCCAATGGACCCCCGTGACCGAGTGCAATCCACGAGCAATCAAAAGGTAAGCAACTTTTGCTAATTGCATCTCATGCAATTCTTGATATATTTTGCCTCACTTTTCATATAGACCCACATGACCGTGTGCCATCTACACTACTAGGTGTTAAGTCAAACCCACCAATCATTCTTCATCTCAAGACGGCCTCACGTTGTCCCCCGTGACCGAGTGCCAACGCGTGAGGGTTCTTGAATCAAAGATACATCTCATGCTAAGTGTATGCTCACAACTTTCCTCCTAAGTGTGACCCCCGTGACCAAGTGCCATCACACAAAATCGGTAGCATCACATGGCATACACTATTGGTGGAAGGTTTGGATTAATTAAAACTCTTTTAATTTGTATCCATTTTGACTTAATATTTGAAAAATACTTAGACATTCTAAGTGGAGGATTTTTGCTTGCAAAGATCTCATCATTTTATCTTCTTATTTAGGTTCTCTATATCCTAGTCATGTATCTCATACATCAATAGGATCTGGAAAGCATAAATAAGTAAATGCGCCTAGCATGCTTCTAGGGTGGGATGACCATGAGCCTAACCAAGTGACACACTTAGAGCCATAGGTGCATCACTTGGTTGATTTTAAGTGGGTGGATTAAACTAAGCTTTTACATGAGTGTATCCCATACATTCATGGGTCTTCAAGCCTCCTTGGGTCCTCCTCACTCCTTGCAATTTTACAAGAGAAAGAAAACCTCACTTCTAGTGATTCTACTCTCATAACTTTTACAAGATAGAACAAGAGGCATTGAAGCCCCATTTAATACAACCCATTTCAATAACTTGAAATAAGTAAAATCAATATTAAAGGCTCATGATCATCCCCTTTCATTTATCATTCATTCAACATTTAAATGAACAATAAATATACCAAGAATTGACATTCAATTCCAACAATTAAGTGTTAATCAAATTAACAAATAATTGGCCAAGCAAAAACAAGCATAACGCTTATGCATCATATATTTTCCACAATTGGAGATCAACTTTAACAAGTTTTAAAAGCAACCAAAAAGTGTCCAACACAATCTTGAGGCCTTGCACAACATTTGTGCAACTAATGTGAGTGTTTCAAAACAAGTTTGGTCACCAAAGGAACCAAAGAAAAAGCTCAAAACCTGTCCCAAACCCAACTAGGGGCTGCTGGCCGAGGCTTGCTCACTGCTGGGCAGTAGCTCTCGGCCACTGCCTTGTTGTGGGCTGCCATGGGCCGGCAGCAACCTTGTTTTGGGGTTCATGGCCGAGTCAAGCCATTTTTGGCTCAACTTTTGTGCACCAAGATTTTTAGAACAACTTCTAAACATCAAAACACACAACATAGGATGAAATTTTAGATTAAAACACCTTTTAAAACTGAAATATCAAGTGCCCAAAGAAGCTTGAAAAACAAGTTTAAGCAATAATCATATTCTTCAAAAATCTCCAATTATATCCAATCCAATTGGACCCAAAAATGACCAAAACAACTTAAGGCCATCCATAACATGCTATATCATAATATAACATCTACCAATGCCAAATTTTTTTTTTTAACATTAGCAAAAATGAATTAAAACATACCCATATATGAATTAACAATTAAAGCACATAATAGCATGATTCAATCCATTAATCAAGGAGCCACAAGCAAGATCATCCATACACTCCAGCCCATCATATGGATCGAGTACATGGTGATTTCAATCAGTTCTTCACAAGAACCAACCATCCAAGCCAAGCAAAATCTAAATCCATGCATGAATATGGCTCCGATACCGCTTGAAGGTATGTGTGGCACTAGGATCCAAATATTTCAAAAATAAAACAGAATAAACTAGCCCACACAACACCCCCAGGATCAAGACATACATGGAATTCAGATTTAGGAAGGAAAAAATACCTGGGTGATGATAGAAAATCGAAGAGCAAGAGAAAACTCTTGAAAACCATCAAACTGTCTCTTCACCGGCGCAACAGGATCACCACCGATTTTCCCTTGGATGGACTCCTCCGATTTTTCTTAAATTTTTACAGGAATTCCTCAACCCTTGAAGATTCTTCAGTTCAAAATTCAGCCCGATCAGAACACCAGAGGTCCTCCCAGAACTAGCAAAAACCGGCTGCTAGAAAACTGCTCCAGTTAAGAGCAAAAGCAACCAAATTAGATTGCCTCTAATGTAAAAGTCCACACACCAAATCTATGGTCTATTCTCTATAGAATGACTGGAATATCTGCAGAGAATGAGGGTAGGAAGGCTGGGAAGGAGGAGGAGGAGGAAGTTGGAGAGAATAATAGGATGCTAACAAATTAGATTCCCACTACACAAAATGTGGGGAGAAATCACACTAGTCATGCACACACTTGCTCTCACTCACCCTTGTCCGGCCACACTCCTATATCTATATATAGGAGTGGTCCATGAACATCCCCAAGGAGATGATGCCAAGTGTCCTTGCCAAGGTGGCCACTAACTAGTAATTAGTGAATAAGAATATTAATTGAAGCACAAATTTCATCTTATGAAATGTCTTGCAATTAAATTCCAATTCACATTAAATGAACCATTTACTTAATTATTCTCCCAAAAAAATAATCCTCCAACTCAATTAAATTAAACACTTCAATTTAACCAATAATAATTTGACTTAACCCTTAAGTCAAACATGCTTAACTATTTAAGCTAGTTAAAGTCAATTTAACCCTTAAATTAATTTTGACCAATTGATAGTCATGTGACATCAATTAATTAACGCTTAATTAATTGATCTTAATTTAACTCTTAAATTAATTTGACCAATTTAACATTTAAATTGATCAAGTCAAAATGACTGCAATTTTGCCTCCTCCAAAACGGTTATGAATTTTCTAACTCTTAGAAAACTCTACTTCCTTCAATTGACCATGTCATTGGCTTTTGTGTGTGACCCATTAGGTTCTACCATTCATTGGACATGGGCTCACAATTCCTTGTGACTTTTGAAATATCAAATATTCACATTAGTTTAAATTCCTTTAAACTAAGCGACTCGATTCAATTAATCTCATTAATTGAAGAGTACCCAATCTCCATGGTCGATATCCAACCTCAAGCCCATGGAGCCCAACTAATTAGCCAAAATGAATGCTCTTGAAGAACCATTCTAGCATTACGCGTACCATGAAAATACAGTCCTTCCGTCTCCTATCTCCCGAAAGAGGCCTAGAGCAAGATATTAGTCTGCTCCCTAATAGCCTCGATACTATGTTTCTATTCTTAATATTCAATTCCCTTTGTGACCTCATCTTTGGAAACTCCTTTCCAAATTGTCACATCACCTTGCGCAAGGATTTCTTGGAATCGATCATTATAGTATACATAGGAGATGCACTCGTCTTTCACAAAGACGAAGAGTTGGATTCCATCTTGGATCTCACAAACCTCCATGCCAAGTAGCTCATACCTAATCTAAACCTGGAAGACCCGCTAAGTGATCAAGGAAGAGTCAATGCATGAGGACCGGACACAAGGTTACCATGGATCCTCAGGTCAAATGATTAATAATATGCACTAGCGTAAGCGGGAGAATTTGTCACTACCGACTTACCACTTAGGCTATCTAGTGGATCCTCCAGGCATGTCTTCAGTGCCTTGTTCCCGAACAAGCACCCACTAACATGAACCCGTATCTCATACGGTTGCTCATGGAACATAACAATATCCAACTCTTGGATTATGCATCGTTAGTGCAAGTCTATCTGGATCTTAGATGCCCTTGTTCTCTTAAGATCCTATAACTTGGAAGGTTTAAGATCACGACCGTGTGAGACTTATTCCATGGTCACCAAACCAAGTTCCATAGTCTTGTGTGATCTAAGGGCTTCATCCAAATGCCAGTAAAGAAAATAAAGAGCATATGATGAATATCTTTCAATCAAGATTGTCTTACAATGAAGTAGTTTACAAGGCCAATCTAATTGGCTTGCTGGGCACTATTCCAACATTGCCATCATCCTCGCTTTTCATAAAGAAAACCAGTTCTTATGATCAAACTTCTGTATTTCATGCTTTATGCAAGCCATCCCAAGTTCAATAGCACTTTAGTACGACTATGTTATGAATAAAGCACAAAATAGGAATAGGAAAAAAAAAATACAAAATTGGTCCTGTAACTTGACCTTACTAGCAAAGTAAGACTATAACTTTTCGGGCCACAAAATTGGTACACTACCTTAAAAAATTTGGCAATTTGAGGATAAATTAAGCCCGAATTATAATTGTGAGCGGCCAATGTCTACGTGGAAGCTGATGGGTGGCGGGGGAGAGAGAGGGGGATTAAATTTTCAAGTTGACCGCTGGCTACTTGGATGGGGCTAAGGTTTAGGGGAAGAGGAGGAAAAAGTTGGGCGCTGGGGGTTTGGGTGGGGGGGGGGGGGCGAGGGAATGAGGAATGAATTCTATATGTTTTTTTTTTTCAAAAGAAATTGTAATTGTTATTATTAGTTTTTTTAGTTAATATGAAAATTTATTTAAATATGTTTATGATTTTAATATCATTAAATATATAATTTATAATTATTACTATTAATTGTACAATTTAAAATTTATTTTAATTAAATTATTTTAGATATGCTTATTATTTTTAATATTGTTGAATATAGCATTTCAATTGTTAAAATTATATGTTCCAAGATGATAGATTTGATTTTATATTTTATATTTTTCTTACTTATTAAATTCAACTAAATATAATTAAATTATCTTAAATACATTACTATTTTAACATTATGAAATATATAACTCAAAATCATTAAAATTATATACCCTAAAGGAATAAATGAGATTTTTAAAAAATTTAAGGTGATAAATTTGTTTGGAATAAATCCTTATAAATTTGGAGAATATTTGGCATTTTAATTTCTACTGTGTAATTTGTCAATCACATTATAATCTACAATTAATATTATTTTTTTTGGAATTTTTATTTATTTTAATTTGAGGTCTATTTTTTTTTCTTTCTTTCTTTCTTTCTTTGTTTGTTTTTTTTTTTCCTATGTCCTAGTGTCAATTTTAGGTTGACATGCCAAGTCCTATGCCACGTAGGAGAAAAGTAGATGTCTATGCTAATAAGGCACAATGCAACATCACGTGGCGCCAAATCAGCTACCACGTATACACGGACTGCTCACAATTACAATTCGGGCCCACTTTGTCCTCAAATTGCAAATTTTTTGAAGGTGGTGTACTGCTTTTGCGGCCGAGAAAGTTAAAGTCCTACTTTGCTAGTAGGGTCAAGTTATAGGACCAATTTTGAATTTTTTCCATAGGAATACATAAAAGAAAAATTCAAGAAACAAATTATGTGGTTTACCCAATTAGGTTACATCCACGGGCGAGAAGAGAGGAATTTCATTAGATTGTTAAAGGTTCCAAAAGACTTACAAAAGGATTTCCCAATAAGCCAAAGAAGAAGAATAAAAGTGCTCTCTAAAAATTTTGCAACAAACTCTTCACAAAAACTTAACATAGAAGAAGTTCCTCAACAAAAAACCCGTCGAGCTCAGGCTCAAATAAATTTGAGTTGAGGCTTAAGCTTGTGCTCAAGCTCTACTATTTTTGAGGCAGGGCACAAAACATTTAGTCTAATTTCATCAATCCTGCATGGTTATGCACTGGAGCTCAAAAAACTTTGAGCTAGAACTCAAAACACTCAATCTATAGAACTTTTGAGCCATAAATACAACAAGCCAGAAGAGCAAGGAACTAATGTTATAGACCCAATACCACCCCAAGCCTAATACAACTATTCAAAGAGTGATTTAGGTATCTTAGTGTCTACTCCAAATCAAAAAGCCAATAAGAGTAACATACCAAATCTCAAAACAGCCAAACTGGATCTTCTCAAATTTCTTGGAGAGTGCCCTATAACCTATGTAGAGAGAATGAGAATGAGGGATAGGATAGGTTTGTCGAGCTTGTGTTGTAATGTCTTTCCTTTAAGGTGGAAAATTTGGTAGGACAATTTAACAAATTAAAATAAGAAGAACCAGTGAGTGAATATGTCATCAAGTTTGAGGAGTTTGGGGCCTTTATGTTGATCAAGATTCAGAGTTTACTTGAGGATTATTTTGTAGATAGTTTTGTTAGGAAAAATTGTAATTTTAGTCCTTCAACTATGGCCTATTTCGTTTTCACTCCATTTTGATATGGGGTTAGTACATTTGATCTATTTTCCACTAAAATTTAGCACATTTAATCTAATGTTTTGCAAATTTAGTCCATCGGGCTAAAGTTTTTTTAATTGGGCCCACAATTTGCCTAATCAACTCTAATCAGGCTCAAGATTTGGGCATCTCTTGCCATTTGTCATGCTAGACCACATCACCCGCCCTATGTGATGCCATGTCACTGCTATCCACCATGTGTGATGCCACATCACTTTAACCCACCAATGAAAAATACATTAAAGAATATTAGGTATATATATGTATATTATATTATACTTATATAATATAGGGTTAAATTCATTTTACTCCAATGTACTATGGGGATTGTATCAAATGCCTCCATCTACTTCCAAAACTTTCACATACCACCCTTAAGGGTGTCAAATACCCCCCTGTACTACAAAAAATCTTCAAATACCCCCCCCTCAAAGTCATCTGTCATTGGTAAAATAGCTGACGGTGTCAAAATTCTATGATAAATTACTGATTTAACCTAAAACAATAACTAAATAGCATAAAAATCTAGGATACATGACTTTTTTATTTTTTATTTTTTTGTGCAGACAAATTTATCCTTGACGCTCGTACTACCAAAACCTTTAAATTACCCACTCAAACTTCTTTGCTGTTAGAAAAGCAACGGTTGTTTGGCTGATGTAGCATTAAAATTATCTTCCCTTTACACATATGATCATTGAAATTTTTTATATCCAAAATACCCTTGTACTTTACTATATAATGCTCAAGTTTTTTGCTTCAATTTTGTTACTTTTATTTTGGGACTTAAAGCATCATCTAACTCCTATTCCAACAAAAACATTAAATCATTTTATTTTTTTTAAAAGAACATTAAACAACTCTATTTTAATACAAAACATATAGGACCAACAAAATAGAGGCTGTTCGTGCGAAAAAAAATACATGGGACTATTATATGTATTTCTATTTCGTAACTATTTGTCTAAAATTTTTCAAATCTGCATTCGTTTTGGGATATAAACAATGTATAATAATATGTAGGGTTTTGTTATATTTCATTTATAATTTATCATTACTTTATAAAAAATGCCACGAATCCTAGGTTTTTATGCTATTTAGTTATTTTTTGAGGTTAAATCAGTAATTTACTGTAGAATTTAACACCGTTAGCTGTTTTACTAACGTCAGATGACTTTAAGGGGAGTACTTGACATACTTGAGAGGGGTATTTAAATATTTTAAAAGTAGATGGTGTATTTGATACATACCCAATAGTAAAGGGGGGTAAAATGAATTTCATCCTATAATTTATATTGTACACGTATAATATATTATATAAGTATAATATATATACACAAAAAGCATCACACCCATACACCCACTCCATGACCCACCGCCAAATCTGGTGGTTGCCATGGCAACAGAGGCAGTTGCCTTGCCGTTGAATGTTCATGGACGGGCAGGTGGAGCGGGTGAACGGGGAGGGGAGGGAGGGTGTGGGGCAAGGAAGGGAGAGTGACGTGGGGGGCCATGAACAGCCGCTGCACAGCAGCTGCGGGGTTGTTGGGGAGGGAGGGTGTGGGGCGGGGAACGAGGGGATCGATGTGGGTGGTGGGGGGGTAGGGAAGGAATGAAGGGGATGATAACTGTTAGTTTATCTTTTTAACTTAATAAATTTAATTATTTAAAGAAATTATTTTATATAATATTATTAAATAAATAATTTTAAATAATATTTATTATTTAATTTTATTGAATATGTATTCAATTTCTTATTTTTAAATTATTTTTATCTTATTTTTAATTAATAAATAATTTAATTTAATTATTTTAAATATATTATTCTAAAATTATTAAAAATGTTTCCAATTAATAAATATATTTAGTACTTAATATTATTAAATGTGTTTAATTATTTAAATAAGTTGGTTTAGATATGTAATATTATTAACCATATTATCAAGAAATGTTTATTATTCAACATTATTAAATAGGTGAAATTATTTTAGATTTTTATTGTATTCAATTATTTATTATTTATTATTTATTTCTTAATAAATAATTTATTAAATTTGAATAAATTATTTTAGATATAACTATAATTCACGTTATTAAATATATAATTCAAAAAATATTAAAATTATATTATTTAACATGATAAAATTAGATTTTTCTTTTTTAAAAAATTAATGCTTGTGTTTAGTACCCTTTTTCATCTCAATTTTTTAAATTTTAAATTTTTTTGATTTTCCTTTTATTTTTTTCCCAATGTTTTTTGCCCATCATTTTAGCAACATTTTTTAATTTTTGATTTTGAGTGATGTGGCAGCACACATGGAGGATGACGTGGCACTAGATGACAAATGGCAAAGAAAACCCAAATTCTTAGCCCAATTGAAGCGGACTGGATATTAAACGGACTCGATTAAAGAATTTTTAGCTCGAAGGACCAAATGTGCAAAAAATTATTGAAGAATGAATCAAATGTGCTAACCCAAAAAAAAAAAAAAAAAAACAAATGGAAATAAAAAAAGGACAATAGTTGAGGGACCAAAATTGCATTTTCCCCACTTTGTTAGTAGATTAAAATAGGAAGTGAGTTAAATGATTGAGATGCTTGTCTTATTAGTCTAGTTCATGCCATCAAAGCCAAGAATTTGTAGCAATCCTATGGGTAAAGGAATGACAAGAAACAACAATCAAATGGACGGATTGGAGCAACTTGGTACCAGAGCTAATCAATTCCTTCTCAGTTGCACGGGAGCGGCGGGTGGTTACACTGATATTGTAGTATTTGTTCGAGGTTAGGTGAAGCTTGCACAAAACTAGCTTGTATGGGCGTCGGGACTGCAGAGCTTGGTGGATTGTAATGGTTCTGATTGATTGCTACTAAGAGTATGGGTTTTAGTGGGAGTTTATCCGACATCGAATGTGTGAGCACTTAATTGGTTTTATATAGCTCTTGGGTATTCCCACTTTAACAATTAGCATTTGAGTATAGCTTTACTAAGGATCATGACAACTTGGTATCTGAGCGTCTTAAAGTAAAAAGCATCGTTTCAAAAATGCTAATGCGATTCTTTCAGTCAGCGCCCTTTGTGCCCAAACGGTGTTGTTTTCTTTAGTATTCCATTTAACATATTTAGTTTGGCTGGGACACATATTACCCTTAGCTTAATTCTGGGGGTTTGTTAGAATATGCAACAAACTTAGTTAGCCAACTAATTAAGGTATTGTCAATAAGTAGAAGGATTACGTAGTGTAATTGCAATTGAAAACTTAATACAAAATCTCTTTCTTCTTTCTTGAGCTCATTCTGCTATATTATATATATATCCTTCAATCTTTTTTCTCTTTCCTTCTTTCACAAGTTAGAGCACCAGTTAGGTTGGGATTTTCCTTCCGTTTTGCTAGCTGCTTCAAGGAAGATCCTCGCCATTTGTAACAGTGAGTTGGTAACTGGTGGTGTTACTTTATGAATTTAACTGGCCGAATTGAAGAATCAATGATGATCGTTAATTAACAACCCAATTGACGAGGTTCAAGGCGGGCGGCGAAACTCAAAACTGACATGGGGCTTTTTCTCCTCGCGTTGAGGCACAACCTCTGGTAGGGAGAGCCACCATCTCCAGCGGCAACAATGGTGAACTTGTCCAGATTACATTTTGGCTTGCAACTGCTCCAATTTGGATAATTCCTTTTGCGGATGAGATTATTTCACTAATTTATTAGATTGAGTTAATTCTTGTTATAAATAAAATAAAATTGAACTAATTGCTTGCCCCAATTAAGACCTTAAACAATAATAATAAAATTGTGGTAAATTAGTTACACAAGTTTAATTTGATAAGATAAAATCAAATTAGTTTGGAATTTCAAATGATTTTATCAAACCATGGGTAATTTCAGCCAGTTGAAATTTTAGACACGATTAAGCCTAATGGATTAAAAATTGAACTAGCTTAATTAAGAATATCTTAGGCTATAATAATAAAGTGTATTATGAGGTTAGACTGATGAATAAATTTAATTGGAATAAAGAATTCATTATACGAGTTTAATAATTCAAGAATGAAGTCTACATAGAGTTATAAATATTGGTATCATGATATTAAGAATTGGAGTTTGCCAAATCAAATATAATTGGGGCTACAATCCAAATTAGCAATGAGCCTCCAATAATAGTCGATGTTAGATAGAAATTGGATTGACCTAAAATTTTAGGATAACACTTAGGTGATGAGTGGTATGTAGGAATGAAATTAGGTGGGAATGGAATGACTTT
This sequence comes from Jacaranda mimosifolia, assembly GCA_018894105.1. Classification (NCBI taxonomy): domain Eukaryota; kingdom Viridiplantae; phylum Streptophyta; class Magnoliopsida; order Lamiales; family Bignoniaceae; genus Jacaranda; species Jacaranda mimosifolia. The sequence goes on from CM032121.1 coordinate 30,037,664, forward strand.
AGGAATTGAATGATGCTGGTATAGTTTATCCCATGATTGGTATGACAAGGAATGAGAAAGGAATGGAATCGTCATTCCCTCTTTAATTCCATTCTAATTATTGGTAAATAAGAATAACCAGTAGAAATGGAATAAATATTTTAAATGATCAAATTATCCTTTTTAAAAAAAATTATTAAGAGAAAAGTATTTATTAATAAAATATTTTTTATATATTACCATAAACAAATTTTTTAGTTAGTCTATAATTATGCAGTTTATTACTTTTAATGTTATTCGAATTATATAAGTAAATATATGCATTTTATATGTTATCAACAAGTTATATATGTTTACACAAAAAAGTAGAAGCACAATTTCTTTGAAATTTATTGTTTTTCAAATTATAATTTAGTAAGATCTTTTGAATTTTTTGATAAAATATAATTAAAAAAATTATAAAATACAATAACTAAAGTGCTTAACTTTTTTGTGATAAAGGTTAGAACAATTTATTGTACCTTATAAGTTTAATTTGAAGAATTATTGATAGAATGGACAACTTTTCATTTATTAGTTTTGTATATATTTTTTAGTCATTCGAAGATATACGGATATAAATAATATTTTAAACTATATATATTTCATTAGCATGGACCAAGTCGATGATACTTCTATTTTTTTTTTTATTATAAAAATTGAGATGCGCATAACTATTCTTATTTTTATTATTTATTATTTTATTAATTTTTATAATAATTTAATAATTTTTATAATTTTACTAAAAAATATATGAATAAAATATATAATTAAATAAAACCACATAGCAATCAAATAAGTTGGAATATAATATCAAATATTTACAAAGTGCAGATTTCTTTTCTTAAATATAAAAGTATTTTGTTAAATTATGGAGTGTAATTTTGTTAATATATATATATATATGTATGCTTATTCTCGATGGATTGGGAATAGCTAAACCCATGGAGGAGGGAGGGAATGGCTAAATCTATCCTTTTGGGAATGGGAATTTCGACAAAAATGGGCATTGGAATTCCAACGAAAATGGGCTTTCTCATCTCTAAATTATACTAATCATGAATTTAGAAATGGACTTAAGAATGTCATTCCATTCTCATCTCATTCTTGCATACTAATCATACCATTAGTTTGTATAATTTGGACTTATTGAATTAAGACTACAACTATTAATAAATTAACTAACTTAAGTAGATCAAAACGTCAATTAAACTTAAAAAAATAATTGAATTTCATTTGAGACATACATTAGATCTAAATAATATTTTGGAATAAATTAAATAATACTTAAACGCGTGAGTATTTTGTGAGATTATGAATTTGACAATCTGAAGTTTAAATTTAAGAATTTAAAAGAATTATGAAGAAACAATATAAGATAAAATTGTAAGTTATCCTCCCTAATGGGCAAAATTGACTGTCGTGCCTAAAGTCTGTGAGCCTAAAGAATTATGAAGAAACAAAGTAAGATAAAATTGCAAGTTATCCTCCCTAATGGGCAAATTGACTGTCAAGCCCAAAGTTTGCGAGCCTACTGGACGAGCTTAGGAAATTAACACAATACCATTTAGATTTCCTTATATATATATATATATATATATATATATATATATATATATATTAACATATGTATTTTGAATCAATTTCTATGTGCATATCCACGCGACGTTCTTCAAGTTTCAATTTCAATTTTGTATCAATATATTTACCTCACTATATCACTAAGACTAACAACCTCTATTTTATTCTCTATATTCATTTTCTAGACTGGGGATTGTTCGGAAGTAGGGCAGTTAGGATCACGAGGCTCTTGGTGAGTAACGTATATAATTTTGCCCTAATGTGTGTTAAATCTTGTGATCTCGAGATATAATTTTAGAATCTTGAAAGGAAAACCTTTTGTTACCAGAATATTATATGTTTAGTCCTTTGCTTTCTGAGAAAAAAAGATATCTGTTGCTTGAACTTGAAATGAAAACATTATTGTACAAAATATTTTTTTGATCAGTGGTCTGTATATATATATATATATGTATGTATTTAAACTTATGTATTTTGAATCTATATGCATATCCGCATAACGTTACTCAAGTTTTGATTTCAATTATGTACAAATACGTTTAACCTTATTAAATCACTAAGATTTACGACCTCTATTATATTCTTTCTATTCTTTTCCTAGATTAAGGATTGTTCGGTAGGGCAGCTAGGGTCGCGAACCTCTTGGTGAATAACATATATAATTTTAGCATATATAATTTTGCTCTGGTGTGTATGCATAAACGATGAGTTTAGGTCTGTAATCTAAATAAAAGTCATACTACATTAGGAATGTTATGGTTCTTATACAATAATGTTCATTGAGTTTGAGATATAGCAGTGTGATGAATTGCTAAAGGATGTGAGTTGTTGATTTTGATCTTCTATATTTTGTTTTAAGGTATTGGTTTTAGTTTGATTGGCACTTAGTTCAAGGCGGACACATCCTAGTTCGTGCCTTGTATTGGAGCAAATGGGTGCTATCTCCTGTGAAAATGAAAAATGGCAAAAAACCTTTTTATGAAAAAAAAAAAAAAAAAGATAATGGCCCCTTTTATGCTTTTGAAAAAGTAATAAATTACTCCCTTCTTTCCATAATGTAATCCACGCAGGAAAATGCAGCTAGTTTTGAATTTTTTGCTGCTGAAATGTCAATTTTGTTCTAAATATCAATCGATTGATACTTTGAAAAAAAAAATTAATGGTTCAAATTAATTCTATCTATAAGAAAATATAAAAATATAAATATATATTTATACATATTGATGAGGGTTCGAATCGTGACGTAGGTGCTCCGATTCCAATCGATATTGGGCTTAACCCAAGGGTGGATATCTTCCGTTGATGATGTTTGAGAATCCTGCAATCAAGGCAAACGTTAGGCTAGCCGAGCGGCCCTCGGCTTAGGCCCTTCGACGCTCAAGTCAGTATAAAATTCGGCTTCCAATCTTGGGCAGCGGAGTAAGATAGTTTTAGAGTGTATGGGTGCATACCTTGTGAGGCAAGATAGAGGGGTTTGTATATTCTTCCCCTTGTAGGAAATGTCAGGGAAGCTCTTGGCTTACCCTTGGGCTCTCCAGCCTCCTCCCGGGGGCAATTAGTCAATTCCCCCATTTGAATTTTGCCCGCTAGATGTCATGTCATGCTACAGGACATGGTGGTACACGGTGCGGCGCCTGCCGTGTCAGACGGTGAGGGGATGGCATGCACCATTAATGCGGTGGCGTGCTGCCAGTCAACGCATTTAATGCGGTGGCAGAATACTGTGCAGAACTCGACCTCCTATCGACCTGATCGAGGTCGAATATGGTCGATATTATCCGAGGGCTCTGAGGCGCCCGTCTGGACCTGGGGGAGACTGGTCGAACAGGGTCGATGTGTCCCATGGGCCCTGGGCCGTTGCCTGAACATTGGGCCTTTGGGGCCACCGACTGGTCGAACAGGGTCGACGTGTCCCCTGGACCCTGGGCTGTTGTCTGAACGTTGGGCCTTTGGGGCCAACGACTGGTCGAACAGGGTTGACGTGTCCCATGGGCCTTTGGGGCCACCCTATATCATGAGTCCCCCCACTTCGCAAGGCGGATCAAGGGGATCGACGAGCGGCATTGGGAAGTAGCGAATATTAATGTGCCTCGACCAGGGATCTTGAAAATCGACCAGGGTTTTGCGTGTTTACTGAGCGGTCACATCATGGCGCGCGTGGGGCGACGTTATGGTTTCCCCCATTACTGCGGACGCTTGGGTAACCGCGCCTCTTTCTTTATAAATACTCAATGCCATTCAGCCCATTTTTACTTTTACCGCTTCGGGATTCCCAAGAGTGTTTAGTAGATATCCCTTGCTGCGAGAATCACTAACCTTTGCGCTCTCTTCAGAGATTTTCTGGGTTTAGCTTTCCAATCTAGTAAGTACTCTTCCCCCTCTATTTCTTTCCACCTTTCTTTGAAGAAAATGTTTGGGCTATTCAGTTCTGGTGGTAATCCAGGTGGGGGTAGTGAAGCCACCATGTCTGAGGGCCGTAGGGAGTTTTCTGACTCAAGCAGCTCGAGCTCCGGTAGCTTGAGCTCCGCACGTGGGGGAGAAGCTGGGCCCAGCCGGGTATCCTCTTCTCGCGGGCGATTATTTACCCCAAACCACTATAGCGAGATAATCTCTACCGTCACCCCCTTAGAACTTGTCCGCTTTCAAGAGCTTTACCATATTCCTCGCGAGTTCTAGTTGCTAGCCCCCGGTCTCCCTGGTCGAATGCACCGTGCCCCTGCCGGTTGCATAACTATTTTCGAAGATGCACTTAGGTGTGGTCTTAGGTTTCCCTTGAGCGAGAGCATGATAGGTCTGCTTAGGGGTCTTCGAGTGTGCATCACGCAACTGCTGCCCAACTGCTTCTCGACGTTGTGTAGTTTTATAGTTTTAATGCGCCTCTTCAACCAACCCCCGATCTTTGACAATTTTTCAAACCTGCTTTATCTTTGCGTGCCGGGTAAATCCGGTAGCACCGAGGAAACGGGCTTTTATTATCTGAGTGCTCGGCCTCGTCGGAGGTTTCTCGTGGCGCCTTTCTCGTCCTATCGTCAGGCGTGGAAGAAACGCTACTTCTTTGTGCGAGTAAAGGGCGGGTTCGATATTCCTCGAGAGTGGGCGAGGGGTCCGGTCGAGATACTAGGGAATCATGCTCCAACCTGGTCGAGCACATTCATGAGGGACCTGGTCGAATTTGGTCCCGTTGAAGCCACTATTTTCCTCGAGGAAAGGCAATTGGTGTTGGCTGGGTTGTCGCCAACCCCATTAAATTTTCCCGCTGATTATGAGATAGGTAGACTAATTGCGTGCGTTATACCTTGTTGTTTGCTTATGTATATTCCTGTAGTTGACATTTTCTGTTGCTTGTTCTTTGCAGACCAAGACGAAATCATGAACAGGTCTAAAGCTAATGCATTGGCTCGAGCCGAAAGGAATCAGCAGCGCCGACAAGGTGGAGCGATTCGAGAAGAGTTATCGGGAGCCGATGAGCCACGTCGATTAACTGCTGCCCCGCCGCCCGCCAGAACACGTTCACCTGCTCGACCAAAAGAGGTCGAGAGAACTGCGGGTCGAGGGAAGAGACCCATGGGCGAGCCGGCTGCTCCTCCTCCGAAGAAGGCAGCTGCCGGGAGGGGGAAAGGAAAGTCGAAGAGCACGGCAACGAGCGTGCCGACGGGAAAAGACCTCTTCGGGGACTGAAGCCCCGAGGCCCTCTTTAATTTGCGGAAGTTCCCGTATCCGCGATATGGGTAGGATCCAGGCCTAGCCGTGGACAACTCATCGAACATGCTGACATCGGGGCTGGTCGGGATGGATCCCTTAAAAGTGCTGATGGCTGGTCAGTTCCTGACTGACCAGAATAAATTCCTGGGCTTAACCCAGCCTGGGCTGCTGTGCAAGTTCGCGTGTCATGCGAACATCGTAAGATCTGGAAACCTAGATATCTACCAGTTTAATTCTTCTTTTCTTTCGTTTTACTGCCCTCTGATATGGTTTCGTGTGTCAGGTCGAGCAGCTGGGCTATCACATGTTTCGCCGCTCCGAGGTGGCGCTGGCCGATCGGGAGCGATTGGAGGGAGGTGAAGATGCTGAGACCTTGAAGGTTCAGCTCGAGTCGTCCCAGCTGCGGGTCGAGGAGCTTGAGAGAGCAAACACCCAGTATGCCAAAGATATAGAGGTGAAAGACCGTCAGGTTGTGCTGGCGGTAATGGAGCAGACCAAGATGGAGGCGAAGTTGAAAAAGCTGGAATTGGATATTCATGTTGCCTACGAGTCTGGTCGTGCATCCGGTCGAAGTGAGCGCCTGGTCAAAGCCAGGGAGCAGTTTGCTCGGGTGCTGCCTGAGGTGCGGAAGGAGGTCGTCCAACAATTTATGGTGAGCCCCGCCTTCCAAGATGCAAGTGTTGTGCTTGCTTTGGCTGACGCACGGAATGCGTTCAAGAAGGCCATCGCCCAATTGTAGCACCTGGGCTACAGCATTAGCGATGAGGATCGCTCGAAGATGGGCCTTCGCTTCGACGAGCAACTGCACTCGTTGGTCGAGGAGGATGTCGACGAGGCAGCTACTGCCGAGGTCGAGGCTGCCGACGTGGTCGACATGAGCCCCGAAGAGAGGCAGAAGGCAGAACTCAAGAAGAAGCTGAATGCAGTGGGCCAAGAGTTCAAGTTTGCCGGCGACCTTGCCTATGAACTTTCTGAGAACAGGGCAAATGCCGCCGCATTCTTCCCGGCTGCTCCACGGCTGTTTATGCCTTCCGCTCCAGTCCCTCATACCCGGTTACCTCGGTCGTTCCCGTTGCAGTGGCGCCACCGGAAGCTGCATCTGCTCCGGCTTCAGCGCTTCCTTCCGAAGGGTCTGGCAGTTCTAGCTAGGCTCTTGTATTGTATTTTTGACTTTTTATTCCTGATGTATATGCCTCGCTGAGGCTTTATGAGAATGAAATGAAATTTCTTTGACCTTTTACTGCTGTGCTTCGTTGTATATTGCAGTTTGTCTACTGCTTTGTCGAGTAGAATTAAGTGCGTTTAGTACTTGTGCTTGTACTTTTCATCGCATGGTTGGTTGTTTCGTCTTCGTTGGTTTAAACTTTTGTATGGCCAACTTGTATAAGTCGTTAGGGTGCAATCAACTTGTAGCTAACGTGCGTTTGCGGTCGGGGCTCGACTTCCTGCCTTAAGGGTCTCTTCACCGTGTAAGGCGTCGGCCTCCTAAATTTGGCGGGATGGTCGAGCAGATGGATATGCCCCGAAGGCGTCGACTTTGTTGTATTGAAAATTTTTGGCGACTGCGGGGTCGCTTAGGGTGGTCGAACGCAACATGCTTTCGTCGACTACGGGGTTGATTAAGGTGGTCTCGGCCGGTGGCCTCGACTTAGTTTTTGAATCCTTTCGTCGACTTCAGGGTCGATTAAGGTGGTCTCGGCCGGTGGCCTCAACTTCGTTGTTAAATCCTTTCGTCGACTTCTGGGTCGACTAAAGTGGTCTTGGCCGGTGGCCTCGACTTCGTTGTTGAATCCTTTCGTCGATTCGGTGTCGACTAAGGTGGTCTCGGCCGGTGGCCTCGACTTAGTTGTTGAATCCTTTCACCTTTTCAATCATGGTGTGCCTTGGTTTTTTATAATCAATACAACAGATGTCAATTAAACAATTTACACAAAGAATTTTTTCAAGTTTACCGCATTCCACGATCGAGGTAGCGCGCGACCTGCAGTGTCCGCTAATCGGTAGGCGTTGTTCTTGCACACTTTGATGACTGCATAGGGTCCCTCCCACTTCGGGTCGAGCTTCCCGACTGGCTTCGAAACTTCCACTTTCTTCAGGACTAGATCGCCCACTTTAAAATTTCTTGGACGGACTGACTTATTGTATCGATCCGCCATTTTTGAGTGGTACCTTTGCATCTTGTTGTAAGCCACTTGGCGCCTTTCGTCTATGGTGATTAGATCCAGTATCCTCTCTGATGAATTCGCTATTGGATTGTAATGAATCACTCTAGCTGTGTGCTGAATCAATTCGGATGGTATCACCGCTTCAGAACCATAGACTAGACTGTAGGGGCTATGGCCTGTGGCTGTTCAGGGGGTTGTTCGATAAGCCCACAGAACGCCTGGGAGATCGTCTGCCCAACTGGCTCCTGTCCCTGCTATCCTACTCTTGATGTGGTCTAAGACTGTCATGTTAGTGACCTCGGTCTGGCCATTGGCTTGCGGATTCCCTACTGAAGTGAAGTGCTGCGTGATGCCTAAAGTCTCGCACCATCTTCTGGTGTTTTTGCTCTGAAATTGAGTGCCGTTATCGGAAATGAGGATTTTCAGTAGCCCAAACCGATACACGATGTTCTTCCATACAAAACTTTTGATAGCCGCGTCGGTGATCTTAGGAACTGCTTCGGCTTCCACCCATTTCGTAAAATATTCGACAGCCACTATGATAAATTTTCACTGGCCGGAGGTTTTGGGGAGCGACCCCACGATATCGATGCCCCACTGGTCGAATGGCCATGTGATACTAACATTGGTCATTGGTGCGGCGAGTTGATGCTGAATGTTCGCATGTACCAGGCATGATGGGCATTTCTTAGCGAAATCCACGGAGTCCTTGAGCAAAGTGGGCCAGAAGTATCCGTAACGGGTTATTTTGTGAGCCAGAGACCTTCCACCCGAGTGGTTGCCACAAATACCTGCATGCACCTCCTGCAATACTTCGTTCGCCTGGTCGGGATCTAGGCATCTGAGTGGCGGCCCAGCAATCGACCTCCTGTACAGCTGCCCATGCTCATCTAGTGCATATTTAGGCGCCAAGCCCTTCAGCTTTCGGGCCTGCTTAATGTCATCTGGTAAAGAACCTCGACTCAGATAGAGTTTGATTGGATATTGCCAGGATGGGGTTGACTCGTCGAGGCATCCGACCTGGCTCCGGTCGGGAGGCTGGACGCAGGGCTTATCGACTACCAGAAATGTTATAGTTCTTTCCCGGGTGCCTTTCGCTGAGCTGGCTAGCTTGGAGAGTGCGTCTGCTTGCTCGTTCTTTGATCGAGGGATCTGGCTTAGCGAAAAGTGACTAAACATCTGTTTTAGCTGTTGTACCTCTGCCAAGTACTGTGCCATCTTGTGCTCTTTTGCCTCAAAGTTTCCTTCGAACTGCTCGGCTACGGGCTAAGAGTCCGTGAAAGCCGCTAGCCTATTGACCCCCCGGTCGGTAGCCATGCGTATTCCTGCAATGAGGGCCTCATACTCAGCTTCATTATTCGTAACTGGGAAATCGAGTTTCATCGCGAAGTCATAATCCTCTGCTAACGGGGATTGAAGAGAAACTCCTATCCTCCCCCCGACGACGTCGCAGACCCGTCGACGTGCAGAGTCCACAAGGGTGTGCTCTCGGCTCCCGGGCACGGTAGGTCGATCCTTTCGAGGATGAAATCTGCCAGGACCTATGCCTTGATGGCTGCTCGCAGTTGGTTGGAATTGGATGTCAAATTCTCCGAGCTCGATGGCCCATTTAGTGAGTCGACCTGAGGTGTCCGGCTTTGACAATACCTGTTTCAGCAGCTGATTTGTTAACACCAAGATTGTGTGTGATTGGAAGTAAGGTTGTAGCTTTCTTGCCGATGAGACGAGGGCTACAGCGAATTTTTCAATCTCTAAATAATTATATTCTGGCCCCTGGAGAGCCTTGCTACAATAGTAAACGGGGCAAAGGTTTCCGTCTCTTATAGCAGTCAACACCGAACTGACGGAGGCTGAAGAAACAGCCAAATATATCTGTAAGACTTCCCCGAGCTCGGGTTTGGCGAGTAGAGGTGGTCAAGAGAGATATTGCTTGAGGTCGAGGAGGGCCTTATCGTACTGTTCATCCCATCTGAATCCCGACTTCTTTGTGTTTCTTAGGATTTTGGAGAAAGGTAAGCTCTTGTCTGCCAGCCTGGCCACGAATATGCCCAAAGCAATCACTCTGCTAATGAGGCGTTGAACTTTTCGAATTGTGCGCGGCGGGGCTATGTCGAGAACTACTTGAATTTTTTGAGGGTTGGCCTCGATACCTCTCTGGCTGACCATGAAACCAAGGAATTTACCACCCCGCACGCCAAATGTGCATTTGCCGGGGTTCAGTTTCATACCAAAGGCTCTTAGAATAGAAAACATGTGATTCAGGTCAGCTTAGTGATTTTCTGCTCTGCCTGTTTTTACAATCATGTCGTCCACATAAACCTCCATTGAGTTCCCGATCTCATTTTTAAACATGAAGTTAACAAGCCTTTGATAAGTTGCTCCAGCATGACCAAAAAGCAATATACCCCATTGGGAACAACAAAAGAGGTTTTTTCCTATCCTCAGGTGCCATAAATATTTGATAATATCCTTGAAATGCATCCATCATGCTAAGTAATTCACATCCAGTAGTGGAGTCGACAAGTAAATTAATACGAGGCAAGGGGTAAGGATCTTTAGGGCAAGCTTTATTCAAGTCTGTGAAATCATTACACATCCTCCACTTTCCCTCACTCTTGGGGACTAATACAACATTACATAGCCAAGAAGGATACTGAATTTCAACAACATAGCCAGTTTCTAGGAGTTTGCTTACCTCTTCCTGGATAATTTGTGTCCGCTCGGCATTAAAAATTCTCTTCTTATATCGGACTGGCCTATCGGCAGGGTCTACATTGAGCCTGTGGACAATGATGTCCGGGTCGATACCCTGTAGGTCAGCCGCTTTCCAAGCGAAGACATCAAGGTTCCTCCGGAGGAAGTCGGCCATGAGACATTCTAGTCGATCTCTCAAATCAGCGCCGATCTTGGTTGTCTTGTCAGGATTCCCGGGCTTTAGCTCGATTGTTTTGAACTCTCCCGTCGGCTCGACCCTGGTATCTTCGATCTTTCTCTTTTTCAATGAAGGTCCCTCCTTGAGTTTCGCTACATGGGCGTCCCCCGAGGGCTTCAACTGTGGCCTCCTTTTTTGCTCACCGGAGTCCACAGAAATTGTGTAACAGTGCCAAGCGTCCTTAATATTGCATAAAATCTGACCAACTCCTCCAGGGGTCGGGAACTTTATCTTCATGTGGTATGTGGATGCGATGGCTCTGAAGTCATTTAAGGCTGGTCTTCCCAAAATAACATTGTAAGCAAACAGGGCGTCGACCACTAGATAGTTAATCATTAAGGTTCGGCTGCGATGGCCCTGCCCGAAAGTCGTGGAGATAGAGATGGACCCTAGCGGCATGATCTCCGATCCCCCAAATCCGACTAGGGGCGTTCTGACTGGATCAAAGTTCAGCTTGCCCAAGTTCATCCTGTTTAGTGTCGATGAGAATATGATATTAGCCGAGCTACCGTTGTCGACCAGGACCTTTCTAACTTCAAAGTTGGCGATCTCGAGAGCGACCACCATAGGGCAGTCGATCTTCCGGTCTATGCCTTGGTTTTTGAGGTGGCTGAGGTCTGCGTCTGAAAAGGATATTGGTTCTGTGCTGTTTGTAAGCTGAAAAATTATCTCGACCTTAGATGGTTTGGTCGAGTCGAGCTGCCGTTGGGTATGCTTTCTCGCGTTTCGGGAGTCTCCTCTTGTGGGCCCCCCAGCAATCATGTCGATGACTCCTCTGATGGGTGGGTGGGCTTCATGGGCAGGTTTCTTCCCTTTGTCATCTCCTCGCGGGCTGGCCGACCTTTCTGTACGGGGAGTCCAGTCGACCGTGCCCTCATCTCGTCGATTCCTATCCTCGACAAACTTCTTTAGGTGCCCCTATTTGATCAACCTCTCAATTTCGTCCTTCAGGTTGAAGCCGTCTTCGGTGTCATGCCCCTTTTGTTTGTGGAAGTGGCAGAACTTCCCGGACTTCCTCATGGCCTCTGTTTCTGTAATTTTCTGGGGCTTTTTCAGCAGGTTGTCATGTTGAATGGCGAAGAGCACTTCTTTCCTCGCCATGGAGAGTGAGGTATAGTCGTGGAAGCATCTAATCGGGGACCGACGTCCTTCCCTGTTCTGCTTGTCGTCCTTCTCTTTGCCCTTCTTCCTGTCGGTTTCGATGCTGCCGTATTTCATCTTGTTCATCTCTTCTTGGGTCATGTACCTCTCAGTGAGGTCGAGGAGTTCTTCCATCGTGCGGGGCTGAGCGCGCACCAAAGCGTTGGCGCACTCTTTGTGCCTCAATCCCAAAAACAGCACATCAATCAAGAACTCAATCCTCGGACTGTCAATTTTCAACACCTCTGTGTTGAATCTGGTGAAAAAATCTCTCAAAGATTCCCCCTCGGCTTGCTTCACCGTGTGCAAGTGGGTATGTGGCAGCTTCGTCTTCCTTCTGCTGGCAAACTGGTTCAGAAATTTGTCACATAACTGGTCATACGAAAAGATGGACGTTGGCTCTAACTTCACGAACCAATCTAGGGTCACCCCCTGGAATGTGGTTACCAGCATTTTTGCATGAATATATTCATTGTGTCCATGCAGCTGCATCATGTGTTCAAATTGCAGCAAATGTTCACTCGGGTCCGTGGACCCGTCGTACCGCGGGAGACCAGTAGGGATCTTGGCGTCCACCGCGATGCGTTCATTAATGATTTCTTGTATGAAGGGTGAGTCCCGCTCCTTTCTAAATCTCGAGGGCACCTCTGGCTGAAAGGGCCTGTCCGCGTTCCTCTCTGAAAGCTCCTGCAGGTGTTTATTTAGCTGCTGCACCTGGGGGGACACCTTCCCCCACTCCTGCTGATCCTGCTCTCTTCTACCTCAGGAATGTTCGGTCCTATCGCGCTGCGGGGCTCAAAGGGGCCGAACGTCATGGTCTACGGAGTCTGCTACCTCCTCTCTCGGCGGGGGGCGGGGTGCATCCCGGGGAAAATGACCCTGGCTTGGTTCTCGCCTTGCTGGGTGCCTGGGGGACCCTGGACGCCGTGAGTATTCTACAGGCGGTGCTTGCTCATGCCCCGCCGGTGGGGGTGTGGCGCTGGCTGCCGGTTCAAGCGGCGTGGCGTGCCGGTTCAAGGCAGCGGAAAGCTGGGCTGATATCTGTGCGGAAATTTGCTCACTGATGAGCTGCCTTAACTGGGGCATAGTGAGGGTGACTACGGGCTCAGGCTGTACATTGGGACCCGGAGCAGTTTGTTCTTCGTTCTGGTGGGGTGGGGGGGGAGCTAGATCTTCTGTTCTCCTCTCTCTCGGAAGGGGCTCGCCTAGTGTTCACCATTCTTGATAGAGGATTCCGATTTCCCACAGACGGCGCCAAATGATGAGGGTTCGAATCGTGACGTAGGTGCTCCAATTCCAATCTATATTGGGCTTAACCCAAGGGTGGATATCTTCCGTTGATGATGTTTGAGAATCCTGTAATCAAGGCAAACATTAGGCTAGCCGAGCGGCCCTCGGCTTAGGCCCTCCGACGCTCAAGTAAGTATAAAATTCGGCTTCCAATCTTAGGCAGCGGAGTAAGATAGTTTTAGAGTGTATGGGTGCATACCTTGTGAGGCAAGATAGAGGGGTTTGTATATTCTTCCCCTTGTAGGAAATGTCAGGGAAGCCCTTGGCTTACCCTTGGGCTCTCCAGCCTCCTCCCGGGGGCAATTAGTCAATTCCCCCATTTGAATTTTGCCAGCTAGATGTCCTGTCATGCGACAGGACATGGCGGTACACGGTGCGGCGCTTGCCATGTCAGACGGTAAGGGGATGTCATGCGTCATTAATGCGGTGACGTGCTGCCAATCAACGCATTTAATGCGGTGACAGAATACTGTGCAGAACTCGACTTCCTATCGACCTGATCGAGGTCGAATATGGTCGATATTATCCGAGGGCCCTGAGGCTCCCGTCTAGGCCTGGGGGAGACTGGTCGAACAGGGTCGACGTGTCCTATAGGCCCAGGGCCGTTGCCTGAACATTGGGCCTTTGGGGCCACCGACTGCTCGAACAGGGTCGACGTGTCCCCTGGACCCTGGGCTGTTGTCTGAACGTTGGGCTTTTGGGGCCAACGACTGGTCGAACAGGGTCGACGTGTCCCATGGGCCTTTGGGGTCACCCTATATCACACACACATATATATATTTATTAAATATATATTTACATATATACATATGATCCTGCACCCACCCCCCACTCTGCACCTCCAATCCCCATTCACGTTAGTTGGGGCCACAGTTTTGGCTGTGGCCGCGTTCCAGTTGCCCGGCTGCCATGGTCATGGCAGTCTTGTGCATGGCAGCCACTGTGGGATGGGGTGGGGGCGGCTATAGCAGCCTAAAAAATAGTGACCTGTTTTTCGCCCCAGCAAAAACGGCAACCATGGCCGCTATTGGCGTGGGTGGCCGTGCAATTACCATGGGAGCCACTATGGGGTAGGGTAACGGCGGGCAGTGGGGTTGGGTGGGACTGCAGAGGGTGCGGCGTTTGGGGGTTTACTTGGGGGTTATCTACATATATATATATATGAATATATATATAAATGTATTATTTATATCTAAATAATATTGAATATATTTATGTATATATTTATATTTATTATAAAGATAATATATATTTATATATATACATATTTAAATATAATATAAATATATTTATATAAACATAAATATATTCAATATTCTTTATATATAAATATATACAAAAATGAACAAATAAATAAATTGGAGAAAATGAAAATAAACAAATTGAATAATTCTTTAAAAAAAAAAATAGTGTTAAGGAGATGAAAGAAGATATATAAATATATGTAAAAAAAGATAAATAAATTGAATTGTAAATATATGAATTAACAAAGGGTAGTATAGTCTTTATTTGTTAAAATTACGTCAAATTTGTAGCAAATAATGGGTGAGAGGCGGTGTGCATAATTTTTAAAAGTACAAGAAGGTTTTTTGCTTTTTTTTTTTTAAGGGGACTTTTTGCTCTTTTCTATTTTTATAATGGATAAAATGCAATTTGCCCCCTTATATTGTTATTATTTTTGTTTAACGAATTTACAGTTTAAATATAATGATTGTTTTGTAATTGAATTGTTCTTTAACAGAATATAATATATATATATATATATATATAGAGAGAGAGAGAGAGAGAGAAACCCGTTTGGTTTCATTTCCATAGCTCCTTTTTTCCTTTTTTATTATTTCAAAAATAAAACACATTATTTTTTATATATTTTCACCCAATATCATTTTTATTTTCATTTCCAAAACACATTTTCCAACAACTTATCTATCTTAACTCAATAACATATATATCTTCTATTTCTATTATATTATTTCTATCTCTTTCCATCTACAACTTACTAAACCCAACATAATCATTACTTTCCAGCAATTCATCCAAATACAAACTCACTTTCAACTCATTTTCATTAAGTAAATTTTTAAATTTTGAAAATGATGGAAATGAAAATTGAAAATGGAAAAAATACCAAACGGGCTTCCTAAAAAAAGCCAAGAATTGAAGGCAGAAAGTGCAGTTAAATCTGACTATCATTGTTCCGGAACCAAGAGCCACATGGCTCCTAGATTTTTCTCATCAGGAAATTAATTTGCTAACTTATTTCCTACCTATTGAATTTGTTAAGACACATTTTTCTTGGATTTGTATTCCATCTACTTCAAACTGTTCCAATTTTAATCTTGTGTTAAGATCTGAACTTATTGAGAAAATTGTTGAATTTTTGGAAGCTTTAAATACAAAATTTTTATAGTTTTACCTTTTTATCTTCTTCTTATTAATTTCTTTCATACAAACATAGAATTAGGACTTGATATATTCATATTATTATCCTAAAGATGGGCACAGGGCACCTAATCAATTAATGGGCCATCTTGAGACTGTATTTGGCGCTGTAAATATATGAATCTTGGACTCGTTACACGAGGCCTAAACTTGCACAGCTGATTAAATTAAAAGGGATAATAATAATTTGTCATTGGAACTATGTGTGTTTTTATACTTTACTAGCTTAATTTTTTCTTTTTCTTTTTTGTGATACTTTACCATTCAAACTACACTTTTTTTTTCCCCCAACCTTGCCATATATGAACAAATTCAGGTGGAATATTATGAAAAATTTTCATCATATCCATTAGAGGGCCTCTTTTTAAGGTACTATAGTAAAATCTTTTAATTTTATGGGCTTAATAGTCATCTAATTGGTATAGCCTTATTTAATTGCAAAATGCAATGAATTTTTTTAGTGTTCTTTTAGGTGCATATCCCGTGATAATTCAATTTAAAAAGGTAGTTTTTTAATAAAGTGATGAGAATACCTTTAAAAAAAGACTCATGCCACTATTGTGATGGAATACTGATATGGGAGGGCCCAAACCAACAAGGCCCAGCGGGAGATGGCCGCCCAACTGAGACTCAGGGCCCATACGTCTCATCGACTTCACTCGACCAAATCTGCACAGACCCAGTCAGGCTCCCTCGGCCTGCGGAAATCTTCGACCTCAGTCGACCTGGTAGAGGTCGAGGCTGAGGTCGAGACCAGTATAGTACTCTGCCACCGCATTAAATGCACTGGTATGCGCCACGCCCCCGCATTAATGGCGCATGCCGTCCCCCTCACCGTCTGACACAGCAGGCGCCGCTACAGTGTACTATCTTGTCCTTGAAACTGGGAAGGACAGTTGGCTGGAAATATTCAAATAGGAGAAATGACCAAATACCCCAGGCCCAAGGTTAGTGGCCCCGGGAGATACCTAAGGACTTTCCTGACATTTCCTAGCGGAAGAAGGATATATATACCCTCAACCCTGCCTCCCAGAGGTACGCACTCATATACACCGAAAAGCCCTTACTTCGCTGCTTGATTCCAGAGGTCGATTTATACTGACTTGAGCGTCGGAGGGCCTGAGCCGAGGACCTCTCGGCTAGCCTAACATTTACTGTGATTGCAGGATTCTACCCCTAATCAATCAAGAACACGAATCTTCCAGATCAAGTTCTATCCATATACCAGCTCGGATCCTAACCCAACGGATCGAGCCCTCATCAAATACAATGTAATATTTCACCAAAATTGGTTCATACATAGCAAGATGGTAGAACAAGAATAGTTTAGATGGTAAAGTATCACCAAAAAAAGTTTAACAAGTAAAATGTAAAAACACGCATAGTTCACATGGCAAAATATCTTTATCCCAAATTAAAAATCAATGTTAATTCAAAGCATCATCTCATGCCTACAAAGTTGAATAGTTCGACATAATTTATTTAGATCTATAATTTGGGAGTGCAAGTTGAGAACTGGCTTGGCACGACTTGGAGAGCTCAACTCAAGCTCAAACTAATCAAGCGTGAATCATGTCTATCGAGTTTATAGCAACTTGAAGGCGTATGAGTTGGCTCTTGAGCCCAAGTACTTCTAAAATATTATACACACACACACACACATGTATTAAAAAATATATTTAAATAATACTTCAAAAATTATGCGCCACATATTGAAGTAATTTTCGAACTATAATTCATTTATTCACTTATATATTACTTATTAAATAATAAATAACAATTTTTATGATACTAATTTATAATTTTAAAAAAAATAGCATGATAGATTTAAAGAAAAATATAAATTTTCTATTCAAATAATTTTATAAAAACATATATAGGTATATAATAAAATACTATATAAAATATTATATATGATTAATGCATGTTTTTCAAGTTTAATAATGCAAATGTATGAAATGAAAATTCATCATTATCTTAATAAATTCATATTTATATTTTAATGTTTAAATTTCAAAAGTCAAATTAATAACTTGAAATTTATAAAAGTTGGTTGACTTTTAGTAAATCCTATTATTATAAAACATATAATTATTTTATAAAGATGACTGCTATAATAATTAACATGTTCGCTAATTATTTTGTTAATGTAACACCTCGTCGTGGAGGTGCCTGCTCGCGACTGAAGTCTACTCCACTAGAATTTTCAAAAATTTCCAAATACTCCATCAAAGTAATCTCGTACTTTCGAGTGTAGACATCACCTGGTGATTCTACGTAGCAGAGCTTTTCTTATTGAGCTTGATAGTCCATGCTTTTATTACCTAATCAACCCAATACATGGTATGAGATGATCTAAAATAATACTGACTTAATATCCCAACTTAAATACAATTACAGCTAATAACCTTAATATCTTATTCTCTTTCAGAATAAACTTCCTATAAATTCTAAGTTTGAACATACAAACATTCAAATATGTCGAGTTCCCGACCACAAAATGTAGATATGCATCTAATTAGTAATCATTTCATTCTATAATATTATCCAAACCTATATTATATGTTAAATCAAGAATCAATTACTTTTTTAAGTCTAATTAACTTAATTCAAATAATTATTTCGATCGTTGGAAATTACCTAAGTTGCTTAATTTAATTGGTTAATGATTGCAAGTTTACCCATACCTGAATTAATAAGATTAACTATGTAACTCTGAGATGATTATACAGTTTTATTGAAATGTTAACAGGATACAAGCCTAATGCATTTAGAACACACTCAAGATATTTAAATTATAAGGTCTCACTTTAATTGTTACAAGTTGTTCAATTTTTAGTTCAAACCTAGCTATCCATATAATTTCTTTGATTTACAGTCCCAAGCTTTTCGATACAACAATACTTACATTAATAATTCTTAACTAAATTAATTACTCATTTATTAAACTTAATTTGAGTAATTATTCAATTAAACTTCATACATATTATGATTCTTGGACAACTTAATTTTTAATCTAACTGATGCTCGGGAATCAATCAAATAAACTCAATCCAAGAGCTTTTACCTAATTTAGGTCGATTTAAAGCCCAAATTCAAGCCCGGGAGTAGCTTGTTGAAATAGAGCCCCACAACTAATTAGATTGACGTGTTAACTATTTTACTTGTGATACAATCTTGATTGAATAATATTAATCACAAATGGCCATCTTCATCTTATGCTTTTTTCTTTTTTACTTCACTAGCATTTGGTTGAAGCCCTTAGATCACACAAAACTACGGGACTTGGTCACGTACTAGGTGGTAATCATGAAATTAGTCTTACATAGTCGTGATTTTAAAACATTCCAAGTCATAGAATTTTATAAGACAGGGCATCTAAGATTTAGATAGACTTGCACTCATGATGAATAAATCCAAGGAGTTGGATATTGCTCCGTTTCATGAGCAATCCATCTTATACATGGGTGCTTGTTAGAGAACATGTCACTAAAGACCCCCCTGAAGAATCCACTAGATAGCCAAAGTGGCAAGTCGGTAGTGACAAGTTCTTTCGCTTACGCTAGTACATATAATTAGTCCTTTGACCTGAGGATCCATGGATCCAAGAAATTCTTACGCAAGGTAGTATGATAATTTGAAAATTGAGTTTTCCAAAGATGAGGTCATAAAAGGAAATCAAATATTGGGAATAGAAACATAGTTATCAAGACTATTGGGGAGCCGACAAATATCCTGCCATAGGCCTCTTTCGAGATATAGGAGACGGAATGACCATATTTGCATGGCAAGTGTATATCTAGAATGGTTCACCAAGAGCATATCATTTTGACCAATTAGTTGGGCTCCATGGGCTTAAGGCTAGGCATTAACCATGGAGATTTGGTGCTCTTCAATTAATAGAGATTAATTGAAAGAATTATTGATTTAAAGGAGTTTAAACTAATGTTAATATCTCAATATTCAATATATCACAAAAGTTGTAAGCCGAAGTCCAATGAATGGGAGAACCTAATGGGTCACACACAAAAGCCTAAAGGAAGTTCTATTTTGATGGGAGGAATTTCCTAAGGAGTTAGAAAGTTCACCATTGCTGTTTTAATGGAGAAGTCAGTTGACTAAGTTTTTGGTCATTTTGGCTTGATTAATTTAATTGTTAAATTAATCAAAATAATTTAAGGAGTTAATTTAATTGGTGCCACATGATTATTAATTAGTCGACTTAAAGAGTTAAGTTGACACCTTATAACTTAAAGAGTTAAGTTATATGACTTAAAGAGTTAAATCAAGTTAATTAATTAAATTAAAGAGTTAGTTTACTTAATATAAGAAATTGGTTTTGAAAGAAAATTCAAATGAAGGAGTTCATTTGAGGTTACTTTGGAATTAATTTGAAAGACATTTCATGAGATGAAATGTAGATTGAAATTAAATCCAAATGCAAGTGAAATTAACATTTCACATGCAAGTGGATTGCCAAGTTGGCAAACCACCTCATGGAGGGTGTGATGCCAACTTGCATCACACCATCCACTCTATAAATAGAGAGAGGTGGCCAGCCACTTGAGGAATGCATGCTAGATTCCATTTTTTCCTCCAAAAGTGTGATTTACTCATGCGTTGAAGTTTCACATCAGCCTCACCAAATTCTCTCCATATTTTCGATCCTCTCTCTTCTTCTTCCTCTAGTTCTCCAGCTGATTGGAGGTAGATTGAGCTCTCCTTGGGTGTTTGGATCATAACATTAGAGGCTTCACATTTGGGGAGCTTTTGCTTTTGTAGATCCACTGTTGTATAGTGACTTTGGAGACAGATTTAGAGGCGGAGGCCTTGCCATGCTTGGATTTGGCTAAAATTTTAACTGGAGTTTCTCAAGGGTGTTGAGGAGATCTTTGCAAATTTTCAGTCTATTTGGAGTTGATTTGGTTGATCAAGTGTTGGCTTGATTCTGCTATGTGCGGATTGGCACTTTGAAGTGTTCATAGGTGTCATCCTTGATCCACTTTTGGATTAAGCGTTCAAGGTTAGTTTCTGCCATTAAATCCTCATCAAATGCATGATTAGATCCTTGGATGAGGAGTAGGAAAGTTTTGTTTAGCCTAATTTTGGTTTTATAATTGAATCCTTTGGCTACGCCTTACTTCGTGGCTCGGATGAACCCGAAATCAAATTCTAATATTTTGGATTGATGTTGCCATCGCCATCGTCAGATAGCCGCCACTGCTGGAGTTGGAAACTGCCACCACCAACAGGTGCATCTCTTTTTGCTGAGCATAAGCCCTCACTTAATTTTGTCGAACTCCTTTGTCTCGCTTTCCAATTGGCCGTCAAACACCACAAACCCTCTGTTGCGCCATTGCCTTCAAATCACCACCATCGGCCTTTGTTTCCACAAATTAAACCTACAATTATCTTGCCCATCATGTTGTGAGCACTTCCCTTCCATTTCTCCCTCATCTCCATTACTGAAAAGTGCAAAACCGCTACCACCACTGTCCAAGTCTGCTGCCCTCAAATTTTCTGGCAATTTCTTTCTTGTTTTTAGTCAAGTTTAGTATGTTTTTGTTTGCGAGAACATTTAGAAGGTTTCTAGGGTATTTATTTTGAGATTTACGGTTGTTTTCTAAATGTTAGGTGATTGTATAAAGTTGGGTTCGAATTTTGAGAATTAGATAGAATTTCATCCTCAACCTATATATATAAGTACTTTTCAAATTTTTATTTTGATCCCCATAACTTTTCCACCGCCTACAATTATACCCACAAACTTTCAACCGCCTTACAATTTGACCCTAGAATCTGGCTCGGTCCTTGAAGAGCTTATTATCACACATTGACCCCCAATATTTCTAATTCGAGCAATTAGGTCTTAAATTCAATTAATGTTCAGCCCTTTGATTTTTAATATTTATGCTCAGGCCTTAATGATTTAATTAATATTTAACCACGACCTAATTTTTTAATTTAAAAAGTATTTTTTCAAAATTGATTCCTAAAGTTCTCTTATTTTTATTTTATTATGAAATTCAAAAGTTTTTGGTGTTATATTCTCCTTTCTTAAAAGAATCTAGTCTTCAGATTTTCATATGACTTTCGGTAAAACTTAGGATAGCACCGATGCTTTCAAGAGATATTGCTGTGGGCAATTTTTCCTCAAAGGTTTGGTACAAAAGTTACTTTAATCTAACTCGGGTAAGTCTTGTTCACAATGTTAGTTACCACTCCCTTATTTATAAGGGTAGGTTAAGGCCTGGGATCAAAATCTATCTTAAATTCTAGGTGATGTGGATAGATGTAAGAGAATGAGTAGCATAAGAATCACATATATATATATTTCCAAAATATTGTAAACGTAAATCGTGCCTTAGATTGGAGTTTTCCTCTTAGTAAGAGCATCAGTGCGAGTTGGGTCCCTCTGTCCTTGAGTAGACTTTGCAATTTGTTTTCCTTTGCCTCTTTGAACATTAGAGGCGGATTTTTAGCTCCTAGGACATTCCCTAACATAATGTTGGTCACTGCCACACCGCATGTATTTTTCATGCTTTTTTTGGCATATAGATTCACTATGACGGGTGTCACGACAAAATTCACAAGCTTTTCTTGGGGTTGGTTGGGAGAGGTGTGAAGTCATATGTAGCGCTAGGATTCAATAATCAAAGCATAAAAATGCCAAAATAACTAAGCTATATATGAAGCCAAGGATCTAAACATGCCTTAGATTTAGATTTGGTATGAGAATTACCTTGATTTGCTCAAAAACAAAGGAAACTAGGAGGACGACTTCAACTCCTTGAATCTATCTCCCAGTGGTACAATGGCTTTCTGGCAACTTTTGCCTAACCAAACGAACTCCAAATTGAGTAAAACTTGGACCAAAAGATCACCAATGCCTTGATGATTTTCGAATAAAAATTTCACCTCAAAATAGTTCTGGCAAGACCTCCAATGGATGCTCCAAAGATTATGCTTGAACAAAGGTTCTCCAAAAGCCTAGTAATCCAATTGTTTTGCCTCTAATGATAAGATCCACACACCAATGCACAATCCAATTCTCCTTAATATTATATGGAGAACAAGGAGAAGAAATGCAAGGATGAAAGCTTTATTTGGAGGTAGGAGATGAAGAAATGTGAAGTTCAACTCATGAGGCAACACATGGGAATTGGAGGGAAAATGAGAGGATCTAACTATTAGATCTCTCTTTATATCTACATATAGAGGGAGGAAAGGTGTGATGCCAAGGTGGCATCACACTTTCCTCAAGTTGGTGCCAACTTGCTTGCAAGTTGGCAAGCAAGTGACACGTGAATTTAAATGTACATTTGAATTTCATTTGAAATTTTCATTTCATCTCATGAAATGTCATTCAAATAAATTCTAATGCCACACTAAATAAACATTTTATTTGAATTTTCCCACCAAAATTGATTGTTCAATTTAATTAAATTAAACACTTTAATTTAGTTAATTAATCGTTGGCTTAACTTTTAAGTCTATTAGTTTAACTCTTTAAGCTACCTTGACCAATTGATAGTCATGTGGCCCCAATTAATTAACTCTTTAATTAATTGGTCTAACTTAACTCCTTAAATTAATTGAATCAATTTAACAATTAAATCGATCAAGCCAACATGACCAAAAATTGTGTCAATTCGCCTACCTCAAAATCGATCATAAAGGAATCTTTCTAACTCTTAGAAAATTCCCCTTCATCAAGTAGGATTTTCAATTAGCTTTTGTATGTGACCCATTAGGTTCTACCATTCATTGGACACGGCTCACAACTTTTGTGATTTATTGAATATCAAATATTCACATTAGTTTAAACTTCTTTAAACTGATGATTCAATTCAATTAATCTTATTAATTGAAGAGTACCCAATCTCCATGGTTGATATATAATCTCAAGCCTATGGAGCCCAACTACTTGGCCGAAATAAATGCTTTTGCAGAATTATTTTAGCTCTGTGCTTACCATGCAAATATGATCATTCTGTCTCCTATCTCTTGAAAGAGGCCTAGGGTAAAGATATTTGTCGACTCCTTAATAGCCTCGATATTGTGTCTTTATTCTAATGTTCGATTCCCCTTTATGATTTTATCTTTGAAAAACTCCTTTTTCCAAATTGTCATACTACCTTGCACAAGGATTTTGTGGAATCGATCATTATAGAATACATAGGAGATACACTCGCCTTCACAACAATGAGGAGTCGGATCCCATCTTAGATCTCACAAACTTCTATGTCTAAGCAGTTCATACCTAACCTCAACCCAAAAGACCGGTTAAGTGGTCAAGGAAGAGTTAAAGTACGAGGGCCTAGACACATGGTTACCATGGATCATTAGGTTAAAGAACTAACTATATGCACTAGCGTAAGTCGAAGAACTTGCCACTACAAACTTGTGGATTCTCCGGGCGAGCCTTCAGTGAACTTGTTCTCTAACAAGCATCCACTAACATGCACATATATCTTATATGGATTGCTCATGAAATGAAGCAATATCCAACCCTTAGATTTATGCATCGTTAGTGCAAGTCTATCCGCATCTTAGATGCCCTGTCTCATAAGATCCTATGACTTGAAAGATTTAAGATTACGACTGTGTAAGACTTATTTCATGATCACCACCCAGTGCGTGACCAAGTCCCCTAATCTTGTGTGATCTAAGGGATTCAACCAAATGCTAGTGAAGAATTATAAGCATAAGATGAAGATAGCCATATAAAATGAATATCGTTCAATCAAGATTGTATCACAAGTGAAATAATTTACATACCAATCTAATTGGCTTGCGGGCCACTAAATTTCCCATAGTCTTAAGACCCATCTTCTCAAAATTTTCTTCAAAGGTCTTTTGCGATAGGGGTTTAGTCAGTGGATCTGCTATATTCTCTTTTGAAGTAACTCTTTCCACTCTAATGTCGTCTCTACCAATGATTTCTTGAATTAAATGGTATCGCCTCAAAATGTGCTTGGATCGCTGATGAGATCTTAGCTCCTTAGCTTGTGCAACGGCACTGTTGTTGTCACAGAAGACAACTATAAGCTCAAACATTCTAGGCACTACATCCAACTCTTAGATGAAGTTTTTGATCCAAACTCTTTTCTTTGCAACTTCTGAAGCCGCAATATATTCCGTCTCAGTGGTTAATTCAGTCATGGTGTCTTGTTTGGAACTCTTCCAACTTACTGCGCCACCATTGAGGCAAAATATAAGTTCCAAAATGGATTTTAGGTCATCTACATTGGATTGAAAATTAGAATCCGAAAAACCCTTGGGTTTCAATTTCTCCATTGCCATATACCAAAAACATATCCTTAGTCCTTCTCAAGTACTCAAGGATTGCTTTAATAGGCATCTAGTAACTCTCATGGGGTTTGTATTAGAAATGGCTCGTAACACTTAGAGTGTGTGTCACATCCGGTCTTGTACATTAAATGACATACATTATGCTCCCAATGGTGGATGCATAAGGTATATAGGACATCTTACGTCTCTTTTCCTCCGTCTTAGGGGCCATAGACTTGGAGAGACGAATACTGTGTCCCATAGGGAGGAATCCCTTCTTGGATTCTTTCATACTAAACCTCTTTATTATCTTATCAATTACGGGGTTTGGGAAAGCCCCAGTATTTTCCTTGATATATCTTTATAGATACGTATTACTAATATGTAGGATGCTTCTCCCAAATCCTTCATGGAGAATTGAGTAGATAACCATGCTTTTGTACACTCTAACATTTCTCTCTCATTCCCAATGAGAAAAATATCATCGACATAAAAGCATAATAAACTATGTACTAATCCCACTAGCCTTTTCATACACACATGGTTAATACACATTTTTGACAAAGCCAAACCATTTGATTGTCTTGTCAAAACGTATGTTCCAACTTTAGGATGCTTGCTTGAGTCCATAAATAGATCTCTCGAGTTTGCAAACCTTTTGTTCACTCCCTTTGAATGTAAAATCTTATGATTGCTCCATATAGATTTCTTCTTCAATGTTTCCATTAAGGAAAGCAATTTTCTCATATATTTGCCATATCTTATAGTCATAATATGCGGTTATGGCAAGTAAAATCCGAATTGATTTAGGCATTGCGACGGGTGAAAAGATTCCTCAAAATCAATACCGAGTCTTTGAGTGTAACCTTTTGCCACCAATCGTGCCTTAAAGGTCACTACCTCTCCATCGACTCTTAGCTTTCGCTTATAGATCTACTTGTAACTAATGGGAACTATTCCCTTCGATGGATCTACCAAAGTCCATACTTTGTTGGAGTACATGAAGTCCATTTCAGATTTCTTCTTGGCGTCAAGCTAATATCCCAAGTTTATGTCCAACATAGCTTCCTCATAGGTCTTCGGATCTTTATCCGATTGGCCCGTCTCATGAAGGAATCCAAATCTTTCGGGTTGTTTCTTGATTCAATTTGACATTCTTAAAAGTTGTGTGTCCAATTTCTTATGCTCGTTTGTTTCCACCACTTGTGGGATTTGATGATCATCTTGAACGTCATCAAGTTCAACAATGTCATTTTTATCCAATAATAGTTGCTTTTCCAAAAGTAGGCATTTCTTGAGATAAACACCTTTTGTTCCAAGGGATCATAAAAGTAATAACCCAAAGACTATTTTGGATATCCCATAAACGTGCACAAGATGGATCTTCTATCCAACTCGTCTTCCACCGTCCGTCTCACATAGGCGAGAGACCCCCAAACTTTAAGGTATTGGTAAAAAGGTGCTTTGCCATACCACATCTCACACGACTTTTTTGGCACTGACTTTTATGGTACTATATTTAGTAGCTTTGTCGCCATTTCTAAGGCATATCCCCGAAAGGAGATAGGTACATCGAAAAATCTCATCATGGAATGTACTATGTCCAACAAGGTATGATTTCTCCTCTCGGTTACTCCATTGTGTTGGGGTGTGTCGGGTGGAGTCTATTGAGAGAGAATCTCATTTTCTTTTAAATAATCCATGAATTCGATACTTAAGTATTCCTTCTCAATCCAATCAAAGAGTTTTAATACTAAGAATCCCATTTTCTTTTAAATAATCCAAGAATTCGATACTTAAGTATTCCTTCTCAATCCAATCAAAGAGCTATAATACTAAGTCTCTTTTGCTTTTCTACTTCATTCCTATACTCTTTAAACTTTTCAAAGGCTTCAGACTTGTACTTTATAAGATACAGGTATCCGAACCGACTACAATCATTGGTGAAGGTGATGAAGTAAGAATAGCCTCCTGTTGCACTAACTCTTAGTAGGCCACAAACATCCGTAATGATCAAATTCAAAGGACTTGTGTTACGCTCCATTTGTCCCACAAAAGAAGCTTTGGTCATTTTTCCTTTCAAACAAGATTCACAAGTAGGAAGGTCATCATTGCCACTAACATTTAGTGCTTTAAGATCCTCTAACTTGTTCATCCTATTTTTAGAGATATGCCCAAGTCTTGCATGCCACAAAATGCCATCTTCTTGATTATCTAGTTTTCTTTTACTTGATTGAATGTGCATTAATGAAAGAATCAAGTATATAAAAGTTATTGCTTAATATACCTTGCACAATTAAAGAATCATTCTTTAATGCTTTCAACATCCAATTTGATATAGAAAAATCATATCCTTCATTATCTAAAATGGGAATAGAAATAATGTTCTTAACAAGAGAAGGTACATAATAACATGGATCAAGTACAATGCTAGTATTCCCCAAGTCTAACTTGATTACGCCTTCAACCATGGCCGCACCTTTTGCAACATTTCCAAGGCGAAAGATCATATCCCCTTCATTGTGACTCTCTTTTCTTTTCATCCCCTACAATGAATTACAAAGGTGAAAACCATATACGGTATCAAATACCCATGAGGAAGAATTAGTCGTCAAGTGCACTTCAATAAAGTATATACCCTTCTCAAGGGTTGCGAGGTAAGCTTTGCAATTCCTTTTCCAATGTACTTTTTCACTA
Source organism: Jacaranda mimosifolia (assembly GCA_018894105.1). Classification (NCBI taxonomy): domain Eukaryota; kingdom Viridiplantae; phylum Streptophyta; class Magnoliopsida; order Lamiales; family Bignoniaceae; genus Jacaranda; species Jacaranda mimosifolia. The sequence continues at coordinate 30,064,925 of CM032121.1, forward strand.
CAATGAAAACAACCCGCATCGGTTTTAGCCTCTCTTTTTTTCTTAAGTCCCCCCGAACTCTTCAAGGATTGCTTCCTTTTTGAGGAAGAACTATTCTTCATTTTACCTCTATTTCTAGGACCCCTAGGGCACTTTGACTTGGAAGAAGACGCAAACATAAGAGGTTTGTCCTTTTACATCGTCGCCTCAGTGGTCACTACCATGCTCACTAATTTGTTAATCGTCACTTCTAGCTTGGACATATTAAGGTTCAAAATGAATTGATCGAACAAGCTTGGCAATGATTGTAAGATCAAATGTGTATAGAGGTCGTTATCTATAATCACATCTAATTATCCAAACTTCTTGATGAGTCCAATCATCTTGAGCTCGTGATCATGGACATTTGAGCCCTCTACCATCCTTGACCTAAAAAGCTCCCTAGACAAAGCAAACCTTTCATGTCTAGTTTGGACACCACACAACTCTTGTAGGTGCTTATAAATCTCGCTAGCATGTTTCATACGCTCTTGAGTCTTTTGAAGCTCATTGGTTATGGAAGCCATCATGAGACACCTTGTTTGTAGATCATTATCCACAAACTTTGTGAACAATTCATGGGCCTTATCGGTGGCATCATCGCCAATAGTGTCCCGCAGACTTTGATCAAGAACATAAGTCTTCTTTTCGGAATCAAGAATTATTTTGAGGTTTCTCAACCAATCGTGAAAGTTTGGCCCAATTAGTTTATTGCTTTCCAAAATTGCATTAAGTGGATTCTTAGCCATTTTAAGTTTGAAGATTTCACAAATCTACAAAAAAGCGATAAAAGAGAATATAAGTATATGATTGAATTTTGATATTATAAAACATTTTCATGGTCTTTTAAGCATGTTTTTCTCGCATTGTTTTATCAAATCCTTTGCCCCTAGAAGAATTCGGAAAATCATATTTCCTAGTAAGAATCAAGACCCTAAGGACTTGTAAGTGGACACCCCCGACCGAGTGTATATCTACAAATAATCGAAAGGTAAGCAACCTCTACATTACTAGGTGTTAAGTCAAACCTATCAATCATACTTTGATTCAAGACCGCTCTACAACATCCACCATGATCGAGTGAATAATGCATAGGAAGCCTGAAATCAAAGGTGCATCATATGCTAAGTATATGATCGCAGTTTTCCACCTAAGTGTGACCCTCGTGACCGAGTGTATATCACACAAAGATGATAGCGTCACCATGTCATATACTATTGATAGAAAACATGGATTAATTAAAACTCCTTTTAATTTGTATCCATTTTGACTTAATATTTTGAAAAACACTTAGACTTTCTAAGTGAAGGGATTTTCTTGCTTGCTAAGATCTCACAGATTTTGTCTTCTTATTTAGGTTTTCTATATTTTAACCATGCATCTCATACATCAATAGGATATAGAAAGCACAAATAAGTAAATGCACCTAGCATGCTCCTAGGGTGGGATGACCAAGTAACTTAACCAAGTGGTGCACTTAGAGCCATAGGTGCACCATCTAGTTGATTTTAAGTGGTTGATTAAATCTAGCTATTACATGAGTGTATCCCATAGATTCATAAGTTTTCATGACTCCAATGGTACTCTTCCTTGCTCCTTGCAACATTTACAAGAGAAAGAAATTCTCACTCCTATTCATTCTACTTTCACAACATTTACAAGATAGAAATTAAGAGGCATGCAAGCCTCAATTTAACACAACCTTTTTCAACAACTTGAAACAAATAAAATCAATATTAAAGGCTCATGATCATCCCCATTCATTCATCATCCATTCAACAATTAAATGAACAATAAATAAATCAAGAATTGACATTCAATTCCAACAATTAAATACTTAACTTATAAATAATTAATTGAACAAGCAAAAATAAGCACAAAATCTATACATCTCATTTTTGCACAAAATTGAAGATTAACTTGAACAAGTTTCTAAAAGCAATAAAAAATATCAAACATGATTTTGAGAACTTACATAACATTTGTACATCAATGTAGTATGATTCAAAACACTTTTAGTCACAAAAAGAACATAAAAATCTGACTTGACTCGAGAAAAACCGAAACTGGGCATTGTTTGCCCGGCGCTGGGCGCACAGTAGCGCGGTAGGCACTCCTCCCTGCTTGGCCAGTGCCCAACCAGGGCTGGCAGTTCCCTTGTTTCTAGGTTTGCAACAAGTCATGTAAATTTTGGCTTAATTTTTGTGCACCAAAAAATTTAGGACACCTCATAAACTTCAAATCACATAATATTGATGAAATTTCAAATTCAAAACACCCTTCAAAAATGGAATTTCAAATGCTCAAACATGCTTCAAACTTCAAGTTTAAGTAAGAACACATTGTTCAAAAATTTCGAATAAACTCCAATCAAATTGGATCCAAAAATGTCCAAAACATCTTAAGGCCAAATTTAACATACTATATCAACATATAACATCAACTAATGCTAAGTCAAAATTCAACATTAGCAACTATGAATTAAAACATACTAATCATATGAATTAACACTTAAAACACATATTAGCATGCTCTCAATTCATAAAGCAAGGGAGCCACAAACATCATCATCCAAACACTCCAATACATTGGTTGGATCAGGTATTTGGAGATTTAGATCAATCAAAAAACTAAATCAAAGTATGAATTAGGTTTTGATACCACTTGAAGTCACATGTAGCACTAGGATCCAATAATAAATGCATAAGAACACCAAAATAACTAGGCTACATATGAAGCCAAGGATCTAAACATGACTTAGATTCAAATTTGGCATGAGAATTACCTTGATTTGCTCAAAATCAAAGGAAACTAGGAGAAAGACTTCAACTCCTTGAATCTGTCTCCTAGTAGCACAGCGTCGTTCTGGCAACTTTTGCCCAATCAATGAACTCAAAATTGAGTGAAACTTGGACCAAAAGATCATCAACACCTCGATGATTCTCCAATAAAAATTTCACCTCAAAAAAGTTCTGGCAAGACCTCCAATGAACGCTCCAAAAATTCTACCTGAATAGAGGATCACCAAAAGGCTAACAATCCAATTGTTTTGCCTCTAATGATAAGATTCATACAGCAATGTACAATTTAGTTCTCCTCAATGTTAGCAGGGGAACAAGGGGGAGAAATGCAAGGATGAAGGCTTTTTTTGGAGGTAAGAGATGAAGAAATGTAAAGCTTCAACTCATGAGGCAACATATGGGAATTAGAGGGAAAATGAGAGGATCTAACTATTAGATCTAGATTGCTTGTATTCACATGCAAAGGTGGCTGCCCCTTCTCTCTCCATATCTATATATAGAGGGAGGGAAGTTGTGATGCCAAGGTGGCATCACACTCTCCTCAAGTTGGTGCCAATTTGCTTGCAAGTTGGCAAGCAAGTGGCATGTGAATTTAAATGTTCATTTGAATTTCATTTAGAATCTTCATTTCATCTCATGAAATGTCATCCAAATAAATTCTAATGCCACACCAAATGACCATTTCATTTGAATTTTCCCTCCAAAATTGATTCTTCATCTTATTGTCAAATACTTTAATTTAATTAATTAATTAATCTTTGACTTAACTCTTAAGTTAATTAGCTTAACTCTTTAAACTGATAACCATGTCGCTCCAATTAATTAAATCTTTAATTAATTAGTCTAATTTAACTCCTTAAATTAATTGGATCAATTTAACAATTAAATTGATTAAGCCAACATGACCAAAAATTATGTCAATTCGCCTATCTCAAAATCGATCATAAAGGAATTTTTCTAACTCTTAGAAAGTTCCCCTTCATAGTAGGATTTGCAATTGACTTTTCTGTGTTACCCATTAGGTTTTACCATTCATTGGACATGGGCTCACAACTTTTGTGATTTATTAAATATCAAATATTCACATTAGTTTAAACTTCTTTAAACCAAGGACTCAATTCAATTAATCTCATTAATTGAAGAGTACACAATCTCCATGGCCGATGTCCAACCTCAGGCTCATGCAGCCCAACTAATTGGCCGAAGTGAATGCTTTTAGAGAACTATTCTAGCTCTATACTTACCATGCAAATACGGTCATTCTGTCTCCTATCTCTCGAAAGAGGTGTAGGGAAAGATATTTGTTGGCTCTCTAATAGCTTTGATAATGTGTCTATTCTAGTGTTCAATTCTCCTTTATGACCTCATCTTTGGAAAACTCCTTTTCCAAATTTTCATTCTACCTTGCGCAAGAATTTCGTGGAATCAATCATTATAGAATACATAGTAGATACACTTGCCCTTCACAACAATGTGGAGTCGGATCCCATATTGGATCTCACAAACCCCCATGTCTAAGTATCTTATACCCAACTCCAACCCGAAAGACTTGCTAAGTGGTCAAGAAAAAGTTAAAGCATGAAGGCCTGGACACAAGGTTATTATGGATCCTGAGGTCAAAGAACTAATTATATACACTAGCGTAAGGTGGAGAACTTGCCACTGCCAACTTGTCACTACGGCTATCTAGTGGATTCTCCGGGTGGGCCTTTAGTGAACTTATTTTTCAACAAGTACCCATTAACATGCAACCATATGTCATATGAATTGCTTATGAAATGGAGCAATATCCAACCCTTGGATTTGTGCATCATTAGTGCAAGTCTATCCGGATCTTATATACCCTATCTCAAAATATCTTATGACTTGGAAGATTTAAGATCACGACTTTGTAAGACTTGTTTCATGATTACCACTCAGTCATGACCAAGTCCTGTAGTCTTATGTCATCTGGGGGCTTCAACCAAATACTAGCGAAGAATTAGAGCATAAAATGAAGATGGTCATATAAAATAAATATCATTCAATCAAGATTGTATCACAAGTAAAATAGTTTACATACCAATCTAATTGGCTTGCGGGGCAGCATTCCAACCAGGGGAAGGTTATTTCTAGTAGAGAAATAGTGGCTAGCTGATGTTTTATCTTGGGCCTTCTATTTTTCCTCTTAATGTCATTTATTTCTCTACTTTAGCTTCAAAAGTTACTTCTCGCTTAATCTTTTCTTTAATTTTTTGTAGCTCCTTAAGTTCTGATTCTACCAGCATAGCTTTGTTCATAGCCTTGTTGTAAGCTTCGTAGCTTTGTTGTAAGTAGGCAACCTCAAGCTATAAGGATCCTTCGCAATTCAAGTTTTAACCTTTAACAAACTTTTATGTTCGGCGCTCCTCATCACCTAATATATGAGATGTGTACTGGATTAAGTCGTTAAATTTGGCTTCGTATTGGCACATTGATATAGATGCTTGGATAAGTTTCGTAAACTCCCATTCTCGAGCATTCTTTATGACATGAGGTATAAACTTATTCATAAATTCACTTTTAAACTTTTCCTAGGTATGAGGTGTTCCCTCTTGATTCCCCTTTTGTCCAATAATCACCACCAATGATGGGCATTTTGCCTTAAAAGAAAAGTGGCAAACTTGATTTTCTGTTTGTCTGGGTAACTTTTCATTTGAAATTTTTTCTCAACATCCTCAATCCACACTTCAGCTTTTTGATTATTAGGCTCACCCATAAACATTGGGGGTTTATATCTAAGAAATCGCTCTAGTGCTCAATCCATAGTAGATTCTTCAATATTTTTAGAACCACCGACTTGACTTTATTGTTATTGTTGACAGAATTGCATGAATTGCTGCCACATGGTGAACATTTGTTTTACTGCTTGTCCTCTTACTCCCAGGTTTAGCATCATTCTTTCCTCATGTATGGGATGTCCTTGGCTGGGAGTATTTTCTAGTTGACACTTTTGTGCTCTAGCTCGATTAATAGGCAGTCGTCTTCTACAATGCTTCATGGTAATGCTTTATTTGATTAGGAGTTCTTAGGTTAAATGAATTGCTATTCTCACCTTAGAATGCAAGTAATATTTTATACTCTGAAGTTGAATTTATGGTAATGAGATATTTGGTTTTGATGATGATTAAGAACTTTGCTCACTTTCGAATTCAGACCTTGTATTGAATTGTCATAAATGTCAATTAGCTTAGTACAAAATAATATGTATATTCATTGGGCATGAATCATAATCTATTTTTCACCTTTTAATAATCAGAACATGGCATCAAAGTTATTGCTGACCTTAGCAAAAGTGACAAGTTAAATGGTGACAACTATGACACTTGGCATCATAAGATTTGGTGTGTGCTCAAGGAGCAAGATGCTTTGGAAGGTATTAACCAAGTTATGCAACAACTTGGTGTGGGCAATAGTACTCAACAGATGAGGGGTCAAGAGGCTTACCTAGAATGGAAAAAGAAAGATTCCACTGCTTTAGTTATTCTAGTAAGCTTTGTGGTTGATGATATGATTCATGAGTATGAGCAACATCCTAAGATTCATGACATATGGATGTAACTGAGAGAGAAATATGGAGGTACAACTATCTCATCTGAGACAATTGATTATTAACTAACACTTATAAGAAGTAATCTAATCATAGAATCAAGCACCATTTAAAGGTGATGTCAAACAAGATAAGAGAACTTAAGTTAGTTGGTTATATCCTCTCTGATAAGCAATAAGTTCAAGCTCATATTCGATCTTTTCATAACAAGTGGAAATATTTGAAAGTCAATCTAACTCACAATGATAGCATTAAGACTCTCATTAATACAACTTACCATATTGAGCTTAAGGATGAGCGGCTTAGAGCTGCCAAATCTATGGCGAATGCTTTTGTTGCTCAAGAAGTTCTCTAGACATAAGTGCAAAATGAACTATAAGAAAGGCAATAAAGCAAAGAGAAATTGAGGAGGTCCAAAGAAGAAGAATGACCCTAATTGTAGCAGCAACACTAATAATAAGAAAAGAGGTTTGGGAAGAAAAAGAAAGATAAAAGCAAAATGAAGTGTTTCAATTGTGACAAGTTTGGTCACTTTGCCCTGAGTGCCTTGAGCCTTTGAAAGATAACGTAGCACTTAAATTTGCTTTATCTAGTTTTGCTAATATCTCTAGTGCTATATTTCTTATTGATCTTATCCTGTGTGGATTATAGACTAAGGGGCCACAGACCATGTGACTAGAGATTGAGAAGCTTTTGTAGATTTTTGCAAATTCCTTATGATACAAGATGGATATATGTAGGGAACATTGCAAGAGCTGAGTTTAAAAGGATCAGCACTTGTAGGTTGGAATTACAAGGTGGTTGAACTCTCATTCTACGTGATGTCTTATTTGCTCCAAAAATTTGACAAAATCTAGTTTCTGTCATTATTTTTCTAAGTTTGAGTTTTAGTTTGAACTTTTCTGATGATGTTGACATTTATCATGGAAATTTGTTTTATGGTAGTAATGCAAATGATAATGTTTGGCATGCCAGAGTAGGTCACATAAAGCAAGACAGAATGAATCGACTTGCAAGAGGACTGTTGGATTCATTCTCCAAAGTTGATTTATCCATTTGTGAAGATTGTTTTGCTAGTAAAATGACTTGTAAGCCATGTGAAATGGCCATATGGGTTGAATATCTATTTCAATTGATTCATTTTGATATTTATGGCCCAATGAATGTTAAGGTTAGACATGGAGCTTCATATTTCATTGCATTTATAGATGATTTCACGCGTTTTGGTTATGTTTATTTGATTTCCCACAAGTTTGAAGCACTCAATTATTTTAGACGTTATCTAAATGAAGCAAAAAATCAAATATAGAAAGATCAAACTTTGAGAATTGATCAAGGTTGTGAATGCCTATATGATCAATTTAAAGAGTTATGTAATGAAAGGGGCATAATTTGATAGTTAACTATTCATCACACTCCACAACAAAATGGTGTTGTTGAAAGGAGGAATAGAGCATTATTGGATATGACAAGGTCCATAATGGCACAAGTTAACTCGCCAATGTCGTTTTAGGGAGATGCTTTTTATATGCATGTTATATATTAAATAGAATGCTTTCTAAATCGGTACCTTCAACTCCTTATGAACTTTGGACAGGTATGAAGCCTAACCTAAACAACCTTAGACCTCGGGTATGTTCTGCTTACATTCATGATTTTTCCAATAAATTTGGGAAATTAGGTCCTCGAGGAATCACTCCATGAAAAATAACATTTAGTGGCATTAAAAAGTATTACTTAACTAGTGTTATAGTAGCAATTTAGTGGCAAAAAGCATTTTTAATAAGTGTCACTTGTAGTGGTGTAGCTAAAGATATGAATGTCATCAGTTTACCTCTATTGTGACATTAATAAAATGCAACAAAAAAATATTAGATGATACATTAAAATGTCACCAAAAATGCATTGAATAATATGTCGAACTAAAGATACTTTTAAATGACATGCTAACACGCTACTAAAAATGCATGTAGTGATATTAAATAGTTCATGGCATCTTTTATAAATGACACCATAAATAAATATTAAAGGCATTTTTAGGAAATAATCAATGGCATTACTTAAATGTCTTGCAAATATGTTTATGTTAGCATTTTCAATCAAATGTCACTATTTTTATTTGTTATTTATTAATCAACACCACTTAATATTGTATTATAGTGATTTTTTTCTACAGTTATCACCATATTATTCTTATGTGTCATTAGACTATAAAATGTCACTAAATTAGCACCGCTAAATATTTGTGACATTTTTTCTAGATGACACCATAAATAAATATGAGTGGCATTTTCTAAGAAAAATTAGTTGCACTAATTAAATGCCCGCAAATTATATTTTTGTTGACATTCGCAATCAAATGCCACTATTTTATATGTCCTTTAATAATCAAATGCCACTAAATATTTTATTGTAGTGACATTTATTTCGACTATCATTATATCACTTTGTGTCATTATACTATGAAATACCACTTAGTTAGTGCCATTAAATACTTTATGATATTTTTTAATGACACTATAACTATATATTAGTGGCGTTTTTCGAAGAAAAATTAGTGGCAATAATTAAATGTCATTGAAATACATTTATCATGGTATTTTCAATCGAATGTCACTATTTTGTTTGTCATTTAATAATCAAATGTCACTAAATATTAAATTATAGTGGCATGCTTTTGCAACTATCACAATATTATTTTTTGTATCATTATATCACAAAATATCACTAAATTAGTGCCACTATGAGTAAATTTGCTTGTAGTTACAGAACTGTATTTTTATCAGATACTCTGACCACTCTAAGGGTTATATGTTCATAGGAGAACAAGATGATGGCAGTCTAACAAAAATTGAGTCAAGGAATGTAGATTTTTTGTAAAAGATTTTCCTAATAAATGTGAAATAAAGGAAAATGAACCTTTATTTGAATTGATAGATTTAGTAAATGGCTATGTGCCAAGTGGATCGATGGAAATTGAAAAGAATATGTTATCACTTCATCCAAGTAGGAGCAATCAGAATCCAAATGATCTATTTGAGTCTCAATCCCAAAAACGTAATAAAAAAATCATGCCCAAACGTCATTTTGAAATTGACGGCCATGCTTTTATGACTCATCTTGATAGGAAAAATGAGTCTAAAGAGCATGTTTATATAGTTTGTTTAGAAAATGCTGACGAGCCTAAAACTGTGAATGAGGCTCTATCATGTCTTGCAAAGAACAAGTGGAAAACTATAATGGAAGAAAATGGACTCAATGAAATCAAACCAAGTATGGGAATTGGTTGACCTTCCCTATGGATGTAAAGTTATCGGGAACAAATGGTTTCTCAAAATTAAGTGCACAGCTGAGGGAAACATTGAGAGGTATAAGACTCGTCTAGTGGCAAAAAATTGTTCTAAATAAAAAGGCTTTGATTATGAAGAAATCTTTTCGACTGTAGTGAGATTTGCCTCTATTCGTCTTCTTTTAGCTATTGTGGCTAACATAGCTTAGAATTACATCAAATAGATGTAAAGACTCCATTTCTCAATGGAGAACTTGAGGAAGAGATCTATATAGTACAACCAGAAGGTTTCATTCTTGAAGGATATGAAAACACGTTTTGCAAATTGAAAAGATCATTTTATGGCCTAAAGCAGTCTTCTGGACAGTGGTATTTAAGATTTCATTGAGCTATAATCTCATATGATTTCATCATGATTAATGAGGACCATTGTGTTTATGTTAAATGGTCCAATAAGAAATTTGTAAACATTATGTCTCTTTATGCTGATGACATTATATACTTAATGTAAAGATCCATAGAGATCATTCTAGAAAGCTAATCAGGCTTTCTCAAGAGCTTTATAACAAAAGGATTCTGGAGTGATTTAGAATGTATAACTCCAAACCTATTGATACACCTATAGTAAAAGGCGAAGGTTTGAGTTGTGAAATGTGTCCAAAAACTTCACAAGAAATAGAAGAAATGTCCAAAGTGCCATATGCCAATACTGTTGGGAGCTTGATGTATGCTATGATGTGTACTTGCCCAGACATATGCTATGTTGTGGGTTTGGATAGCCGATATCAATCTAATCCAAGACAAATACATTAGAAACTTGTCAAAAGGATTTTGAGATACGTAAAGGGTAACGTAGACTATTCCCTATGTTATCAGGGAAAGAGTTTTTGGCTAAGAGGATACAAAGATGTGGATTGGGTAGGTGAATTAGATGAATGTAAGTCCACCTTTGGAGATGTATTATACCTTAATGATGGTGCCATCTCTTAGAGTAACAAGAAGTAAACCTGTATATCTTTATCCACAATGGAAGCAAAATTTGTGGCTTGCTCATCTGCAATTCAAGAAACTATTTGGTTAAGAAGATTCTTGAAATATTTTGGAATTGTAAACAAATGTCTAGGAGTTGTGACTATCTATTGTGATAGTTAGGCAACTATTGCTTATACTAAAGATCCCAAATATCACGGCAAAATGAAACATATAGACGTAAAATATAATTTTGTGCGTGATATTGTTGAGAAAAATGAGGTGACCTTGAAGCACATATCTATGCATGTAATAGTGGTTGATCCTCTCACTAAGCCAACACTTAGAGATGTATTTGTCAGTCATGTTAGAGCTCTAGGATTGCATAGGATTTCAAGATATTTTACATGTTTTTAAACATATGAATGATTATGCTCATGCAATGAATCATATTCATTCCTTTTAACATGTATGTTTCTCATTTAGTTTATGAAGTATGTCAGACAAATTGAGATTGGCTCTCTCACATGAGCAGTCTCCTCTGATGTTTGGAAATGTGTAGATCTATACAATCCACTAAACTTGTCAAAAGGCTAGATTTGAGTTTTCTTGAAACTGTAGAGTTATTGAGGATACAATAGAAGAAAAAAAACCAAAGTTAAGCATGGTGCACTTGAACTTAGATTTGTACGATGCACTGACATACACTTCCAATCGACAATGAAGGCATCGTAACATGTGTTTCATATCTCCTGTGCCAAGTGATTATTTGAGTAATGAGTAAATGTATGCCTGCTTTCTCATTATGAGAGACCCAGGTATTTATTAGAATCTCATTTAATACCCTTATGACTTTCAACATTATCTTGAAATCATACTTGATGCTGCTACTTTAGCATGTATGTCACCAAAAACCATGAATGAGACAGTAATTGGTGCATGTCTATGAAAGCAGCTAAAGTGATGATTGAAAGATACTAATTGGAAAGGAAAATTATCTTTGGCTGATACTTAATTTGTATTCACTGGCTAGCTAATTATGTCAAGTGAGATATCATTGTGAATGCAATAAAAGGTTGAGTATGCTTTAAATATTTGATGGATAAAAAGATACGTCGACTTGTACAATCTGAAAGAAATTTGGGGTACAATGATTAAGAATATTCTCATTTTTTATTTTATGAGTAGCTATATATCCTTAACTAGTGTATAACATTTGTACTCTCATGTGCTCTTTGGTCACACGACTTATTTGCAAGTATGAGTTATTGAGAGAGAATTGTGTATAATGATGATCACTCTATAAATGAGGTCAACCCTCATGTGTGAGTGAGATACGTTGGATAAATAAAATGGATCAGGCTTACCTAAATTCATTTGAGTTCTCCATGTGGGTTGACTCAGGTCCATTATCTAATCCATTTCAGCAAATGGGTATGGAGTTAAAGGGGGTTTCTTTTGTGAAGTAAAGAAACCATCTAGAACTCCATCATCTTGTATGACTCCCACCACTCAAACAATAATATAATCCAATTTTTGGAATCAGAAAGCATGTAGAAAAAAAAAAAGAAAATCCCATATTTGAGTGTGTAATCAATATACACAAAGATACATCTCTACAAGTTGCATTAAAGTTGTGACATCAAACTTATTTCATTTTATAAGTAATTTTGGATCAAAATGAGCGAGGAAAAACATCAAGAAGGTTAATGAAGCAACCCTCTAAGATCCAAATATTTTTGGTAAGCTTTCTTATTTATATATAAGCAAGTTTTACATACAACCATGTGATATGAGTTCTTTATTTTATATATAGCAAAGTACAAAAGATCAATGCCCAATATCACTACAAAAAATAAGAATATTTGTGGGAGTTATTATGAACCCCCACTAATTCTTTTATTTTGTGGGGGTTTAGCAACCCCACAAATTAATAATAAATAATGGGGGTTTTGTAGATGTAGTAGCGGTTTAAACTACTAGAAATTATATTTAAATTTAAAAAAAAATTATTATAGTTTTAATAAAATATCATACTATAATTGGAAGGGTTTAGGCCCCTGCTAAATTTGAAACCTATTAAATTTTTTATTAAAATCATAATTACTTTTTTTTCTTTTTTAATTTTAGCTAAATCTCCCATATTTCCCTTTCTTTCTCTTTCTCTGCACTTCCCGTAGTGCTAATTGACGAGCATTGCGCCCTAAATTTTCAATTTCCCTTGTTTCATTTGAGTAAAAATCTCAAATATAAGCCTCTTTTAAGAGAGAAAAGATTTTATCAGAGTTTGCCTCTTTCTGATCAGCACCTCTCTTGTTTTGGTTTAGTAACATTTTGACCACTTGGGTTTTGACTAGTTGTGTTTTGTTGTTTATGGGAAAATTGTTTGCTCACTGCTAATTTCATTTGTGTTTTGGTTCAAAGTTACGATTTTTGGATTTTGAATTACCTGAATCATATTTTCCCTTCATCTTTTATTTGACTCCTAACTCTGACGTTTGATGGTCTCAAGATGCTATTTTTACGGTTCCTTGAATTTGGAAAAAATTCAGGTGTAACTTTTACAGGGGTAAAAAGCTAATATACTGAATTGTGTTAACAAAGGAAAAGCCTCATAATAAAATAAGAATGAGTTAGCTAACAAAGAACTTTCTTATTTTCTTATTTTCTGCAGAAAATTGTGAGCGTAGAATTGGTTTAGCTGCAGTTGTGGAATAATAAGTGGTGTAGGTTCTTGCAAATCCTATTATTTTTGTGATAATTAAGGTGGCGTTTATTTTCGGTGCAAATTATTTGTTGCTAGATAATCATGCATTCTATCAATAGCTATAACTTTAGATAGACTGATTGAACTTGGTGCTTCAAATATTATATAAATATAACTTATGTAAGCACAATTGATGTTGATAGCATACAATATTCATCAATCTAAGCAACTCGATATAAAGGGTTTTTGTAGATCGCGTTTATCTTAGTTCTTCAAAACTTGCAAAATTATTTGATCACGAGAGGAGAGGACTTCTACAATCAGAAATGATGGGCTTCCAGACATCTGTAAGTACCAATGATTTAATTCATTTCCATTTGCATAATTATCCTACTTTTTATTTGAAATGTATGCATAGAATAATTAATAAATATTGCTTGTGTGTAGGAACCACTAGTGTCGTCATAATTTTCGTTAGTGAACTTTATATATCTATAAAAGCGAGGGAACCATTGTTGATCATTGGTAAGTATTTGTGTTTGTTTATAAATAATAGATTTATTTTATTGGTTTATATAATACATTTTATTTGTATTTTTCTTAAACTTTTTGTTTTTTAAACATAGAGTCTTTATAATGTCGATTGATAAGTCCTGGATTGCAAAGCCATGCAATACAATTGAGTTAGACAAGTTCTTGGACTTCGCATTTGCAAATTCTAGTGTTGAAAATGAAATTAAATGCCCTTGTCCAGAATGTGGCTTTATGAAATGGCAAAGAAGAGATGTAGTATGTGACCACTTGATTTGCAAGCCTTTTTCAAGAACTTATGAAGTTTGGACTTTTCATGGTGAAAACAAATGTACAACAGCCTCCTAGAAGCATAAATAGTATGCAAGAGGTTGTGCATCCCAAGAATCGTATGGAAATGATGATCAACAAAGCATTTGAGTTTTCAAGACAACATGTTACTGAGTCTAGCACATCACAACAACCAATAGGTAGATATGAAGCAGTAAATGATGAGTCTAACAAAGATTGCGGAGACTTTTATGAAAGATGGAAATGAAGACTTATATTAGGGGTGTAATAAATACTCAAAGTTAGAATTTTTGGTGAAATTGTACCACATAAAGTGCTTGTGGAAAGTGAGTGACAAAGCAATGACTACGATACTAGAGTTGTTGAAAGATGTATTTGAGGACGCGAAAATTCCAAATTCTTTCTATGAGGCTAAGAAAGTTATTAACAAACTTGGTCTTGGCTATACTCTAATACATGTATGTCCAAATAATTGTATGCTATATTGGGTAGAAGATGCTGAAAGGGAAGAATGCAAAAGATGTCATACCTCTAGATGGAAGTTAAATAGCCATGAGAGTAAAAATAATGTTTCAGCATGTCATAAAAAGAAGAAGAAGAAACCTGCAAAGATTTTGCGATATCTTCCATTGAAACCAAGGCTCCAAAGATTGTTTATGTGTTCCAAGACTGCCAAGAAAATGAGATGGTATGCTTTAGAGAATAATAAAGGCCGATTGATTAGGCATCCAAGAGATGGTGAGGCATGGAAAAGTTTTGATAGACTGCACCCTAATTTTACTGCTAATCCTCGAAATGTTCGCCTTGATCTAGCTACTGATGGTTTCAATCCTTTTGGAACAATGAGTACCAACTATAGCATTTGGCCTATGGTTGTGATTCCATACAACCTTTCTCTTTGGATGTGTATGATACAGTCCTCTTTTATGCTCTCAATGATCATTTCAGGTCCATAAATGCCTAGGAATAGCATAGATGTATACTTACAACCTCTTATCAAGGAGTTGAATGAGTTATGGAATGAAGGATTGGAAACATTTGACGCCTCAATGAATGAAAAATTTAGAATGCAAGTAGCTCTTTTGTGGACAATTACTGACTTTCCTTATCTTGGCACTGTGTCGGGGTGGAATACACATACTGGTCTTGCTTGCCCCACTTGTCACTTTGATGTAGAGTCTTGTCGACTCCCTTTTAGTAGGAAGTGGTGCTTTACGGGCCATCGATGTTTTTTGGGGAAAAAATCACAGACTCAGATTGAATCGGGTAGGGGTGTTAAAAAAAAATAAAACCGACCGAACCAACTGAAAATTGAAAAAATCGAACCGAACTGAACGTTTTCGATTTTTTATTTAAAAAAATTAGTTTTAGTTCGGTTTGGTTTTTTACTCAGTTAACCGAACTCGAACCGAAAATAAATAAAAAAATTGGCATTTTATAAAATATGATTATTTTTATCATCTTATTATGAAATATATCAAAATAGTTATTAAAAATCCCACGTTTTTAAGTAGTACATATATTAATATATGGCATATGAAAACATGAAAAAAAATGATATTTTTTCCAAACTCAAATAGTACAATTGCATAATTTTTTTATTATGCGAAATAATACACATTACATATAAAAAATATATGATTATGATTAAACTTATATATATTATGGGGTATGTTGATGAGTAAAATTGAAATTTCAATTTAAATTGCAAACTAAGGGATAAGGGGATTGCATCTTATTCGACTATTCTTGTGGTTAGTATTAGTAGTATACTGCATATGTTGGTCAATAAAGATTTTACCTATATTATTATATAAACAAAGACCGTTTTGTGTCTAAAATGGAAGTTATTTTTGTTTATTTCCATAATTTATCCTTTCAATTACTCCAACAACAAAAATTGACAATATAGTTTGAAGGATAAATTGGAGAATTCAACATAAAAAGATAGTTTGGACTTTGGATACAAATGTCATCAATATTCCAAAATTATCTTTTAGAAATAATGATTTAATAAGGTTATAATTATATTTTTCACAAAATTTACAAATCCGCAATCTATAATATAATGTCATGGGATTAATTAGCCATTTAACTTTAGTAGACTGAGTTTAAGATTTAATTCCCGATTCGACCTTGGCAAATTTGAATATGCAAAAAAAGTGTGCATCTACCTTGGCGGTTATAAGCTAGCAATTTTAGCACACTCAATGTGTGTACTAAAATTTTTATAACATAAACTAATTAAAATATTTATTTATATTCTTAAATTTATAATATTTTAAATGCATTTGCTCAGAATAGAGAAATTATAATTCTATCAAAACAAATATTTTCAGTATTCAAAAAAAAGTAATCCAATTCAACATTTTCACCTAAAAACAAATATTTTTTATCAATATACTTTTATCAAAGAAATTTTTGGTACGAAAAGAATAAGTGACCCAATCCAAATTTTTTATTAAACAAACTAACTTTTATTAAGCAAACTTTATCACACTTTTTTGGTACAAAAAACAAGGTATTCATTTTCGATTCGGTCTCAGTTTCAATTTTAACCAATTTTTTCGGTTATAACCGAAATCGAAAAAATTGAAAACAAACCAGTTTTTTTGGGTTAAAAATTGAACCGAACAAAATCGAAACGAACTGAAGTTTGGTTTTGAAAAAATAAAAAATTTTAGTTAGCCGAGTGAACTATTTGATTCGGTTCAGTCAGTTTTAACAGAATGCACACCCCTAGAATCGGGTGTGTTTCAATGGAAATACGAAGGAGAGAAATCCATCGATCAGATTATCAAGCAGTGAAATTTTGAAACGAGTGGAGAATATTAATGTTGCTTTTGGATCTACACCTAAAGTTAGTGATAGAGAAAAAGGACCTAAGAGTAAAAGGTCTATGAGAAAAAACATCAATAAGGGAGAAGTTCAAAAATGGAGAAAGCAAAGTATATTTTTCAAACTTCCTTATTGGGAGTTTAACTTGTTGCGTCATAATCTAGAGGTCATACATATTGAAAAGAATGTATATGTCAATGTCATATACACTCTTCTAAATGAGAAAAAAAAAGACAAAGGATAATCATAAAGGTCGTAAAGATCTAAAAGCCATGGGTATAAGGCGTGATCTTTGGCCAGAAGAGAATGGCAAATGTCTACTTGCATCCTTCACAATTCCTGCTAATCCTTTGATGATTTTCGATATTTTGATTATGACAAAATTACTTTCCTATGATTATGTGCTGAAAGCATGAATGACTTTTCATATTATCTGTTGGAATCTATCATGCGTTGGAATTTACTTTCCATAAATAAAAGATCTCTTGAAAATTCTAGTTTGATTAGCATCCTTATAACTTAGGAAAGAAATCACATCATGCTAAAATCACTAAATCATCCACTATTTAAGGAGTAAATGCATGATTACCAAAGTTATCATGTTCCCTTATTTAATCCCAACATATTCTTACCTTAATGAGAACTTATAGACGATGGACATAAGAATTTAAAAGTGAAATTATGAAATAACTGAAAGGTGAATCACTAAGTAGGGAGAGAACTTTGTTAAGTGTCTTGAGTAGTTGTTTGATACTCTCATACATATTTTGTGTTTAATTGTTGCTAATTCATTGCTCTACATGTGTTTTCTAGGGACTTTGTGGTGAAGAATGTCAAGTGGATCTTGCCTTCGAAGGACCTTAGAGAGACAAGGACAAGGTAGTTTGTGTCTCGAAAGACTTAGTGGTGAAGAGAGACAGGAGTTGTATCTGCTCTCAAGGGAACCTGTGAAGAGAACAAATCAGCGCTTGGTTGTTCTAAGGACCTCCAGGTGAAGAAACCAATAAGGCGATACTATCTGAAATCTTCTACAGTATTATTGGTTCCGATCTGGAAGAAGAGACTAGAGCTTGTCATACGGAGTGACGGCAACTCGTGCATCAGTCCATAAAGGTTATGCAAGTAAATCTAGTAGAAGTTCCCCTAAACCTATTCACAAGTGGCTAGTTTCACAGTGCTCTGGAATTAACCTTATCTCATTTGGGATTTTGGTGTAGCTCTTTGTGAAGAGCTGGTTTTCACCCTGCTAGGGTGTTTCTGTTCCTTAACTTTCATTTTGTCAAATTACTATTTTTAACTGTAAAATATTCTTATATTCTTAATTAATTTGACATGTTTAAAATCCTAAGTGAAAGCTTATATAGAGGATGTAGGCTTGCCGAACTTCTATAAATACTAGTGTTTATTTACTTTTGCTTTTACTATTTACT
Organism: Jacaranda mimosifolia; assembly: GCA_018894105.1. NCBI lineage: Eukaryota > Viridiplantae > Streptophyta > Magnoliopsida > Lamiales > Bignoniaceae > Jacaranda > Jacaranda mimosifolia. The sequence goes on from CM032121.1 coordinate 30,083,367, forward strand.
TATCATTAGTTTGACTGATATCTTAATTAGTACTTACAAATTCCAGTCATTAACTAAAACTATTTTTTCACAAAAGACTTAAACCATTTTGAAGGGTCAAAAAGTTTTTTTGAGTGATAAACTTCCATTGCATTAAAATCTCTTTAGCCTAATTCACCCCCCTCTTAGGTATATAATCACGCACAATTGGCATCGGAGCATTAGTTCTCTATATTATGGTATAACTACCTGAGTAAAAGATCTTATGGCTACTAACAATCTTAATGTCTTTGCAAAAGGGCAATCGCACAACCGGCCTTCACTGTTTGACTGTTTCAACTATGCTATGTGGAAAAATCGGATGCAAGAATACATAATTGTCCTGGATTTTGATTTATGGAACATGGTCAGTGAAGGGCCAACGGTTCCAACAAAATTAGTTAACGGATAGATGGTTCCAAAGGAGCGATGTGAATTCACTAATGATGATAAAATGGCCATCTCAATGAATGTGAAGGCCAAAAACATTCTATCATGAGCTCTCACTACAGAGGAGTACAATCGAGTCAATACATATGCTACAACAAAGCAAATGTAGGAAATATTGCATGTAACCCATGAAGGTATCGGTCAGGTTCAACAAGAGATGATTACTCTTCTCATTCACAAGTATGAAATATTCCAAATGAAACCTGATGAGACCATAAGTTAGATGTACACGCATTTCATAGAAACTATAAAACATATGTTCGTACTCAATAGAACTATAAATGAGGATGAATAAGTCCGAAAGATTCTTAGATCACTTCCAGAGGAATGGATGCCAAAAGTTACTACTATTCAGGAAGCTTGTGATCTTAGCAGGACGACCATGGGTGAACTAATATGATCTCTCACATCCTGTGAGATGACGTTGATGAAAGGTCAGAAATAAAAGTCAAAAAGAATATTACTTTTAATATCGGCCATGATTCTGACTCGAAAATCTAAGAAGATCTTGATGAGGACTAGGTTGAGGATGAAATCATACTGATCTCTCGAAGATTAAAGCAACTGATGAACCTCAAAAGAAAATTTTGGAATAATAGATCAAAATAAAAAAGAACTAGTCCGAAAACTCTAAATACCCAGCCACTTTGCTGCTACGAATGTAATAAAATCGAACACAGAAAACCAGATTGTTCCTGATTGAGGAAATATGCAAAACAAGCAAAAGCTAAGGCAGTGGCAACCACATGGGATGAATCAGATGGCAAATTATTTAACAATGAAGAGAATTGCTTCATGGTAAATCAAGTAAATACCTCTTCATGTTCTAATTATGATTCCAGTAATGAAATTGACATTGATGCGAATGTGAAAAAATTGTTTCATCTTTATCAAATTCGTGTCAAAATGCTTGTTGATAAAAATAAATCTTTGCAAGAAAAAGTGGATTATTTGCAGGAAGAACTGGATAAGGCTAGTAAAGATAAATTTAATATGCAAATGGCTAAAAATAGAGAGACCATTGATGCTGAATGCAAAAAAAAAAAAAAAAAAAGAAATAATAATAATAATAATGAATGATTGGCTCACTAAAGAGAATACTTAGTTGAAGAAGCAAATTGAAATTATGAACCATGAAATTAAAGGAAAAATGATTGTTGAAGAATGCTTGCATGTTGAGGATGATCTAGGTAAATGTTCCACAAGTGTTAAATGCACATAAATGCATGTTACACCTAGACATAATGTTGAAAAGGGTCAAAAATTTAGAAACGACAAAAATAAAAAATATTCCAAATCGATTTCAACAACTTCCAGAATGAATTTTAGACCAGTTTGAAAAACTTGCTTTACATATGGTAGATCTGATCATGCCAATTTTAGATATCCGATTGAGAAATTCATTGGTACCAAGTTTATTTAGGTAAGAAAATTATCTGCCACTAACCATGAAGGACCCAACATAGTTTAGGGACCTAAAACAAACTGATTTCTTACAGGTTCATGCCAAGAAACATTCCCAAAAATAGAAGTGGCACTTGGATAGTGGATGTTCTAGGCATATGACGGGGGATGCGTCCACATTCCATAAGCTCAACAATTTTTCTGCAGGAAATGTTCTCTATACAGATAATACAAAAGGATGCATAATAGGTAAAAGTACTATTAGTAAGCAAACAGGTACTTCTATTGATAACGTATGGCTTGTTGAAGGCCTTAAGCATAACTTACTTAGTATCAGTCAACTGTGCGATGAATGTTATGAAGTTAAATTCCATCCTTTTCACTTTGTGATTAAGCAAAATGTGAAAGTGGTTTTTACTGCTACCAAGGATGGAAATGTTTATTGTATAACCCTTGATGATTTAACCTGTTAAAATATGGAGTGTTTAGCTGTTACAGATAAAGAATATTGGAAATGGCATAGGAGAATGGGCCACGTAAATATGGAATTTGTATATCATCTCGCAAAGAAAGATCTTGTCAAAGGGGTACCTAAGTTAAACTTCTCCATAGATAGGAGGCATGCCAAAAAGGGAAGCAAATCCGAACAAATTTCAAACCAAAGAATGAGGTCACAACATCGAGGCCACTAGAATTTCTACACATTGACCTATTTGGACCCATGAAAATCGCTTCCCTTGGAGGTAAAAGATATGTGTTTGTCATAGTAGACGATTATACTCATTTTACATGTGTTTTGTTCCTTACTCATAAAAATGATGCTCTAAATGCTTTCATTCCACTCACTAAAAGGCTTCAAAATGAAAAAGGTTAATTTATTAAGAAAATTCAAAGTGACCATGGAACTGAGTTTGATGAAATAAACTTTACTTTCTTTTGAGAAGAACATAGTTACATTCATAATTTTTTAGCTCCTAAAATTCCCCAACAAAATGTGGTAGTTGAAAAGAAAAATAAGATTTTGCAAGAAACTGCTAAAACCATGCTTAATGAATATGATCTTCCAAAATTATTTTGGTGTGAAGCTACGAACACGGCTTGTTATGTGTCAAATCGTGTTTTTCTGAGACCACTTTTGAGACAAACCCCATATGAATTATAGCACGGTAAAATTCCAAATATTTCCTATTTTTGTGTCTTTGGTTGTAAATGTTACATTCTTAATAACAAAGATTATTTGACAAAGTTTAATTCCAAAGATGATGTGACTATCTTTGTTGGTTACTCAATGCACAGTAAAGCCTATCTTGTTTTTAATAAAAGAAAAAGAACTGTTCAAGAATCCACACATGTTACGTTTGATGAAACTAAACTCTCTTGTGCCAAGAAAACCTTGAGCAAAGAAGATACAGGATTCGAAGAACCAATCAAGATTTCGGACCTTGAGCCATCAACATTAAATTAAGAGGAACAAAAATCATTTGAGGAATGAACCTGATTCCAATGAGTCAGTAGAAAAGACTAAACAAAGAACTAGAAAGTTCAAACATGCTTCCAGTCACCCTACTAACAAAATCATTAGAGATCCTCAAGCTAGAATAACTACTAGATCCAAATCCAGATAAGTTCCACCAGATGAATCCAATTGTGCACTCATTTCAATGATTGAACCTAAAGATGTGAAAGAGGCACTAAAAAATTCATTCTGGATTGAAGCAATGAAGGAAGAACTGGCTCAATTTGAAAAGAACGAAGTCTGGAAGCTGGTAAAACGACCATGGGTATTCAGAAATAAACTAGATGAAACAGGTAAAGTAACTGAAAACAAAGCCAAACTGGTAGCAAAAAGCTACAGTCAGCAAGAGGGCATTGACTATGATGGAACATTTGCTCCAGTTGCAATATTAGAATAAATTAGAATGCTTCTTGCCTTTGCATCTCATAAAAAGCTTATGCTTTATCAAATGGACGTAAATGTTGGAGTAGTACCTCATAAGCTAATTAAATTGGCATTGTAAATTATTTCACTTGTGGTACAATCTTGATTGAATGATATTCTTTAAATGGCTATCTTCATCTTATGCACATATTTACTTCACTAGCATTTGGTTGAAGCTCATAGACCACACAAGACTACGGACTTAGTCATGCACTAGGTGGTGATTACAAAATAAGTCTTACACGATCGTGGTCTTAAAACTTCCAAGTCATAGGATCTTATGAGACCAAGGGCATCTAAGATCTGAATAGACTTGCACTAATGATGCATTAATCTAAGGAGTTGGATATTGCTCCATTTCATGAGCAATGCCATATAAGATATGAATACATGTTAATGGGTGCTTTTTAGAGAACAAGGCACTGAAGACCCATATGGAGAATCCGCTAGATAGTCATAGTGGCAAGTTCTCTAGCTTACGCTAGTGCATATAATTAGTCCTTTGACTTGAGAATCCATTGTAACCTTGTGTTTAGGTCCTTATGCTTTGAATCTTCTCTTTCCACGTAACGCGTCATTTGGGTGGAGATTGGGTATGACCTACTTAAACATAGAAGTTTATGAGATCCAAGACGGGATCCAACTCCTCGTCGTTGTGAAGGGTGAGTACATCTCCTATATATTCTATAATGATCGATTCCATGAAATCCTTATATAAGGTAGTATGACAATTTGGAAAAGGAGTTTTTCAAAGATGAGGTCAAAAAGGGAATCAAACATTGAGAATAGAGACATAGTATCGAGGCTATTAGGGAGTCGACAAATATCTTTCCCTACGCCTCTTTCGGGAGATAGGAGACAGAATGAATGTATTTGCATGGCATGAGTAGAACTAGAATAATTCTCCAAAAGCATTCATTTCAGCCAAACAATTAGGCTCCATAGCTTTTGGTTGGACATCGATCATGAAGATTGGGTACTCTTCAATTAATGGAGATTAATTGATTTGAGTCGATTAGTTTAAAAGAGTTTAAACTAAAGTGAAAATTTTGATATTCCAAAGTCGCAAAGAGTTGTAAGCCATGTCCAATGAATGGTAGAACTTAATGAGTTACACACAAAAGCCAATTGCATATCCTAGGTGATGAAGAGGAATTTTCTAATAGTTAGAAAAGTTTCCAGATAACTGATTTGGAGGCTGACCAATTGACACAAATGTTGTAATCAATTTTGGTTTGATCAATTTAATTGTTAAATTGATCTAATTAATTTAAGGAGTTAAATTAAGACCAGTAATTAAAGAGTTAATTATTTGGTGCCAAATGTCTATCAATTGGTCAAATTAACTTAAGAGTTAAGCTACTTGACTTAAAGAGTTAAGTCAAGGTAATTAATTAAATTAAAGAAGTTTAATTTAATTAAAATGAAGAATTAATTGTGGAGGAAAAATTAAAATGAAAGGTACATTTGGTGTGACACTAGAATTTATTTGGATGACATTTTATAAGATGAAATGAAAATCAAATGCACACATAATTCACATTCATGCCAACTTGCAAGGCAAATGAGCGGTCCCCCCTCCCTCCCTTCCTCCTTTAAGGAAAGTGGAATCACACCATCCTTCATCTATATAAAGATATAGAGAGGGACGGCCATATAAGTTGCAAGACATCACATTCCATGTGAATAAGATTCTCTCAAATTTTCAATCCAACTTTCAAGTGTTGCATCATGTATTGAAGATTCACTTCTTATCTTCTCCTACCGCCAAATCAATTCTTCATCCTTGCATATTCTTTTCTTTATTCTCCAGCTAATATTGAGGAGAATTGGTGTCGCATTGGCATATGGATCTTAACATTAGAGGCAAGACAATTGGATTGCTTATCCTTTTGGCGATCCAGTTTCTGACAGTAACTTTCGAGCGACATTTGGAGGTCTTGCTGAGTTTTGATTGAGCTAAATTTTGGATTGAAGATACATCAAGGAGTTGGTGATATTTTTGCAAGTTTCACTCAAATCGGAGTTCATTTTCCTAGTCAAAAGTTGATCAGATTCCGCTGAGCCATTGGAAGACAGTTTCAAGGAGTTGAAAGCTTCTTCGTCATTCTCTTTGATTTTTCGAAAATCAAGGTATTCCTCTAGCCAAATCTGAATCTATGGACATGTTTAGATCATTGGTGACATATGTAGCCTAGTTAATTTCAATTTTAAAGTTTTGATTATTGGATCCTAATGCTATATGTTACTTCAATAAATAGTGTTTTCCTAAATAGATCCATTAAAGAAAAAGTTTAAGTAGAGCAACCCCCCGGTTTCAAAAATCAAAACTTTCCTCGTCATATTTTTAAACTGACAAAGGCTTTATATGGACTAAAACAAGCCCCTAGGCCTTGGTATGATCGATTAAGCAACTTTCTCATAAACAATGGTTTTTCTAGTGGAATCTTAGATACTACTTTGCTTACCAAGCACCAAGAAAATAGCTCTCTTATTGTTCAAATCTATGTTGACAATCTTATTTCTGATGCTACTAGTGATCTACTTTGTCAAGTTTTTTCTTGGGACTTCAAGTAAAGTAAACTCAGAAAGGTACATTCATCTCATGAGAAAAGTATATAATAGAGCTTATAAAGAAGTCTAGAATGAGTGAATGCAACCCTGTAACCACTCCCATGAGTACAAATACTAGACTGAAACTTGATGAAGATAGAAATAATGTAGACGAGAAAGTCCACAGAGGTATGATTTGTAGCTTACTCTATTTAACTGTTACTCATCCAGATATTATGTTTTCTACATGCTTATATCTGAGATTCTAGTCCAGTCCAAAGGAATCTCATTTAAATGCTATTAAAAGAATATTGAGATATCTTACGGGAACATTCAACTATGGCTTATGGTATCCAAATTCTAAGTCTTTTAATTTCATAAGCTATTTTGACGCGAATTATGCTGGTTGCAAGATAGACAGGAAAAGTACCAGTAGTGGTTGCCAACTGCTGGAAAATTGCTTGGTTTCATGGTGCAGTAAAAAGCAAAGCGTAGTTACATTATCCATAACCAAGGCTAAATACATGGCTTAGGGAAATTGTTGCACCCAAGTATTATGGATGAAACGTATTTTACATGATTTTGGTATTATTGTGTCTTGTGTGCCCATTTTATGTAATAGTTCTAGTGCTATTGGCATTTCCAAAAACCTAAGTTCTTCATTCACGCACAAAACATATTGAGATTAAACATCATTTCTTGCGTGATCATTTGAATAAAGGTGATATATTAATTGATTTTGTTTCCACTAAAAATCACCTTGCAAATATTTTTACCAAAGCTTTGGAAGAAAGGAAATTTGTGTGTATAAGAGAAAAATTAGGAATCAAATCAAAATATAATTTTGGCAGGATTTGTTAACTTATTTAAACTTGACAATTATTCCTTCTTGAAAACTGCATGATAATGTGCTCAATCTTTCATCCCTCATTACCAATTTTGTTTGCCAAAATTATTGGCCATTATGATTGATAACTGATCGGGTTTCTAAAATTACAATTTTCAAAGCTTTCCTTATTTGTAAGCCGATTTATTATCTTCCCTCATGTGTCAAAAATTCTTCACTCACATCTTCTTCATCCTCTCAAACTTTTGCAGCAGAAAATTTTCTTCTCATCTTCAATCTTTAATCTTTCTTGAAAATGTCAAAGAGAGAAAATACCCAGTCAGTTGGACCTCCAACTTCGAAGAAAAAGAAACTTCTTCTTCCTCCCTGAACCCGCTCCTCTTGAAGTATCTGAAGCCCCTCTTCTGCTCAAATGGTACAATTACTCAAGATTTGATGATGAAAAATTATCTTCTTCTGATAAACCAAGTAGTTCAAACACGAGTATGTCAAGCGCTAAATCATCTATTCTGGTTAACCCTGAAGAAATTACTGACTGGAACTTTGGTAAGGTCCCTTCTTTTCTCAAATTCCTTTCTGCTGAAGCTAAAAGTTGTTTTCATCAAAAAATTTCTGGGCAAAATTTAAATAGAGGGAGAGCAGTCAATTTTGATTCATTATCCAAATCTCTTGCCATTGATCTTGTGTGCAAACTGAAATAGGATAATCTTATGAAATTAGATGAAAAATCCTATCCCTATGTGGAAGCTATTTTATTCAAACTTTACTCTCAGTGAATCTAAAAATGACGTTTCTATTGAGTCTTATGTGTTTGGAAAAAGAATTGTGCTTTCTTCATCTAAAGTGAACTTTATACTTGATCTTCTTGGTGATGGAATTAAGTTCTTTAATTTTGGAGATAAGTCTGAAGCTAATATTTCCTATGACGAAATCACCAAAATATTTTGGGGCGGTAAGCAATTTGCTTTATCTGGTAGGGTTGCTTTAAACAAACTGAAGATTGAATAAATTCTACTTCACAAAAGACTTAGTTGCAGTGTCTTTTCCTCTCCAGTATCAAGTGGTGGTCACTCCACTGATCTTAATTCCATGAGTCTTTATGTGATGTCTAAGGTTGTTAGAAATAAACCAGTTAATCTTAGCTTCATAATCCTTAAATATATGGTCTATTCCTTCTCCAATCAAGCCAAAAATCTTCCCTACTCCATGCCCCTTACTCATATCTTCAAACATGAGGGCATTTTCTTACAGGAAGCCTAGATTGAGAGGGACCGTGACCATAATGTTTTGGATCTTGCTAGCCTTAGGAAAATGAGGATTCAGTACACTGAGAATGATGGGTTGTTTAAAGGGGTTGGTAGAACTCCTAGCAATATCAAGCTTTGCCCTCGTAAATCAAAACTTCTAGTTTCCATTAGCTTCAAATCTGAAGAATCCAGCCTCATTCATCCCACTCCGATTAAAACACCAAGAAGAGCTCAAAGGAAAGTCAATAAAGTAGATACTGGACTTGAAGCTAAGATAGATGATCTTAGCAAAGCTGTGGAAACTCTTGCAGGTCATTTGGAAACATTTGTTGATTTAGTGGACTACAAACTCAAGCGTCTTCTTCGAAAGTCCAATCGTAGTCACGCAAGTGTGATACGATTGAAAGAAAAAGTTAGAGCATTTCTGAATGTTGCTTAGGCTCTTTTTTATGATGAAGTGGGAGAGAAGATATGAAATTTGAAAAACTTGAAATTCCTATCCGCTGGAACTTCTATTGTTGTTGGAACTTTTGTTATTTAGAACTAAACTCTATTTTTTGAAAAACTTTTACTTATGGGCCTATAAAAATTTATTATACTTGATGATCACTTGTTTGATGATTGGGCATGCTATTCACGAATCTTTTGATGTTTGGGCCTGCAATTAACAAAACCCAATATATTGTATCTGTTGGTATTTGTTGTTTGCCTGGTTTCTTAAGTATGTGGACAAGAGATGCACAAATTACTCCAAACAGGGGGAGCACAAACTGGCAAAACCAGGCACATAGACTGGATGAGTTTAGGTGATATCCTTCAACTCTATTCAAATTTTTTCATTATCAAAAAAGGGGAGATTGTTAACCCTTTGATGATTTTCAATATTTTGATTATAATAAAATCACTTTCCTATGATTATGTGCTGAAAGCATAAATGACTTTCCATATTATCTGTTGGAATTTGTTTACACATTATATGCTAGAATCTATCATGTGCTGGAATTTACTTTCCATAAATAAAAGATCTCTTGAAGATTCTAGTTTGATTAACATCTTTATAACTTAGGAAAGAAATCACATCATGCTAAAATCACTAAATCATCCACTATTTAAGAAGTAAATTCATGATTATCAAAGTTATCTTGTTCCCTTATTTAATTCCAACGAATTCTTGCCTTAATGAGAACTTATAGACGTTGGACATAAGCATACAAAAGTGAAATTATGCAACAATTGAAAGGTGAATCACTAAGTTAGGAGAGAACTTTGTTAAGTGTCTTGAGGAGTTGTGTGATACTCTCATACACATTTTGTGCTTAATTGTTGCTAATTCCTTACTCTATGTGTGTTTTCGAGGGACCTTGTGGTGAATGAGATCAAGTGGAGCTTGCCTTCGATAAATCTTGGGAAAACAAGGACAAGGTGATTTGTGTCTCGAAGGACCTAAGGTTGAAGAGGGACGGGAGTCGTACTTGCTCACGAGGGACCCCGTGAAGAGAACAAATCAGTGCTTGGTTGCTCTAAGGACCTCTAAGTGAAAAAACTAGTAGAGCGATACTGTCTGGAATCTTTTGTAGTGTTCTTGGTTTCTATCTTAAAAAAGAGACTAGAGATTGCCATACAGATGGTAGCAACTTGTGCATCAATCCACAAAGGTTGTGTAAGTAAATCTAGCATAAGTTCCCCCGAGCCTATTCACAAACAGCTGGTTTCACAGTGCTCTGAAATCTGCATTATCCTATTTGGGATTCCAGTGTTGCTCTTTGCAAAGAACTAGTGTTTAACCCTACTAGGGTGTTTCTATTCCTTAACTTTCACTTTATCAAATTACTATTCTTAACTGTAAAACATTCTTATATTCTTAATTAATTTGATGGGTTTAAAATCCTAAGTGAAAGCTTCGGCAGAGGATGTAGGCTTGCCGAACCTTTATAAATACGAGTGTCTAGTACTTATGCTTTTAATGTGTTACTTATCACTATTTTGACTGGTATCTTAACTGGTACTTACAAATTCTAATCAGTAACCAATGTTGTTTTTTGGCAAAAGATTTAAATAGTTTTGAAGGGCCAAAAGGTATTTTGAGTGATAAACTTCCATTGTATTAAAACCTCTTATGCCTAATTCGCCTCCCTCTTAGGCATATAATAACTCACAATTCCAAATTCAAAAAAAGAACAATTCCTCAATACTTTAAGGAATGTTAACGTAGCAAATGGCTACTCAAGCAACATCTCCCGCTGTGTTGATTTAGAACATAAAAGGATCTTTAGCTTGAAAAGCCAAGATTGTCATATCATTATGGAGCAATTGTTACCTTATTGATAGAATTTTGTTCATTCTTCAAGCAAATTTGTGAAAAATTCCTAAGCCTTTTAGACCTTAAAAAGCTCCAAGATCGGATTGCTCTCACTTTATGCCATTTAGAGATGTTATTTTCTCCATCATTTTTTACAATTATAGTACACTTAATGGTTCATTTAGTTGATTAGGTAAAACTTGGAGGTCCGATACATTACCGATGGATGTATCCTATTAAAAGGTAAATAATTCTTTAATTCATTTTCACTTGATCTTTTAAAAACTTATAACTTCACTAATTCTTTACTAATATTTACATAGGTATTTAGGTTACTTAAAGTCCTTGGTTCGCAATAAGGCACAACCAGAAGGTTACCTAGCTGAAGAAGCCCTCAATTTTTGCTCACGGTATTTTGAGGAGATTGTGACATGGGTAAACAGACCAAGACGTGTTAATGATGAAGCAAATGATACAATAATGACATGTGAAGCGTTTTCATTGTTTCCTCAAACTAATAAACCAATATGGTCTGCCTTAAGGTTTACTTTAACTCATTTGGAAAAATTACAAGCTTATCGATACGTGCTGCTAAACTATCAAGCAGTCCAACCATTTATTTCGTGAGTATTTAGATTAAATTTTATGTGATATATAGTAAATTGATATGAGCTAGCATACACATAAGTGTTAACATATTTATGGTATGTGCACATAAAGAGGAGCTCAAGAGGTCGAAGGCCTTCAGCCACAGAGATAGAAAAGAGAGTTAATAAAGAGTTTGTTGATTGGTTCCCAAAGAGTGTCAGTAACAAATAATAATTAATTCTTTCTTTGCTTTACATTGTTTTTAAATTTTCCAATAATGACATGAAATAATCTTATATTTTAGATTATGAATCCAAACATAACAGACTCAGTTCTAGTTGATCTTAAGTTTATAGCACAAGGTCCAATCACTGATGCTAGAAGGTTCATGGCATATAATATTAATAGGTTTAAATTTCAAGATTTAGCTTGAGAGCATAGATTGAAAACTCAAACAATGGAGTATTCCTAACTTCTAACACATCATGTGTTTCAAGTAGTGTAGATGGAAGTGTAAGGCAAGCAGAATTGCCTTATTATGGAAAGTTGGAGGATATCGTTGAGCTTAATTATCATGATCATTTCATGGTTACCCTCTTCAAATGTCAATGGCCCAACACTACTCGAGAAAGATGGTTTAGAATAGATCTTTGGAACTTTAATTCTATAAATTTTTTCTAGATTGATTCATACATGTCAACATAAAGACCATGGTCCTTATATTGAAGCTGCACAAGCACAATTGGTGTACCACATAGAAGATGAGGCTAATGAAGGTTGGAGTGTTTTTGTGCATCTTAAACCAAGGGATGTGTATGGCACGGGTGATGATCACGAAGATGGCGTATATGAAATAAACCATACCAGCAGCAAGATCTAAAAATGGTTCTTTGACATTGAGAATGAAAACATTCAATTGGCAAGAACAGACTAAGATGGTGAGAATGAACAAGTATTTGCATGAAATTTTCCAAAATTAATTAGCTGTCAGCTAATAGTTAATTTCCACATCAAAGTAGCCCTTTATAGGTGTGAGTTGAACTTTTAAAGTTTGTCATAGCTCATCTCCAACCTTAAGCATCAGAAAAGCTTGTGAAAATTAAAACCTTGACATGGCAACATGAAACAAAATGTTTTTTGTGGATATAGTTACAATTGTTATCCTCCAAATTATGAACCTTGTCAAACACACTACGTTTCATCTGTACTCTTATATGATTGCATTCATAGCACAGAGCAACTGTCATTATGATAAGATGTATATATTTGTTGGAAACCACAATAGTTGTTACCTAAATGATCTCTAGGTTCTAAAATTTAGGGTGGTGGTGCCAGTATATGTCATATGTGGATGGAAACTTAATATCACAGCCTGCAAATACCTTTCTTTATCCAAAAAGTTTCAAATGGATATATCTCTAGTTTTTTATACATGTAATACTGATCCCATTGCAGCAAAAAACTGAAAGTTAATGCTTTAGAAGTTGTGTTTGAGGTCTTATATTCTCCCATTAGTCTTTGAATTTCTATCTTGTTGCCTTGTCACTACCACGAATGATGTTTTAATTATCTAGTTTTAACTCTCTTCTCTTTGAGGTTACTAAAGACATGATTCTATATTTTCCTTTTTCTCTTGGAATTAGGTTCTAAATCTAAGAACGTGGACTTGGTCCAAAGTCGAAGTTCAAGCAGCTACAGGTGGCACGACAACTCCATGTGCTGGTCATTCATTGCCTAGTATTGAGACTAATGGCTTACTTATAAGATGAAAGCTCTTTAATGGGCATGGCAACTTTGAATACATAATTAAGTTATAAACAGTCTCCTAAAGTATTTCTCATTTCTAGTATGACATGTTGGCATTATCTTCTTTCTAGATACCTTGGGATGGGAATAAGCTGTCTTATGGGAGAATAAATTAAATGGATCCACAAAAACAAACTAATTCTGTAATATGCATTTGTTAGATTACCTGATATCCACATTTTTTGAGTGCTAGATAAGAAGCTATAAATTATTTTGTTTGGTATTTCATGATCACAAAATTTATGCAATATATCAGATCTTGAATGTTTTCTCATTGTAAAGCAGGACAAGCACTTTTCTTAGGGAAAAAAATTAAGAGGATCATCTTTTAGGGATAAAATAAATACTAATGTTGTGCTTGTGATTATACTGTGGAAGCTAGTACGCTACTGAACAGAAAAAAATATTGTTTTTAACATTTAAAATGTGAGCAACATCAGTAGAAACCTTCCACTTTTGAGTTTTACTGTCATATTTTGAGTGAGAATTTTTTTCCTTTGTTTTCATTTTGAAGTGCATGCTCAGTTATACCCCTAGTTTGGTCTTGCTGGAAAGTATGCCTCAAACAATTTTACCAGTTCATTGATTATCTCTATTATGTTGTATGACCACTCAATGGAACACATTATCTTAAAGGGACTTTGCATATTGGTATATGGTGGCCTGATTATTGCATTGGTTTTCATTTTTCAGTGTGGATTATATTATTCTAACCAGTGTTGGTCGAGGTTATCTTAGAAATTGCAATATATTCATGAGAAGCCTCAGTTTTACATGTTACATTTAAATTGCAAAAGAGAGAGTTATGATGCCCATTGAACCTTTTACAACAGTTTTTGTATAGGGCATTGTTTCTCCAACTATTGGACCAAAATACTTATGATGTACTCTTATATTCAATATGTTCTTTGTTTTTCATATGCAGTAATGCTAAAGACTAAGCATTTTAAAAATATACACAAATCAGCACAGGCTCCACCACTAGATCAATCACATGATCACATATCAAAAGCATCAGAACAGCTTGGAACAAGATCAACTCCTCGGCAATCATCTCTAACACAGGCTCAGCCATATGTTCCTCCGCCAGTAGCTCTACTGCTTATCCTACACCATCAGCTCCACTATAGGCACCGGAACATCCCTTGTCTTCAGATGCAAACACAAATGAAACTCTAGAATCTCCTCCACCTACTACTCAGCCTGCAACATAAACTTAAATTCATCATAATATAATCATATTGGACGCTAGTCAAAGCTATTTTAGATAGTACAAACAATAGGTATATCGATTTTTTTATCTCATTAACAAGGCTCTTTTTTTCAATTCTGGTAACTATATGCCAATACATTTACTTTAACTTTAAATTTTCATTGTGGTAATTCCTATTTATATCATCATTTCAGATTCACATGGAACTACTAAGAACATCAAGATGCAAGTAAGAGATGTCTTTCAGTTACCAAGTGGAGCACAAATAGTGGTCCAATTTGATGATTTGGATGTTCCATATAGAGAAGAGCAAGGCCTTCTTGAAGGATTTTATGGAAATTTGGCTGCTGATTCTTCAATGTTCCCAATCAACTTTAAGAAGTGGATAGATATGCCGAAGTCCTACCTTGACCATTGTTGGAATAATGCAATTAAGGTATAATAATTGTATTACTAATAGTTATTTTATTAAATGTTGAAAATTTAGTATGTAGCTGGATAACTTCATAAAATGGGAAAATTATTTTTTTTGAAGCCTCGATTTTGTTTCAAGACAACTGAGAGCATTGCTAGATCATATGCTCTACAATCTATTAGAAAGAAATGGGCTGGAAGTAGACTTAGGATTTGGAATAAGTTTTATGATCTTACAAAGAGTTGAAATGAGCTAATAAGCAATGTTCCAGAGGGCATTGGATGAAATCAATGGGCCACTTATGTTGATTATGGTTTAAAATTGGAGACACAGGTAAAATTGAAAGTATATTAGTGTTATGTGATATTGATTAGTACTATATATTTAATGTTGTACTGTTAATATTTATAGGCATTTTGTAAGAAGAATTTTGAAAATAGAAAAAAGCAAGTAGTGTCACACACTGGAGGATCAAAGTCTAATACAAGAAGAAGGCATGAGATGGTAGTTATAACAATTTTTTTTTTCAATTTTTTTTTTGAAATTACATGGATATATATGAAGTAAGTTTATTTATTGTGTTGAATTTGAAAACTTTAGGCAATTGAATATGGACATCCCGTGGGTCGTGGTCATTTATTCCTCGCAACTCATAAGCATAGGGTTGGATCAAGGGTAAATGACATGGTGAGAGAACAAGGAGTAAGTTTTATTTATTTTATTTATTTAGTTTCTATTCCCAACTTACAGCGTAAAACATAGAAATAAAATGAAAAGCTCTAATGAAACTGATTTGTAAACATATTATATCCCAGACTAATATTTTGTTCTAAACTTTAGTTGAAGTTTTGTGGGAAGATTTTTGGTGAATAAATTTGTTGTTGTCTTAATGAAAGGATGGTTTAGTCAATTTTAGTCATGTTGAAGTAGGTGATCATAATGACTGTAGGACTTTGAGATACCTTTAATTAAATAACCATGAGTTTTAAGCTTGGTGTTGGCCGTTTCTCAGTTTTTATATGTCATAAATGTAATATTGATTGCATTTGGACAAATGTCTGTCAATGGATACTTGGAGTTGTAAGTGACATGATAGGTAATCTTGGAATATATATATATGTGTGTGTGTGTGTGTGTGTGTGTGTGTGTGTGATCATAATCTTAGTCTTCTAGAGTTGTTACTTATTTTAAAAGACAGATTCACCTAGATAAAAGTAGAGATTTGTGTATGTAATAAACATGATTACAATTATAACAAACTTAGCAGAATGATATTAGAGTAATTTAATCTTTTATCATTTCACTATTTGAATGCAAAGAACAACCCTTTTGGTTTTGTATGAGCAAATTGAGAAAGAAATGAATGATGATCTTGCTGCCAATTCTATCATTTCTCCTAATGATGTTGTTGCCAAGACCTTGGGAAAGGAGCACTCTTGGCGAGTTTGATGTATGGGTTTAGGAGTGACACCCACATCTTCTTTTGGAAATACAAGCCTCTGAATGCGTGGTTTAAGTGACTTTTCATCAAATGGTGAAACTAGCAATTCGCAAAACATAGATAGGTTGGTTCAATTAGAGTCTCAGTTGAAAAACACTATAAATGCAATTAAGACCTACATTTTGTTAAAGAAGGAAAGATTCTCGATGAGCTCGCTCCTATTTTTGATCCACCTCCTCCATAGGTATTTGTTTACATTTTTGTTCACATTTTGGCATGACTGGTTATAACTTCAATATTGCTACTTTGGTCTTATAAAATGCTCATTTTTCTTCCTACAAGCACAATCACATAATGCGGATTGTCAACATAAACCTCTTGCTTATCCAGTAGGAAGATCTTCGAGTGCTAGCAATCAAGATCAGAATGAAGATCCTCACTAGCTACTCATTTGCAGTGTCTATTGACATATGAAACTGAGTTGAATATTTTAGTATTTGTGAATTTTGATGTTGACATTTTTGAGAATGCTGGGGCTTGTTCTTTTATGTTTTGGCCATTTTTTAGAAAAAAATTTGGGGGAATGGGTTTTTGGGAGAAATTTTGGAGAATGTGCCAAGTATTTCTTTTTGTTTTAGGAAAATATGAAAAATAATTTGAAAATGAGTTGTTTGTTTCTTTATGTTTTGGGAGGAGACAAACTTTACTGTTGATGTCAAATCAGTTGCTTTTTTGTTGGGTTTATAAAGTAAAAGTGATTTCTTTATATAATATATTATATATGTATGTATATTATAGTTAGATGATATGTGTGTATATATATATAATGATTGATATATTGTTGTAATAAAATGATATGTAATTAATTCAATTGATGCTTTATTTTAAAATTTATATTTTTATGAATTTATTAATAAATATTAATTATTTATGAATTTATACTTATATCTTAATTAAAAAAAATTGGCTAATATCATAATTGTTGATATCAGCTTATATAAAAAAATTTAATTATTGTACATTAATTATAAACGGTTAATTAGAAAAAAATCTCTAATCCTACTTTCATTTTAGTGATCAGTCCCCATTTGAATTTTTATACACTAAACTCCCCATTTTTTCACAAAACTTAGAAATCACTCCCCATATCTTTTAAAAAGACACATATATCCTGGTAATTGGAAAAAAAAAAAACAAAAATACCTGCAAAACACATTAGGCAAAAGTGTAGTATATAATATGTGTAACTGCAGTACATTTTAGAAGCAAATGTAGTATAAACAATCAAGCTTGTAGTACACATTAGGCAAAAGTATAGTATATAATCTATGTAACTGCAATACATTTTAGAAGCATTTGTAGTACAAAATATTCAAGCTTGCAGATTAAATGAAATTATAGTAAATAATATGTGTACATGTAGTACAATTTAGAAGCATTTGTAGTACAAAAACATTCAAGCCTGCAGTATACATTAACTCAAAGTGTAGTATATAATCTGTGTAACTGCAGTACATTTTAGAAGCATTTGTAGTACAAAACTTCAAGCCTGCAGATTAAATGAAATTATAGTATATAATCTTTGTACATGCAGTAATTTTAGAAACATCTGTAGTACAAAATCATTCAAGCCTGCAGTATACATTAACTGAAAGTGTAGTATATAATTTGTGTATCTTCAGTACATTTTAGAAACTACTGTAGGACAAAATATTCAACATTTCACTCCACATTATCTGAAAGTGTAGTATATAATCTATGTATTTAAAGTACATTTTAGAAGTAATTGTAGTACAAGACATTCAACCTTTCAGTACACATTATCTGAAAGTGGTAGTACATAATCTGTTTATCTAAAGTACATTTTAGAAGCAACTGTAGTACAAAATATTCAAGTTTTCAGTATACATTATCTGAAAGTGGTAGTACATAATATGTGTATCTGAAATATATTTTAGTAACAACTGTAGTACAAAATATTCAAATTTTCAGTACACATTATCTAAAAGTGGCAGTACATAATCTGAGTATCTGAAGTACATTTTAGAAGCAACTGTAGTACGAAACATTCAATCTTTCAGTACACATTATCTGAAAGTGGTAGTATATAATCTGTTTATATACTAATTTTTCTTTATTTGATTGCAACAATGGCAAGACATAATGAGGTCTACTCTTGTTGTTCCCCTAATATTTTCAGGCTAAATTGGAGCATGTGAAATCCAAGATGGGGTCAAAATATTTTGATGCATTGAAGAAGACTCCTTTTATATATACATGGATATGGTGTTATGTTGAAGTACCATTCAATTAAAGTAAAATATTGTAGCGAGGTTCAGTACAATATGCGGGAAATCAAGTACAAATACATAACAAACGAAGTATATATGGTGTTATGTTGAAGTATTCTTCAATTAAAGTGAAATATTGTAGCGAGGTTTAGTATAATATACGAAAAATGAAGTACAAATACAAAACAAACGAAGTATATATGGTGTTATGTTGAAGTACACTTTAATTGAAGTGAAACATTGTAGCGAAGTTCAGTATAATATGTGGAAATGAAGTACAAATACAGAACAAACGAAGTATATATGGTGTTATGTTGAAGTACACTTTATGCAATTGAATAATTAGTCTCTAATAATTATAGTGAGGGTCAAGTACAATATTTTGAGACTATCGAAATAGGTGAAATACATATTTGTATTGGTGATAAGATGGATTGATTGTCAAATGCTCATGTGTTTACAACTTTCAATGCATAAGTATACTTTGGATACTACAAATGATAACTCTAATTTGTTGAACACTGGTGGTTATCACTTTAATACTTTAACATTATTTTATTCATACCATACTAAATAATACACACATTTTTAGAGTTTTGGTTGTTAATAACCAAGAAATAAAGGCAAATCATGGAACAAAACTCAACTTCATCACTATTAGTACAAAAAACAAGAAATCAAGTACATAATTGCCGCAATGAAGTACATATGTCCTGAAATCAAGTATAAATCTCCCTTATTGAAGTAATATCTCATGCATTTGTTCATGCTGTGGTAGTATATTTTCAGTATAAATGAAGTACAAATACAGAACAAACGAAGTATATATAGTGTTATGTTGAAGTACACTTTATGCAATTAAATAATTAGTCTCTAATGATTGTAGTGAGAGTCAAATACAATATTTTGAGACTATCGTTTGTCCTAAAATCAAGTATAAATCTCCCTTATTGAAGTAATATCTCACGCACTTGTTAATGCTCTGGTAGTATATTTTCAGTATAAATGAAGTACAAATATAGAACAAACGAAATATATATGGTGTTATATTGAAATACACTTTGTATAAAATCTCCCTTATTGAAGTAATATCTCACACATTTGTTCATGCCCTCGGACAACATGCACGTGCTACCTTTTTTCACTCTAAATCTAGTACATAATTACTGCAATGAAGTATAAATCTCCCTTATTGCAGTATAAAAGCATTGATATCTCGGACAACATGCACATGCTACATTTTCATGCTAAATCAACAAATAGAACACTTGAAGTATAGAACTTCAACAATAGAGTACAATTTTAGGTAAAATGAAGTATAAAATGAAGTGCAATTTCAGATAAATGAAGTACAATTTTATAAAAAAAGAAGTACAATTCCAAAACACTTCAAGTATAAGATGCCAACAATTGCAATACAATTTTGGATAATCAATTAGTAAAACCCTTGAAGTATAAAACTTAAATAATAGAGTATAATTTTATGTAAAATAAAGTATAATTTTAGGTAATGAAGTACAATTTTATATAAAAAGAAGTATAATTTTAGAATTCTTGAAGAATAAAACCATAGTAATTGCAGTACAATTTTGGATAATTAATAAATAAAACCCTTGAAGTATAAAAATTCAATAATAGAATACAATTTTATGTAAAATAAAGTACAATTTCAGATAAACGAAATACAATTTTATATGAAAAGAAGCACAATTCCAGAATACTTGAAGTATAAGACGCTAGCAATTGCATTACAATTTTAGATAATCAATTAGTAGAACACTTGAAGCATAAAACTTAAATAATAGAGTACAATTTTAGGTTGAAATATAAAACTTGAATGTTTTGTGCTACAATTCCTTGTAAAATGTACTTTACATAAACAAATTATATACTCCTACTTTCAGATAATGTGTGCTGAAAGGTTGAATATTTTGTACTACAATTGCTTGTAAAATGTAGCGTTGTCAGGCTCCTCGTTCGCGCCGTCAGCTCAATTTGCTTCTTCAACCTTTCTTTTTTTTTCCTATTTCTGATAATGAAATATGAAGGTAGGGTTTAGTGTTTGGGAATGGAGATAAAGGGTGTTTGGTTGTGTGGATAGAAAAAAAGTGAAGAAAATGAGCGGAAAATATTGTACTTAAGGGTATTTTTATCAAATCAAGTGGATAGGGAGTGATTTCTAAAATTTTAACAAAACTAGGGGGCTCATTCTATAAAAATTCAAGTGGGGACTGAGCATTAATTTGGAAAGTGGTTTTGGTACTTTTTAATAAGTACCCCAATTATAAACTAATTATTGTTTATTCTTAAAATATAATTATTTAACTATTTATTATTTACAATTTATTTATAAATAAAACTTAGTTATTTATTTAAATAAAATAAAATATATATTAGACTTAATAACGATTCATTAAATTAAAAAAATAAATAATTTTATATTTTATGAAACTAAATCATCTTAAATTATTTATTAAACAAATAAGTGTAATATTCAATTATACGTGAAATATGAAACATAATTAATATATACATAATAAGTTATTTAAATAATTAAATAAATTAATTTAATTAATTTAATAAGTTATTTATTTACTTGAACTCATTATTTAATTAATATATTATTTAATAAATAAATTACTTAGTAACTATCAAAAAATTTTTACTTAATTTTTATTAATTTTCTTGATAATTATTTTAATTGTATTAATATTAATTTATTAAACTTAATAGATTATTAAATAAATATCACACTATATTTAATTTTTTATAATAATTTTAAATAAATGTGAATATTAATATTTAATGAAGATTAATTTTTTGAAAAGATTAATTTATTTATTATATCAAATTAAAACATTTTAAATTATTTATTAAATGAATAAATATAATATTTAATTAATGCATTAAATATTAAATATAACTAATACATAATTTAATTAATTTAATATGTTATTTAGTAAATAAATTATTTAGTAAATTTAATTAATTTTCTTGATGATTATTTTAATTAAATTTGTAAACATAAGTTTTATAATTTTTTAAGTAGTAAAATTTCAACATTTTCATATATGTATATATATATATATATGAGTGAAATGAGATAATGATAAATGAATGAGTGATGTGAAAGATAGAGTGAGAAAATGAAGGGGTAGGTGTACTTTTTAGGGTGTATGGTTTTTTTGAGTGAATTGTGAGAGGTTTTTTGGGTAAAAAATTGTACTGTTTTGGGAGAAAGATTGGGGAATGTGCATGCATTTTGAAATTTTTGTTGGGGTTGAAAATTTTTTCCCCAAAACGTAGGAGAACAAGCCCCTAGTGTTTTGAGAATCCTGATGTTTTGAAAATGCTGATATTTTTCAAACTCGATTTTAATAGATTGACTTTAGAATCAATTGATTGTCTTGAATTTTGAGTATGAAGTTCTATTGGCAAGCATATGAAATAGCATATGGGGATATTGAAAATTAATCAACAAAAATTAATTTTAAAGAAATTATTTTGGGAGCCATAAACCCACTTTTATTTTCGATCAAATTACACATTTTAATAATAGATGGGGTTAAAAAAACCCCAACTAAAATATATGAAGTAATTTTTTTAAATAATAGCAGGGTTCCCAAACCCATGCTAAAAGTATATGAAATAATATGTTTAAATAATAGGGAGGGTTTGAAATTTCCACTAAAATTATATGAAATAATACATTTTAATACTAGTAGGGGTCAATTAACCACCGCTAAATAAAAAAACTCCCACAAATTCAATTAATTATTAGCGGGGTTGTAGTGACGGTTGGTCAAAAACCCATGCTAGAAATTAGCAGGATAACTGCAGGGGTTTGGGGAACCCCACTAAAGGTATTAGCAGAGATTCAAAACCCCCATTAAATGCAATTTTGACCCCCGCTAATTTGTTTTTTTTTTTTTTTGGTAGTGTATCCTTTTTATCTACAAATAAAGTTCAAGCTACGTTATATGGCAAAAAGAAGGACAAAGACAAGTAAAAATTGCAGAAGATCAATTTGCGTAAACTTTTTTTATTATTTTTTGAGAATAAGAAAAAGTAAAGGCAAAAAGGGTTTTTGTACACTGAATATGTGTTGAATGCAGTGAACAACTCATTGCATGAAAAAATTCAAGTTATCCCTAAAAAACACACTGAAATTGGTTGAATGATGACTTTCCATAAAATGAAAAAAGTTTCTTTATAGTGATGCCTGGTTTTAAAACAGTATTTAATTCATCATACATACAATTTGTGTTTACAGTTGCCAGTTTCTCAGTGAAAAGGAATGCAATTGGCTTCATCACTCCTGTGTAAGTTACCTTTCACTTTTTCCGGGTTAATTACGATTAAGTGTTGATATATTCCAGCAGGCACATGTAATTTGCATTAATTATTTACTCTCTATATGTTGGCATTCACATCAGCTTTTCAGTGTTCTTCTCTTTTCTTTTCTTTTTTTTTATTTTATTTTGTCCTTTTCTTTTCTTTTCTTTTCTTTTCTTTTTTTTTTTCGGAAGAAAAAATCTTTGCTGTTTGGGTAGTAAACAGCAAAAACTAGAGGCACGAGGTTAAAGAGTAGGGTCTTTCTAGGATCAATTATTTTTATTATTGTTATTGTCATATATATATGTGGGGGTGGAGGGGGGGCGGGGGGGCGGTTGTGGGGGTGTGTGTGACCACTCTTCTGCTGTTGATATTATATTAATTAAATCTCAACTTTATACATTATATTTGTTCTAGAATAATGTATTTTTGAATTTCAAATGATTCAGTATCGACTTTGTTTAGTTGTAAATTTCAAATTTACCCTATTTGTTTTAACTTTATTCAGTTGTAAATCCTAATTAGTCTACTCATTTGTCTTGCCTAATTAATTAATTAATGTCTTGATATTCAAATTAGACATATATATGATTTAAATATGAAAATAAAATAATTTAATTACAAATAACAAATGAAGACATGGTTGAACTATTGACTTATTACGGAGTTTGTTAATAAAAAATATATAATTTACTTACGTAATGCGTTCTAGATCGTATTTAGTATAGAATATGGAAGATAACATTATCTAATTCTTAGGATTACTTGAATTTGATGATTGATTAATTGGTTGAGGTACTAGAATATAAATAGTGAAATTCGATTAACTATAGAATAAAAAAACACCATTATTTAGAATTTAGAGATTGATCAATATTGCATGGGATGAGATACTATAATATAATTAAAAAATATTTATACAAAATGAAATGAAAAGTTATATTTTACATAATTAATTAACGTTTCATATTCAAATTGACCGTATGATTTAATTATAAAAATAAAATTATTTATTTATATATAATAAAAGAATATATAATTTCACTATTAATAAATTTATTTCATGAGTTTATTAATAAATCACATGATTTAATTACATGATGCATTTTAGATCACATTTAATATTGAATATGAAAAATAACATTAATTATCTAATTTATAGAATAACTAGAATTAGATTGATTAATCAGGTGAGATCTATAATATAAATAAAAAAATATTATTAAAAAATTTCTGCCGTATTTTATTCCTTCACTTTATAATATGAAGCAAATCATGATTAATTCGAATGGCATTCTGAACTATTATAGAATATGAGACCTAATATTATTTGATATTTAGTATTGTGGTAATTATTTAGAGATTGATCAATAAATTAAGGAGATACTATAATATAAATTAAAAATATAAGTGTGAAATGAAATAAATGGTTATATTTTGCCTAATTGATTAATGCTTTCATATTAGAATTGAGCATATGATTTAATTAAAGGAATGGAAAATTTTAACCATAGATAATGAATGAAAATATGGTTCCACTACCAGTAAATTTATTTAATGGAGTTTATTAATAAGTCATATAATTTATTTAGGTACTGCTTTTAGATTTCATTTAGAATATTATGAAAAATAATATTATTTAATTTTTAGAATTATTAGGGTAGTATTTGGATATACTTTATGTTTGATTTTATTATGTCTTTATTGTGTGTTTTGGGAGAATGAATAATGAAAGATTTGTGGGAGAATGTGAAATGAAGGTTGTGGAATGTGATTGATGTTTGGTTATGATTTTGGGAATAATTAAAAAATGAATTTTGGGAGTTTTGATATGTTTGGTTATGTTTTGTAGGAGACATTTTATACTGTTGATGTCAAATCAATGCCTTTGTGATGGTATTTGGAAGTGAAATTTGATATTAATGAATTTTTTTAATTGTAAGAATAATAATAAAAATATTGTGTATATATATATATATATAGTGAATGGATATGATTATGTTGTAAGTTTGTAATAATTGATTAAATGATTAAGTTGGTTGTATTATAATATTTTATGAATTTGTTTGTATGTTGATATTTTTTTTATTTAATGAAAATGATATTTTTTTTATGAATTTGTTACAAAATGAATTTGTTATTTTTTTATGATTATTATTATTACTACTACGTTATTATTATTACGATTATTATTATAATTACTATTATTATGATGATTATTATTATTACTATTATATTATTACGATTATTATTAATATCATTGTTATTATTATAATTATTATTATTACTATTTAATAAGAGAGAGGAAACTAGAGATGGGCTGGGTTGGGAGGAGAGAGAAGTTGGGGATGGGGGGATGGCAGCGGAAACAAAATTAAATGGGTTTGTGGTTAATATGAGAGAAAAATAAGGGGTTTTTTGGGTATTTACTATATAAAAAATGCAAAAAAAAAAAAGTGTGGTAAATTTGGAAATGTTCTCCCAGAACAAGTGGGAGAACGTTCCCAGACAAAGCCTAGAACATCTAGATTGATTAATGGAGTGATGTGCTATAATACAAATAAAAAAATATTAGTAAAAAATATTGTAGATGTTACAAAAAAAAATGTTACATAAATTGAAAAGATAATTAAGATATTTAACTTGAAAAAGAACCAATTAATTTAATTTCTCTCTCTTTTATTTGTCAAAATGAACCGCCACTTATATACAAATCTATACGAGACACTGGATAATTAGGACCATAAAAGCCCCAAAGTTGTAATGGGGACAAGTCATTCTGAAATCCATGCATTTCAATATTGGTTAACTTTTTCCTTGTTTTATATTTAAACTTTTCCAAAAATTCCCATTTTTCTTTTTTTCTACTCGTCTTAACTTTTACAGCAATGGTATCAAATCTTACTTTTACAACATGACAATATTTGTCTAGCTGAGCACTATATATCTGACGATGAATTTAATAATCGTTAGATGATGCTATTTATGAAAAATGATGATCATGTTTCATTTAATTAAAAAATTCTGTATGTAAATAGCAAGAAGTATTCTACATTGTAAAATCAAAAATTTTAAAATAATTATAATTCTACTTCTCTTTTTTCCTGATTGGTTGACTTAATTTTTATAAGAACAAAAAGCCTACAACGTATCTCAAAATATTATCAATAAAATAATACCTAATAAAATTAACCCTCATTCATTTTAACTATAAGCGACAAGACTTCACAACTTAAAATAGGAACTCCTCTCAACAACTATCAATATTGTATGTATTCTTGCACTTTGCGTGCTATTTTATATTGGATTTTGGGGGGGGGGGGAATAGATCATTGCTCATAATTCCTCAATACAGAAGTATAACTTGAGATGAATTTTATTGAAAAATTAACTGCATTACTCTTATGATATTATTCAATGTATAATAATGCAGTATGTCACCTATCAAAAAAAAGTATAATGCAGTATGTCAAGACCTGTGCACTCTCTTTTTTTGTCTATGTCTGAACAAATGCACTAACTTCTGACTTGGGATCAGCTATGTGTACATGTGAAAGCGACTGACACCTGCTCTACAAAAAAAAAAAAAAAAGAAGGGGGAGTGTTTGGTTATCTTTTCCAGAATAATATTATTTTGGAGAAACATAACCAAACGTATCCCCATTTTTCCTTTAAAATGCACATTTTCAATATATATATATATATATATATTATATTTTATTATTATTTTAATATTAAAAAAATCACTCAATTCTATTGTCACTCTAAAAAACCCAACGAAAGAACATTAATTTGACTGCTACAGTAAAAAAAATGTCTCCATCATAACATAAACAAACATATTTAAAAATAACTTTCATATTCTCCAATAATTCATAAACACATAATAAAATCAAATAAAAAATATAACCAAAGTATTTTAAAATTGGTATAATTTTATATTATCCTTGGGTCTTTTCATATCCAACTGGGTCTATCAAGATATATTTGTTTAATAGTATTAATTGCCCAAGAAAGAATACTAACTAGGAACTACATATATGCATACTTATTACAATTGTTTTGCCATTGCTCCATAGTCCATACTTGTAACTTAGTCCACTTAAAATAATTGCTGCTTCTCGAAGTCAGACATGCTTCTTTCCAGCACTCATACATGCATCGTGTTATTATTTCACCTCCCATTCTTGGATTTCATCAATATAAACAAACAAAGAAAAATATAAATAAGTAAACAAATCATCCCATAACAATAGCACCTTGGCTTTTGTGGCTTTATGCTATGTATGTAACAGTTAACAACAAAAGAGAACTCCCATGGTCTACACTCCCAAAATTGCAATTTTAGCAGTAAAAGAGAGTTACATGCATAGGGCCGTGTAATATATATCATGCACATATAAATTCTATATATGATACACTACTCATTATCAAGTTTTTCGCATAATTGAGGCAATTGACGTAACAGTTGAAATCAAAATTCAGCATAACTAACTATCTAAAAAGGCAAATTGAAGTTCAGAAAACATATATATGCACACATTGATATGTAATTCCATTTCTAAGGTTCAATGTAAAAAGTGAGAATTTACTTCAATATTATGATATGATCATAATTTGGGTCAAAAGCCACTATTTCAATTGCTTCTGAATAAATAAAAATGAATAAAAAATAGGTATCTATAGGTATTCGCTTGAATAAATCAAAATGGAGGGAATGGTATTTATAAGTATGGCTCTTATGACTTATAATCCTACATGCTGAAATACACTTGTTTAAAGTATTTGGAACTTTGAAGCCAGTTGTTTGAATGACTTATTGGATCTAGATTGTTCTAGTCCAAGTCTAAACTCTCTTTAGATCTCTATGTATATGTTGATCACCTGGAGATGCGTGCTATATATGGAAACGACGGTGGGGCTGCATTACATTGCAGTTGCACAATGCACAAACAGCAGAATACGAAATTAGGAAAGTATAGGCAACACAACAGGAACACATCGGCGCGCGGGGTATGCCACTTTCTGAGCTTGATCAAGTCGATCGTTATCTTTCTGACAGAATTCATGTGCATTGTGGGGTTTTCTATTCTTTTCTTTTCTTTTCTTTTCTTTTTTTTTTTCCCCGAAATCGGATGCAAAGTGATTTTTCCAGTAAGGCAGAAAGCCAATGACTTTCCAATCCGAAGGATCATAACTTAGATTATAATATAAACAGGTTCATGCACCTTTACTCTCTGCATAATCTGGCCGTCTCTGCAATTCTTTATATATAAATGAGAAATGAGACATGTCTTTTTCATTTATTGGAAACAATTAAAAGATCTCCAAACTCCTACCCGACCCCGAATCCATCCAAAGAAGCTAAGCTAAAAGAAAATAATTACGTACAATTTAAAAAAATAAAAATTATGTATTTATAACTGGACAGGTTTGGCCTTGTGATTGACCGACCATTCATGAATTTATGCATATATTTTATATGTATGAAATTCATATAATATCTTCAATTCTCCATCCCTACCGATAGCAACTTGTTATATAAACCCTTCACACTGACATTTCCACTCACTTCACTGGTCATATATAAACCCTGAGCATACATCTAAGGTCTCACACCCATATCACCACTTTTTCGGCTTCAGATTAAAATCCATTTGAAGCAGAAGAAGAAGAAGAAGAAGAAGAAGAAGAGACATGGATTTCAACCTCATGGATTCATCTTTCCACAACAAAACCGAGACTGGGAGAATGATGATCCAGCTCGATAAATTTCCTCTAGTCCCCGACAGACACTACCAAGAAAGTTCTGAATCATCAGGCCTGGAATTCTCCGGCGGAAGCCCCGTCAGTTTTGCACCTTTTCACCGTGCATATACCCTAACACCACCTAAATATTCCCCCCTGCCGTTCTGCGACAACCTCAGCACTGTTCAAGAAACAAAACCCCCTGTCTTCGGACAAAGCATGGAAAACTGCAGTCTGATGATTTATGATTTTCCATGCACAAGTTTGTCTTTACAGAAAAGGGACTCGATGGACGTCATGAGAGAGATGATCTTCCGGATGGCAATGATGCAGCCGATCCAGATCGACCCGGAATCGGTGAAGCCGCCAAAGAGGAAGAACGTCAGGATTTCCAAGGACCCTCAGAGCGTGGCGGCGCGCCACCGCCGGGAGAGGATAAGCCAGCGGATTAGAATTCTCCAGAGAATGGTTCCGGGAGGTACGAAATTGGACACAGCTTCGATGTTGGATGAGGCGGTGCATTACTTGAAGTTCTTGAAGAAGCAAGTGCAATCATTGGAACAAGCCGCCGCTGCGAATGTTAATAGGCCAACAATGGGTGCTGGATTATTTCCAGTGGTGGGCTCTATGCAAATGCTAAGCTGAGATCGATTGAAACTCGTTTCTATTTTCTAGCGCAATCTAGGCGGCGTGGTTGTCTCCAGCTTAATAAATTTCGTAGATTTATAATTTAGTTGACGAGTTGAGGTTATATATTAACCTCAAATTTTAATTAATTACTTGGTTCGATCGGCATTTGTTGCATACCATGTTCTTATGTAGTACCTACGACGCACACGGTGTTGACTATTTTGAGGTTTGTATCATTTTTTCTGTTTAACACACCGAACGCTGTTAATTTCTGTGAAGGCTATTCGGCAGAGAATTTATCATGGAATTTTTTTATACCATGCATGCGCGACTCTGATTGATGTCTACAATGGCAAAAATGATGATTTGGTCAAATATCTTTGCAAATTTATTTTCTTGGCGCGCTTGCGCTGCCCAATTAAATTTGGTTTTGCATCCATCTTTCAATTATTAGCCAACTGAGAACACTTCCCCTGCCACTGATGAACTCGTTTAAAAATTAATTGCTTCTACAAAGCAAGTGATGCCATCAATTAAGGGCTTTATGAAAAATTAACCGGATTGTTGGTATTTTAGAATTAATGACTATTCTTACTTTCGTATTATATAGTCTAAAGCAAGAAAATGTGATTGTCTAGCTAGGCTTGCTTTCGATAAAATAAGGGGAAAATGAGTGAGAATTTCTTCCATATATATATATATATATATATATATATCATTGATAAAAAAATGTAAGTTGGTATTACATGCAGTAAAAAAAATATATAAATATTAGTCAAAAAATCATTGACAACTAAAATGTTGTCACTAATAGTATATATTAAATGATAATAATTTTTACGATGTCATTAATTGATAATACTTTTAAATTACAATTATATTTATTTTAATTAACAGAATATACAATAAATTAATGAGTGCTTTAAGTTGTCAGTAAGACAATTAGTCACACTATAGACAACATAGTGGTAATAAAAATGATAATTAATTACTGCAATTTATTATAAAATTTTTATTATCATTAAGTTATTGCTATAAATATCTTATTAATTAGCAATAGTAACAATTTAAACATATTTTTTGTTAATATTCCACTTATAAAATTATTATTGTGATAAAATAAACTTTTTTTCATTTAATATATATATATATATAATTAATAATAATTTTACATTATTATCAACTCTTTTGTCACTAATTATTGTTTCTCTTGTAATGATGCATTGCTACTTGCTAGTGTTGTTTTCAGCATATCTGTCACAAGGATGAGGAGCCATCCTCAACTGGCTACAAGTAGAAAGATACAAACAATTCTAAAATTTGGTAGTTAGTGGAGACCAAAATGGCATGGGACTGACAATATTAATCAGTTTTTGCCAATTCGATTTATTATTAGTGCATTCATGCCAATTTAATTACTTAAACCAGCGGTGAGACTATTAGATTGATATCTCCTCCCTAAGCAATTATACATGCCAAAATTTATGTTGGATCCAACTTTATTTTTTCTGTTCTTCATATATATGACTAATACGGTAATACCCGATACTACAAGAAAGCCAACACATTTAGTGACACTAATTTAATAATATTATAATATAATAATATAAAAATAATAATATGGTGATAGTCGTAAAAAAAAATAGCATTATAGTATAATAATTGATGATATTTGATTATTAAATACAAATAAAACTAACATTTGATTAGAAATATCGAGATAAATGCATTTTAAAAATATTTAACCAATGCCATTAATTTTTTTTTTTTTAAAAAAGCGATACTAATATATAATTATAGTATCATTTGAAGAAAAATGTTATAAAGTACTTAGTTGCATTTTATAGTACAGTAACACACAAACGTATATTGTGATAGTTATAAAAAATGTTACTATAATAAAATATTTAATTGTATTTAATTATTAGATGACATAAAATAGTAGTATTTGACTAAAAATGTTAACAAAAATACAATTTTAGGGCATTTAACTTGTCCCACAAATTTTTATTTCAAAACTTTTTAGAGCAAATTTCCTTTCCTAGGAGAGTACTAAAACCAAACCCTTGAAAGAACCCACAAAGTAGGTTGCCCCTTTCTCACAGTGTTTGGTTGGGAATCATGAATCTTTTATTCCAACTTGTTGTATTTACACTATGTATATCTGATATTATTAATTAATTATTTTTATAAAGAATATTTAATACACATCATATATTCATTAAATGAAATAGGAGATGGAATAGAGAATAGAATAGAGGATTTAAACATGTGAGAAATTAGACATTTTCTCACAATCGAATCCATTCTTATGGACAAAAAATATTTGAAGGCATTCTTATGAGGAAACTACCCACGAGCAATCACCACCTTAATTTTTCAAAAATACTCTTCATTTTGTATATAAAAATTTCAAATCAATATATCAATTCAATAATTTGAGTTTGCGACTAGCTTATTGATTGAAACATATTTTCATTTACATATATTGTTTGAGAGAATCTTCTCAAAGCACTTTTGAAAAGTATCTTCCAAAATGATGATAGAAATGAATCCAAATGTGGCATTCTATACAATAGAAGAAAAGGAAATATCATCACCACCAATAAAGAGAGGCTTTGAGGGTATAAAAGGCCACAATGCCCGGCCACCTAACCTAAATTTACTTGGAAGGTGGCCTCCCATTACAAGAATGTGCACTAACATATATATATATATATATATGTATAGATATGTACAACCAATCATAAGACGCATGTGCATGATCAAAGAAACTTAAACACAGTTTCTCTTTTATCTAACCCAAAGTTGCTCCCTGATCGTGTTATGCTCTGTTTAAAACGCTTTTGGCTGTTGCTCTTATAGGGCAATTTGAGCTCACAAAATTGTCTACCAAATGGAGATACGTCTTCAGATCATGGCACGTGGCCAAGCCTCTGTTGCTCAGATGGGGGCAATCCCTGCTACTCAACCTCAGCTCTTTCCCTATCTCGGCATACACCCACTGCGTCTCCTCCACCCGCTTCCGCAGCCATTTCGACACTTGTGTGCTGTCCTCTTCCAGGACAAATCCTGGAACCTTAGTAACTGGATCATCAGAATTCACGATCCTCAGTACTTTGGTTCCAGTACTTTCTAGCTGGCGTCGAAAGTTTCTGTTCCCAACTCTAGGCCCCCCGAATGAAACAACAGTCACTAGAGGTGCATTCTTGAATGTTGTGGTAATATCATAGGCAGTTAATGTAGCCAATGCTGCGCCGAGGCTGTGTCCCGTGACCGTAATGCTCAACGGCTCATCAGCATATTTTTGGAGAATTTTGCTAATCTCCCCTTGTATTGAACCTCGTAGGCTCGAGCACTTTCCTACGTTGGACGTATACAAGCTCAAAAATCCACTCTGCACCATGCAACCGCTGTTGTCGGATGACGTTGGCCAGTCAGTAGGCAGGCAAGTCAATGTGGCTCGTAGGTTCTCCAGCCACTCCATACATGTGGCAGTGCCTCGATAAGCGATCACCACATCGCGGCGGCCTAGTCTTGCTATTTCGTTCTTATCATTGCATACTGCGATATAACCAATCCAGCTAGACCGAATGGATGTCCAGCTCTGTATCTTGTGAGCCCAATTAGGCAGATGAACCCCGCAGGTGGCATGCAGGCTCTTAGTCACTTTATACCCAGTTTTTGTGAGCCCACACTTGGACAGCATCAAGCTCTTTGGGTACAGACACGTGGCGTATTCGGGGGACGAGGTGTCGAAATTGAAACAACGATAGGCTGCCTCAACAAACTGCCCGTACCGTAGAATCTCATCGCGTAGGCCGTCATCCAGAGGATCAAGCAGGCCTTCCCAATTCTTGATCCCTTGAAATTCCATCCACTTGTCGCGGAGTTTCACGGTGCATTGGCCAGAATCAGTAGTTTTTCCTTTCGAATTCCATGAATTCTTAATCTTCAAACTCAAATGGTTTGGGCCAACTTTCTTTGAGCGTGAGGTGCTGGAGAATTGGTTTGAGCTCTGCAACATATAGCATGGTCTTACAATTTTAGTAGCAAGCTTCATAGTATTTGTTACCATGCATTAATGCTGTGAAAATTTAAGCTGATCAGCATTTGAGGTTGTTTTTTCCCTGTGATAAGCTGAATTTATACTAGTATATATGTGATCGTTTAGGAATTAGGACGTGAAGGAATGGAGAAAGGGAGGACGGTGCTTTGGCTGATAAGTTATATGGGATGGATTTGTGGGGACATCAAATTAACTACTCTTTAGATAGCAACTAATGAAGTGTATTTCCGGATTAGTTTGAATCTAAACCAGAATTTTCCTTTCTTTTAAATTTTAACCAACGCACTTAATTTAAGCTTTCCATTCAATTTTCTGTACTAATAAATAGAGTAGTTGGTCCCCTAGAAACATTTGTTTTAACTTACATTCTCCACCTCATTACATATATATTAAATACAAATGATTTAAAATTAAATATTTATTTATAATATCTGATGGTATTTTTTCCCTAGAAAAAAATAAATAAAATTACACCTTGCATAATTGCACCAATTAAATGAATTTATAAATTATTTTTATTTTGCTCATATCGGCACCAATAAAATGAATCTGAATTTTCATATTAATTTAATTTAAAATAAAAAGATTTGAATTCATCGTTTGGTAAACTTATTATATCTATCAAAAGGCGAATAAGCCTTTTATCTCTCAACGATATTCTTCACATATTTGTAATTGAATGTATATCTTTTTTTTTCTTTCTATTAGAATGTTTTATCCTATTTTGATAACTTGAGATCTTCTTATTGTTTAATTTGTTATATGTCTATCAGTATATTAAAGAATTAATAATTTGATTGGGGAAAGAAAAGAAAAGAAAAGAAACAAAACACGAAGGACACATGGAGCCATGTTGTATTGTCACCGTGCGCGTCCCACGAGAAGAGCCTTTTACATTCCTTCTTTCCTTCTTACGATATTTCATTTTTGTTTTTCCTTTTCCTTTATCTCTCCCCCTTCCGTACACCGAAGGCAAATTATTAGTAAATTCATGCAAAGATGATTAGACCTGATTTTTAATCAGGTAACTCAATAACTCAACAAATCTAACCTAATTTGATAAGTTTGATCTAATGTACTATATATATATTTCATTTTTTATATTTAAAAATTCCAATCCATTTATTTTAAACTTACATTAAAATTCATATTTAAATTCATATTTTTAACTAATTAATATCATTGATAATAAATACAATTAATCAGTATTCAAATTTATATTAAAATTAATCAATTAAGCACTATCAATATCAAACGACAAAGAACACATGTCACTCATCGAGCAGCGTGATGGTGGTGTTGGGATGATTGTGGCAATAACAATGCCAGACTAGCACTGGTGGCTACAATCAAAGTTTGTTTAGAGAGTATAGAGTCTTCTTTGATTGAGAAGTTCAATCCATTTGGATAACTGGATTTAGATTTGAGTACTGAGCTTTTATTTATATCAAGCAATTTTGGCACACTTGATGCCTACGCTAAAATTTTAGAGTATTAAATAAATAGAGCATTCATTTATTTTCTTATATGTTACTATAATCTTTACTATTTTAATATATTTATTTAATTTTTATGATGAGTAAAAGAAAAAAATAAAATAGAAGGAAAAAGAAAAAAATAGTAAATAATTGGAGAAAAATATAAGAGAAGAGAAAAGAAAATTAATTTAGTAATTATAAAGTTTAAAAAGTAAAAAGGAAGACATTGTACGAAAATAAAAACATACCAAAAGAGACTAAGTGTTTTATATAGTATATATTATCCCAATTATATTCAGGTGGGTCAGGTCGGGTTGGGTCGAGTCAGGTTGGTTTATCAGGTTATTGGATGACCTGCTTGTTGTTTTCAAGTTTAGTGGATTGATTCGAAACCAATCCAACCTTATTTTTTTTCTTTGGGTCAATTTCAAGTCCGACCTAATTTGACCCAAATCCGAAAAAATAAAACCCAAACCTAACTTTTTTTGAGTGGGTCATGATCGGATTGTTGAGTTGGGTTGAATTTTGACCACCTTAGTTGGAAATATATTAGTTAATCATTAATAGTTAAGTTGCATAAAACTGTTAAAGAAAAATATTGATGGATATGGATAAATTAAGATTTTTTGAAACAGGAGGGTGAGAAAAATATTTTCGTTTTGAGTTGAAATTGATGAGATTAAGATCGAAATAGTCCTTTTGAATGAGTTTGATTTGGAATAAGATTAGACCTTTAAATAAAAAATAAAAAAAAAGTTTGGGTATTTGAGGTTGGACTCGACGATTTCTCTAATATTTAAATCGGACAAAACAATAAAATGACTATCTAAAATGAGATATTTATAACAAAACACTATGATATATACAAAAAAGCCACTCTTTATAGGAGTTATATTATTTTTTTCATTTCATCCAAAAAAGTTTTATTATTATTTATGTTCAAAAATACTTTAGCTATGTCACTACATCATTTCTCCTTTATAATCTCTTCGTTCCTCTTTATGTTTTCCAATGCCACATTTGATATTAAATATTAGTTGAGATTGGGGGTTAATATTGCGCATAATCTTGTGTTTGATATATAATACATGTATATGTATTTGAGTGTCTTTCTTATCTTAAATTAAGAGCCATAAATGATTGTAGATTAAGTCGAATTGGGATGGACCGACCCTATTCAACCCATATGCAAATTAAGGCTTGAGTCATAAAGTATTTGGCCATATTGATTAAATATAGGGACATTTTTTTAATTCATTCCCATATGATATTTGATCGAAGAAGTCTGAAATAATTCAAAAACTAAAATAAAAAGAATCAAAAGGCTCATAAGATATCGATGGTTATGCCTAGTTAAGGGATTTGTAGAAGTATTCATTTGCATGAGAATGGAGTCAAGATCCTTTTCGAAAATCAATAAATGTTAGGCTTCTACTCCTAGTTCATGCTTGCATAGAGTCAAAGATCAAGTTGTAAAAATGATTGCTTCGACGCCTTTCTAGCTCTTAGTTTTGAGACTAATAGGATTTGGATTCACTTGAATTGAGGAGTTCATGTTGAGTAAGCTTAAGTTGATACTTGATAGGCTTAAATTATACCTAATGGTAATTATTGCTATGGACACATTAAAAGACTATTCAACCCTTCATTAATAAAGAAAATACCACCACAGGACTGGATCCATGTCTTTTTACGTAGGTCGGGTCATGACCCGGTTAGACCCAATCCGAACTGGACCCCGACCCGAATGCTGGACCATAGATCAACCCGTGATCCCACGCTTGGAATAGCGCCAGTTCAATCCGTACAGAAAGTACCAATCACTGACTATAAAGAGCACAGTTCCAGGTCACATCACGCATCTATCGATCATAAGCTATCTATATCCAGTTTCATCTTAATCTAGAGCTCGAACTTAATTAATCACCTTACTAATTTGGGCATCGGAGGGCCTTAGCAGAGGGCAATCTCAGCTAGCCTAACGTGTTCTCTTGTAATCAAATCAAAGGCCCAAAATTCACTTGTGTGGTTCCGGGTCGAGGTGGTGACTGCGATCAAAGGCACATTGGACATTTCGGATCGAGGTCTTAGCCGTGGAACTCAAGCCGCATCAGTTGGCACCGTCTATGGGAACTCTGACTTGATTCATCTATAGTAAGAGTCAGCTGTGAGTAATGGATAGAACTCCCGGAAGGACCCTCGATACTCCAATCCCCATATTACCGATGACCCCATCCTCGCCAATATTGCCAACCTCCGCACTGCCAACCGTGGCGGTACTGCAGAATGATCAAGCGGGCGTAGAGCCAAGAACCTCATCATTGGATCTTGGTGGAATGCAGATCATCCAGATTAGCAGGAGCAACATCGAAAAAATGGTCTTTCAGATAAGCTAGTGATTATGGGAGGAATGCGAACGTCGAGCTCGAGAAGAAGTAGGGGCACCCCCTCAAGCAGGTCCTGCGCTAGTGGACTGCTCCCTATTCCAAAAGAGAAGGCCAGGCTAGCGGAAGGGGTGCAGGAATTGCGGATATCCAGGAGAGAGGAGACTGCAGACTCAAAAGAGAAAGGGAGCAAGGTGGCAAATAGGGTATATCACCCACCAAATGTTTATCGAATGGAGGAAAAGTCAAAATTGGAACCGCTGACACTAAACAGGGATGACCCATCGTTTAAGAGACCCCAACCCTCGCTCTCCAAGGAGGAAGTTGACGAGATCAGTGACCAAGTTGAACAGTTAAGCAGGAAGATTGACGAGCTTAAAAAGAAAGGGACTTCGGCATTGCAGAAAAGGAACTCACCGTTCTCGACAGAGATACTAGCCGAATCGGTGGCATTACACTTCAAACTGCCTAACCTGCCTAAGTATGATGGGAATAAGGACCCCCAAGAACATGTAACAGCCTTTGAAAATATCATGAATTTATATGGTCAGTCAGACGCCATGAACTCTATGATCTTTGTAACCACGCTCACTGGGAGGGCGCAAGAGTGGTTCATGGGGCAGGTCCTAGGAATGATAGTGTCTTATGATTAGCTCATAAGGAGATTTTTATACCAATTCGCTAGTAAGAAGAGGTCCAAGAGATCGGCAACTTATTTGTTCACTATACGGCAACGGGAGGATGAAAGCTTGAGAAGCTTTATGAGCAGATTCAATAATGAGATGCTGGAAGTGCAAGACCTACGCATTGATATGATCACAAGCATCCTTATACATGGCCTGAAAAATGGGCCATTGGCATCAGCTCTTGCCAGAGAACCCCCAGAGGATATGGAGCAAATGATGGAGGTGGCGCAATGCTACATCCAGGAAAAAGAGATCAATGTCATGAAGGATCATAAGTGATCCAAAAATGCTCCACGCAAGACTGAGAAGGACCAGAGGAGGTCTGAAAAAGACCAAGGTCCCCCCAAAGCATGATCTGAAAAAGATCGTCAGCGATCCCCGCTGAGGAAGTACAATCATTACGCCTCACTCAACACCACAAGGTCGCATGTGCTTATGGCCATTGAGGGATCAAAGATACTGCAATGGCCTCAGAAGATGCGGGATACCCCCGCAAGGCGAAACTCAAACAAATACTATCGTTTTCATAAAGATCAGGGTCATGACACTGAGGATTGCATTTAGCTCAAAGATGAGGTCGAGAGGCTCATCAAGCAGGGGTATCTGAAGGAGTTCATTGTTAGAACCCAGGGCATGAGTCCGAGCGTAAGTCTAGAAGGAAGGGGAATTGATCTCGGTCTCAGAGTAGATCCCGAAGTAGAGAAATAAAGGGCAAGGAAGTAATCAACAACCCCGTGGGGGACAACTTACCCAGGCGAGGAGTCATATACATGATAGCTGGGGGTCCCACATCTGGGGATTCCCATAGCTCGAGAAAGAGGCACATTAGATCTTTCAAGAACCAAGTAAATCAGAAAAGAACTAATGTCGTGATGAATATTGCTAACGAGCCTGTTATTACGTTTGATGGCAGAGACTCTCTGGGGGTCGTAGGTCCCCAAAATGACCCTATGGTCATCACTATGGATATTGCAAATTTCTTTGTACACAAGGTCTTGCTGGACAGTGGAAGCTCAGTGGACATAATATTTTTGGAGGTCCTAAAAAATATGGAGCTCACGCTCACAAGGGTCTCCCCGGTTTACACACCATTAGTAGGATTTGGAGGGGCCGAGATCACGCTGATGGGAACTATTGACCTCCCGGTGTCACTAGGAAAGGATCCGTGCCGCAAGACCCTGATGCTAAAATTCTTGGTGGTGGATGCCCCATTTGCATATAACGTGGTCCCAGGTAGACCTGGTTTGAACCAGTTCCAAGCAATAATATCAACTTTCCACCTTAAAATGAAATTCCCATCCAGTGGAAGAATTGGAGAGGTGAGTTGCGACCAAAAAGAAGCAAGGGAATGCTACTATGTGTCTCTGAAAAAGAGGCTTAAGGGTGAAACATTGGGATTAGGGTCGGGGTGGAAAGGCGAGGAAGGAGGGTCGAGGTCAAAAGGAAAGAAAGCCCTCGTAGCCTCGGCAAAAAACTTAGCAAACTTGAAACCCTATGATGAGAATAAAAAGAGGCGAGTTGAGGACTGCATGATCGAACCCGCATGCGAGATCAAGGAAATTGAGTTAGTACCAGGGGACCCGAGCAAGACGATGAGGATTGGAACTCAGATGACCACAGAATTGGAATTATTAACTATCAAATTCCTGAGAGAGAATGCAGATGTCTTCGCTTGGAAGCCCTCAGATTTTGAAGGGATAGACCCCGGGGTGATAGTGCACAGGTTAAACGTGGATCCCCAGGTCCGGCCCGTCCAGCAAAAGAAGAGGAATCATGGGGTCATGAAGAACAGGATCATAGAGGATGAAGTAAATAAACTGTTGGAAGCAGTTTATGTTGTCGATATCAAGTACACGAAGTGGTTGTCGAATGTGGTGGTCGTGCCAAAAACAGGTGATAAATGGAGAGTGTGCACAGATTACTCAGACCTAAACAAAGCTTGTCCTAAAGACCCCTACCTTTTGCCGCGGATTGATGTGTTAGTTGACTCCACAGCAGGATGCGCTCTCCTTAGCATGATGGACGCTTTCCAGGGGTATCACCAAATCTTTATGGCAGAAGAAGATCGAGATAAGGTAACATTCGTAACTGAAAGAGGGATCTTCTGCCACAACGCCATGCCCTTTGGGTTAAAGAACGTGGGTGCCACCTACCAACGGTTGGTTAACAAGATGTTTAAGGAACAGATTGGGGTCACAATGAAAGTATATGTTGATGATATGATGTTTAAGAGCCTGAACGAGCTTGACCACCTGGTGCATTTGGAAAAAGCCTTCGCTATAATGAGAAAATACAAGATGAAACTTAACCCATCTAAATGTACCTTTGGAGTTAAATGAGGGAAGTTTTTGGGGTACTTGGTTAGCGAGTGGGGGATAGAGGCGAACCCAGAGAAGATTAAGGCCATTACCGACATGGGCTCGCCTAAGTCGGTAAAAGATGTGCAGAAACTGACATGTAGGGTTGCATCCTTAAATCGGTTCATCTCGAGGTCAGCTGATAAGAGTTTGCCGTTTTTAAGATCCTGAGAAACATGAAGAATTTCCAATGGGATGAGGTGTGTGAAAAGGCATTCCAAGATCTTAAAGGGTACTTAGCCTCACCTCCTATGTTGGCAAAACCTATTTTGGGAGAGCCCCTCTACTTGTATTTAGAAATATCAAAGTATGCGGTCAGCTCGATGCTGGTCAGAGAGGAGGACGTGGTACATAAGCCCTTGTACTACGTGAGTAAGATACTGCAAGGAACAGAGGGCTGATACCTGGAGGTCGAAAAGCTGACACTAGCCTTTATGACGACAGCAAGGAAGTTGAGACCCTATTTCCAATCTCATAAAATAATTATTTTAACTAACCATCTCTTGAGACGGGTCCTAGCAAAACCGAACGTTTCAGGTAGATTGACCAAGTGGGCAGTGGAGTTAGGAGAGTTTGACAATGAGTATCAAAGCAAGAGTGTGGTGAAAGCCCAGGTCCCGGCTGATTTTGTAGTTGAGATGGTGGGACACGATCCCAAACCGAGTAAGGAAACATGGATGATGTATGTCGATGGATCCGCTATGTCCCAGTGCGGGGGAGCGGGAATTTTCCTCAAAGGACCCAAGCACGTGGAGCTCGAGTTCACTATTAAACTGGCTTTCGGGGTCACAAATAACGAAGCAGAATATGAAGCCATGGTTATAGGGCTGAAAGCTGCCAAGCATATGAATATTAAGAAGTTGAATGTTTACACTGACTCACAACTTGTTGCTCTCCCAATAGAAGGAACCTTTGAAACCCGAGAAAAGTCGATGACAGAATACCTGAGAAAGGTAAAGGAGCTCATAGCGGAGTTTGAATTCTGCCAAGTACAGCAAATCCCAAGGGAAGAGAATGAAAGGGCAGATGCCTTGGCTAATTTTGGCAGTTCCACCATAGGAACCCGAAAGGCGAACATAACCTTGCTGATAGTTGCGTGATCTGAGTTAGAGGATGCCATCCTTGAAAAAGAGATGGTGATACAAATAGAGGAAGGGGCAGCTTGGAAAGACGGCCTAATTCGGTACTTGACGGACGGGACCTTACCCGAAGACCAGAAGGAGGCTAAAAGACTAGCTTTCTGGGCAAATCGGTTCGTTATGGTCGGTGGGGATTTATAAAAGAGATCGGTTGAAGGACCTTTGTTAAAATGTTTGGGACCCGAGCAGGCTCAGTATGTGATGCGAGAAATCCATGAGGGTAGCTACGGGAACCACTCGCGTGGAAGGTCTTTAGCCCTGAAGACCCTCCGGCAGGGGTATTTCTGCCCACGATGAACCAAGATGCGGCCACCTTAGTGAAGAAGTGTGAGAAATGCCAGACCCATGCTAACATATCCCATCGACCCGTTGTCTCAATGGAGCCGATTCTTGTGTCATGTCCTTTGATCAATGGGGGATAGATATACTGGGCCCATTCCCAAAGGCTCGAGGTCAGAAGAGGTTTGTAATAGTAGCGGTCGAGTATTTCAGTAAATGGGTAGAGGTAGAGGCATCTGTAAAGGTCACGGAGAAGGAGGTCATATGCTTCCCCTGGAAAAACATAATATGCAGATTCGAGATTCCTAGAGTTTTGATTTCAGACAACATAACTCAATTCAATGGGAAGAAAATTAGAAGCTATGTGAGGAGCTCAAGATCAAACAACGATTCACTTCAGTTGGGAACCCTAAAGCTAACGGTCAGACAAAAGTGACAAATAGGTACCTTTTGAAAAGCCTCAAGGCCCGATTAGATGACGCTAAGGGGGGATGGGCTGATGAACTCCAGGGGGTCTTGTGAGTACATCAAACCACCCCAAAAAGGGCTACGGGAGAGACCTCGTGCTGCTTAGTGTATGGGGCCGAAGCTGTTATCCCAGCCGAGATTGGGGAACCGACCCGGAGATAATGTTGATGCTAGAGAGTTTGAATTGGAGATAATAGAAGAAAAGCAGGATAAGACGTACATCAAGATCCAAGAATATAAGAATCTCATCGCGCGGTAATACAACAAGAAAGTTCAATGGAGGAGCTTTGGGATAGGAGATTGGGTCTTGAAAAAGATGGAGGTATCCAAGCACGTAGGAAAGATGGACCCAAATTGGGAAGGACCATACAAAGTGGTGAAGGTAACTAGGCAAGGGTCATATAAGTTGGAGGATGCCAGGGGAAAGGAGCTACCGAGATCGTGGAACGTACAGAATTTGAAAACAAATTATATTTGAAAATGTAATGAACTTTGTAATGATAATTTTCCTCGTAATACGGTTTGATCGGCTTATTTTATTTAATTCCAGGAACTTGTTTTTCAAGCAATATTGTTTATGTCTTTCTTCATTGCAGCGAGAAAACTCCCAAGAGACTGGGATCGAGTTCCTGCGAGGGACCTGTGCAAGATCCCTGTGGCGAGAAAACTCCCAAGAGAATGGGATCGAGTTCCCGCGATGGATCTGTGCAAGATCCCCACAGCAAGAAAATTCCCAAGTGAATGGGATCGAGTTCCCACGAGGGATCT
Source organism: Jacaranda mimosifolia (assembly GCA_018894105.1). Lineage (NCBI taxonomy): Eukaryota > Viridiplantae > Streptophyta > Magnoliopsida > Lamiales > Bignoniaceae > Jacaranda > Jacaranda mimosifolia. Next base: position 30,126,219 of record CM032121.1, read on the forward strand.
GTGCAAGATCCCCACGGTGAGAAAATTCCCAAGAGACTGGGATCGAGTTCCCGTGAGGGATCTGTGCAAGATCCCCACGGCGAGAAAACTCCCAAGTAAATGGGATCGAGTTCCTGAGTAGGACCCCCTCAATAAGATGGGATATTGAGATAAAGCATCGATGTTATAAAAAGTGATAATTAATGAAAATCGTGTACTTCATTAAGTTCAAGCATTTACAATATGGTTTAGGTCATCGGGCTCGCAGTACAATAGGGAATGGGGGTTAGGGGAACCCGATCCGGTAAAAAATAAAAATAAAAACTCTCATTTTAGTTGAATTTCTACTATACTTGTAGCCCAGTTTCTGTGGCCATTTCAGGGGAAGAGGAGCTTCGTGAGGAATTTCACCTCTCTCTGCATTTAGGGGAATGACCTCATTCTCCTCGGCTAAGAATACGAACTCATCCTTAGCCTTATCTTCTTCCGGGAGTCCCCTCGAGGGGTAATCTTTTAGATCTACGTCTTTGGTAGGGTCGAGCTGCTCTAGATCAAAGCCTTCAATGATCCCACCCAGGTTCTGAAGTTGGGCTTGGCACTTCAGGAAACTCATGTAGGCATATTCAACTGCATTCTCCTCAACCATGGACTCGAAAGTGCCAGACTTCTTAAAGGCACATGCTCCCTCCATTCTAGTGTCATCGATCAATTGCTTATACTCGAATGAGCTCTCGAATTCAGCACGTCCTTTGGAGCAGCCCAACTCATAGGACGCTTTCTTCTCCGAGGCGAAGGACTTCTTCATTTTCGAAAGCTTCTATTCTAGCTCCTTAATCTCGCGGTCCCGATCCGCCAGCTCCTCTTTATGCGACGCGAGCTCGCTATCGATAGACTGCTGAGTCATTTTTAGATTAGCCTCAAGCTCTTCTTTAGCCTCCTTGAGCTCCATGACCTCCATGTCTCGGGCTATGAAGCGGCTCTGCCAGTAGGTGCATTGGAGGGACAGCTGGTGCATGTATGTGATCCCCTGAAAAATAGATGAACGGTGTTAGCTCATGAACCCTGGCAGTTTGAAAATTTTCGAAAGACCCCACAATGTTCTAAACTTGCCTGCATAAGGGCATGGGCGCCATACTCCTCAAGTCGAGCAAAGTTCATGGGCGCGAGTAAGGCCTGGTCATAGGGCATTAGGCACCCCTTGTAAAGCTCAGAAGAAGTCTCTCCCGATCTCGACCGCAACACGGAGCTTTGATCTGTAATTTTCCAATTCTTACGTGCATCGTTCAGCAGGACCTCGCATCGAGCGATGATGTCGAGGTCACGGGATGACGCTAGAGTAGGATGGGGTTCGGTCCGTGCTTTCTTACCTGAGAGCCCCATTCAATCGACCCTTTTCCCTTGGACTTCTCCGAGAGGCTTTTATTGGATTGACTAGGAGAGGTCAACCTTAGGCTTTTGCTCTTAGATTCGTGCTTTCGCTTCTTGTCCTTGCTCTCGGAGGTTCCCTTAGCAGCGACCTCAACCTCAGAAGTGGGTTCGGCTTCCGAACTGGGGATTTGGTTGAGAAGAACAGGTTGTTCAACTGAAGCTACTACGTTGGTGGAATGGATTGGGGTCGGAGTCGAGGTCACAACAGGTGCGGCGGGCACGAGCCCAGAAGATTGTGCATTGGCCAGCATGGCCTCTTTCTGAGCCTTCATCTTATTGATTATCCTCAGATTCTTGCTCGACATGATTGAAAAAATAAAAACACAGAAAGAGTTATACTTTAGCCTGTTACAAATAAAGCTAAAATGGAAAAAATAGTTACTGGTGATAGAGAAGACCATCTTCTAAGGTCCTTTGGACCCGAATGTTAGCTGGTGAAAGGCCAGCGACCTTGAGAACTTCTTCTTTCAGGAGCTCGTTAGCCTTATACATATGGGTGGTCAGAGTGTCTATGAAATTTTCTCCCTACGTGACCTCATCCGACACAGAGAGCTTAGGTTTGCAATGCCTCCAGTCGGATCTGAACCGCCAAAGGTGATTAGCGGGGGCTCGGATAAAAAGAAACTTTTCCTTCCAAGGGCCTAAGGAGAAAGGAATCTTATCTACAAATTTACACGATGGTCGCCTGGTAAGATAATAAAACCCACACTCCCCGGATCGGGTCGAGTTCGTGATCGAGTAAAGTGACCAGAAGTGGGCGAAGGAAGGCTCGACCCCGAGATAAGTCATTACAATGAAAAAACAAAGGATATCTCTTATTGCGTTGGGGATGAGCTGGGCTGGGCACACGTCTAACCCTAAAAGTATGTTCTCTATGGGGTCAGGGATAGGAAACCTCAACCCCCCCTCCAACATCCCAACCGAAAAGGTAGCACAACCAAAAGGGGGGAGATGCATCTGATCTAACTTATTGGGGAATATTATTTCATAGTCCGAAGGGATGAAGAATTTTGACCTGCCCTCAGTGACCACTAAAGACCCTAGGTTAAGGATTATTACTAGCCAGGGTGACGTCACGAGAACGTACTCCTCCATCTCAGGATCCTGGATTAACTCGCTTATTGGGGTTGGAGGCGAACTCATCGGGTTCGGGTTCGGGTTCGAAGGATCAAGATCCTGGGATCCCAGAGGAAGAGGAGAAGATGAAGGACCCAAGAAGGGTACAAGTTGAAAGGAGGTCACGCCCTCAGATCCTGAGGAGGATGAAGTACTTTCATCTGACCCCAGCTGATAAGGGCTTCGAGTCCCTTCAGAGGAGGAACTCGAACTCAGACTCGAGTTTGAGGCCATTATTAGAGGAAAAGACAAACCTAATGAAGCGGGTCTTGGGTTGGTGATGGCAAAGGGATATCGAAATCTTAGAAGGCTAGCAGAGCAGAGCGGAGAAAAAATTAAATAAAGTAGTGGAATAACCCTCGGGAATTTATAGAGGAAAAGGAAACAGTTCATTCCCCGAGGCAGCATCAACGGCCCTTATTAAAGGGTCTTCATCAGACGGCTATGGAAAATCAGCATCTACTTCCATAATTGCATAGGTTTATCTCCCCAGGTAGGAGCAGGAACCAATGCACTTACGAAGTGGGGGAGTTAATTATGGTAATTATTGTTGTAGGCACATTAAAAGACTATTCAAACCTTCGTTAATAAAGAAAATACCACCACAGGATTGGATCTGCGTCTTTTTACGCGGGTCGGGTCACGACCCGATTAGACCCGACCCGACCCGACCCAAATGCTAGACTGTAGATCAACCCGTGATCCCACGCTTGGAATAGCGCCAGTTCGATTCGTACGAAAAGTACCAATCGCTGACTATAAAGAGCACAGTTCCAGGTCACATCACGTATCTATCGATCATAAGCTATTTATATCCAGTTTCATCTAAATCTAGAGCTCGAACTTAATTAATCACCTCACTAATTTAGGCATCGAAGGGCCTTAGCTGAGGGCGATCTCAGCTAGCCTAACGTGTTCTCTTGTGATCAGGTCAGAGGCCCAAAATTCACTTGTATGGTTCGGGTCAAGGTGGTTACTGCGATCAAGGGCACTTTTGACATTTTGGATCGAGGTCTTAGTCGTGGAACTTGAGCCGCATCAATACCATCAAGTCATCCTACTTTCAATTGGATGCTTAGCTTTTCAAATTGAAAGCATAGTTTTTATTTATTTCTAACATTCATTTTAACTTGCCTTATCTTACTTTAGTCTTGATTAGTTTGATGACTAGATAAAATTAATTAATTATTAGTTTCTAATTTTTTTGGTAGTTGCATTTTACTTGGAGCATACACCATCTGCAAGCCTACTTCGCACTCTCTGCGAGCCTAACTCGTGTTCTCCATAAGTCTTGGCTATATTATTCCCTTCAACCCTTGGATATCTTTCACCAATGGAATGAGTTGTTATGTTATTTGTCCTTTGGAATCCCTGGCGGAACTTTGCATTTTGTGATTAACTTAAACTTTTTGAGGAGCTTTGTGCTTAGGAAGATGGGGGTCATTTGGGGTCTTTCGCGGAGGTCTACACTTTGCGAATTACTTATAATTTTTCCAAAGCTTTGCACTCTGAGAATAACTTAAGAATTTCAATGAAACTCTCAGCTCTTGGATCACTTAAGATTTTTGGTGGAGCTATATGCTCCATTCATAACTTAGCATTCTTGTGGGGCTTCATGCTCCGGAGATTGTCTTAGATTTTTAGCGGAGCTTTTCACTCTACAAAAGTTTTAGGACTTTTTTGTAGAGCTTTGTACTTCAGCGGAGCTTTTCACTATGAGAAAGTTTTAGGACTTTTTTTGTAGAGCTTCGTACTTTAGAGATTACTTAGAATTTCTTGCAAGGCTTTGCACTCAGGAGAGCTTTTAGGATCATTGATGAAGTTTCGAGCTTAACGAATGACTTGGAACAATTATAGAGCTTCGAGCTCCAGAGATTACTTAGGATCTTTGAAGAAGCTTTACACTTTGCTAATGACTTAAGATGTTATATGGTGGTTACTCTATTGTTGCAAGTATCGTAAGTCATAGCGGTGGCGAACCCCGATGGGCCAGCTGTTCTTTGATTGTTAGGGGCAGCCAGGGGGTCACCCCTTTCTTTCATGTTGGTTGCCCATGGGGCAATCAACTTTAGATGCAGCCACAGGGTCATCTAGTGGAGCTTCACACTCCATCATGACTTAAATTATATCCAGAGCTCTACGCTCCATGAATAACTTGGAGTATTTTTAGCGCTTTACTCTCTAAGAATAACTTAAGAGTAATTTAGGATCTGCACACTCTGTGACATCTTAGAAATTTTTGAAGATTTATGCTACATTCATAACTTAGAATTTCTTTAGAGCTTTATACTTTGTGAATGACTTAGAATTTTTCTTTTGGAGATTTTTGCTGCAGAGATCATTTAGGTTCTCTAACGGAGTTTTGTGCTCCACAAATGACTTTAATTCTTGATAGAGCTTTAGCTTCGGAGATTGCCTAGGATCTCTAACTGAGAACTTTGTGCACCACGAAGGACTTAGGATTTTTCAAAGTGTTATCTCCCCTCTCTCTTTCCCTTTAACTCTTTCAGTGCTTATTGAACAACTATATGTTGACTTTTGTTGAGGTTCATTTGAAGAGAGAAATGGGTAAATTTAGTGCGAGTAACACATCAGAGTTTAGTGTAAGGTAATGAGAGTAGGTAAGAGAAAAAAAAAGAATGCAGGTAATAGTAGTTCTTATTAATAAGAAGTAAAATTACATTTAAGAGGTCAAAAATATTATCCACACTCAATAAAATATTTAAAAATATAATTGATGTACCAAAAATTAGTCTAGTAATGTCATAACCATCATTTTGTGAGAGTAACATCTCTTTCTATTGTAAATAGTATGGGTGAAATAAAACATAATACATTGATAATTTTACGTTTGAGCAATTGTTGCAATATTTTGTTCTTGATACAAAAAAAAAAAGACCTTAAGGGTAAAAAGGTGAAAAAACAAATGGGAGGCCTAATTAATTAAACAAATAATAGAAAGGACCAATGAGCCCACCAATTAAACCCACTAAGATAAGCTTCCTAGGTAAAGTGGGCTAAAGCCCACTAAGGACTTAATTAATATAAATATTAATTCCTAAACTTAAAAAGACATTGAAGCAATCATTTGCAAAATTCAAGCTCTGACTCTACACAATGCGTGTCAGGAATAGGAGCTCAACATCATATTATTTTCCAGAAAGGACTCTGACTCTATTTCTATCCAACATCATCTTGTTGTTGATCATGGAAAGCTCCCTTCTAACATACGAAACGTTGAGGATGCAGGCGAGAATTAAAGTTAGAGACTCTAGCACCCTAGTGGAAACCCGAGGCAAGAATGTAGAGAATAATCAATCCGACGTATAGTCTCTTTGGGAGTTGAGCAAGCGCTCGATGCTCACCTACTACTAAAAGCGACATCCTTGTAGCATACTCCACTTCCTAAAAGACCAATGCTACAAATGACTCGAGAAGCACTGTTAGCATTGGTGGGAAATGCCTCCACACGAGTTCTAGCTAAATTAGTGGCCAAATATACCGATAAGTACTTTCCATAAGAGCAACCCCATTCCTTTCACTAGAGCCATGAAACATTATCAACCCTGGAGAGCATTGAAAATAGGCGAATAAGGAATGAGTCATGACCCTCTACCACCTCAACAAATTAACATACAATTTCCCTCCAAGTTTATCAATCACAGTGATTAAACAGCACAGCCTGGAGTTCCTACTTGCTCCACCATCCCTCAAAGTCAGGAGTTGTAGGAAATAAATACTTCTCTTTAGCTCTCGCTCTTCCTATGTGCAACCACTTTTACCCTGCCATATCAGTGAAGTTGCTTCCTTATTGCACAAAGATCACCAACCTCCTAGAGTTTGACTATACAAATGAACCCCGAGAACATCTAAATAACTTATGGCATAAATAGAGCTCTAGGACTTGAGCAAAGTTGCTTACTGCAAGGTGTCCCTGAAAAATGCTAACCAAACACGCTCTGACATAGTTCAATCAAATTATGGTCGGATCCACCATCTACTGGGAGCAGCTAGTCTAGCATTTTCTCCATAATTTTTCCATCAACTGTAAGTACCCAAAGAAAATGGGCTATCTATTTGTCTATCAAGAAAAAAGATAGAGAAGTTTTAAGAAACTGTATCAATCGATTTGTTCAAGCGGTTCATGAGATTCCACATATTAGCTAAGACCTCCTCTTACTTAATATTATTCAGAAAAACTTGAAGCACCAAATATTCTAGAAATCTACAATGGGAAAGCCACCCACCATCTTGGAGGAGCTCCTCATTCGACCGGAGAAGTACATCCATATTGAGGAAGAAATTACCCTAGTAGATGCAAATAAGGGCAAGACAAAAGAAGGAGGCAATATAAACAAGAAGCTAGAAGATCGCAACCTTATTAGATTGATCTCTAAGTATATTCCCTCGAACACCTCAAGGATGCATATACTCATAATTACTGAGCAATAGGACTTAGTCCAACACCTTTTGAAGATAGCAAATAACAGTAGAGATAGAAGTTCAAGAAATGGTATTTTTCAAATGCTAATAGGTATACACTACTGAAGAGTGTCGCAATTTAAAGGATGAGATAGAAAAGTTGATCCAATGTAGATACTTAAAAGAACTTATGGTACGAAAGCAAGATAGCATTAATAAGTAGTCCAGGCTAAAGGATGATGGAGACCATTGGCCACCTGGTGAATAATTGGGGTTAAGGAAAGGCAGCGCCAACATTAAACTGACAACTAGTCCATTACTGGCATCATCTTAGTGATCATAAGATGACACATAAGAGGTGATTCTTTTAATGCAAAGAAGGTACTTACAACAATAGTTAGGTGAGCACAAGCTCACATTTTGGAGCTAACTCTAGGTATAAGTGAAGTGCAACCCCCCTTCCCAATATTACATTTGGGGAAGAAAACCTAGAGACAATACAAGGTAAGCATAATGATGAACTAGTGATTTTAGCCTCCCCTACCAACTTTTAGGTAAAGAAAATCTTGGTGGACAACGGAACCTCAGTGCACATCATCTTCCATGACACCTTCCTTCAACTTGGTATGGATAATGCCTAATTGCAAAATATCAACATCCTCTTAGTGGGATTTACTAGCAAGACCGTAGAAGTACTTGGAGAAATCTCCTTCCCTCTTCCCTTAGGAACTCATCCTGGGAGGATCATGAAGATGGTGAAGTTCCCAGTACTCAATTTGCCTGCAATATTATTCTTAGAAGGCTCACCTTAAACCTCTGTTGAGCAATAGTGTCAACCTACCATGTGAAGATTAAGTTTCCCACTCCCGGCAAAACAAAAGACATGATTGGTGACCGGCTCACTATGAGCGAATGCTATGCCAGCATCTTAAAAGTCTTAAAACTCCTATCGCGAGCCTAGACAATACAAAAGGGTAGCACAAAAGCTACTCGAGAGACGAAGGTAATGGCTTAGCTTTAAACTTCACACTATTACAACATCTCTATAGAAGGTCACTCTTAAAGGAAGAAGTTCAAGTAATACAGAACCGCTATAAGAGGAACCTTTGAGAAGGAAAAACTACCTTTAACAACTAAGGAATACTGTAGAGATAGACAAAGTCCCTAATATCAATAAATGCATCCCTTCAGGCATAGTCCAATTTCTTTCAAAATAAGTTGTTTATTTTGGTAGATTATGTTTCATTTCTAGTAACTCAAGCAAGTTTTCTATTTATCATAAATAAAATCCATCCAAACTAGGGAAACGACAAATGTTTGTTTTGCAAATTCATTAAAACATTCAAGTGTTCTTGTGCATACTTGTCTCATGTTATAAAACAGTAATTATTTACATAAAAGGCACATTCTTGATAGGATCCCAAGAGGAATGCACAAAAATAAAAGAAAACAAGCAACAACATCTCTGCATGAGACCCCGAGTCAATCCCTCTATAGAAAACAAAGACCACTATATGGGTGTGCTACAAATAAAAACCGCTATAAATGGGGCATGGTAAAAAAAGATCACTATAAGACCCTCAAGAGGAAGCGTGACAAAGAAAGAAAAATATAAGACCTCCAAGATAGTGCATGACAAATCACATAGAGACCACCATAAGACCCTTAAGAGCGTGAGTTACAAACCCGCAATAGACTTCTATAAGGCTCCCAAGGGGATGCATGACAAACTAACAAAAGTTTACTATATGACCCTCACAGGAGTGCATGGAAATAAATAAATGACCATTATAAGAGCTTCAAGGAGTTCATGGAAAACAAAGAAATACTGGTATAAGACCCCTCAAGGGGCACGCAACAACAAAAGCTACTATAAGACCATACCAAGGAGGCACGCAGTAAAAACCCCTAATAGGGCGTGCAACATCAAAGGCTACTATAGAAACCCCAGAAGGCGCAATAATAAAAACTATTACAAGACTCCTAAGAGGTTGCGCGATAACAAAGATTGCTAGAAGGCTGCTAATGAGGCACATAGACATTAAAACTACTATAAAACCTCTAAAGGCAATGTCAACACTACTATAAGATCTCCAGGGGTGCACAGACATCAATAATAATGTAAGACTCTTGATGAGGTTCATAAAAACTAAGTCCTCTACAAAAGTTAGACCTCAAGGGCACTCACAATCATGTTTTCTTGCAGCAGAGTTTTGAGATGTAGGGAAAAAAAAAAGCCACAAGCACGAGAACATGACAAGGCACAAAAGACATAAAAAGATCAAGACAAGCATAAATCATACAATCATCCAATTAAACAAATACTGAAACAGGCGCAAAGGCTTATCAACCATCATTTAGAAAAATATATAAAGTAATCGGAATACTCAATTAGCAAATAATGCTGGCCTACACTACTCCACTTAAAATAAAATGACAACTGGCATACTACTAAAAAAATGAAAATAAAGTTGTCCTTAATAAAAAAGAAAAAAAAGATGCTAAATCTTAGTCTAACTCCTACTCAGGTGTTGTTTGCGGAGCGGCAACAACTGGATCCTCTGCTATGTCCTTAGTGCTAGCATCTAACAATTCACCAACCACCCTAGTAAAGAGGTTAAAGGGAATAGCATTGTCAAGCAGCATCAAGTCCTCTAGAGGGTATTACCTAGTCTTAGCCTCCGCCTCAATTGCCTCAAAGAATTTGTCAGAACCCTTGAATCTTTGACTTATTCTCTTGTGTAATAGATATAAGCACATTCCTAGTGGAGGACCCCAAAAACTTCCTCCAGGCATTAGTGCCCCAGCACAACGCTCTTTCAACTGCTTATGCTCCTTCAACAGCTTGGCAAGTTTTTCACTTTTCTGATCTTTCTCCTAAGTAGGTCTTGCAATATTCTCTTTGTGCTTATCTATCATAGCCACAAACCTCTCTACTTGATGGGACATGTACATTAGCAAGCTCAAAACCTACTGGGAAAAATAAATACGAAGTAAAATAACTGCAAATACAATAAGACAAATAAGTTGTGGAAAGAGAAAGCACTTACCCACTCTAAGTCCTCAGCAGCAAGCTATGTTAGCTGCAAAGAGGAATATCTCCAACTTCCCTTAATCATACTCATCGACTCTACCCTAAAGGTTATCAATGCTGAAAGTAGTCTTATTAATGTCATGTAAGAGTTGATACCATAGCTCCTATACAATCTATAGAGAAATAATCCCTTGCCTTCACCAATATAAAAGGGTTGAGAGGACCAAGGGCAAGTAGCCCCAGCAGCAAATTTCCAATCATACTTCCCAACCAGTTCTAAAACTACTAGCTCAAAACTAACACTTATGTTCTATTGAGGTGTTGTAAGAGAAGATAGATGCTAAGGCTTTCCAGAACATCTTCGTGGGGTACTTGGATACCATTCTATTGGCAAAGAACCCTACATAGTTGTTCCGTGGAAGGCCTCTCGTGAGAACTACCATTCACCTTCCAAGTGCGAATTCCCATAAAGTCAATCTTCTTACCAAGAGCAAGCAAATTAAATTAAATTCAGTAAAACATGGATGAATAAAGAAAAATAACAGAAGTGTTGAGGAGAAAATATGAATGCAACAATGAGTACATACAAAGAAGAAGCCAAAAATCAACTAAATACTGCCAGAATCATATAAATGTCATCAAAGGGGGAGACAAACAACCAAGCCTCATTAAAGAATTGATTAAGGTCACAATGAAGCTTCATTTAATGTATCAATGAAGGTGAACCGCTACAAGCATAAGGGAACCCCCAACCCTCATGTCTCACAAAGAAAAAATGACTCTTCTAAGGTCCTTTAGAAAATGGCAATCTACTCAGGCACCAACAATCCAGTCTAGGAAAAAAGTGAAAGAAGACCTCTTTCAGAGTCTTCCCTACTATGAAGAAAGCACGAAAATGGTCTAAAGAACTTGGAAGACCTAACTTCCTAAGACGATGCTGGAACCCTATAGAGTATATAAAGGAGTTCAGAGCGAACTAACTTAAAACATATCTCATAACTCCCAACTACCTCTAATAATAATAGATCAGGAGGAAAGAAAAATTTAATGCTAAAATATCCACGAAACGATAAAGTACTCTAGAGGAAGTGACATAATGCGACCATTTGAAGAAAAGTGAATAAACTCAAACTCATTAGCAAGATGGAGTAGTCTACGGTGCAACCTTAGTTGTACATATCTCATGTGTACGATATACAAATGTACTTAATGTAAACCATTTGATTTAAAATGTGAAATCATAATATTTCATTTTAATGATTAGTTGGCAACAAAATAAGTACATTTAACCAGCTACTTGTACGACTGGATGATGGTTAATTTTGATCATATGTTAATGTTTCATTGTAATAAAAAGCTGACTACCAATAATAAAAATTTTATTATTAAAAACTTATTTACCTAAACCAAATGGAAAATTTTTCTTTTTGGTCCTATAATTTAACTGTGTGTGTACTGTTAGTTTCAAACTTATGGTATTGAACATTTGTAGACCAAATTCTATAGTTTTTTAAACACTTTTGATCCTCCATCCAATTTTTCATTAAAATCTTGGCTGAAAATATTATCTATTTATGAAAAAAATTCATAAAATATGAAATGTCCATTTAACCAGCACTAAAAAAATTAAAAATTAAATACCACTAAAACCCTCCACAAAAATATTATATATAAATAAATACATATATAAAAATACATATATATGAATATATATATAAATCCCGTCCCCAATCCCAAAACCCACCCAAATTCGACTGCAATGGCCCGTGGCCACCCAGCCAAGCAACCAGATCTAGCCATGGCTTGCTTGATTATAGCTGGCAGGGAAAAAAAAAGGCAAGTTGGTGGGGTGGGAGTCATGGGACAAGGGGGCTGGAGTGGTTTGCGGTTGGGGGTGGGGTAGAATAAGATGATTATCTACCTGTGTGTGTCCATGTGTGTGTTGTTGTTTTTTTTAAATTAATTTATTAATTTAATCAAACTATGTTAAATGTATTTATATTTTTATATATTATTAAATATTAATCCAAAATAATTATTTTTTAACTTATTATATTTATTTAAAATTATTAAATTATATTGTCCAAGTTGATTTAAACTATATTAAAATTATTAAATTGCTTATTTAAAATTAAATTATATTGTTAGGATGATAGTTTTAGATTTTATATTTATTCTTAAATTTTTTATTTTAGTTAACAAATAAAGATAATTATATTTAACTATATTATTTTAGATATATTTATTATTTTAATATTATAAAATAATTAATTCAAAATTATGAAGTTATGTTATCTAATATAACACATTTTTTTGAAAAATATTTTTTAATTATTTTTTTGAATATTTGCCGAACACTTAATGTACAAACATTTTAAAATGTGAATCAACAACTTGTTGTATAATTAATGATAATCTGTTGTAAAAAGAATATGCTATTTAATTTAATGATACCTCATATGAGGTAAATACAAATATACCTCATCGTACACATGCCATGGTAAGACAAACTACCTTACGCTCTCAATAGTTATGACTCCCCCAGAGTGAGCAAGCAAGACAAATTACTAATACTAGTAAGACTCATATCGACAGCAGAAGCATCCTTAGACTCCGCTTCAAAAGTTTCTTCCTAAACTTGGAATTTAAATTAGATTTTAACTGATGAAGGAGATGCCTCAGTAACTAAAGACTAATGAATGCATTCTTAATGTATAATTCCACAACCAAAGGCTAGACTATAAGATACCCCAAAATGGGGATTCGTAAACTCGGAAAATGCAACAACACTACGAGGAGGACGACCCTCCTCATACATGCACCAACTTGGGACCACTGTTTCCACCCAAATTTGGACACCTCTCTCTCAAGTTAGGACTCCCTAAAAGCAACTGACTCAAAAGTGTTAGTAAATTGGAGTAATGTGAAGGAGTAAAAGAAAAGGTAAAAAGTTATCTTTCGAGCTCATCCTGGCAATAAAGGCAACTTCCCAAGTCTTAAGAATTATCAAATTGTTAAGTTCCTTGGAGGATGCAATTCGCTAGTGAAGTGCTACCTCCTAAAGGTAACAACAAAAAGACAAATTTCCCAAATATTTGATTGTTGATTTACTAAAATTATTTCAAAACTAAAATAAAGGTAAGTAAATGCAAACTAATAATAAAGTTAATTATTGTGGCAAGGTAAAATTATGAAAAAATAAATTTTCAATTAGAAATAGGGGGACTTGACGATATGACAAAATAAGATTCTAAGGGTAAAAAAGTAAAAAGCAAGTAGGAGGCCAAATCAACAAAAATGAATAAGGGGGTAATGAGTCCACCAATTTAGGCCCACGAAGATGGGTTCCCCAACCCTATTGGTCTGAGACCCACCAAGAACATAATTTTAATATAAATACTAGCTCCCAAAGCCAAAAAGTCATTAAAGCAATCATTTGCAAAACTCAAGCTCTGACTCTACACAAGTGTGTTCCTTGAGCAAAAGCCCGATATCACATTGATTTCCAAAAAAGACTCGACTCCATTTCTATAACACCCCTAAATTTTTAATTATAGAAAGTAAGGTTGAAAAATCAAAATTTTAATTTGAAAAAAAAATGCGGCTCAAAAAAAGAAATAAGAAGGACCTAATTGTAAAAAAATTTGAAAGTTCTTAAGGCCAAATTGGAATAAATTGGATCAAAGGGGTCAAACTAAGACACTAACTTGTCCTAAGGCTCAATTGCAAACTGAAATAAGGTTTTTAGGCCATGTGAGGCATTAAGTAAATCAAGAGTACTCAATTGAGGTCTTAGGAAAACTAATAGAGGTCAAATTAAGATTTTCCAAAACATAAAAGTACATATAGAATCTTCCCTCCCCATTTTCTTCAATTTCCACGTGCAACCCCTCCCCCAATCACCCCTCTAGCGAAATCCCATCGGCTCAACCAAATTGGGAATTTGACGTCCATTCTTGAAATTGATTTGAGGGTTTGATAGAGCTTAGCGAGGTGCGTCAAGGGGTGGAGGCGAAGCTCAATTCCGGGAGTAGTAGGCGACAATCTGGTAGCAATGCTTCAGTAGCTGAGATTCAGTTTCTTCGAGATGATAATCTGGGTTTATGCGGGCTACTATCGCGCGATGATTTGGCCTTGGATTCGGTCAGTTGGGTAAAACTCCAGTTGATCGATTAAATTAATCCCTAAATTTGATTTAATTAACTTATTAACCTAATCTTGAAGTGTATATAAGTTAACTAGACCAAATTATGTAATTACAAGTTATGCGATTAATAAAAAAACTTGTCTATAAATGGTGTGTGGACCCGAAACATTAATAAAACCCTAATTATCCTTAATTGTGTTAACAAGTACGTCTTGAATGATTTAAATTGTATAAAGTATACAATGGCCAAAATTTATAGAAAATCTATAAAATTCGTAGCACTTATGATGTCAAACTGAAGTATTTGGTTGTATAAGTTGTATGTATCGCTTAGTGGGCTTGGATTACTAAATTGGACCTTAGCCACTGTAAATTAAGCTAATTAGTGTAAATAAAGCCCTAACCTTGTGTAACGTTGTAAGGAAAATTATTATTAGAGAATGTAAGAAAATTCTACCAATTGACTGGACTATTAGGCATGAGCTCGGGCTAATAACTTAAGAAGTGATCAGTGACTCGGAACAAATAAATTCCTTATTAAGCATGATTTAATTATTGTTTAAAGGATACGGTGCCAACATTTTAACATTTAAATACATTCTATTGGAATAGGTGACGAGGATCCAGGGTCTCCCGGACTATAGGGTGTGGATAGCACCTTTATGGAGTTTTAAGATGAGGGTATAGCCTTTTTTTTGGGGAATTGAATTATCTCCATTGTTTAACTTCTCTATATCTAATTGTCTAAACTCGATTGTACTCATTTTGGTGCCCAAACTCCTTTTATGTCGTCAATTTTCTATCGCATATACCCCACAGCCTTATCGGTTGACCCTGTGTTCATTGTTAGTCTCCTATGAATATGTTGTTTAAAGAGGTCTTGTCGACCTATCTACTCTATCGTATCTCTAAGCTTATTGTTTTCATGATATTTGGACGGCCTTTTCGGCCGATACATATCATGTAACTTGTATTTGCTATTAGTGCTCAATTCTATTCATGTTCAGAGTTTGATATGTAATTCTCACATTAGCAATACGTCATGTCACCCTTGGGGATGCTCATGGGATGTTTCTATCTGTAGGGATGCCACAGGTTATTGGGCCCAAGACTAGGTCCAGGAAGACAACTGGGCGGTACGGACAACGGTAATTATCTCCCGTCTAGTACCCACTCACGATCTTAACTTGTAGATAGTTGGAAGTAGCTATCTGTGAATAGCGAGATCAGGCATGCGGCCAGCCATGCCACATGTCTATTAAGCCGAGTGCTCGGGTAATGGAGTGCTAAGGAAAATTGTTTATGCTATATTTGTATTCTGTTTTACCATTATATTTTGTTCTGGCAGCAATAAGGTCAGATTTGCCAACAGTCTACTATGATTTGAAAATGGATGCTATTATGATATGTTTTGTTACGACAGGTTTTGCTTGCTTCATGTCTCGTTTCATTTGGATTTCTATTTCGTCAATGCACTATCTATTCGAGTTCTATTCTATTACAACATCATTTTACAACTTCTATTTGTTTCAATTCCTCCTATTACTTTGCTTAATTATTCATCGTATTAGGACCTTTTATTAGTTTTCCCTGATTCTTATGCATTTATAATAATTACCTCCCCTTCCGCCTTTGCTAAGTCCTTCGGACTTATGCCTCTTTCGTGTTCTCAATTTTTTTTTCCTAGCTAGGTTGTAATAGATAGCTGCTAAAGGACTACAGGTTGTATTAGAACACATGGTTTTGTTACTAGCTTTCAGACATACAGAATCTAAACTCAATTTTGTAAAGTATTATGTTTGTAAGTTGAAGCCTAAGATGCCTCATGCAGATGATTGTGCTTGTATGGCTGTGATACTAGTGACAGTCGTAGACTTAAACTTATTATATACTTGTGGCATGTGTAAGTAAACTTAGTATTTCAGTAGTGCCTGTTCGAGTTGTTAAAACTTTAGTGTTAATAATTGTATGACGGTTTTGTAATCCTTGCGGAATGTTATATAGTGAATTGTAATAGTAAATTGAAATGAATGATTTTTGGGCTGTTGTGCGGCTATTTAAACTGGAATGTTTTTGAGGTGCAACTTCTATTTAGAATTATTGTGAATAAGATTGGAGTAGCACTTCCCAAGCAGGGCGCTACAATTATACGCAACATTAGACCCTTGTAGTATCTATTCTATACTAAATTAATTATGTTATATATCATTTCCACATAGAATTATAGTTTTTATTCACCAATTTTGAATGCCAAAAAACTTATCTAAAAGTTTAGTAAATTTTGTGCCACTCATTTAATGATGAATTTCAGTAAATTATGAATTATATATTATTTAAGAATATGATAAAATTAATTATTAAATAAAATGTTTATATATAGATATATATTTACTTTCACAAACACATGCATCTGGGACTATTCAAACTTGAATTCTAAATCTTATATTTATAAATATGAGAGGCAAATTGCAAAAATAAGATTGTAATTAATATCATTTTGTAGAAAAGGACCGGAATTAAGGCTTTGGCAAAACTAAGACCATAACTATAAAAAAAATCATAAAAAAAGGACAAAGCTTGCCGAAAAGTACAGTCACCTTCGGAATATGCTTTTGTGGCACTTAGTTGGCACACTTCATGCCTTGTCATGTGCCACATGTGCTTTAATAAAGAAAAAATTGTAAAAATAGGACCATAAGTAAGGCTATTTTGCAAAAAAGGTCTAAAACTAAGGAGCAGCAAACAAGATAACCAAACTTAAGAAGCAACAAGATAATAGCACATAAACTGAAATAAGAAGCAATACCATCAAATTTCACCCCATGCAAAATTGTTAATTTACTCGATTTTATGTCATTAGTCATTTTTGGATGAACCGGACGAACTTTGTAGCATTCCAGCATTGTAAATTTTATTTGATTTTGTATCAATAGTCATCTCAGATGAATCAAGGGAATTTCATAGCATTCCGATGTCATCAATTTTTGCTCCATTTTTTTGTTGCTCAATATTTCAATGTTATGTGGTTATCTTTTTTAATTTTACTGCTCCTTAATATTATGCTTCGTAATATTGGTTATCTTTTTTTGCTATTCTATAATTCTGGTCCTCTTTTGCAAAATGATATTACTTATGGTCCTATTTTGTAATTTTTTTATTAAAATATATATGGCATATGTCGAGGCATAAAGCTATACCAGCCAAGCACTACGTAAGCATATTCCGCGCTATCTGTACTTTTTGATGAGCTAACTGTACTTTCCGGCAAGCTTTGTCCTTTTTCTTGGATTTTTTTATAGTATAATTCTAATTTCGCCACAGTCTTAATTCCAAATGATTTTATTTACGGCCTTATTTTTGCAATTCTCCCTATATATGAGAGTAAGTATCGCTCAGTTAGCTCATGACTAATAGTACACACACACACACACCCCCAAAAAAAATACTATTCATAACTTTTTTAGATATACATGGTTAAGTGAAGATGTAACATGAGGTAAGATTTATATAAAGAGCATTTTCCAAGGCTACAATCAGCGCCTCTAAATCAATCTTAAAATGATTAATTAGGCAGGTGACGTAGTTAGGCTGGACCTAGGCCTGTCAATGAGTAGGGTTTTGCCCTACTCAAATCCATGACAATAGTACAAGATTCATACCCATACCCAGTAAATAGATATGAGACACGAACCCTACCCAGACCCATTAAAAAAATGAATTGGGTAAGGGTAGGGTCTCTACCTATAAAATACTCAAATACCCAATACTCAAAAAATACCCGATATTAAATATCCATGTTCCAATTCCCTCATTCCCAACTTTAATCTTTTTTACTCATAAAACTTTATTTAGTTACTATTTTCGTCAAAACTAAACCACAAAATATATTAAAAATAATTGATTTTGGACTATGAATATTTATAATTAGATCTGATCAATCGAATAAAAATTCTAAAATTCAAATCGGATTCGAATTAAAATCTGATCCATTGACAAGCCTACCTCAAATTACTCATTATTCAAATACTCAAATTTAACTACTTAACCCAAATTACTTAAATCAAAATTAAATTTATAATAATAATCATGGCATACTTGAAGTATATATTTAAAATTTTTAATATATATAAAATTAAAAAATTAAAATTATTTTGAATTTATTTATTTTCAGTAGCTTTGGACAATGGAGAAAGAAAGATTTTTACATTTTGGTGCTACATATTCAAATTTTTAGTAACATAAAATTAAATTTTTTTCTACTATTTACATATATTTGATTGAATATATTACATGAAATAATGAAAATATTTCAAAAAAAATGAAAAGAATAAAGTTAAAGAAAGAAAAAATAATATCTTAGAGGAAAATGGAGAGAAAAAAGTGATTCATACTCTTGTGGTTCTTATTTGTTTAATATATAAATTAACTAAATTAAATTAAACGACTAAAATTAAATGCATGCGCTTTTTTTAATTTAAAAAAGTTGAGTTAACTTTTTTAAAATATGCCAAGAAAAATTAGCCAATATTAATAAATTACTCTAGCATTCAATTATTAGTTAGTTTTAACATTTTAATTGACACTATGAACATTTGGAAAACATGAAAAAATTAGTCAAATCAAAACACAATCCAAAATTTGGGTCTAATAAACTAAACCCAACCATAGACCCAATGGGTCTTGGGTTTGATAGTGTAGGGTCTAGTTTGGGTATTTTAGGGTAGGGGTTTAATCAGATATATAGGGTAGAGTAGGGTAGGGTAAATATAAAATCTAATTATTTTGGTATATTGAGGTATGGATTTGAGAAGAGTAATACCCTACCTATTAACAGACCTAGTTAGACCTATTAACAGACCTAGTTAGACCTATAATTATGCATGCTTTTATGTTTTTACACTAACACTAATGCTTGCATGCGTTATATACTAGCAGTGAGAATTTTCTCAAACTTCAAAATAAATATAGTACGTGTGATTGTATTTATTGGATAGATTGATTGACTTTGTACAAAGATCATGCCGCACAACGGATGGAGAACAAGCAAAATATTTGGGTTCGTATTCTGCTGTGTGTCACAAGAGGGTAGGTTCAAAGTACTTAATGCAAAAATCAATATTTACCCTTATCCCCAAGTTCTCATCATACATAAATTGGGTAATCCTTTTCAGTTTGGATAGATGGAATTTCTTTTGGACTTGAAATTAGTTGGGCATCTAATCCCATTCAGATTTAAGTACATTTTCTTCACACCCCCCCTCCCATCCCACCCTTTTAACAAGAAAGCAACCAAGTAATATGCACTTTTCTTGCAAGAAAAGTATGTATTAAAAGTTGAAGGGCATGTCATGAAAGTTCTGCGAGTGTGAAGACAACAAGTTGGACTAAATAATCCCATAGATAATAATGTGGCAAATATGCTTATCATCTATATATATATATATATATATGCTACTCTTTGTTCAAAGATTGATTATTATCTTCACTGTATCATTATCTTTAATTAGCTACATAATATATATTAAAGGGGAAAAATTGCTATGGTCCCCCTTGTGACTGTCAAAATTGCCACAAAACCTCCCTATTAAAAAAAATACAAATAACTTCCTCATATTTTAGAAAATCATGCAACAAGCACCCCTGAAAGTGTTGGTGTAACTCACGAGCGGGTGCATCCAACTGGGTGTGGATTTTTGTATATAAAAAGACTATTATACCCTTACTTATCAGCCATTGGATTTTTTTTTAAGATATCAATGGCCTAAATTAAGTTCTATTATATTTTTCTGAAAAAATATAAATAGCATATTATGATATATAGTATAACATATATTATAATATATATAATATTAATCTCCCCCATCCACCCCACCCCACTGACTGCCAGCATCCACCGCAGCCACTTGGTGCCAAGGCCACAGCCATAGCAACCGACCCCGACACCCATTTGGCTGCCGGTGGAAACAAAAGGAATAGAAAAAAAAAAAGCCAGTGGCTAAAACAGTCGCTAGGCTACCATGGCCACATTAGCCATGGCAGCTAGTGGCCGGATCTAGCCAAATCCGACTAGTATGCACAGTTGTCATGGCAACCTATTTGTTTGGGGATAGGGTGAGGTTTTATGAGGGATAGGGGGTTGGGTGCTGGGGAGGGGTTTATATTATATACATTTTGTAATTTTTATATATATGTTTTAGATAAACTTATATACATTATATGTATAAAAGTATAAATAAAAAATATTATTGATATTGGCAGGCCCACCCTATAACATGGGTATGCCCACATACGATAAGAATGCTGGCCTAATAAACAAGCCTAATGAAACTAAGTTAGCGTTTTAGGTAAAACAAAATCGACCTATGAGATCAAGTTTCACTGACCTTAGAGGTCGAGACAAGCAGACTGAAGAAACATTAATGGCAGTTCCTGCCACCCATCGTATCCGCATTAAATGTGCCTCAACCACCATTCTATCTGCATTAATTGGTTTGACGGCACATAGCATCTGCAATAAATAGCGCATCACCTCCGCATTAATGGAAGTATGGTTCCTCCTTTCGGCGAACCAGCCATGTGTAAGGCCATAGGCTAGGTCAAAATAACCTATATTACCCCTATCAAGGAGATAACTTAATTTGAAACACGTCAAGGTGAAACTCATCTTTTTACCCCTTAGCTAAAACTATAAATACCATTTCATTCAAAGATTACGGTACGTTCACACACATTCTTTGAACTATTACTATGTTCAATTACTTCTAGGTCGAGATATTGACTTAATCATCGAAGGGGTCTTAGCCGAGGACCCTCTCGGCTAGCCTGACGTTTGTTCTGTGGCTGTAGGATCCAACCTACATCTCCAAATTCTATCTTTCTAGTCAACTTAACCCAGCAGGTCAAGACCCAGAGGACCATCATACCAAAATTGACATCATCATTTAACGCCATCAATAGGACATAGAATCTACAGCCGAAAATGGTTAACATTAGTGAACCACTTCCGAAAGACAAAGTGATCGAAGATCACCACCGTATCCCCCAGCACCACCATAATCTCAGTCGGACCAGCAAGTTGAATGTCCCAATTCTCAGCCGAAGCAGGTGGTCACTTTGACCATCCCTCAACTCATACATATGATCAATAATCAGATCTTCGCCTAACTTTCTGTGCAAGTATTTGCCATTTACAAAAGCATAACCATCAGCTAACGCTACACCACATCCCTCACACCATTAAGAACGACCACCACAAGAGGATAGAATAAGAAATAAAACTCATCACAGCCCCAATAGACAAATTTGAGTCCTGGTATATTTTCTCATGAAGAAGTTGCTATCAACCCCAGGAGAAAATAGCAAACTCGGTAGAAAACTTCGTTTGACCAATCAAGCCCAGGAGCACGAGCAGGTCAAATGCCAAAGACCTTAGCACAGTCGAGATTTATCTAGAGCTAACAGAGACGAATGGGAAGAAGTTTCACATCAAGTTCAACAACTCAATAGGCGATTGGAAGAAATTTTATGGAAAAATGTCGAGAGGACTCAACTTGACATTACTTCTAGATTTTGACGAGAAAGGGAATCCCTATTTATTCAGGAAAGAACTAATGAATGCTTGCAATTGATGCAAAAATTTTGACTGGATTACCTTGGTATACTGACCCCAATGAGCACCTCTTTCAATTCAAGCACATGATGCAGCTGCATAGCCACAATGATCACATACATGCAAAAATATTGGTCACCACTTTCCAAGGAGTGGCACTTGAATGGTTCATTAAGCTCGAGCTTGAATCTATATTCTCTTATGACTAACTCTGCTACAAATTCCTCCACCAATTTGCCAGTAGAAGAAAAGCAAAGCTGCCGCACACTCACATCTACACGATCAAGCAGAATGAGGGTGAATCTTTGCAAGACTTCTTCTTCAGATTCAATACTAAAGTTCTGAAAATCGACAACCCCATGATAGAATTTCTCATTGATGTCTTATTCCTGCGGTTGAAGCATAAAGAATGTGCTAATACCCTGGTTAGGGATTGACCGCGAACAATAGAAGAACACCTTGACCTTGCGGAAACATATATGACTTAGGAGGAGATGAATAAAATGAAGTATGGTGGAGAGGGCGACAAGAAGAAGGGTAAGGATAAGGATGACATGCACCAAAATGAAGGTCATCGATCTCCAATAAAGCATTTCACAACTATACCCCACTCAACACTCCTAGGAAAAAGGTGTTGTTTGCAATACAACCTGACAACTTACTGAAAAGACCAAGAAAGCTCAATGAGACAAAAACCCTGAAGAAATTCAAAAAACTATTGCCATTTTCACAGATAAAAGGGCTATGACATAAAGGATTACTTTAACCTCCAGGACGAAATTGAGCGCCTCATTCGACAAGGCCACCTCAAAAAATATATTGATCAGAAAGCACTGCAAGCGATGGCTCAAACTGACCAAACTCCCCGTAGAGAACAGTCGGTTAGCCCAAAAAGAGAAGATAAAGGGAAGTAGAAAGTTGAAGATGAGCGCCATTTCTTAAGAGGCGTTATTAATACTCTTGTAGGAGAACCAACTAGGGAGGACTCCAAATCAACAAAAAAGCAGGCTCAAAGACATCTTGAATCCACTAAGTTGAGGCAGGCCAAACCACTCTACCAGTTTTCCACCAGTGTGGACCCCATATCGTTTTAGATTCCGACCTTGCTCATTTGGGAGGTCAAGGCACGGAAAGCAAGTTAGACTGCCCTTTGGTGGTTTCCGTTGAAATAGCCAACTTTGAGGTCAGAAAGAACCTAATGGACAATAACAGCTCTGCAAACATCATCTTCTTGTCAACTTTAGACAGAATAAAGCTTGGAAAGTTGAAATTTGAGTCCGTCGAACATCTCTGGTTGGTTTTGGGGGGGGTTAGATATTGTGCCTATTGGATCTATAAATTTGTCCACATCTTTTGGAGAGGTACCCAAAAGATGCACACTCATGATCAACTGCCTCATTGTGACACACCTTTTGCTTACAACGCCATAATTGGAAGACTAGCGCTCAACAATTCTTGAGTAATAGTATCTACTTGTCACATGAAGGTCAAATTCCCAACAGCAACTGGAACTAAGGAGTTGCTATGTAATGTAAAAGAGGTATGGGTTGTTATACCATTAGGTCGAGGCAAATGAATAGAAAACTAGATCAAAACTGAAACCCTCAGGGGACATCCATATAATGGAATCCGATGAGGGATAGGCCAGCAAAAAGAGAAAAAGGGAAGGCACCCGAGTCTAGCCCACTGAAGAGCTCAAAATAATAGAGCTCGAACCTAAAAACCCTGACAAAACAACGAGGATAGGAACAAGTTTAGGACATCATATGGAATGTATACTAGTTGATTTTCTCAAGAGAAATATTGATGTTTTTGTATGGAAAGCAACCGACCTCCAAGGAATCGACCCCCAGGTCATTGTCCACTGTCTTAATGTCGACCCATCATTCAAACCAGTCAGACATAAAACAAGAACCTTTAATGCTGAGAGGACCCAGATCGTTGAGGATGAGGTCAACAAGCTTTTAGATACATGCTACATAGTTGAGTTGAGATACAATATCCTAGTTGGTTATGTAATGTAGTCATCGTCCCTAAAAATGAGGGTAGATGGAGAATGTGTAATGATTTCACTGATCTTAATAAAAGATGCCCTAAAGACCTATATCCACTGCCTCACATAGATTTGTTAGTTAATTCAACTGCAAGTTGCGACCGTCTAAGCATGATAGATGCCTTTCAAAGATACTATCAAATTTTCATAGGCATCCGAAGATAGTGATAAAATTGCTTTTGTGGTTCCAAATGGCTTATATTATTTTTTGGTTATGCCGTTTGGATTAAAGAATGCCGGGGCAACATACCAAAGACTGGTCAACTTTATGTTAAAAAACAAAGTCGTCCGATCTAAGAAAATCTACGTGGATGATATGATTATTAAAACAGAGAGAGATTCAAACCACTTAGCTGACCTCCATCACATGTTTTTTATTTTAAAGGCATCTGACATAAAGCTCAACCTAAACAAATGCACATTCGAAGTAAGAAGTAGGAAATTCTTGGGTTATATGGTCAGTCAAAGAGGCATTGAGGCTAATCCCAAAAAAATCCAAGAAATTCAAGATATCTCACCATCAAAGATAGTGAGAGATGTGCAAAGGCTGGTCGGAAGAATTATTGTTCTCAGGTCGATTTATCGCCCAATTAACAGATAAAAGTTTGCCCTTCTTTCAGGTCCTCAGGAACACATGGAAGTTTCAGTGGACAGAAAAGTGTGATCAGGCTCCCCTCGAACTCAAACAATACCTAATTGAGCCGTCATTACTTGTGAAGCTCGCAGTCGGAGAAGTACTGAGTTTATACTTGGCAGTCTTGATGGCAGCAGTTGGTTCGATTTGGTATCCACTCAGCAAGGTTCGTGTAAGCCAATATATTATGTCAGTAAGGTCCTCTATGGTCCCAAGCATAACTATTTAGAGATAAAAAAATTTGCACTCGCTTTGATCACCGTGGCGCGAAAGTTAAGGTTTTATTTTTGTCACATACTATCATTGTTTTGACAAATCAACCATTGAAGCAAGTGCTCTCTAAACCTGACACATCAATGAGGCTGACCAAGTAGGCCTTCAAGTTAGGAGAATTCAATGTCAAGTTTTAACCTCATACTACCATAAAGGTCCAAGTATTAGCTGATTTTGTGGCAGTACGTGTCGACCTCTCTACAGTAGTTGAGCAAGAGTAACAAATATGGTCCTTTCATATTGATGGATCGGTCACAAGCACAAGGGGTGAAGCAAGTATTTCCCTTTGTTCCCCTCAAGTTAAGGAATATAATTTTGCAATCAAGCTCAATTACCCAATCACGAATAATGAAGCTGAATATGAAGCCCTCATTGTGGGAATGAGGATGGCTATTGATATAGGGGTCGAGAAATTAGCAGCCATCCTGACTCACAGCTGGTTGCCGAGCAATATTAAGGGAACTTTGAAGCAATGGAAATAAGCATGAACACCTACTTGGCAGATGTCAAAAGAATTGAACAACAGTTCAAA
The DNA here is from genome assembly GCA_018894105.1 of Jacaranda mimosifolia. NCBI lineage: Eukaryota > Viridiplantae > Streptophyta > Magnoliopsida > Lamiales > Bignoniaceae > Jacaranda > Jacaranda mimosifolia. The sequence goes on from CM032121.1 coordinate 30,151,446, forward strand.
AATTTCACATTCAGTCAAGTGCCTGGTAAGAAAATGAAAGGGCAAACGCACTGTCTAAGTTAGCTAGCTCAATAAAAGGCACCAAGGAAAGGTCTATCACCTTCTTAGTCTCAAACAACCTACTATTGGTAACCTCCATCAGAATCAGGTCTCAGCTATCGAAGAGATGGGCCAAAGTTGGATGGATGAAATAAATCCTACCTCAAAGATGGAAAATTACCACGAGATAAAGTAAAGGCCCGCAGGTCATAAAGACGCTCAACAAAGTTTGCTTTAGATGAGTTTGGTCAGTTGTATAAAAGGTACATTTCAAGACCCCCATTGAAATGCTTGACATCAGGCTAAAGACAAGAGGTCCTATAAGAAATACACGCAGATATCTATAGAAACCATTTTGGTAGACGCGCATTAGCGCATAAAGTCATTAGGCATGGATATTTTTGGCTAACTCTTCACAACAATGCAGTCGAGTTTGCTTGAAAGTGCCCGTCTTGCCAAGTACATGCCAACATTTCTCATCAACCAACCGTGACTCTTATCCCCATACAGGTCACATAGCCTTTCGACCAATGAGGGGTCAATATTATCGGGCCTTTCCCAAAAACTACAGGGCAAGGGAAATACATGATAGAGGCAGTCGAATATTTCACAAAATAGGTTGAAGCAGAGGTTGTCCCCAAGATAACAGATGCTACAATAAGGAGTTTTCTATGGAGAAATGTCATTTGTTGCTTTAGTCTACCCAAAGTGCTCATATCTGACAACAGCACACAATTCTAAAGCAAAAAGACCAAGGAATGGTGTCAGAGCCTCAGAATTAGACAACACTTCATTTCAATAGGAAATTCGCAAGCAAAAGGTCGAACAAAAGTCACTAACAGAACCTTTCTGGATCACATCAAAACTCGACTAGAAGGTTCTAAAGCTAGTTGGGTAGACGACTAACCAGGAGTCCTCTGGGCCTATCAAACCACACCAAGAACTGCCACGGGACAAAGTCCACACAGTTTAGTTTATAGCTCAGAAGCAGTTATCCCTACGAAATTAATCCAACACACAACTCGAGTTATACTCTACAACCCAATAAGAAACCAGGCTGATAGAGAATTCAACATTGAAATAATCGGCAAGCTCCATTAACAAGTTTTCACAAAAATGCAAAGGTATAGGTCGATTATGGCCAGACAGTATGACAAAGGTGTTAAGCTAAGATGTTTCAAGGTTGAAGACCTTGTTTTTAAAAAAGTTGAAGTCTCCACAAATATCGGCATGCTCGACCCAAAAGGGGAAGGTCCATACTCTATGGTCAGAGTAGCGAAGCATAACTCTTATCAACTAGCTAACATGACTGGAACGAGCTGCCAAGACATGGAACATAAATAATCTAAAGAAATTTTATGTATAGAGTGGATTGTGCAAAATGGATGTGTTATAATGGATATCATTTTGCGACCCCGTAGTCGCATAATCAAACTTGCATATAATCCAATTATTAAAAAGTGATCAAGTCAACCCCGCAGTCACATGATCAAAATTGTGTATAACCAAGTTATTAAAGAATGATCAGGACGACCCCACAGTTGCATGATCAAATTCTAATATTTAAAATGGATCAAGTCAACCCTGTAGTCGTGTGATCAAATCTGTTTATAACCCAATCACAAAAGAGAGAGAGAGAGAGAGAGAGAGAGAAGAAGAAGAAAAAGAAAAAGATTCAAGTCGACCACATGGTTGACCCCTCCCTAATTCAACCATTATCTTCAAATTTTTAAGATCAGCATACGACATGAATTATTCTGGCACATTTTAAGTCAACCTCTTACAGAAAGCCAGATAATACGATGCACTAAAAATAAATTGACAAGTAATAAATTAAAGTCGACTAAAAAATGGAATTTTGATTGATAAAAAATCTCAGCATTAAACTTCTATAAACATTGAAATATTGTTCAACAGCCCCTTGGGGCTATACATCATTTAAAAATAGAAAAGTTACACAAGTACAAAACAACATAACTAAACCCGACACCCTCTCCTCATTGAGCCATTGCCTCAGCTGCCACTCATCGATAGTCTTGTATAACTCATCAGTCGAATCAAGACCTATATTTAGAGGTGGTTCCTTAACCTCTTGCTCAACCCCAATCTAGGGTGCTCCAGCGGGTCGAGAGGACCCAACCTCCTCCGTAAAAAACATACGTTCATCAGTAGGGAAAAATTCTGCCGCATTCACCTCATCATTCTTTATCTCCAAGGCAAACTCGCCTGCAAAAGCAAATTTTTCTCCTATTGAAATGACCCACAGTAGAAGAGGAACAACAACTATACCAGTTTCTTCAGGATGAGTGTTCTCATCGAAGGCCTTAAGGCGTTTGTTCTTTGTCACATCAAGTCGTGCCTTATCCTCTGCTCGAAATTCATAACCAAGGAACTTAATCTATTTCAATGCTTTATAGAATGTTTCCTTGGCATCATCCATACTGAATGTCACGCTCATATCGATAAATGCCGAACAGAGCATAAATTGTTGCACAACCTCGTTTCGAATTCCATGTAGCGTTTTGAAGAACTCAGTCCTGGCATATTGCAAAGCACTCTCATACCCTTGAGCTCGACCTGATTCAAAGGCTTCCTGGATAGAGTTTATTATTTTCTTCAGCTACTTCTTGGCCTGGCTCTTACCCTGAATAGCAGCCAGTAGTTCAATATATTTTCCCTCAAGCTGCTTCATCAGCTCGACCAACCTCAACTCCAAGGAGTCAACCTTAGTCTTAAGCAGGTCATTTTGCTCCTTTTCTAGCTCCTCGTACTTTTCCTCTACCTGCAGGCGGTTGGTCTCGCAAAGTTCATACCTCCGGTAGAGGTTGTACCCCCATTGCTCGACCTGCGAAACATCGAACAACTCATGAAGACATCAATCTTCAAACAATACATATGAAAATTCGACAAGAAACATTACCATATTTGCATGATACACAAATGCTTTCAAAGCGTTTAGTTGCTCATAGTTGAACATCTCGATCTGGTCCCCTTGAAACAAATCATCTATCAGAATGGCTAGAGGCAACACCGATGTTAGACCCGCACCCATCATGGTGGTGGTGTTCGACACCCCTGCTTTCTCGCTAAATCAGGGTTTAGGGAACGTCGAAAAATTGTACTAACGCTTAGGAAAAAGCATAGCATATGCGACCTCATCGATTTTGTCAACCTTTTCATTCATTTTTCAATCGCGGTCTTCTTTGGCGCACCCTGCGTTGTGACCTCAACAGCCTTTCTTTTCTGTTATGGATATGGATTGCTCGCTACTCCAATACTCACCACAGCGACAGTTGAACTTTCTTGTGCCACTTAGCCGACCCCGCTGACCAGTTGTGCAGCTGCTCAATGAGCCGCTGCAACCTTGCAGTGTTGCAGCGCTCCTGCACCTTCTATTACTTTTACATTATGATCTGTCTCGCACAATTCATAACTGGTTAACCTGCAAAATAAATAAACATTGAACAGAAAGATGATAAGTAGGAATAGAAAATTATTGACTTGCTAAATGTGCATTAGCATGCAACCTTAACTAGGTGATCGACAATCCCGCCAGAACTAAATTTCTCTCCCTTGTAAATACAGAAACATCCATCTCACCGAACTCAAGGAGATCTTGAATAAAAATGTTGTTCCAAGTTGGGTTCTCATTGGTGTTCATCTCGACCCTATCCATCATCTACCCTCATGGAATGGGGATCGAACCTAGAAGTATCTTTCTTTCCATTTTTAGCCATAAGAGGTGGATGGGGTTCCAAAAAATTTTCTATGAGGTCGAGCTATTAAATAGTAAAACCCCGACTCCCTCCACGGACTAGACTTCTGAGATATTAGCAAATGAAAAAGATGACTAAAGTTAGCCCATGAAGGGGGTTGGTCGAAAATGGCCATCAAAACAATAAAACTACACATAAGGGAGAAAAAATTTAGGAGAAGCTAAGTTATACAAACCTGCAGACCTTTTAATAGGTCGATTATAGCGTTAGCTAGAGGAAATTTGAGACCACTCTTCATGGCATCCTAAAAAAAAGTCATACATCCCTCAGGAGGGGTGTGCATTCTATCCACAGCCCTAAGTTTAATTAACCCAAACTCACTAGGAATATGGTATTTCGACCTTATCGACCTAAGATCACTCGATGACACTGTTGATACAATTTTGCTATAATAAGAGGTCGTAAATAACCTACTCTCGTCCTTGGAGGCTCATCTACTTCTTCTAAGGGCTTTGCCTCTCCAACCACAAGCTCAGAGAGCCCAGCTTTGTCGATAATAAGGTTAGAAGGACCTATCCCCTCATCCATTACCCCCTTAGTTGCACCTAAATTAGGTTGGTGGGAAGATCCCGGCTCCGCACTTGAGGACTCAGTTGAATGTGCCCTACTAGTTGAGGCATTTAACAAATATGTACCTTCCAAATCGAAACTAAAACTCAACTTACTATGCAAAGAAATTCACAGAAAAATTTAAGTGAAAGAGGATGAAGACTTACAAAAACTGCATGCAAAGAACTAAAGGTTGAAGATTGTTCAAAACACGACCAAAAATCTTCACTAGTCAACCTTAGTTAGTTGCGGTAAAAGTAAAAAATGAACAATGAAAATCATTATTTATAGGCGAGCTAGAATTCCAACCGGTTAACTTGATCGGTAACCGGCTACTAAATGCATAACCACTGGTCACCTATGCATATATATTCGTGTAACCACCTAAACGATTCCCGCCTTCCCAATTCTGGTTGAGATTCAAAAACTATTTCACACCTTTACAATTCTCTTGAGATACAAACTATGATTTTGGTCGATTCCATGCTGATAAGTATAGCTACTCCTCACTCTGAACACTGCACGATCGAACTATTGAGTGGGGGAGATTCATGATATAAACAAGCCCACCCCATAACATGGGTAGGCCCACATACAATAAGGATGCTGGTCCAACAAACAAGCCCAATGAAACTAAGTTAGCATCTCGGGTAAAAACAAATCACCTATGAAGTCGAGTTTCGCCGACCTCAGAGGTCAAGACAAACAGATTGAAGAAACATTAATGGCAGTCCCTGCCACCTATCACATCCACATTAAATGCGCCTCAACCACATCTTGTCCACATTAATTGGTTTGACGGCGCATTGCCTCCGCAATAAATAGCGCATCACCTCCGTATTAATGGTGGTATGGTTCCCTTTTCTAGCTAACCAGCCATGTGTAAGGCCATAGGCTATGTTGAAATGACCTATATTACCCCTACCAAAGAGATAACTTAATTTGAAACACGTCAAGGAGAAACTCATCTTTTTATCCCTTAGATAAGACTAAAAATATCCCCTCATTCAGAGATAATGGTACGCTCACACACACTCTTTGAACTGTGACTCTGTCCAATTGCTTGTAGGTCGAGATACTGACTTAGGTATCGGAAGGTCTTAGCCGAGAACCCTCTTGGGTAGCCTGACGTTTGTTCCGTGGCTACAAGATCTAACCTACGTCTCCAAATTGTAACTTTCTGGTCGAGTCGTGACCCAGAGGACCATCATACCAAATTGGCATCATCAATTATTAATAATGTATAAATTTGAAATGAATAAAAGAAAATTTGTATATATATTTATGTATAAATCAAAAAATATATATGTATATATCTATAGATGAAGTAATAGATGTGTATATATTTTATTAATATTAAATATTAATTAATTTAGAATAAACAAATGAAAATTTATATCATATGTATATATAAAAAAATATTTTATGCATACATAATTTATATATGTATATATAAAAATATATTATTTTTATATAATATATTTTTATAAATGGTAGATATTATTTAATTTGGAATGAATAAAAGAAAATATATATCATATGTATAAATCAAGAAATATGTGTATATATATTTTTGATTAGTTTATATATATGTATATTATATATAAGCATATTTTAAATTATGATGTATACATTTATAAATATTAAATATTATGTAATTTGAAATGAACTAAAGAAAGTTTATATATATGTATAAATAAATAATATATATGTATATATTTATAGATAAATTTATATATGTATATATAATATATAAGTATAAATAAAAATATATTATGTATACTTTTATAAATATTAAATATTATCTAATTTTGGTATAAATAAAAGAAAATTTATATATATATATATACATATAATAAATTCATAACTAAAAAATATATACATATATATTGATATTTATACATAATTTATATGTAAATATATTATTTATATTATTGTAAATAAAAGTATATCATATATCTTTTATAAATATTAAATATTATTTAATTTAAAATGGACAAAAAACTTATTAGAAAGAAAAATGATAAAAATGATAGATAAGATAAAAATAAAAGTAATATTAATTTTATTTTATTTAAGGGCAATTATGTCTTTTCGACACTCATGAGCAGCAGACAAGAAAAGGAAGCCGGTGAGCATGGTTTTCAAAAATGTTAAGAAAATTTTTTGTATATCTTTTTTGACATGGGGCAATTGTGCCTATTTATCATTATATCATAGGGAGGTAAATTGCAATTAGCCCATATTAAAGGAAGGTTCCTAATTAATCCTGAAGAAATAAACCAAGATACTAGGTAGATGATGCTTCTTGATCCAGATAATATATACTGGATACTAATGGAATGTCCCATGAATGAGTATCTCATCCTGCGGCTGGCTGTAGTTTGAAACAATCTTAATTAGGCAGGGATAGGCCCAAATCAAATAGTCCAACTATAATTGGTTAAGTCGGGATATAATTAATTACTTCCACTACAACAAAATTAAATAATTAAAGACAAATAAAGAAAGACAAATTTTAAGATAGTCACTGATGATAATTTAAGTAGGCAATTTAATACTAATTATTTTAGTAAAGTATTGTCATATTTTTGGAAGTCTATGTATTTTTAGACACATATCAGAATAGCTCATAAATAATGGTAAAATAACCCTTGAAGAATAAAATTGGTCTCCGATACTTTATATAAAGACAAATTTTAAAATGACCTCTCTCTCTCTCTATATATATTTTTTGCTACTACAGTTATTGAAGCTATTTATCTAAATATCTCGGTATGTATTGAAGACAATTTTCAAACTTTTAACTCAAAATTCTCTTCATAGTATTAAAAAAGAAAAAGAAAAGAAAAAAATTCTCCTCATAGTATTACTATATTATCAATTAATGATTTAGATGATTCGTTAATTTGGCCCCACTGGAAATAGTGTATCTCCGCAGGTACGTGTGTGGATGAAATTACTGCATACCAAACGCAATATGTGATCCGTTCTATAAGTTTGATCATCTGAAGTCATAAGTCGTTTTTATAACTTCTTATATATATATCTTTGTGTAGCTTTTAGACTTTTTAGGTTTCTTTTGAGTTTGGATTAATTCATGAGCCAAGAAATGATGGAATAGCTTTTCCGTTTGACCCTATTGTAGTATTTATACATCACACTCAAAGTAAATCTTAAATTATATATGCTAAATTTCTTTTAATGCCTAACGTACGTAGCAGCCATTTTTAGTTGGATTTGCATAGATCTATATAGTTGAATTTTGTTAAAACTAAAAGTAATTAGGTTCATGAATCTTCTTTTCAGCCTCAAAGAGTCAAGGGAAAGAAAATTGCTGACGCCTCTTCACTTCAAATCTTGTTTTGCATAAAAGATTGATTTAATATATAACAGAGTATTACCTGCTTAAAACTTTGTACGAATATTGATTAAAGAAATTTGACCATATATCCAAGCCCCTCTTGCGACTTACATGGAATATTTACATGCAGCTTCCAAAGTAATTGTGTGTGTGTGTCGAGGGATATATATATATATATTAGGACTTATAAGGCATGCTATGCTAACACAAATAAATAATTAAAAAATCAAGAAGGTTTTAACGATTAATTTTAATCAGTTACAATCAATAATAATATGATAATAACAATACTTGTGTGTATATAATGAAATAAATATTCATATGTCTAGTGAGATTTAGACCTAAAATTTGATACTAGCAGAGTTTTTTAAGTCTTAACCTTGACCATATTGATGATCAAAAAGTAAAAAAGTCTAACTTACAAGTTGGTATAAGGGCCTTACGCGGTAGTGTACACAAGGAAAACAATGCATTTTTCATAATAACCCGAAGATATATGCAGAGTGGATGTCATCAAATTCAGCTGCAAAAGCACTATGGGCATGGGGATGCATGCTTTCTCGCAAGGGAGAACCGTCCTTTGAAACACAGTTGATGGTGAAATGAATGGGGGTAGTGGGACCTTCCTAGTGTCCCGATTGAGTTCGGCAAACTGAAAATCCAAAGAACTCTTGCAGATCAGCTTACATGTACATAGGATAGGAGTCGTGGAAATTAATAATAATGTAAAGTTTGAGCATGCCAAGTGGAATGAGCTAGCTGGTAAGTTAGTAACATGCATGCACATAAGCGATATGGATGGCCTAGTGTTCTCTGAAAAAGCAAGGCTAGGCTTTCATGTTTTCTACTTTTCCGGTCAATAATTGAGAAAGGTACTCTTAGAGCAACAGTAAAGACAAACGAGTTAAAGTGGCGATGTTAATAGTCAACTGGTACTGAATTTGATTAATCATACCACTTTCACATTTACATTCACATTCACATTCACATTGACATTAATGATGTTTGGGATTTGAATTTTAATGAATATTTGATGGTGCATTAGTAAATAACAAAAAAATTGTCATATGAATAATTTCAAGTATAACGTTAATAATATGAATAATACAATAAATACTTTAGAATTTGTATCTTTTTATTTAATTCAAATTGATCTTATCTAATTTGATTCATGATTCGGAGAATTATGCTTGTCATATCAATTATAGTTAAAAGATTTAGATTAGGCAACCTCAATTGTAGCCTACTTGCCAGAAATATCCCATACTTTGAGATTGCTGTTTTAAACTCTCTTTATCATTTTTATTTCTCAATATTCAAAAATATTGATTTGAGTATGAAAAAAAATTCACAATCAAATCCCAGCGGCCCTCTATTAGTCCATTGTTATTGATTTATTTAAGGCATAAACTCCTCATTTTTCGTTTTATCATATTACTGCCGGTGTGTGTTCATCATCAATAATGTCACCAAATTTAAAACTCAGATTGACAAAGAGGGCTAGGCGCATGAGTGCTTTTAAAAATTGTGATTTTCTTTCTTTCCTTTTTTTTTTTTTTTTTTTTTTAAAAAAAAAACATTAGGATACCATTTCGACCCAAATTTATATTGATTCGATTTGTAACTAAAAAATATTTCTTAAGATCATATCGAGCGCCATTGGCTAGTATGAAAATAAATGATGATTCACAAAAATCATGACGAATAAAAGAGATCTATTACTCTACACTTGTTCTTATAATATCTACAGATAAAACATATAAACAACATAAACACTATCAATATCGTTTTCCATCTTCCTTTAAAATAGCCAAACAGACATTGTTTGCAGGTAGATCCAAGCCCATATTTATTACTTCGGGTCAAAGGTGTCTTTGCTATTTGCAACGAGAGAAATGAAGGGCGTTTTAAATTGCAAAGGCCCGAACTTTGGGATTGGGCTAAAATGTCCAATTGCTTGGCGGTTTGAATTTGATCTTGGACCCATCGTCAATTTGGGCTTCCATGGCTGTCCAAGCACATCGCCTCGATTTCATTAAATGGAGTATTAATTTAAAAATATTGACGAATTAGTGTTGCAGTAGTCAATGAGGAAAAGGCTTTTGTCTTTCTTTTCATTCTTTTCCATTTATTCCCTTACTTATTTACAGACAAGCAATTTCTTCTTTCTTTTTTTAATGTGGTAACGAACATTAACAATATCTCGCAGAGAGAATATGACATATAAATTTTTGTAAAAACAATTTAAGACAGGAATGGGGAAATGGATGACTGGAGTTGGAAATTAGTTTAGGTGGGTGTTAATAAACACAAAAAAAGTGTTTGCAGATTATTTCTTCCCAACTTAAATTTACATTTTTTATGTGTGATGTTAATCGCCTTTTTATAAGGTATGAAGGAAATGAGATTTAAATTTAGTTGATGTATTTCTCTACCTGTATTTCACAGCTGTCAAGTCTTGGCATTATTTGTTACCAAGGCAAAATCATGTGATGGGGGATATAACCAATTTGATTAAAAATTCAGTTCGTAGTGACAGAGGGTATCGCTTATTCATTGAAAGAAGAGCCTATATAGTGAACTGCATAGCAACCAATCCACCTATTAAAAATTAATACCAGATAAAGTACATGTAGTCTCGTGATTATACGAATAGATTACTCCATCATGCTCACCAAATCAGTCCATCTTCTATACACACAACCTTTGAAAAAGAAAGATGATCCACATCACAAAAACGCTTAGAGATACTCATGCATGTGAGTTTTTTAACATCCCACAGTTTCGACAGATCGTTCACCCTGATTATCTTCAATGCTTATTATAAAAAAAAAAAAAATCTATTTTGTCTCTAAAATATTTTTTTTTTTTTTTTGAGAGAGAGAGTCTCTAAAAGAAAGTTATGATACAAAATTTTAAATACATCAAATTTTCTTTTTTGTACCCTTTTCTATATATTCAATAATATTTACATGTCCAAATAACAACCATATCCAAAAAAATTTCTTATCACAATGTAAGCTCAATATTTGTTGACTTTTTATGGTTTTTTTAATTTATTAATGGATATGAAAATTTTACTTTATGTCAATACTATCTTCATAATTATACAAATTCTAATATATATTTTAAATGCATGTCGATTTTTAGTATAATAAATATGAGAATATATAAAAATTATATAATTATTCAAAAATATTTTATGAACAAGAAAACTGTGTCCAAACCATGCTAGTATAAATAAAAAAGAGTAATTTTTGTAGATTTCATCATATAAGTGAACTGTTGGTTGTGCAAAATAAATAATGCAATTAATCACGCAAGTGCACGTGTTGCAACAAGTAATAAAGTGATGAGAAGGGCGTCGATCCCATGAAGAACTAAATTATTAGCTACTAATTACTAATTTATCACACACTTGTTTTATTCAAACAAAATCAATTATATAAGAATTAAAATTAAAGTAATGAAAATAAGAAAAATGGTACTGATTAAGATTTTCATCAGGATATAGAAGCCTAGAATTATGATTTCATCAATTGAATAAGTTGATTACATAATTTTCTCCCTATGAAATTAATAACATGTTATTAGTCTTGAGTCTTATGCAATTACGAGGTTCCTCCAAATTACCCGCAATCAAATTTCTAATTTATTCCATTCACTATATTCCTATGTGAATTAACTAAATCATGGATAAGGTTGTACCACTCAACTAACTCCCTAGGGCAAGTAGGTATATTCCTATCCTACTCACAAATTAATTAATTCATCAATTTGAACAATTAATCCTAAGGTCTTATATTATTAATCAATCCATAGATTTTCTTTTCCAAGACTCCTCTAGGGTTTAAAGATGCACTTGACTGTTGATCAGACAATCAAATAGAAAAGTACACAATAGAAGAAACAATCTTAAGTGCTACTAATTTGATGGAAGAAAATCATGCATCAATTTATTCAAAAGAATCCATCATAATTCTAGAATAACGAATTAGTTCATGATTGAATTATCAAACAAAATGTGAATAAAACGAAACATCGTCTCAAATGCAGAATTAAAAAGAAAATCAAAGAAAGAAGAAGAAACACTATTCCTAGACGAATATAATCTGTACTTTGTCGTTATCCGAATCATGAATTCTCGCGATACTTCTAATCTCCAAAATAGCAAATTCAAATCTGGTCTCTAATTAAGTGTCTGAAAGGCCTATTTATAACTTATTAAAATAGTCTTCTAATTAAAATAGGACTCAAATAAATAAAGACTCTTCTGCCCATCCTTAATTAGATTATGAGGTGTCAGTATCCTGCTAGCATTCACACCCACTTGTGTCAATTTGTCCCTTTTTGTAATTTATCCACTTGTATTCTTGCAATTCTAAATTTTCATCAATTAACAAGGGAATTATAATTTTTTAAACAAGAAAATTATTTGTTAAGTCCTAAATATAATATTAAAATTAATACTAATAGGGACTTAACAAACACCCCCAAAACTTAATACGTTGCTTGCCCTCGAGCAACATAAAGAAAAGACTCAAAGACACTCGAGCCGGTTAAAAGACAACGAATCTTTTTCTTTCTATCTTTCTATTATTTAGATAATAATATAATAATAGAAAGATCTCTTTTTTATGACTTCTACTTATCGATCCCAGTCCAGAAAATGACCAGGTCCCTATTGATGAATGAAAGAAAGGGTTTATGAGCCCTAGCCCTGTAAGCTCACACTTGTGTAGAGTAGATCGTTCAACACCTACAGCACAAACCTATTTTTGACCTATTGGTCCTAGTATCATAGGCGATCGAACGGCCGCCCCCTAATTACTAGACCGACCTGCTATAATAATTCCATAAACACCTAGCGAAGATATGGCAAACAAATAAAGTAGCCCTATGTTAAGAAAAACAAATCAACACTAAATTGCATGCTCAAAAATATCACTTCTTTTTGTTATTCTCATAACTACTTCAAAGCTATGCTCGTAGTCAACCATAATTGTGATCTAATTTCACTATGTACAAATAGGCAGATACAATGTTCAAATGAATCCCCGTGTATGTGTGTGATTTCTCTACAAGTAGTTACTGGCAATTCAGATTTAATTTATGTACAAGTACAAGACTCTACTTTAATACTCCACAGGTTTGCTTTTCACATCTATCTCCACTAATGTAGAATATACTCAATAAAGTATTGTTTAGGACTTTTAGGTTGCGATTGCTTGTGAGACTGATTTCATACTTTTGTGTTTTAGAGATTTTGGGAATGTTTTGGTGTTCAAGAGATATGTGAATGGGAGATAAGGTTGTGATTGGTTATGAGATAAAGTGTAATTATTATAGTAATGTGATGGGTTGATGTAATTTGAACTTGTGATTGGTTGTGAGGTTGTTTTTGAGATATGCTTAAGAGATTTGTATGAGATATGGTTATTGTTTTGTGAGTTTTGGTTTTTGGTTTTGTTTGGAATTTTAGTAGTTAAAAAAAATATAAATTAATAAAATTATAAAATTATAAAATTATAAAAAATAATTTTAAAAATAATACAAAAAATTGCGTGTAGTCCAAAATAAGTGCCGTTAAATCTGTTATTTTTCCTTTTTGTTAATTAATTTTACAAAAAAATATTTTGCCGAATTAAATTATAAATTTAATGCATAGAATTTTATTTAATTTTAAAATATATTATATATATATATTCATTCACCAATTTAATAGTATATCCTGCAGAAATTAATATTATATTTTCAATCAATTAATTTTCACAATGTTTTCAATTAATCTGGTTAATTGAAAATTTATTTTTTTAATTATGAAATAAAATTGCAAATTTGCATATTGTCCAAAATTAAGATGTGGTATTTATTATTAATTTTTTATGTTAATGTGTTATCATAAAATTTAAATACTTAAAAAATAATTAATTAATTAATAAATATACTAACTTTTAAATTTTTAATAAATTATAATTTTGTAAAAGTTTAGTCGGACTTTTTTAATTTTTTTTTATAATTACAAAATTAAATGGAACACGCATATTGTCAAAAATTAACTTATGAAGTGTGTTATTTATTTTATACCTTACTTTGTCAGTGCATAAAGAACGTGACCATTATTATTTACGTACCTTATTTGTGAAATTATTTTTGACATATATGTGAGAGATTGTTTTATGAGTTTTGATTTTTGGATTTGTTTAAGATTTGAATATATAAAATAATTATAAATAATTTATAAATTTATAAATTGAAATTTATAAATCTATTTTTGGGTTTGTTTAAGATTTCTTTGGGTTTGTTTTATATATATATATATTGTTTAAAAGTTCTGTCCAGAAAATTTGATTTTTTTTTCAAATAAATTAGAGAGAGAGAGAGATATTTGAAAAAGGTGTGCTGTGAGATAGAGAGAGAGAAAGAGGAATAGGTGGCCTGCGAGACAGAGAGAGAAAATTGCAATGGTAAAAGAATGAGGCAGGGTTTTAAAACTTGTCTAGCCCTCTTGCCCCTTAGACATGAGAATGCCTCACAACCAAACACATATCCTGATGTGTTTTAGGTTTTAAAGACGCGAGACATGAGAAAAACCTAACAACCAATCGTAGCCTTAGAGTTTGTAATGTAGGCTTTGGTAAAGGTAGGAAAGATATAGATAATACTGACTCAATATCCATAGTACTTGTCCATCATCATCTCTTAACACTCCCCCAAACTTATTGAACAGTACTTTTCAATTTCTTTCTTTCTCTCTTTTTCATTTTTTGTTTGTTTTTTGTTTTTTGTTTGTTTTTTTTTGTGCTCATGCCACTATGCACATTTTTTTGTGTGTGTGCATGAGGCCTTATCTACACCTTTTTTTGGTGGAAGGAATCAAATCAAACTCATGGGCACTAGACTGTTTATTCTCATCTTCATAAGAATTTCAAATAGATCTAACAAGTAATTGTAGGATTTGTTTGGTGGGATCATGTGTTTAGGTTGGCTGTTGAGTTAGCTGCCAAATAAAAAGGATACTTTAAAATAGGCTCAATAGAGACTCTAAGGATAAAATATCATTTGGTAGGCCTGAAAGTCTTAAACGGGTCAAAAATGGCCTAAGTCATTTTCTTATTTGAGTGTTTTCTAGTATTTCACCTCGATAGGGAATCAAATAAATTCTAGAATCTAAAGTATTACGTATATTACTCATACATAAATGTTCTCTAAATCAAATCAATAACTAGAAGTGAGAAAGTGAGTGCTCAAAAATAGAGGATGTCATCCTAGCATTGCTTTTACTTAAAGTGCACAGTTCCATCATCACATAATTATAATTTTTCACGAAACATAAAATTAAAGGAGTAATATCTTCATTAATTCAAGAAGATTAATTTTTATACATGCAAGACATTGACTTAATTACTAAACCATAATCATAACCAAAATAAAAGAAAATAAAGAACTAAAAATTGATGCGCAAAGCACCCCCCAAACTTGAGAGGTACTTTTCCCTCAAAGTACTAATACTATCATGACAGAGAGAGCAAGAAAATAAGAGACACTAATATGAAAAATGATAAAAATAAAAATAAAAATAAAAATTAAAATAAAATAAAGAAAAAAAAAGAAAGAAAATACATCCTGATCAATCAACGATGTCATCGTCCTTCTCGACCTTCAAGGGTGGAATTACAACAGCAATGTGAGGATATGGTTGTGGTGAGAATTAGCTCTAAATAAAATTTCTCCCAGTAATACCTAAAGAAAATCAAGAAATTCAAATCCATAAATCAACATCCAATAATTTTATCTCAATTGGCATCCAAATATCTACCATTTCATCCCAATAATTAATCAATTATTTATCAAATAAACAACCACTAAATTTAAATTATTCAACAAATAATTTAACTAATTACAAACTCTCAAACCAATTAAATAGGCCTTTATAAATGAAAAAAAAAATACCTAAGAAGCTGCATGATAGTTTTAAGAATCAAGGAAATTCACTCTCATGGGCAAGTCCCTTCTAGGGAATGATTGAAATGCAATGCTGACACAGCCATACAGGAGAGCACTCATACCTTTGGCTCTATATGGATTTTAAGAGATGGTTGTGGAGTTTTTCGAGCAGCAGTTGCTCTTCTTCATCGAGGTACCATTACAGCAGGATTGGCATAAGCTATTTCATTCAAGGAGGCTTTGAGTTGGGTGAAAAACAAAAACTTAACTAAGGTGGTTTTTGAATTAGATGCTCAAAGTGTAGTGAATGCTATGTCTAATGAGTCTATGGATTTTTCTTATTTTGGGTCTGTGATTCTTGATTGTAAAAAGCTGCTTTCTAAGCTTTCTAGTTGCTATGTTCATTTTGTTCGTCACTCAGCGAATCAAGCGACTCATATTGTTGCTAAGGCGGCTGTTTCTATGTCTGAACTAGGTTCATGGGAAAACTTTGCATCCACATTTCTTTCTTCTGTTATTGTGATTGATTTGGAGTAAAATTCTTCACTTTAGCATAAAAAAATCTAAAATATTCTAAAAAGAGAATAATGAAGATAGTAGTGTAGATGGGTTTGTTTGAGAAAAAGAAAGTGAATGAAAGGAGTAGAAAAAAAATAAATATATATATATATATAGAAAAAGAAAAGAGAAGAAAATAATAGGAAAAGAAAATAAGAAAAAGAAAAAGGAAAAGAAAAGAATTAGGGGGGGGGGGAAGGATCGGCTGGGGGGGTTGCAGAATTTCATGCACCCCAGCGCACATGCCACTGTATCCAAGGTGTGAAAATTTCATTCCTTGCACTGGGGCGCAAGGTTTTCGTGCCCCGGTGCACGAGGTATTGTCTTTTTTTTTTTTTTTTTAAACACCAAATAATAAATCAAAATAATAATAAAAAAAAAACCAAAAAAATACTAAAACATGAAAAAGCAATTAAAAACTTGGGTTGCCTCCTAATAAGCGCTTGATTTATAGTTTTCGACTTGACTTTCAGGCTTCACTTGATATTGGTTAAGATGGTTGTGGATTGTTGATAATCAAATTACTTTTTCAGTAGTGTTTGATTCTTTTCCTATTCACCTTAAACTGCATTCTTGAACCAATTTCTTCTAACTCCATCATTCAATGTGAGAGGATTTCAATTATGCGAAATGGTCCCAACTATCATGATTTTAGCTGTCCTGATAATCATTTAAAATGGGAGTTGTACAATAGTACCTGTTCACTGGCTTTATTGGGTCTTTCAAAAATTTTCGATCACTCCTATATTTAGCCCCTCCTTTATATGACTTGGGTTTTTTATTTACCACACTAATTGCAAAACACTTGCCAATGTCCTTAGGAAAATCAAATGCTTTAAACACATTAAAAGTTATCTTTTCATCTTGGACCCTCATGGTTAACTCACCTTTTTGCACATCTATGATAGTCCTACCTGTGGTCAAGAATGGTCTCCCAATGATGATTGAAACTTCAGTATCCTCCTCCATATCCAACACAATAAAATTTGCAGGGAAAATATATTTATCAACTTTTACCAACACATCTTAAATTATTCCCTTATGATACTTGAATGTTTTATCCGCAAGTTGCAAGGTTATACTAGTTGGCTTGATCTCTCCCAATCCAAGTCGCTGGTAGATGAAATGTGGCATTAAATTTATGCTTGCTTCCAAATCGCAAAGTGCCCTTCCAGAATTTTAGTACCAATTTTGCATGGTATGGTGAAACTCTCAGGATCCATGAGCTTTGGAGGTAACTTCCTTTGGATGATTGCACTGTATTCCTCTGTGAGAGCCACTGTTTCAAATTTACTCAAACGCCTTTCTTAAATAAAATTGCTTTCATGAGTTTCACATAACTTGGTATTTGTTCTAAGGCTTCTACAAATGGAATAATTATGTGGTGTCTAACTTTTGCTTCTTAAGCCTCTGAGGAAAGGGTGGAGGTGGTTTAATAGGATTAATTTCTTCAGTTTTCTGCTTCTCATCCTTTCCTCTCTCAAGTAGCGATTCTTCTTCCAATTCCTCTGAAGATGGAGAGACATTATGAAATTCTTGCAATTCTCTACCATTCCTCGAAGAAACAGCATTGCAATGTTTCTTGCCTTCTCGTTTAGGATTTATCTCAGTATCACTTGCAAAGTTTCTTGTTGTCTTATACTCAATGCATTGGCTAATTGCCCTATTTGTGTTTCTAGTGTTCTTATTGGAACTGATTGACTTTGAATTATTGCTTCAGTTTTTGTCATGAACTGCATAAACATTTCCTCTAATGATGGCTTCTTTTCTTGAGTTGGTGGCTTTATTTGTTGCTGGAAACCTAGTGGTGGAGGTTTAAGGCCTAAAGTTTGTCCTTGATTATTGCTCCAAGAAAAATTGGGGTGTTATCTCCATCCCGGATTATAAGTATTTGAGTATGGATTATTTTGATTATTGTTGAAGTTCCCAACAAACTGTACTGATTCCAAAGTATGTTGACACTGATCACTGGAATGCGCATCCCTGCAAATATCACAAGTAATAAATTGGCTCTCTACTGCTTGACTTGATGTACTAGTTGGGTTATAATACTTGCAAGCCTGTCCATCTTCTTCGTTAAAGCTTATAACTACGCAGTCAAAGATGTAGTAGCATTTACCTCATAATTTCCTACAGCTTTCTTTGGTTGAGTTAATCTATTAGTTGTCCACTGATAACTGTTTGCAGCCATCTCTTCAAATAACTCAAATATATCCCCAATCTTTTCCTCATAAGTGTACTTCTTGCAGCAACATCAACTATTCCTCTTGTTTGTGCGGATAATCCATCATAGAGTGTCTGCACTTGAAGCCACTTTCTCAATCATGATAAGGGCATTTTCTGAGCATCTCTTTATATCTTTTCCATGCCTCATAAAAATGTTTCTTGATCAAATTGAACAAATGAAGTGATTTCCTTCCTTAATTTGACTACTCGTGATGGTGGGAAAAACTTAGCCTAGAATCTCTGTGCTAGATCCTCCCAAGTGGCAATGGATCTCGATGGCAAAGATAACAATCAACTCTTCGCTTTGTCCTTTAGTGAAAATAGAAATGGCCACAATTGGATTGCATCATCAGAAACTCTATTGTATTTGAAGGTATCACAAATCTCCAAAAAGTTAGCTAGAAGAGAATTTGGATCTTCTGTTGGAGATCCTCCAAACTGTATTGAACTCTATATCATTTGAATGATAACGGGCTTGATCACAAAATTATTAGCCTGAATAGATGGTTTAGCGATTCCTGTCTGAAAGCCCTGAATTTGTGAGATAACATAATCCCCCATATATCCATCTTCCTCTGCCATTTCTGCAGTATCCTTATTTGCTCAAAATAAAATAAAAAATAAATAAATAAAGTTTGAACTAAAACTTGGCGCTTAAAATTAATATTAGCAGAAACAAAATAATTTTCATTCCCTAAAAACTTGATGGTTGTATAAAATAAATAATGCAAATAATTATGTAAGTGCACGCATCGCAACAAGTAATAAAGTGATGAGAAGAATATCGATCCCACGAAAAATTAAATAATTCGCTACTAATTACTAATTTATCAAACACTTGTTTTATTCAAACAAAATCAATTATATATGAATTAAAACTAAACTAATGAAAATAAGAAAAAAGGGTATTGATTAAGATTTCCATCAAGATATAGAAGCATAGAATTATGATTTCATTAATCGAATAAGCTGATTACATATGAAATTAATAACATGTTATTAGTATTGAGTTTTATGCAATTTTGAGGTTCTTCCAAATTATCCACAATCAAATCCTTAATTTATTCAATTCAATATATACCTATGTGAATTAATTAAATTATGGATAATGTTGTACCACTCAACTAACTTCTTAGGGCAAGCAGGTATATTCCAATCGTATTCACAAATTAATTAATTCATCAATTTGAATAATTAATCCTAAAGTTTTCTATTGTCAATCAATTCCTATGTTTTCTTTTTCAAGACTCTCCTAGGGTTTAAAGATGCACTTGACTGTTGATCAGATAATCAAATAGAAAAAGCAAACAATAGAAGAAATAATCTTAAGTGCTACTAATTTTATGGAAGAAAATCATGCGTCAATTTATTCAAAAGAATCCATCATAATTTTAAAATAACGAATTAGTTCATGATTGAATTGTCAAACAAAATATGAATAAAACGAAACATCGTCTCAAATGCAGAATTAAAAAGAAAATCAAAGGGAGAAGAAGAAACTCTATTCCTAGACGAATCTGATCTCCACTTTGTCTTTATCCAAATCCTGAATTCTCGCGACACTTCTAATATCCAAAATAGTAAATCCAAATCTGGTCTTTGATTAAATGTCTGAAAGGCCTATTTATAACCGATTAAAAGAGTCTTCTAACTCGAATATGACTCAAATAAATAAAGACTTTTCTGCCTATCCTTGATTAGATTATGAGATGTCATCATCCTGCTAGCATTCCCACCAACTTGTGTCAATTTGTTCCTTTTTTTAATTTCTTCATTTGTATTTATGCAATTCCAAATTTTCATCAATTAGTAAGGGAATTATAATTTTTTATAAAAAAATTATTTATTAAGTCTCAAATACAATATTAAAATTAATACTAATAGGAATTTAACATGAATTGTCAAGTATTTTCGATTGCATTTAGGTTTTATTTAAAAAAAAGAAAATTTAAATTAAAGTGGCCCATCTGGTTAATTCTTATGGCCCATTTAAGCTGAGAGCCCGACCCGTGTCTTCCCCTTTTTATTTTATGCCAAAATAATGAGAAATATAACGTAACACCGCCTGACCCTCAACAGCAGTCAACCGCTTAACTGAGTAATAAAATCCCAAAGTCCCATACTCTCGTCTTTAACTTCTGCTTGCTTCGCTGGAATTTTTCTACTTTTATGTGTTGCTCTTTCCCTCGCATTTCTTTTCCTGCTTCGTCTGGTATAGCCAGGCGATGATCTCGTAGGGCGTGAACAGAAAACAAGCAAAAACGCGTACATAATCGCCGTTATTTGTAAAGAATTCTTACGTAAACCCTATAATTGTGTTTGAACAAGTGAAAACCCTAGAAATTGGCATAAACTGCCATGGATTTGCGTTTCCCCTATTCTCCGGCCGAGGTTGCCAAGATACGGGTGGTCCAGTTTGGTATCCTCAGCCCGGATGAAATTGTAATAAGCTGCTCTCTTAGATTTTCTTTCTTTTCTTTCTTTCTTTGGGATTTTGGATAATACTGGCTAATTTGGGAACTCAACTGGAAACTTTGTTTCTTGTTTTGCAGAGGCAAATGTCGGTGGTTCATATAGAACATAGTGAGACGACAGAAAGAGGGAAGCCGAAGCCCGGGGGTTTGAGTGACCAGCGATTGGGGACTATTGACAGGAAGATGAAGTGCGAGACTTGTATGGCTAACATGGCCGACTGCCCCGGCCACTTTGGTCACCTTGAGCTCGCAAAACCTATGTTTCACATCGGCTTCATGAAGACTGTGCTCAGCATCCTTCGTTGTGTTTGTTTCAATTGTTCCAAAATTTTGGCTGATGAGGTACTTATATGATGCCCCAGTTGGTAAACTACTAAGTTGTTGGAGTAATGGGAGAGATGTGGGGTGTGTGTGTGTGTGTGTGTGTTTGCAAAGCCTGGATGCAGTAAGAACTAAGAAGAATATGGATCATGC
Source organism: Jacaranda mimosifolia (assembly GCA_018894105.1). Lineage (NCBI taxonomy): Eukaryota > Viridiplantae > Streptophyta > Magnoliopsida > Lamiales > Bignoniaceae > Jacaranda > Jacaranda mimosifolia. The sequence continues at coordinate 30,172,853 of CM032121.1, forward strand.
TTCAATTACTAGTGATTGATAGATGACATCCAACTTCGGACCCTCTTATTTGCAATTGTTGATAAAATGTGAGTATTTCTTCTGGCAACGGACAATTTGAGTCGCTTATTTTGCCAATGCCACATGATACATAAAATAGGATCAAGAATAATGAATACTGTGACTCCATCATGTTATAGCTTTCACTTAGCACTCTTTTGGTTGCTGAAATTCTTTATATATCTCAGAAGCTCTGACATTCTTGTGCATTCTCCCACTTCCATCATTTATTGCAAGTATCACCATCTGCTTGTCATTTATTGGACTATGGGAAAATCAATTTGCAAGTGCAGCCTTCCTAAATGCCAAGGGTTTCTTACAAATGCTTATTATTGGTTATCCTTCTAGGATTTATTCTGCCTAATTTAAATCAGGTAAAATAAGAAATATTTTATGTTTTCAAGAAATAGATGAGAGAGTCGGTTTTTAGCAGAACCAGACAGGATTGTAAAGTTTGAAGTTTTTGGCAAAGTGAAACAAAACAGGCTTTTAGTTCTCTAGCACTTGAATAGCAAAAGAGTTTCTTAGCTAAAAGTTTGGTGTTTTGCCCTCCGGAACTTGCAATTCATTAACTCCAACTTCCTTCTTTAGATCGTCATAATCTTGCCTGAGTGCATAAGCAACAAATAAAGGAGGTATTATGCTTTTATGACATTAAATTATCTTTTACTTAAACTTGAAGTGAGACAATCTGTACTATATTATAGACAATTATACAATTTTTGAAGTTGGTCTCTCTGTATTAGCACCATCAAAGCCTGGATTGTGTCACCTTCGAATGTATGCAACATATACTAGAAGGTGAAACAATGCTTGCATTATGTGGTAAGCTTACTGTTTTGAATGAAGCATGTTAATTAATCCTCTTTGATTGTTTTAACAGTGTGAGACCGACCTTGTATGGTAAATTCAATATCGAGAAACATGCAATGCGCCTCAGCTAACTGTGTAATTTAAAAATCATAAATACTTAACACTGATTCAGAATCTTGGTTTCTCATGGAATGTAAGTATTAACTTAGAAACTGTTTGATGCATTACATTGTCTGGATGCATCTAATGCTTAATACAACAGTTCCTGTATAGAGTCCTGATATGTTGAATGGTCTAACTTCACATGAATCATGATTAATAGTTTTGTTATGTTAACAGTGGTAGTTGTTTGTTTTGTTTATCATCCCTTAATTTTTGCAGGATTCCTCGAATTAAAGAACTAATTTTCCTGATATAGAAGGCACATTAAACTTTCATGGACACAAAGTATATTATTAATCATTATGTTTGAATCTCTCCCAGGAGGATCCGAAGTTCAAGCAAGCATTAAGAATAAGAAACCCTAAAAATAGGCTAAAAAAGATATTAGATGCCTGTAAAAACAAATCCAAGTGTGAAGGAGGCGATGAGATTGATGTTCAAGGTCAAGATTCTGAAGAGCCTGTGAAGAAGGCTAGAGGTGGATGTGGTGCTCAGCAGCCAAAAATTTCTATTGATGGTATGAAGATGGTTGCTGAGTACAAGATCCAAAAGAAGAAAAATGATGACCAAGAGCAGATGCCCGAACCTGTTGAAAGGAAACAACTTCTTTCTGCAGAGAAGGTATCATATCCTGCATGAAAAACGCCTTTTAAACTTTCCAGCCTCCAACTCCCCCTCCCACCACCCCTTGATGCAGATAAAAAGATCCCAATCCACAAAGACAGAAAAAGGATGTTACCATTCATGTGTTAATCTAAAATATGTGCGAGGGTTGAAACATGATGCTAACCAATGGTAATTTCTGATTGCTTTTCATTTCAGGTTCTTAGCATCTTAAAGAGAATAACTGATGAAGATTGTCAATTATTGGGCTTGAACCCAAAATATGCCCGCCCTGACTGGATGATTCTTCAAGTTCTTCCAATACCTCCTCCTCCTGTTAGACCTTCTGTAATGATGGATACTTCTTCTAGGAGTGAGGCAAGACTCCATCTTGAGCTAGTCATTCTGTCATGGCTTGTTCTTGGATCATTAAACTGCTTTTGCTATTGTTGTTAGTAGTATAAGTATGGTTATGTTGTTTGAATAAATTGCAAAGTTACACTTTGAATTACCTTGTGTTGTGGCTTTGAAGCTGTACGAGACTCTGATTCTTGATTCTCTCCTTGCAGGATGATTTAACTCATCAACTGGCAATGATAATCAGGCACAATGAAAACTTGAAGAGGCAGGAGCGAAATGGGGCTCCTGCACATATCATCTCTGAGTTTGCACAGTTGCTGCAATTTCACATAGCCACGTACTTTGATAACGAATTGCCAGGACAGCCAAGGGTATTTTTTTCCCTTCTTTTCTTTATTGTCACAATATGTGAATTTCTTCATTATCTTTTATCTAACAAGTGGAAGTACCTTTGTCTACTCTAGGCTACCCAAAGATCTGGTAGACCAATCAAATCAATATGTAGCAGGCTCAAAGCAAAAGAAGGTAGGATCAGAGGTAACTTGATGGGTAAGAGAGTAGATTTCTCAGCTCGGACTGTGATCACGCCTGACCCAACCATCAATATCGATGAACTGGGAGTGCCTTGGAGTATTGCCCTAAATCTTACATATCCAGAAACTGTGACTCCATATAATATTGAAAGGTTTGTCTCATAATACTATGTTCTTTTGATTGTAAGCTTCTTGTACACTTTGGTTTGGTCAGTCGTCACAACTTGATCGGGAAATTAGGTTGAAAGAGCTTGTGGAATATGGACCTCATCCCCCTCCTGGAAAAACTGGTGCCAAATATATAATTAGGGATGATGGGCAAAGGCTTGATCTGCGTTACTTGAAGAAAAGCAGTGATCAGCATCTGGAACTAGGTTATAAGGTCTTGTTCTCACCCTTTATATGAGAATGATCAAGATAATAGAGTTCTATATCTAGTGCCTGATTTGTGTAATCAACAATGCAGGTGGAGAGGCACTTAAATGATGGAGACTTTGTACTCTTCAATAGGCAACCGAGTCTGCATAAAATGTCTATCATGGGGCATAAAATAAAGATCATGCCTTACTCGACTTTCCGATTGAATTTGTCTGTAACCTCACCCTATAATGCTGATTTTGATGGGGATGAAATGAACATGCATGTGCCTCAGTCATTTGAAACTAGAGCTGAAGTGTTGGAACTGATGATGGTGCCAAAATGCATTGTCTCACCTCAATCAAATCGGCCTGTAATGGGTATAGTGCAGGATACACTCTTAGGGTGCCGCAAAATTACTAAAAGAGATACATTTATTGAGAAGGTGACATCTAGTTGTTTTCCTTATAATTTTTTTTCTCGTATCAGGTCTACCTTAAACTAAGTTAAACTATTTTTCCTTGTTATATCTAGGATGTTTTCATGAACATTCTGATGTGGTGGGAGGATTTTGATGGAAAAGTACCAGCTCCAGCAATTCTGAAACCTAGGCCACTTTGGACTGGAAAACAAGTATTTAATTTAATAATACCCAAACAGATAAACCTTTTGAGATATTCAGCATGGCATCAGGAAACTGAAAAAGGATTCATAACTCCTGGAGATACTCAAGTTCGGATAGAGAAAGGGGAGTTGCTTTCTGGCACTCTTTGCAAGAAGACACTTGGGACATCCACTGGAAGTCTCATACATGTTATTTGGTATGTTCTCTATTTGTTTGAATTATAAACATATGGATGATAGGGGTTTAGCAAGATTGTGAACAATTAACAAGTGTTATTTTATAGGCTAATATTACTTTGTGCTGTTAAAGGAAAAATGAAGGTGAAGGAACGCTAATCGCTTTGAATTTACAATGTGCCCAAAAAATAAACTGTTGAGGAAATTAATTTTGGTGAAAAGAACGCTGGCAATTCTTGCAGTTTTATAAAAGGGGGGGATTTTGTGGAAAAATTTTGAACCCCAAGAGGAGTAGCATCTTCTCCATCTTAGAAGCGGATTTGAATCTGCATAGATATATATATGTATATATTTATATCCACACAATTTTTGATTTTAAGAATGGGCAAGAGGATCCTTATGGTACTTTTTCGTAGTTCCTCATTTGCATATAGAATTTCAATGTCGAAGGGAGAGAGTTAGGACATGGACGGTGTTTATCATAGTGTTTTTCTGTTTGACATAGGGGGGAGATGGGTGTGGAGATTCATGCTGTATCTGCTGGTACGATTGGGTTCTTTTTTTGTGATATAGCATCTAAATGGCTGTATCTATTTGTGATGCTTAATTTGAATAGGTAGGCAGTAGTGTAGACTTTGGAATACTAGCCCAAAAATATTCTTCCTTTTGTGTGTGTATTTAATAAATGGTGAACGCAATTCAGGGAAGAGGTTGGTCCAGATGCAGCTCGCAAATTTTTGGGTCATACACAGTGGCTTGTCAATTATTGGCTTTTGCAGAATGCCTTTAGCATTGGAATTGGTGATACAATTGCTGATGCTGCAACAATGGAGAAGATTAATGAAACTATCTCAAATGCAAAGAATGAGGTGAAGGAACTTATTAGAGCTGCTCAAGAAAAGCAGTTGGAGGCTGAACCAGGTCGAACAATGATGGAATCATTTGAAAACAGAGTGAACCAGGTATGCATAAGAGTTTTCTTCACATCCTACAGGTTGATGAAACCTGATGTGTTTTGCGTGTCTTAGGTGTTGAATAAGGCCCGTGATGATGCTGGAAGCAGTGCACAGAAGAGCTTGTCAGAGAGCAACAACCTTAAGGCTATGGTTACTGCAGGATCTAAGGGAAGTTTCATCAACATATCTCAGATGACTGCATGTGTGGGACAGCAGAATGTTGAAGGCAAGCGAATTCCTTTTGGATTCATTGACCGAACTCTACCACACTTCACCAAAGATGATTATGGTCCAGAGAGTCGTGGCTTTGTAGAAAACTCATATCTTAGGGGTTTGACTCCTCAAGAGTTCTTCTTCCATGCAATGGGTGGTAGGGAAGGTCTAATAGATACAGCAGTGAAAACTTCTGAGACTGGATACATTCAGAGACGACTGGTGAAGGCAATGGAGGATATCATGGTTAAGTATGATGGTACTGTCAGGAATTCCTTGGGGGATGTGATTCAGTTTCTCTATGGGGAAGATGGGATGGATTCTGTTTGGATTGAATCACAACCTCTGGAATCTTTGAAACTGAAGAAATCTGATTTCAACGACATGTACAGATATGAGATTGATGATCTAAACTGGAATCCTAATTACATGTTGCCTGAAGCTGTTGAAGATTTGAAAACAATTCGGGAAATCCGCAGTGTATTTGATGCAGAGGTCCAGAAACTTGAAGCTGACAGATACCAACTTGGGACAGAGATTGCAACCACGGGTGACAACTCTTGGCCCCTGCCTGTTAACATTAGGAGGCTTGTCTTAAATGCACAGAAGACATTTAAGGTTGATTTTCGAAGGCCTTCGGATATGCACCCTATGGAGATTGTTGAAGCTGTTGACAAGTTACAAGAAAGGCTTAAGGTGGTTGTTGGTGATGATTATCTGAGCATGGAAGCCCAGAAGAATGCTACTCTTTTCTTCAATATATTGCTTCGGAGTGCCTTAGCAAGCAAGAGGGTTTTAAAGGAATACAGACTTACTCGTGAAGCTTTTGAATGGGTTATTGGTGAGATAGAGTCTCGTTTTTTGCAGTCACTTGTGGCGCCTGGGGAAATGATTGGGTGTGTGGCTGCACAATCTATTGGTGAGCCTGCAACACAGATGACTCTAAATACTTTCCACTATGCTGGTGTGAGTGCAAAAAATGTTACTTTAGGTGTTCCAAGGTTGAGGGAGATCATTAATGTTGCTAAAAAGATTAAAACACCATCTCTTTCAGTATATTTGAAGCCTGATGTTAGTAAAACAAAAGAGAGAGCAAAAAGTGTCCAGTGTGCTCTTGAATACACTACTTTACGCAGTGTAACACAAGCCACAGAGGTGTGGTATGACCCAGATCCAATGAGCACGATTATTGAGGAAGATGTTGAATTTGTGAAATCCTATTATGAGATGCCCGATGAGGAGATTGACCCTGACAAGATATCTCCTTGGTTGCTCCGTATAGAATTGAACCGAGAAATGATGGTGGATAAGAAGCTCAGCATGGCAGATATTGCAGAGAAGATAAATCTTGAATTTGATGATGATTTGACATGCATATTTAATGATGATAATGCTGAAAAACTGATTCTTCGTATTCGTATCATGAATGATGAAGCCCCCAAAGGTGAATTGCATGATGAATCGGCTGAGGATGATGTATTTCTCAAAAAGATTGAGAGTAACATGCTGACAGAAATGGCACTTCGAGGCATTCCAGATATTAATAAGGTGTTCATAAAGAACAGTAAGCTGAATAAGTTTGATGAGAACGAAGGATTCAAGGCCGAGAATGAGTGGATGCTGGACACTGAAGGTGTTAATCTACTGGCTGTCCTGTGTCACGAAGATGTTGATGCAAGGAGGACAACTAGCAATCACTTGATTGAAGTTATTGAAGTTCTGGGAATTGAGGCAGTTCGTAAGGCTTTGTTGGATGAGTTGCGTGTTGTCATATCGTTTGATGGATCTTATGTGAACTACCGACATTTGGCAATATTGTGTGATACCATGACATATCGTGGTCACTTGATGGCCATAACTCGTCATGGGATTAATCGCAATGATACTGGCCCTATGATGAGATGCTCCTTTGAGGAAACAGTGGACATTCTGCTTGATGCTGCAGTCTATGCAGAAACGGATTATCTCAGGGGTGTAACTGAAAATATTATGTTGGGTCAGCTTGCACCAATTGGCACTGGAGACTGCGCCTTGTATCTGAATGAGGAGATGTTAAAACAAGCTATTGAGATCCCGTTACCCGGTTACATGGAAGGTGGACTTGATTTTGGCATGACTCCTGCCCGTTCCCCACTCACAGGAACCCCGTATCATGATGGCATGATGTCACCTAGTTATTTGCTAAGCCCAAATCTCCGGTTATCTCCTGTTACAGATGCGCAGTTCTCTCCTTATGTTGGTGGAATGGCCTTTTCTCCTACATCTTCTCCAGGGTACAGCCCCTCATCCCCTGGATACAGCCCATCATCTCCTGGATATAGTCCTACGTCTCCTGGTTACAGCCCTACTTCGCCTGGTTATAGCCCGACTTCCCCAACCTATAGTCCTAGTTCTCCTGGATATAGCCCAACGAGTCCTGCATATTCTCCTACTAGCCCATCCTATTCACCTACTTCTCCTACTTACAGCCCAACTTCTCCTAGCTATAGTCCAACTTCGCCAAGTTATAGTCCTACATCTCCCAGTTACAGTCCAACATCTCCTAGCTACAGTCCAACCTCTCCTGCATATAGCCCGACATCTCCTGCATATAGCCCGACGTCTCCCGCTTACAGCCCTACTTCACCCTCTTACAGTCCTACATCACCGTCTTATAGCCCTACCTCTCCATCTTACAGCCCAACGTCACCTTCCTACAGTCCTACCTCTCCATCTTACAGCCCAACTTCTCCATCGTATAGTCCAACTTCACCTGCCTATAGCCCGACTTCACCTGGTTACAGTCCTACCTCACCAAGTTACAGTCCTACATCTCCAAGTTACAATCCTTCAGCAAGATACAGCCCTTCTCTTGCATATTCACCTACAAGTCCAAAGATCACACCTTCTAGTCCATACAGTCCATCCTCTCCAAGTTACAGGTAATCTTGGCAGAACTTTTTGTATTATTTGCTCTTTCTGGCGGTTAAGTGCTAAAAATTGACTCATGATTATGTGAAATAACAAAAATTCATTTAAATGCGTGAATTTGTTTACGGATGTCTCATAACAGAGAACTGGATGACATCCTGAAGGTTAGTTAATAATGTAGGTTTCAAAAAAGATGATTACAAGGGATGCTAAATTGTTGTTGGCTTAATCTTCAACAGCATCATTACTTACACGGGACTGGTTAAGAATAAAATTTGTTTGGTTTATTTTATCATTTTGAAGTTTGCAAGTTTGGATTTCTCAAAGAACTGATAGAGGATAGTATTAACTGCATTTTACTCGAGAACTTTGAATTAAGAATTCTGACTGAAATCTTAATGTTTAATGTTTATTCTGTGCTTTGCAGCCCAACATCACCTTCATATTCTCCAACATCTCCATCGTATTCTCCATCTAGTCCAAGTTATAGTCCAAGCAGGTAAGTTGTTATGTGATTGTTTCAATTAAGGACTTCTTATATTCCTTTTTGTTTTTAATTAATTTTTTATCCAGTTAGGCGTTCTCCCCGTAAGAGATTAACATATTGTAACATTTGCATGTGCCCAAGGCCATTCTTCAATTCTACCCATTGATATTTAAGTTTCTGGTTTGATTTGGTATTAAACCAATGCCTATCCTGTAACACTGTCCTCCCCCTACTTTTTCTCATCATAGATTTGTTGAGCAAGTGCATTATAATTGTATAATTAAAGAAAGGGGTGCTTCAACAAAAAAAAAATGAGTTGATGTTGTCGATCTGAAAGACATTTAACTAGAATGACTTTGGGCTCATCATTATGACTCAATTAGATTCAGCTTTTTTTTCTAGTATGTTTGCTCTAGATATGGGACTAGTTGTCTGTGCAGACTTCAGTGTGTTCTGTAGCTAGTGAAAATTTTCAGGAGAATCTGTTTCATTACAGTGGCCTTTTTCAAGAATCAAAAGGTTCTGATGCATAAAAGCTAATCAATTCTGGCTTTTAAGTTGGTCTATACAAGTTTATTGATATCATAAATAACCAAAAATTATCATGTCAGATAAATGTAGACTAAGTGGGGAATCATTTCAGATCCTATGGTATATATTTCTTATGCAACATTCTGTATTGCATTTTCTTTCTACTTTTAATACTTGAGCTATGATTTTGCAGCCCCTACAATTCTGGTACTAGCCCAGACTATAGTCCTAGCTCTCCTCAGTACAGGTGAGCACAGATTATGATTACACTGAATTCAGCATAATTTAGTTAAAGTTGTTTGGTCCTCTTTAATTTTTGTCTTTGGCTTGTCTGCAGCCCGAGTGCAGGATACTCTCCTACTGCACCAGGGTACTCTCCGTCTTCAACCAGCCAATACACTCCACGCACAAATGAGGGAGATGACAAGAGTGCTAAGAATGACAAGAGCAGCCGGTTACATGAGAAGCAGCTGCATCGTGGATATGAAGGACTGGAGAGCTCTTGATCCTCAAGCAAGAACAAAAATTAACTAAATGATGTATGTATAGATTTACTGTTTGTGGTTGATTGGTGCTTGACTTGGAATGAATGCCTGATGTACAATCTTGTGTAAGATTTGAGTTTGTACAACACGAGACTAATTATTCTGCAATGCAGCTCTTGATACTGAATTACATGGGATTTGGGGGAAAAATTTTCTGAATTCTGTACATTAAAATGTTTCGGTAGGCTGTAGGAGAAGGCAGTTGTGGTTAACAAATTCGGTTGGGTTCACATATTGTTGGGTCGGGATAGAAATCCCTATAGACTTGGGCTGCCCTAATCCAAATAGGTCACCCTGAAACCCAGTAGTGCAGATGAGGATAGAGCTGTCAATTAAATGAATTTTAATTTGAATTCGATTTGATTATTTAGGATTTTTAATCGATAAAAGATTAGAAGGGTATAATTTGAATAAAAAAATTCATAATATGAAATAAATAAAGTGAATATGAATATGGTTCGATCTGATTAATAAATAATTTGAATTTGAATTTGAATATATTTAGTCTTATATGTATATAGTATTATATGTATGTATGTACAAGGTTATATAATAATGCTAATGTGGATATTTGAGTGGAGGTAATGAATACCAATGCAATATATTAAATTAAGTATTTTTTATATAAATTATTAGATTTTGAGCTTATTTACATGATAATTACATAACTTGTTTTTCTATTTTTATAATAAAAAATGATGTGGGAAGAATAATAAATAGAAGCCAAATGCAATAATATGATAAAAATGCAATGCAAATCTCAATTTGATCAAAATGAGCTTTTTTTTTTTTTTTTTTAATAAAATTTTGAGTCTATAGTTAGTTGATTGAATAACTAAGTATAACTATATATTTATAATGCTAAATAAGTACTATTATCAGCAACGAAACATAAAATGTAATGATTTAGTGAATAAATGTGATTAAGTTAAATTCTATTGTTGCTTTTAAGTGATTAATATACTTGAAAATTTATTCATTAATTTATTGTGTATTTTTTTTAAGGATGATTGTTTTGAATTGGATTCTACTAAATTTTTAGAAAAATAATGAATATATGATGATTTTTGAAATATTCAAATTTGAACTTTTATTTGAATCCTGATATGATTATATCAAACTACAAATTTGATAAATTTTGAATCGGATTTGGATCTGATATATTATTTTCGAATTCGGACTTGGATCTATCATGATCTGATCCGAATCCGAGATAGCCCTAGATGAGGACCCTATTTAATTTTGTTTTTGTTCTTTCTCCCGCTTTAATTGTTTTGGATTAATTTTTACAAGGGAAAAACAATATGATACCAAAAGATTTCGTTGAAGGCCATGTTTGATTTTCGCTACAATGGATCTCCAGTAAATACAAGTTGAAAGTGATACTTTAAATTAAGAATGCTATATCCTCTCCTCCATCAACGCCTCTGATATGTTTCCGAAATAATTGCCCTTATTTAATTTGTCCGACCTCTCCGAGTAAATCATGAGCTCGGCCTCATAGCTATGCTTCAAACTGTAAGATCCTCGAACTGACTTAAAGAACCTACGTCTGTTGCAGATCATTAGCGATAAATGCAAGAAAATGCCGCCAACATTCTTATTGGTCGTTAATGAGCTAAACTCCTGCAACATGCCTTCAAAATGGTGCTCCATCATTATATTCTTCCCAAGTAACCGTTTTGACTAGTTAGCTCAGTTCTTTATATATAGCTCGTACTAAAATCGTGCACTGTGTAGATCAGTTTTAAGAGCTCGGACAAAAGCTTGTTTCTAGCTCTCACATCACATAGCCCTATAGAACATATCAAACGAGGCAGATTAGCTCCAGGTTCATCACCATAATCATGCTTATAATCACACTACTACTTGATACTAAAACACTTAATGTAGCCTCAGAGTACATATCAGGAATCGTATGTAACTCTACTCGCCAAAAGTTTCAAGTGAATAGATCTTGTTTAATTATCCAAATCAACAATGAAGTGAGATTTACGGTGAACTAGTTTAAATATTTTGTACTACTATACTGTCAACACTGTCAAGCTCTAGCTACTGTCAGGCTCTACCTTTGCAAATGCTTTGGATGTGACAAGTGTCTCAAATTGATCGAGTATAATATATAACTAAACTTTGAACAACTTGTTCACTAGGAATACCTAATAGATACAAGTGAACATTTTAATCACAACTTATAATGTATTTAATTCATTAGTTCATATGAGATGGGATTGTAAGCGCAAATTTCTTTATTTGCAATAAATAAAATTACAAGACAAAAAAAATTATACAAATAAAATAAAATTGAAGCTTATCAAAATCATATGTGGATTTAATCTCTAATCTAATCCTCTCTGATTCTTCTATTCCAAATATGATCTTGAATTTAATAAGCTCTATGAAGAACGCTTGAACATCATTGATCTCCTTAAACTTGATTTGAAGAAAAATAACGTCAATCCGAGAGCTCCGCACCTTAATCTTGAGTCAAACGCCAAAATATATGAATTCTGCGAGGAACGCCTTGAATATCATGGATCTCCTTGAATTTAATTTGAATAAAATAACGCCAATTCGAGGGCTCTGCACCTTAATCTCGAATCAAATGTATATGAGCTTTGCGAAGAATGCCTTGAATGTCGTGGATCTCTTGAATTTATTTGAGAGAATTGTTGGACTAGTTCAAAGCTCCTCTCACTCGCTGGAATTTGTGTTGTGTATTGAATGAGCATTGGTCACCCCCTTTATATAAATGTTTAGTGGGAGACTTCCAAATTGACTTGAACTTTTTTGAGGGTTATCTCTTTGATAAGATAATACAAAATATTAAAAGATAATATCGTGTGTGAAGAGATAATATCAAATATCAAGATATAATATCAAATATCTTTGATTTGATTGGTCCATAGGCATAGACACTTTATTTTTTATACTTATTAATATTTGATTTGAGTACAAAAATAAATACTAGAATATTAATTAAAACTAACTATTTATCTTTTGGAATTAAATTTAATAAATTCCAAGACAAATAGAAAAATTTGAATTAAAAACCAGCATATTATTTTATATATATCACTCTTCAATTGGGCAAAAATTGATATGTCTACAAACGCCCCCACTTAAAAACTTGGCAAAAGATGTGCCAATCATCCACGCAAGAAGCAGGGCTTGAAGTATTTGAGAAATTTTCTTTCTTTTCTCTCAATTTTTCACATGCATTTGCAATAAGAACATCCTCGAAGCATTCCTCGAGTTATGATGCCCAATAAAAGGATCAAGTCATAACATAATTCAAAGTAAATATCCTTTTGAGGAGGGTAGGCCGTACACAGTTTATACTCATGTGGGCTACGAGTAACATACAGTTTAGGCTCGTGCGTCAAGGAGCATATTTAGCTTGAATAGACATTTTATACTCATGTCAATGAGTCCACTATTTGATTGACAATTTATACTCATGTCAAGAGTTTACTTTAGTTTGACTTAATAGACAGTTTACACTCTTATCAAGGAGTACATGGGGAGAATTTGAATATTTACATAGTTTATACTCGTACCTAGGAGCCTTATTGAAAGTTTAAGCTCATATCAAGGAGCATAGGGGGAAACTTTAAATATTTAGATAGTTTATGCTCGTATCTAGGAGCCTTATTGAAAGTTTAAGCTCATATCAAGGAGCACATTGGGTGATTTTGAATATTTAGATAGTTTATGCTCGTGCCTATGGGCCTTATTGAAAGTTTAAGCTCATATCAAGGAGCATATGAGGAGACTTTGAATATTTAAATAGTTTATGCTCGTACCTAGGAGCCTTATTCAAAGTTTAAGCTCTTATCAAAGAGCACATGGGAATACTTTAACCTGAGAATTTTAGATAGTTTAGGCTCGTATCTGGGAGCATGCATTATTAATAGTTTAGACTCTTATCAAGGACCATTTGGAATTTGAAGACTTGAGCTTTGGACTTGAAGACTGGAAGATATGAATATTTGATTTGGAGACTTAAAAATTTGAGTCTTGGACTTGAAGACTTAGAGACTTGAGCCTTTGAATTGAAGACTTGGAGACTTGATTTTTCGATTTGAAAACTTAGAGACTTGAGTCTTAAACTTGAAGACTTTAGTCATGGACTTGGAGACTTCAGTCATGGATTTGGAGATTTGAAGACTTGATCCATGGATTTAAAGACTTGGAAACTTGAAAATTTGGATTCAGATACTTGTGGACTTGAGAATTTTAGATACTTTATACTCTTATTTGGGAGTATTATTAACAATTTAGGCTCATATTGAGGAGAACTTGTAATTTGAAGATGAAAATTAATTGCCACCAACATCTTCATCATCTTCAGCATCACTAATTCTTCTTGTTCATCAAAATTCATGCTCATTTCAATATTATGTGCATGAGTTGCCAAATCTGCAAAAGTTTTTGGTTTAATTCCTTGAAGTATGTAGCAAAGACTCCAATGCATTCCTTGGATGCACATCTCAATGGCTTAAGCCTCCGATAATTGAACTTTGCAATTAACACTCAAATTTCTCTAGCAATTCATGTAGTTAATGACGGGGTCTTCTTTTCACTGGCGAGAGTTGGTAAGTTCTATCATGCTAATTTTCCTTCGAGCGTTGTAGAAACAATTGAGGAACTCTTGTTCTAGTTGCCTCCAACTATCAACAGAGCCTCCCTACAGGTCAACATACCAATCAAAAGCATGACCTTTTAATGATCGAACAAATTGCTTGTCTAAATGATCTCCATATGTCCCAACATTATTACAAGTTTCAATGAAATAAGCCACGTGCTGCTTTGGGTTGCCTTTGCCATCAAATTGCTGAAACTTTGGGGGTTGGTAACTGATCGGCATCTTCAAATTATCAATCCTTTAAGTATATGGCTTGGAGTAAGTTATAGATGACTTAAAACTTCCATCAAGCTTATTTTTGATAGTCTCTATGATAAACTCCTTCAGTGAGTTGGTGGGAGTTAATTCAGTGAAAACTTCTAGTTCTTTTGTTGCAATTTCATCATTTTTGGTTGATTGTCTCCTGGTGGATGTTTTGCCTTTCTCCTGATCCTTAATTTGTTTCTCCACCATGCAATTGGCATCAAGATTGTCCACTTTCTTCATCAATTTGGATATTTGAAAATCTCGCTCTTGGACATGCTTCATAAGTCCTTCAATGGCCTTCGTCAAATTTGTAATTTGTTCCTCTAAAATTGTAGCACTTGTCGCCATCACTGTCGCCGTGTTTGAGGAATTTGATGTTGAGTGGGGAATGGATGATGCAGATTCTTCTTTTGAGTCTCTACCATCTTCATTTATATTAACAAAGTGCGGCAACATCTTTTCCACAGCAAGGGAAAGAGCCACTTCTGAAGATGATTGCAGCTTCTTGGACATACTTCTTGTGACGACGCTAACACTTTTTGCTCCAGTACTTGAAGAATTTGATGTAGTAATTTTTAATGTTGCATTCTTGTTGGTAGCCTTTTGATACTTCAATCTTGATTAAAGGAAGAGATGAGAGGTAGAGATTGTCCCACTGGGCGTGCCAAAATTTATAAGCACAAATTTCTTTGTCTGCAATAAATAAAATTACAAGACAAAAAAATCATACAAATAAAATAAAAGTGAAATTTATCAATCAACCGTGGATTCAATCTCTATTCTAATTCTCCGATTCTTCCATTTCAAATATGATCTTTAATTTAATAAGCTTTGCGAAGAAAACTTTGAACGTCGTGGATCTCCTTAAATTTGATTTGAAGAAAAATAACACCAATCTGAGGGCTCTGCATCTTAATCTTGAATCAAATGCCAAAATATATGAACTCTGAGAGGAACGCCTTGAACGTCGTGGGTCTCCTTGAATTTAATTTGAATAAAATAATGCCAATTCGAGGGTTCTGCACCTTAATCTCGAATCAAACATCAAAATATATGAAATCCATGAAGACCGTCTTGAATGTTTTGGATATCCTTGAATTTAGTTGAGAGAATTGCTGGACTCCTTCAAAGCTCCTCTCACTCACTAGAATTTGTGTTGTGTGTTGAATGAGCCTTGGTAACCCCTTTTATATAGATGCTTAGTGGGAGACTTCCAGATTGATTTGAACATTTTTTAAGGTTATCTATTTGATAAGATAATACCAAATATCAAGTGTGAAGAGATAATATCAAATATAAAACTATATTGATTGGTCGATAAGCATAGACATTTTATCTTTGATACTTATCAATATTTGATTTGAGCATAAAATAAATACTAGAGTATTAATTAAAATTAACTCTTTATCTTTTGAAATTAAATTTAATAAATTCCAAGATAAATATAAAATTTTGAATTAAAAACTAGCGTATTATTTTATATGTGTCACTCTTCAATTGGACAAAAATTGATATGTTGACAAGGATATCAATATTTACAAACTCTACAAATTCAATTCAACTTATGTGTTGGATGAAATATATTGAATCTCAAAATTCACGCTCCACAATCTAGAACCATCATTCATTGTTTGAAATTGCTCAACAAATTAATAATTAAGACAATCAAAAGGATCAAACCACCGCAATCTATATAGGGAGAGATACGCGAATATAGGATAGGACTTTCCTTTTGGATTTGTCTTCTGTTCTGATATCCCTATAACAAATTTCAAGGACATAATAGTCATTTCATCAAACTTCAGGACAACCGACCATTTTGCTAATTCTTATTAATGCATTCGTTCTTCGTTCTCCATTTTTCTACTAAGTTTACTATTCATTTTCTATTTAAGCCCTAACCTTTGCCCTTGCTCTACCCGTAATTTCTAGCTTTCTTTCCAACTCTATTTATAGTATTTTCTTGTCCTAAATCTTATTTAATAGTTGAGGGTTTTTATTAGAATACTCCTAACATCTCTTATGAATTATTTTATAGTTTATTTCATATTATGAGCGATAGCTCATTACGTACTTCAATGAATATTATGATCATATCACTCAAATACCTTAGTTGATTTTAATTAGTTTGAACAATTGTCTGAATAATTGTTAGCACTATTAACTGGCATGGATTGGATGATTCACACTACAACAAATTGCATTTCATGTGACAAGATTTTGTAACAAAGGTAAATTTTGTTACAAATGTTATATTTATCGTAACAAAGTTGAATTTTTGTTACTAAAATATTTATCTTGAGTAACACAATAAAAATCTTGTTACTTTTAACTAATATTTGTTACGTTAGATTTTCTATATTTCATAGCTAAATAAAATATTCGTTACGGAAATTGTCATTTTGTCACATATAATATTTTTCGCCATCTAGAGAAGTTTATTTGTAACAAAATTGGGTACTTATTTTAACATGAAAATGTTCATTACAAATTATATTGTAACAAAATGTTTGGTTACTATAGTTAAATTAGTTTTTCCCCCAGAAATTTGCTCCCTCCAAAATTGAATTGTACACAATGGTAACAATTGTTTATGTTACTAAATGTAAATGACAATTAAATTAATTTTGCACCCACAATTTATGAGTTGGGCTTTAGCTCAAGAAATGGGCTTCACAATAATTCAAAGAAATTGTTAATTGGGCTTGACTAAATTGTTTTATAATTGCACTTGACCAAAGTTTTAGTTGATTAATTGATAAGTTATGCTTTATTATAAGAATTGGGCTTAAACAAGTTTAAAGTGAAAGAATTGCTCAGTTAGGCGAATTTCATTATAGAATTCAACATTACAATTTTTTTGTGAATTACTTGTTGAATTGGAATTTTTTTAGAAATTGGGTTTTAACCAATTTATAGTGGATTGTTTTTGAACTAGGTTGTCATTTAAAAAATGAGTTTGACTAAATTTATAGTGAATTAATTGGTGCTTTGGGCTCTATTTTAAAAGTTGGTCTTCAACAAATTTGAAATCAATCAAATGACTAAATGATTTGTTGGGCTAAGGAATTGAGCTTAGCAAAAATTTTAGTGAATAAATTATTGATTTATTTTTTTTAAAGAATTTGATGATAAACAAATTACAAGTGATAACTTGTGAATGAGGCTTTCATCTTGAGAAATCAACTTGACCAAATTTTGACTGAATAAATTAATTGGGCATTAGCAATTTTTCTTTTATTGATTGTAGTTTACCAGCTTTATAGTAAATTGGTTTATTCGTTTAAGAATTGGGCTTAACATTAAATTAAAGAATTAATTAATTGAGTTTTACCAACTTGTTTTCCATTAATTTGGGTCCATCAATTTTTTAGGGATTTGGTATTATTTGTTTAAAAATTGGGGTTGACATTAACTTAAAGAATTGGTTAATTGATTTTCTCTAATTTATTTTTAAAAATTGAGCTTCACCAAAATTTATAGTGAATTGGTTAACTGGGATTTGTCTAAGAATTAGATTTCACCATTGTTTTATTATAATAATTTAAAAATTAGTTACTGTGCTCTTTCAATTTTTTAATTAATAATTGTGTTTGACCAAATTTTTAAATAAATTGGTGAATTATACTTCAATTAAGAATTTGGCTTTATTAATGTTTTAATTATAAATTAGTGAATTGGACTTTATTTAATAGTTGGCCTATTTCTTAATTTAAAGAATTGGTTAATCTGGCTTCACCAATTCTTCTTCTTCTTCTTCTTCTTCTTCTTCTTTATTATTATAATTGGACTTGACAACTTTTAAGTGAATTGGGCTTCGCATCAACAATTTACACTTCACCAACTTCTTCTTCTTCTTCTTCTTCTTCTTAAATCGGGCTTGATTTTTTTCGGTGAGTTAGTAAATTGGGCATTCTTAATGACTTTGTTTTAACATAATTTATAAATTTGGTTGGGCTTCACCAACTACTTTTTTATTAAGATTAATTTTTTAGCACATTAGTAGATTGGACTTTCTTCGTGAATTAGTCTTCTCATTAATTTTTACAAATTTGGTTAATTGGACTTCACCAACTTCTTTTTTATTAAATTGGCTTAACCAATTTTGTAGTTAATTAGTAAATTGGACTTTCTTGATGGGTTTGGACTAATCTCTTTTTAAGAATTCGGCTTTAGCAATTGTAACAATTTCTTTGCTTACCAATTTTAGGTAATATTGAATTTATATTCCTGCCAAAATTTCCTTGATTCAAAAGTTGGTTGAATACAAATTGTAACCAATTGTTTTTTGTTACTGAATTTGGATGACAATGCAATTTTATTTCCCTCCAACTTTGTATTACCTCCAAAATTTGGCCCATAAAAAAAAGTTAAAAATTGCTTTTTTATTAGTTCAACATAATAATTTAATTTAATTTATTCCAAAAATTTGATTCCCTTTAAAAATGAATTCTCTTCATTTTTTGATTCCTCTAAATTTTAGTTCCTCCCTCCATTTTTTTTTTTTTTGGTATAAATAATTTATAGCAAACTTAATTTCTTTTATCTAAGATTATATGATGAATTAACATATAATTTTTTAAATTATTATATGACTTTCTATTGTAGTTAAAGTAGTTTTAAATTTTGGTCTTGTAAATTTTGGTGCTTAAGAATTTAATTTTTTTATTATAATTTATTAAAATATTCTTTTAAAATAATTGAAAAAACTCCTTAAAATAAATAGTCAAAGGCAACATATAAGAAAATTTTAATTCTATTCTTTGTTATTATTTATTAGGATATTGTTTTTGAACAAAAAGATTTTAGAAAAATTGTTTATAAATTCTAAAAATTTTAGTCTTTATGTATAATTAATTTGATTTTAAAAATTAAAATATTATGTACTAATTATATATTGATGTGGACAATTTTGACTACAAGGACAATTTGATAAATTAACTAAAAAAGGCACAATTAACTATTTTATGTTTTGTAACATATTGTTTTAACTTTTATTTTGAACATGTATTTATTGAAAATTTTCTACTCTTAATTAACTCAAATTGTTGTGAAATTGATCAACTTGTATAACTTTAGTATAATTAGAAAATTTGAAATGATTTTGAAATACTCATGACATTGTAATATAAACTTAGTAATATAGTTATAAGTTTAATAAAGTTATTTTTTATCCCCATATGTTTAATTAAATTATGAAATACTTGTCGTTTCATCTCCGTTTCATCACCATTTAAGTATTGTAATATAATAAATTGAAATGCATTTACATCGAATTCTTATACTCAAATTTATCTCCAGATAATGTAATTGATCATAATCTAGTGGTGTAAGGTGAGTCGAGGTGGCTCAATTATACATTCTTCAGAGCTTTATAATGAGCCAAACTTGAGCCTTGATCCAGTTGTTCAAAAGCTTGAGAGTCGGCTCATAAGCTTTTTTCTATTTTTAAATATTTTTATATATTAATTAAATAATTATTATATATTAATAGTTTCTTTACATTTTTTAATATTTCATATTTTATTAAATAATTATTATATATTAATAATTTAATATTTTAATTGATGTTAAAATTATTCGAAGAGCTATGCTCTAGCCTTGAATAATGTTGATCTTGTGAATTTAAGCTCGAGCCATTATGAGAATCGGCTCATCAAACTCGAGCCGTTAAGAGAAGCTACTCCTTGAGTTTTTTATTTATTTATACACACGCATATCAGGAGTCCGTTAGGGCTCGAACTTCTGACCTTCCACATTATGTGGGAGATTAATGCCGCTGGGCCATAGGCCACTCGACGAAGCTACTCCTTGAGTTTGAGTCTATAATTTTTATTGTGCTTGATTTGTTTATACCCTTATTATTCAGTTTGTCAACAAAATAGTCAAGTTGGCTCGTGAATCGCAACAATGGACATTGAATTTTAGGTTGAGGCATTATAGTTCATAAGCAATTTTGGCACATTTGGTACATGTGTTAAAATCTTTATAATATAAAAAAATAGATAAGAATATTTTAATTTTAAGCATATTTTAAATATAATTTTAGGCCTAAAATTTGGCTCATTTTAAATATAATTTTAATATATTTATTTAAATTTTTACATAAATAAAAATAAAAATAATGATAAAATGGTAGTTGTATGCATAAAATAGGTAAGATATAAATGGAAGTTATTATATATTCTAGTTATGAAAATTCTTTTAAGAAAGAAGAAAAAATGAGATATTTTAGACATATCACTCAAAAATACACCAAAAGATATTTTATCTTTCCTTAAATCCAAAACTTAAACTGAAATTTTCTTTTTTAATTTTTTCTTCTAAAATTTTTCGTATACCTTATGCTTTAAAAAAAGAATCTAGATAATAAAACGAAATCAAATTTGCGGTAAATCTTCCTCCAAAAACAAGGAAAAATTGTTATGAGAGAACTTTTTAGCGGTGATTTTCAATTCAAAACTAGGTGTCTTCTTTGCAATTCTTTTCTGCTCAGAACTTTCAGGTTTGACTCTCTCTCTCTCTCTCTCTCTTCCCCTCCCCCACCAAAAATCTGTTTCTCTATGCATATTGTTGTTTGCCCTCAAATCGGTGCCTATGTTGATCATATGGTGCTTGTTACGAACACTTTTCATTCTTTTCAATCTCGTAATGTACATAACATCTATTTGAAAATAGGTAATGTCTTTTTAAAAGTTCTTTAATCTTCATCGTCATATTCTCCTCCATATCTGTAGTAGTAATTTATCATAACTATTGTGTAATATTAATCTCCGCATTCTGTGGGGAAACCTTGAGCAGAATCTAGGAAGCTAGCCTATATTTATGTACTAAGCATCATTTTGGTTGAGCAAGTATAAAAAAATTAGAGTATAACATAATTATTATGCCATGTGAATTTTTTTGAATATCTAATGCCTAGATATGTGGCTGATAGCAAGATAGCTGGAAGGTTGCACTGTAGTCCATTTCCCTTCTCATTATCTTTAGTATTTAATTTTTATATCCTTGTACCATTTTTGGATCTGCTTGTCATGGATGGCATGTTGGTTTCTTCTATTCTTTTGTTGAGTTTGAAGATGTTCAGAGATTGTTTGGAATGCACTCAAGGTTTGAATTTTTCGTATTTATGGAAAAATGTGAATTCTAGTTTCTTCAAAGGTTTTAGCAATTGTTTGGTGATTCAGAAGGGAATTGATTCAGTTACTGTATTCAGGTATCTTAACGATTTTTCCCTGCTTATCTTTTACTATTGATATATATATATTCTCCATTATTTGGATGAGTTTATTTGATGTCTTCATGCCACACCTCATCAATCAAATGCATATAGGAATTAGGGACATATTTTCTTATCTCTAGAATGTGTTCTGGATTCTGTTTGATTCACAGTTTTCTAGCTCCTTATGTGATGATTTTCTAGGATTGATCTTTGATTGATAATATGTGTACATATTATATATTAGCAAATTAAATTATGTAGCCTTATGTTCCTAACACATGTTTGTTTTGTGTTCTTTAAGCCCGTTACCCTACAGGGAAGTGTTGTGCACCTTGTTTCTTTAAATCTATTCTAGAGTTCCATGTATCAAATTTTTAGTAAGGTTTTAGTGTGAGACATTCCTTGGACTGCTCACACCTAAAACAAAATGTCAAATGAATATGATAATTATGGATACAACAAATGAAACACCAAGAAAAAACTGCAACAAGATGTTGCACCAGGTTTGTCGAATTGGTATGTATTGCTCAGCAATTATGTGCAGAAAATGCTTTTGAAAGTCTTTTACCTCAGTCCACGTTCGAACATATAGCTAGCTTGTCCCTCAAATCTTTAAGGCACATGACTAAAATCATTAAATACTAATTTTTTAATCTCAACCTATGCCTTTTTTGTCTGCCACCGACTTGTTCTTCTTAATGCAATCAAAGAAACTAAAACTGCATGCAGAAGAAACCTCATATACATATATACATGTATATATGTATATATTAATGTCTGTTTTAAGCCATCCTCAGATCACTTGAAAGTTGAGGCTGTAATTAACACCTCTCGCACTATGTAGTATTCCATTATTGATCATTTGAGCACTGATAACTGTTAAGTTCATCCATTCTCCACTAAATTAAGTAGTTTTCATTTTACCTTAACAAACTCAGCTTTATGTATTAATTAACATTTCCCTGATCAATCTCTCTGCTATGTGTATATATATATATATATCTTAGTTTTGTCTTAAATATTACAACCTCCTCTCTTTCTCATTACACACACAGAAGCATTAGCAAAGTTAACAATTTATATATCTACAAATTAACAGATTGCTTGCTTATTTTCATGTCTATGAAATTGGTTAGCTCTTGTTCTTGTCCGTCTGGCAACCATCAATACTATCTCACTATTTACTTTTGTTTCTAGTTTTAGCTACTCATATGTCTCTATCTAATCTTTATGCATCTTTTTATTTTTTTTTATTTGTTTATTTATTTCTGTTTTTGTTTGACTGGAATATTTATTGCAAGTTGGTTTTCTACGTATTAGAAATATTCTCTGATATATATTGCAACTTTCTATGCATTTGGGCACTGGCAATTACTAGTAAGTAAGGTCATTCATTCTCCACCAAATGAAGTTGTTTGTCATTTTACTTTAACGAGCTTTCTCTGCTACACATAGATAGTTTTGTCTTAAATATTACATCCTCCTCTCATAATCATTTGCAGAACAGTACACAACATCTAGCAAATTTAACTATTTTTAGATGTAAAATTAAGAGGTATCTTGTAGTATTCCATATTTTTTTTCTTGTTTCCAAACCTTAATTAATTGAGATTAGTCAAATATTTAGGAACAATTAAATCTTATTTATTAGAATTACCTTGGATTCTTATTCAAAGCTAACCAAAAAAACAAAAAAAAGATGAAATAAATAATAATGTGCAAGCAAATATATAGATAAATATAGATTTTTTTAGTAATTCTAATCCTTTTGGAAGTCTCATTTGAAATATATTATGTGTGCTAATATATATGTTAAGTATTGGTAGTTACCTTTTTTGCACTTACCTCATTCTTGATAGTTTATAATGTAGAATTTGCGAAGTTAGAAATTGATGCACAAGTCGAAGCAGCGTGAGTAGATGATGATGATAGAAAAAGATTTCCAAGGCACTAGCGTAAACGTTCTATTAGTATCTTGCATTTTGACTGTAATTTTGTTGAATTTTTATTATACAACTCTTATTGAGGAGAAGCATTATGAGGAGGTGATGCATATTAAATCATTATTAACCTCTGAAATACAGAAGTTTAGTGTTGGGAGCTTAAGCACAAATAGTAAAGTGCATTTTGAGTTTGCATAGGAAAGAACAGCTACTGCTAAGTTCAATTTTTTTGGGCTCTTGAAAAAATGAATTCTTCAAGCAGAGTAATGATATGGATCTCTCTAATCTCTATGTCATCTACTTTCTAACTTAATTATATTTGCTCAATTTGTGTACGAAATAAATATCATAATCATTATATATCACTTTCTAACATTAAGTTGAATCTCATATAAATGAAAAAATTAACTCAGCAACACCAAATTTATATCATTTACTAATCCAGTACTTATGTGATAATTGTCACTATATGTATTGAATCTACTGCAAATTAAATTAGACTAAATGGAATATAATTTTCACACTGAGAAAGCTGTGTAGTTTCATTGATTTTTCAATGAATTCAAGATCCTTTTTGCACATTTTCATTGGACATAGACATGAAATCATGTAAAAAAATTTCATTGCAAGTGCCCTAATATCTTGTAGTGAATAAGTTGGTGGTTATTTAGTTTACTGGTATAAGTTTCACATATGTAGTGTGAGGTTAGAGGTTCAAATCTATTGAACGTTCGATGTGTATGTGTATAAATAAAAATATTCTCTTTTAGTGAACACACTCTGTGCTTATTATCGTAGATAAAATTGTGCATCTTCAATTGAGAGAAAGTTTTAAGGTTTAGTTGAGCTTAATTGAAATAAAGATAAATTAAAATTAATAAATGTTTAATGAATATTCAATTTCTTTAAATAAAAGCATATGTTGAATTTATAAAAATTCAAATTTAAAGTAAAGTGACATTATCATTATTTTAATTATTGCATATTTGAATTAACATTCTCAATTAAATTTAACTCAAGAGAAGTTCATCCCTCCAAGTTTAATTTAAATGCTTTTTGATATTTCCTCAAAAAATAACTTTTGAGAAATAAGTATTTCTCTAAGAACCAGGTAGTACCTATTGTATGTAATCTTTTATTGATCACAATATTAGTTGTTATGGATATATGCTTAGCAACCGAATTAGTTGGTTGTTGATGAGTAATTTAAAAGACTTATGGCAATCATTCATTAATATTTTATTATTGAATTGTTTGCAATTGACGTTTATATATAACGACCATAAAAGTTCTTGCTAAAAATTTCAATTTAGGTCACTATATAATTGCCTAAGAGGGGCCAAATTACAATGACTATTTATAGCTACCAAATATTGGGTAGTTGCAAAAAGGTTTACGTAACTTAACTTTAGCAGCTCAATCACATATGGTCACTAATTTGTATTTTTTTAGCTACCATTTTACTATTGTTGCTAAGAATTTGGTTGCTAAAATCAAATTTTCTTGTAGAGACATGATATGAGAGAGGTATGGGCCATGGAGTTGTGTCGTTTAAAGGCAGCAAGAAGATGAGACTTTAAGCTATACAACTTAATTCAATAAAGGATAAGTTGAGCAAAGCTCAAAATAACTTACAAGGTGCAATCGATCTCATCAAAACTCAACAAGAAATGATTTAGAACAAACAAGAGAAAATCCAAAGCTTGATGAGCAATGTAAGAGCTATGAAGAGCAATGCCAAAAGCGAAGTGCAGAAATAACAAGCCTTAAAGATGGTTGGGCCAAATTTAAGCTACTCTTGGCGGCATTGCAAGACAAACTCACTTGAAGGTAAGTATGTCCTTATGATGTTATATGATTTTACTTGAATTTGTGTATATGGAGTTTTGTAATATATGATAATCAAAATTAAGGGAAAAAAAATTAGAGTTATGAACATTTACATCTTATTGTTTTATTTGCTTGTTTGTCAATTGTCATGTGTAGAATAATTAGTTGAGTTGAATTAAGTTACAATAATTATAATTCCTAGAATTTTACCATGATTTATTTCAACATGCGAGTTCATATTTTATACATAAACACGCTCAATCTTTTCATATATGAATTGGGGGAACTTTTAGTTTGGAGATTATTCTAGGCCTTTCCAGTTAAAGTCATGTTATTAAAAAAAACATGATATGATACATACTGTTTGAACTCATTTGATAATATAGCTGACGAATTAAATAAAATATATTTTTATATTCAACATTATCTTCTATAATATTTTGTGTAGTTTATGTTAGATAAGAGATGATATCATATAAATATTTTATTGCAACTTCCTCCCATGAATTGTGTTATTATTTTGTGAAGTTTTTATTTTTTATTTTTTATTTTTTTATGCTATATTAAACATTTGCTTTTCCTATGTACCATAATTGTCCAATCTAAGAAAAAATAGACGTGTAGTGACTAGTTAAACATATGGAATATCTAATTTGATGTTTTACATATTCACAATGTATTGTGGAATCATTTTTTTTACAGATTGTTGAAAGCAACCCTCTTTGTGATGATGTTGACAAAAATTAAGAAACATGTTTTGGAGATCTCTCTTGTTACTTGAGTGATAACACCTCTTGAAAACTTAATACTTTTGTTTGATTGATATACGCATTTGGTTATCATGGCTTTGGTTGGTAGTTTGAATTTGGGATAGATGTTTTTGAATTTATATTTATGTCTATGGATAGATGGATGTGGTTAGTGTTATGTCTATAGATGGATAGTTGTGCTTACTCTTTTGTTTATTTAAGGAATAACTATGAATTATTTATATTTAGGATGTTGATATACTTCAAATTTGAATTTCTTCTGCATCTTCATATCCAAATTGAGCTATTGAATAGGAAAAACAAAACTAGTATTGTTACAAAAACAATTTATTGGTAACGAAATTTATTTGTTACTTTTCTCAATCGTAACAAACTAATTTGACGTATCCATAATGAATTATTTTACTTTTCTATAACAAATTTTTTACTAATTCGTAACAAATAATTAGTTATTCTCAATCAAGAAATTAATTATTTGTAACCAATACATTGCTGATTTGTAATGAATTATTATAATCTTATTAACAGAACTCCTAATATCTTTTGTAACGAAATTGTTCGTTATGTTTATTAGTAACGAGAAGCTTATATTCAAATTAAAATATTATTCAATTGTTCGTAAGCAAATATTTTGTTACATAAATAATTTGTAACAATAGTAAATTAAATAAATAATATTATTATAATATGCATTGGTAATGAAAAATAAAACGCGACAAAGCCACCAATATTTTGGTAACTAAATATTTCATTACACTGTAGAAATCTATTGTAACTAACATTGTTTTGTTAATAATACCAAATTTTTGGTGATGACAAATTTTGTCGCCATAAGGTTATCATTTGTAATGAACCAAAAAGTTCGTTACAAATACTTTTAGCGATGGGCTTTAACACACGAAACTTCAGTAACAAAAACTTCATTACGAATATGCTATGGTAATGAATTTGAGCATTAACGTAACAAAATTCCTCATTTCTAAAAGTGTAATTTGTTGTAGTGTTGTCTGAGCTGTTCTTTTTTGCTTGAAACTCTTGAGCCGTTATTATCCAAGTTCTTAATCTTACTTGATGTGATTTCTTATCTTATGTATTTATGTTCATAAATATATTAGTTCTATTTGACCCTTTCTTGCCAGAAATTGTCACTTATCTATACAGTATTGACTTTCTATCTTTGTATTTCTCTTGATAGTCTATTTGAACCTTTCTTATCCTATATATGTGATTTTTGAACTATTTTTATCTGAATTCTTGACCCATTTAGAGTTGTCGCGCCCCTGAATCGAATATCATGATTGTACCAGTTTGATAAAATAAACTATTTGTGTATGTTCTCCACACATTGCTCCTTAACTAGTTACGATTCCTATTTGATTATGATTTATGATCTTACTTGAAAATGACGATTGGGGAGTGACCACAAAAAAATGAATTTCGAAAGATATATTTTTCTACCATCACCATATCTATCTTGGAACACACTTGATGTTGATTTACTGATTACTCGTCTATCATGGCGAACTGATGTGTTACCTAAAATGCTGTTGGGCATATTACATGATATACATGAATATAATTAATACCCTTGGGGTGGGCCCTAGGATTGGTTTCGAAAGACGACCGGGCGGAATGGACCAATAGTGACTGTTCTTTCGACTGATATCCATACAAGTTGTACATATAACCCTGTCTCATAGCCAGTTGGAGGTAGTTGTATATGAGCTAGCCAGGCATGCGGCTAGCCATGCCTAATGATTGATTGATTGTCCGATCCGATATCACTCAAAACTTGAAGGAATAAGGATTTTCATATTTTCGAAAATGGAGTGACAAGGTATGAGAACCGCCAACAGCTCAATAGTGAAAATGTTTACTAAATTGTAATTGGTTAATTTTTCAGCTTTATATATTTCCCCTATGTTAGAAATGTATCTTGCATCTTCGTGAACATTTTGATTATCATTCATAAATTCATTGTTCGGTTGCTATTGTTCTGTGTACTGGAATTACCTCTTCGTTATTACCTCATTAAGTCATTCGGACTTATAGTTTTGTATTGTTTCATTTTGTTCTTTTTCTAGATAAGGACCTATAGGAGCCATATGGAATTAGATAGCGTTGGAAACTGCTGAGGCTTTCTTGTACCATAGTTTGCTTTGAAAGCTTCCTTTTTGAATGTAATAGTTCTATGTAGGTGTGAAACACTAATAACCAATGCTTATGAATAACTTTTTCCCTTCAGCGTATTTGGATTTCTCTGAATGAATTAAGATACATTACTGAGAGTGGTGGCGTTTTGACTGGAGGCACCCACCTCCGACTTTAGGGGGCTACAGTAAATAACAAATATTAGAAGAAATTATTAGACAATATAATAATGAGTACAAAAATATATATTAAAATAAAGGGTTATAATAATTAATATACAATATATATATTATAATGTATATTGAGTATTTTTTATAATTAGATATGCATTTACAAAAGATGAACTAATAGAATTTTTTACATTAATATTAAAACAAATATTGATATAATATTATATACAGAAATATATTTGTTGACATAGGTAAAAGGAATAAAATTAACAATATAATAAAGATTTATAAAAATTAAATATTAATATAGGAAGTTACAAAAATTAATATAGAAAGTGACATATATATTATATACGAAAATATTTTAACATGAAGAAAAGAAAAATATGGAAATATGTTATAAGGAGTCACATATATTATATATTGAATATATTTACATAACAAAAATGAATAAAACTAATTTATCCACATCATTGCTACATAAGATATATGCTTAAAATGAGATTGAATATCATTTTACTTTATATATTAGATTTGCTCATCTAATAGCTAGAGATTAAATTGTATTTTTGGTCCTATAAGTTAGGGCTGTTTGAATTTTGATCCCATTTTTTTATCAGTTTTGCACATTGCATCTAATAAGTGCATTCTTTTTTCAATTTGAGGACTCAAAAGGGCTTCCGTCTAGAAATTAATGGATTGGGTCACGTGTTACTCACATAGCTGTTAAGTTGAGATTTTTTGGTCCCATAAGTTAGGCCCATTTGGATTTTTGGTCCCAACGAGAGCTCCAATAGATTTTTGCATAAGAAGAAAGAAAAATGACTGCAAGTGAAGGTGCCATTTGTTTTGCAGCACACCATCTCCATTGAAAACCTCGTGGACAGATGAAAATTCAGATAGGAGGTTTCATGGTTGTGTTTCCATGAATAATAGGTGTGGCTTCTTTACTTGGGAATGAAAGAACATGACAAGTGATACTTGGAATGCTTAGGATGTTGAATGTAATGAAGAAAAAGTGTTAAAACTTCAAAAAAAAGCAAACTATGTTGCTATAGTCATTGGTGGTCTCTTGATTGATGGTTTATCACTTTGTTAGGATCAAAATCCAAATAAATCTAATTTATGGGACCAAAAAATACCAATTTAACGGCCGCATGAGTGGCATGTGACTGGTTCCGTTAACTATTGGACGAAAAGCCTCTTTGGTCTTTAAATTTAAAAAAAGAAGGCACTTATTGTATGCAATGTGCAAAAGTTGTAAAGAATGGGACCAAAATCTAAATGGGTCTAACTTATGAGACCAAAAAGGCAATTTACCCTCTAGCTAGACGTGTTGTGCAAGTCACAATTGATAAATATTGAGATTATGAGAATTAGATGAAAGCCGTTAAATAATATATACATATGCATGTTGATTTTATCTTGAAATTTGGGTAAAATTGACAAGGAACAGAGTGAAATAGAGCTAAACGGTCGAAATGGGCATGAGAAGAACACCTCGACGTGTGCCGGCAGGGTGCCGCGTGCTAAGGCGCGCAGCATGCATGGAAATAAGGCATTAAGCAGTGATGCACACCCGGACACGAGGAGTGTTGTGCCTAGGTGTGGACATCACTGGAACTGCGTGCCCTGGCGTGAGGTTACCGCCCCGGGGCGCACAGCACACTGTCATCCTGTGCCCTAGTGCAAGTTCTGCGTGCTAGGGCACACGGTGCATAACTTCCAGGTAGCAACAGCAGTTCCCAAGCACCAGGGCGCGAGTCTTGCGTGCCCGGCTCACAACGCAAGTCTAATGGGCCTAGGACTCATTTTCGGGCTATAAATTCAGCGTTTTCTTTTAGGACATCTCAACACAAACCTAACACAATGGTTTCTAGATTACTTTAGAGATAGTTTCCTCATAACGGAGCTTAGAACGAACGTGTTAGTTGTTTTCGTGAGATTTGTGGGATAAACGTTTGTGCTTGCTATCTTGATTGAAATCAATAAAGTCCTTTCTTTGTCGAGTGGATTAGACATTTAGCTAAACCACCTTAAATATTATTGTCAGTTTTCATAGAATTGCTTTACTATTATTTCATACTTTTCATAATAGATCCTCCTGAGTTTCGACAAATTGGTATCAGAGCAGGTTGGATCAGATGTCAACCATGAAGTACGAGGTAGAGAAATTCAATGGGAAGAACGAATTTGGGCTGTGGAAGATGAAGGTTCATGCCTTCCTGTGTCAACAAGGTTTACAAATAGTGTTAAAAGGCTGAGATTCTTTGCCAGAGATGCTGACAGACGAAGATAATGACGAGTTTATGGAAAAGGCTTATGGTACTCTGGTGTTATTATTGGTAGATAACATACTAAGGGAAGTCGCCATAGAAAATACGCCAATAGATTTGTTGAAGAAGTTGGAGAGTCTATATATGACGAAGTCCTTATTGAATCGACTATATTTGAAACAATGGTTATAAATATTAAGAATAAAGGAAGGAACATCTATTACTCAGCATATTGTTTTTCAATAAGGTGATTCTGGATCTCGCTACTATAGATGCTAAAATTGAAGATGAAGACCAAGCGTTAATTCTCTTATGTTCTTTGCCAAAATTTTTTGAGCACTTGGTTACTACCCTACTGTACGAGAGAGATACGATTTCAATTGAGGATGTGAATGCCTCATTGAATTCCAACGAATTGAGAAAATATGTCCTGGGCAGCAATGATGGTGAAAGTAGGGAAGGATTGGTGGTGAAAGGGAAATCGAGAGAAGGGGGAAGAAGTAGAGGCCGATCGAAGTCTCGAACCAAGCTTAGAAATTGTGACAAGTATTTTAGGTGTGATGGAAAGGGGCACTGAAAATGGAACTATTTGTAACGAGGAAAGGTGAAGGATGTAGGTGAAACTTCTTATTAAAAAGGAGATGATGTCGCAGGAATTGTTTAGAATGAGTCTGGTAGTGGGCTTGCTCTCAACATCACCAAAACTTAACTAAGCTCTAAATGGATTTTGGATAGTGGTTGTTTCTACCATATGTGTCCCTGAGAAGATTGATTTACCACTTATCAAAAATACGATAGTGGTAAAATGCTTATGGGAAACGATACTTCATGCAGCGTTGTAGGAATTGGCTTAGTTTGTATCAGAATACATGATAGCAAAGTAAGGACCTTAATAGATGTGCGTCATGTTCTAGATCTAAAGAAAAATCTGATATCTCTAGGTACTCTAGACAAGAATGGTTGTGAGTACAGAGCTCAAGATGAAGTTTTGCTAGTTTCCAAAGATGCATTGCATATCATGAAGGGAGACAAGCGAAATGGCCTTTACATATTGCAGGGCAGTACAGTTTCTGGTACTGCGGTTGTTTCTTCATTAGTTAATGATACTACTAGATTGTGGCATATACAGCTTGGGCATATGAGTGAGAAAGGGATGTCAGAACTGAGCAAACGAGGTTTGCTTTGTAAAGAGAAGACCAGAGAGTTGGATTTCTGGGAGCAGTGTGTGCTTGGCAAGCAACACGGGGTGAAATTTGGCACTGCAGTTCATAGGACTGAGAGCACCTTGAATTACATTCACTCAAATCTTTGGAGGCCTTCTTAGGTTCTTTCAAAGAGAGGTGTCAGGAACATGCTGACATTCATTGATGACTTCTTAATAAGAGTATGGGTATACATGCTAAAGCATAAAGATGAGGTATTTGTCAATTTCAAGTAATGGAAAATTTTAATTGAGAAGTAGACATGAAAGGAGATAAAACGTTTGAGGACTATGATAAGGAAGGAATTGTGAGGTATTGCACAATTGTACATACACCACGACAGAATGGAGTTGTAGAATAGATGAACAGGATTATCTTGGAAAGATCTAGATACATGTTCTTTAACACCGAATTGTCCAAGAATGTTTAGGCAGAAGTGATTAAAAGCTTGTTATTTGGTGAATAGGTCATCATCGACTGCTTTGGATTGCAAGATACTAATGGAAGTTTAGTCTGGGTCTCCTACTGATTGCTTAAATCTAAGAGTATTTGGGTATCCAATCTATGCTCATGTCTGGGATGGGAAGCTTGAACCAAGAGCTAGGAAGTGTATATTTCTAGGTTATGCAGATGAAGTCAAAGGTTATCGTTTGTAGTGTAATGATGACAAGAGCTCCAAGATCATTATCAGCAAAGATGTGACATTTGATGAATCTGCTATAGTGAAGAAATGGAGTAGCCCGAATGTAGTCAATAGGGCATTAAGGAGAAGGTGAACTTGACACTCCACAAGTTTCAAAGGGGAAACAGAAGGTGGTAGAGGAAGCTGGTGAGAGCGCATTATCACTTAATCAACAACAAGAAGATAATTCACTACAAAGCTATCGTTTGGATCGCAGTAGAGGGAAAAGACAGATCAAACCACCACAGCGGTATGCATTTTTAGATTTGGTAGCTTATGCTTTGAGTTCGGTCGAGGAGTTTGTGGGTGATGATCTAGTCACATACAAGGAAGCTATTTCCCGATCAGATTCTGATAAATGGGCAACAGTTATGAGTAAAGAGATGGAGTCTTTTCACAAGAATAGTACATGGGAACTGGTTGATGTACCTAAAGTGCAGAAGATTGTAGGTTGTCAAGCATGTCTTCTGAAGAGGTCTTTATATGGCTTGAAACAGTCTCCCAAGCAGTGGTTATCAAAGGTTTGATGCTTTTATTACCAAGATAGGATATATTAGAAGCATTTACGATTGCTGTGCATATTATAAAAAATGTAGTGACAACTTTCTCGTATATTTGCTGTTGTACGTTGATAATATGTTGATGACCTCTAGAAACATATATGAGATCAATAATTTAAAAGCTCAATTAAGTGAAGAATTTGAGATGAAGTATTTGGGTGGTGCAAAGAAGATATTGGGCATGGAGATCATCCGGGACAGACACACAGGATTGTTGTACTTGTCTCAACAACATTATATTGAGAAAGTACTTGAGCGATTTGGGATGGATAAGTCCAAGCTAGTTAGTACGCCACCTACAACTTATTTCAAGCTTTCATTAGATCTATCACCGAGTACAGAGGAGGAGGTGGAGCACATGTCTAATGTGTCATATGCTAGTGTAATGGGTAGCTTGATATACACCATGGTGTGCACTAGGCCAGACATTTCACATGCAGTCAGTGTTGTGAGCAAGTATATGCACAAGCCATGAAAGACACATTAACAGACTGTGAAATGGATCATGAGATATCTAAGTGGCTCTACAGATAAATGTTTGAGGTATAGTCAATTGAATTCTACTGCTAGAATTATTGGCTATGTGGATGCAGGTTATGCAGGAGATTTGGACAGCAGAAGGTCCATGAATGGGTATGTATTTTGTGTTTCGAGTTGTATGGTAAGTTGGAAGGCAACTCTACAGTCATTAATTGCATTGTCCACAATAGAAGCTGAGTACATAGCTTTGGCTGAAGGCGTGAAGTAAGGCATTTGGCTAAAGGGGTTGACTGATGATATGGGTATGGATTCTGATATTTCTTCAATATTTTGTGATAGTCAGAGTGCCATACACTTATCAAAGAATTAAGCTTTTCATGAGAGAACATAGCATATTGACGTGAGGTATCACTTTGTGTGGGATATGGCATCTCAAAGTGTCATTTAAGTTGACAAGGTTGGGACTAAGGATAATCCGACAGATAGTTGACTAAGGTTGTTCCAGGAATCGAATTTGAGTATTGCTTGGATTTGATTAACATTTGTAGACTCAGATGGTAGGCCCTTTTGGGTGCAGGGACAAAGAAGATAGATGGTAAATTTCAAGTCAATGTGGAGAATTGTTGATATTGCCTTGAAAATTGGGGTAAAATTGATAATGAACGGAAGGAACAGAGCTAAACGAAGCTAAGCGGTCAAAATGGGCACGAGAAGAACACTCCAACGCCCGTCGAGGAGTGGGACGAGCGTGTTAAGGTGCACAACATGCACGAAAACAAGGCAGCAAGCAGTGATGCACGCTCGGGCACGAGGAGTGTCGTGCCCGAGCATGGACATCACTGGAGTCCCGCGCCCTGGTGGAAGTTTCGTGGGCCAGGGTGCACGACACGTAACTTCTAAGCAGTAGCAGTAGTTCCCATGCACCAGGGTGTGAGTCGTACGCTCCCCGATGCGCGATGCAAGTTCAATAGGCCTAGGACTCATTTTCGGGCTACAAATTCAGTGTTTTCTTCCTGAACAGTTCAACACAAACATAACCTAAGGGTTTCTAGACTACTTTAGAGATAGTTTTCTCAGAACGAAGTGTAGAACGAGCGTGTTAGTTGTTCTCATGAGATTCGTAGGACAAAAAATTGTACTTGCTACCTTGATTAAAATCAATAAATTCCTTTCTTTGTCGGGTGGATTAGGCACATCGTGGAATCACGTTAAATATTGTTGTCAGTTTTTATTGAATTACTTTACTGTCATTTCATAGTTTTCATTATAGATCTTCCTGTGTTTCAACAATATAGATATAAACTTTACAAAATATGTACTTTGTATATATTCTATTTATTCATGAATCAATTGCCATTTGAGAGTTATGTGCATAGAAGAAAAATATTAAACTTGGAGAAGTTCATACATGCACGACACAATAATTAATACTATAGAATTAATTATATTCGAGCAATTACCTATTTATTCAATATATATATATATATATTAATTTATTAGAAGAGTTAATATTTTTCTAACAACTAATTAACTATTTAAGAATTATCATTGACTGTACCTTCAACACTAGCTAATCATGTTATTAAGTCATTATATGGGAGGTACATATTGTCAAAGACTACTAATTTTCTAATTTTGTTTAGAAAATAATGAAATTTATTGTTACTTGTAAACGAAGTTGTCTAAGTTATTTCATGCTCAAATTAATAAGAAAGAGTACATATGCATGATATTTTCAATTTTTAAAAGGTTTAGTTATATATTGTTGATAATTAAAAGTTTATTGAGACATTAAATTAAAAAAAAGGAAGATCATATTTTACGGTTGTTGATTAGCAAATATATGTTTACATGTATGATATATGTATCGCATATACTTAAAAAAAAAAAAAGAAAAGAAGGAAAAACAAATATGTGAATATTCAGTTACACAAGCAATTTAGTGGTTCTTGTTCATTCCTCATGGTGTTAATGCATCTTTATCAAGTGTATTGATTTGTTTTACAGTCAGAGATTGTAAATGTGGGGGTATATATACATATATGTGGTAAAATGTGTAAAAGAACTTAATTCGCATGTAAATTGTGCTAAAAGTTCTATTAATTTTCAAATTATTATATTAAGAGAATTTATCTGCCACAAATTTATCACAATTCTCATAAGACATAGGGTAAAAATATTTTTGTTGATTTCAACTTACAGTTGAGATTGAAAAATATATATTGTGCTAGCACTTCTTATTTAAGAGGAACGCGGGGGTTTAAGTGGATTTAAGAGTTATTTGAATATAATATTCTATTATTCTTGAATTTATAAGTGTGCAGGAAGTACATATTAGATAGATGGAGAATGATCAAAACAATAATGCTCCAAGAAGAAGATTCAGACCTCGAAATATTTGAAGAATTTGCATGTGATATTTAGATTTATTTTATGGATCTAATAATATATTATTTGTGGAGTTTTATCTTATAAAATAGGTGCACATACATGATTGAGTAAATACAAAGGAGGAGGAAAAAAAACAAGAGGAAATAAGAGGCATGCGACATTGTATTCAATTAGATATAAAACTTTCTCAGGAGACTAGCGTAGAGGCTAGATCCTTTAGTCATCAAGGGGGATGAACTAAATCCGTAAGGAAGTTACCTTCACGAGTAACCCAACCTTTGTGATTGGAGACCCCATTAAGAAGGTTCAATAGGTAGGAATAATCCGTATTGCGTGACTCATATATAGCACTAATTTTAAGGAGAGTATACATGAGATACCTCTTTCTCATCCTTAAGATGAAGTGCTATGGAAATGTGATGTTAGACTAAGCTTTGACCTTTAATAAGACTAAAAGTGGGGATTTCCAGAAGGTATGGGTCACATATACCTTTGGAGGGCTCACCTAAGTGAGAGTTACCACGGGCTGTGGCTATAGGTTTGGGCTAATTCCAGAGATCTCATGAGAATCAAGATTGAGCGCAAAGCCATTAATGTGCTAACTCACCCCATATCCTAAAGTAAATGTCATGTGTGTGGTAATTGAAATTTGGTTCAAGGGACATCTAATTCAATGCTTAGTCCATTATGACTCTCTCAAGCGGATATTGCCTACACTAAGTGTATATTCAAACTTGGAAGACACATACATTAACTGCACAACATAAGTAGCCATTATATTTCTTTAATATATTTTATTTCAAAACTTTAAAATCTTGCAGGAAATTGTTGGAAATAAGCTTTAAAAAATTTTCAATTTATTTTATTTCCAACAAATATCATTTATTATATATTTTAATTCCACATCTAATGTGCCTATTTGTTTTGTTCATTTTATATTTAAGGCCCAATTAATCATTTTTTATGCATTTTATAATTGTTTGCTCACCTTTGTTTTATCATTAATTAGGCCTAATTATAATTGATTTTATGGTAATTTTTTATGATGTTTTAGTGTCCCATTAATCTTTTCTAATGATTGAACTCTTTACTCTTATATAAGGGGGCCATAATCCATTTTTAGGCATATAGAGTTTGTGAGTTTAGAGAATTTAATTTTGTACAATCTCACAAGACTTTTTCATTTTTTGGATCATCACTATGGACTATCTCCTAGTCTCTTCGTGATTGTATATATGGGATGAGACACTGTCATGAGCTAATGGAGTTTTATCATAGAATCAGATTAGCTATCAAAACCTGCATAAAGGGAGGTAATCATGACTTTAAGACAACAACAAGTATCGTGACTCTCCATTGACCCAGCTCAATTTTATCTATCTTTTATGTAGTTTGGTTTATTGCTTTCTAGATTATAATTTTATAGAGTTATGATTATGATGATTATATTATTGTATTTTTATATTTTGACATACATAATATCCTCAACAGAAACAACAAATATTTTGATTCTCCCTTTAAATGAAGAAGAATTAGTGGGAAAAATCTACAACAAAATCAAAATTAACAATTGATCAATAACTTAAAATTTTGTTGCTTAAATTTCATTCATTTTCCTTTTTATCATAACATGGTTTTAGAATTATGAAATTAAACATCAAAACTTTGATACTCCACTTTCACCCTAATAGTACAACACTTTTGAAGATTTTGCAACTAGTGCACATAATTTCGAAATGAGCATACATTTTGAAGAACAAGAAGACTCTAGCAATGCCGATGATGATGATGATATCGGGGGCAATTAATTTTTATCTTCAAATTATAAAAGTGTGCTTTGATAAGAGCCTAAATTGTCAATAATTCTCCCAAATAATAGCATAAACTATATGAAATTCTCAACTCCCCAAGTCTACAAATCCAAGACCCAAATTTCCAATTCTCTAAATCCTAGAGTCAAGTTTTCAAGTCCAAGACTCAAGTCTCTAAGTCTAAGAATCAAGTTTTTAAGTCTCCAAATTAAATCTAGGACTCAAGTTTCAAAGTCTCCAAGTCTAAAACTCAAATCTCCAAGTCTTCAAATTCAAGACTCAAGTATCCAAATCTTCGAATTCAAGGTTCAAGTCTCCAATATTCAAATCAAGGCTTAAGTCTCCAAGTCCAATAGTGAAGTCTCCAAATCTTCAAATCTAAGACTCAAGTCTCTAAATCCACGAGCTAAGTCTCCAAGTCTCCAAATCTAAGACTGAAGTGTCAAATTCTTCAAGTTCAAGACTTAAGCCTTCAAGTCTTTAAATTCAAAACTCAAATATCCAAGTCTTCTAATCCAAGACTCAAGTTTCCAAGTTTTCAAATCTATGACTCAATTCTCTAAATCGACGACTCAAGTATCCAATTCTTCAAGTTAAGACTCAAGTATCTAAGTCTCCAAATCAAACACTCAATTCTCCAAGCCTTCAAGTTCAATGATCAACTCTTCAAATTCTAAGTGCTCCTTGATAAGAGTTTAAATTGATAGTAATGCTCCTTGATATGAGCATAAACTATCTAAACTTTAAATTAAAGTCTTCCCATATGCTCCTTGATAATAGCTTAAACTTAGGGATGGTAACAGGGCCAGTTGGGGTGGGTTTTGACTCAACATGAATCCACTCCATATAGGCTTTATAGTGCCCCTACCTACCCCGTGGGTTTTAGGAATAAAAAATCAAACCCTACCCATAATGTAAATATAGAACCCGAATCCTACCCACACCTAATTAATATTTTCTATTTTTTAAAATACTATGCACTATATAATTAACGAAATATTGCAGTTTTAACTCAAAATTATATAAATTTCAACTAAGACAAACTATTTAATATAGCTTATCATTTTGTCACAGTAGCCCATATTTTGAAGTCATTTTATTTCAAATAATAATCAAGACTTGTACTAAAGTTGCTTGTCTGATCATTCTTGACATCCAAATTTCTGAACATGAATTCTTATCATTCTAGGAAAGCATTTTGACGATATAGCAAAGCTATACAAACAAACATCAAAAGGTTCCTATTCACTGACACTCATGCAAAAACATGTTTGTCGGGATTGTGAGGAATGGGAGGGAAAGGAAAAAAGGGCTAACAACTATATTACGTTTAGGGTTTATTGGTATATATAAGGCTGTAAACGGATATTAAACGGATCGGATATGCAGTATCCGTATTCGTATCCGTTTAACTTTTACCGTATCCGTATCCGACGGATATTTTTTTATAATATCCGAATTCGTATCCGCCGGATATTATCCGAATTCGTATCCGCCGGATATTATCCGAATTTGGATATATCCGTATCCGATTATAATTATTCCGAATATCCATTTATAGATATCCGAATATCCGTTTATGAATATTCGAATATCTGAATCCATTAATTTATAATAAAATGCATATTTTTTTCTAATAAATTTCATTTAAAAAAATAATCATATAAATAACATAATAAAATCTAAAAAAAACAACAAACAAACAATAAAATCAGCATACTTCAAAAATTAAACAAGCATACAAATCTCCTCAAGAACAAAAGAAATAATAATTTCCAATACATAATACAACAATTCAATATAAACAAAATAAAAATTAATTTCAATACAAGAAAACTATTCACATAGTCCAACAACATGAACATGCTTGAACTTCTCATCTGTTTAACATTGCAAAAAGTCTTCTCTTAAGAGCTTATAAGTTATTTTTTTAAAAAAAATTACCAAATACTTTTTAATACCTTATAAACTTTTAACATCTTACCTTAAGAGCTTATAAGATGTTTTAAGAAGCTTATAAGCTCATTCAAACACCCTCTTAAATCTTAATATCCCCTTAGTTAGTTAATAATTTTAGTATTTTAGTATTTTATTTTAGAATTAAAAAGTTAATTATTCTTAATTTAGTTAAATTTTTTTATAATTATTGATTCACTTTATGATTAATTAATATTAATAAAATGACACCAATATAAATTAATTATAAAGTGAAGCAACAATAATTTTATATTGATCAATTTTCTCACTAATATATTAACTTTTCAAATTTTTTGATTTAATATTATTTAATTATCATCATTACCATCTAATTTTTTTATTAATTCTTTAATTACTAATTTATACATATATTCATTTACATATAGATTATGAAATTTAATAATTAAATAATTAAATAAATTATTATGTATAATAATATATTATATATGGTAATTTTTTAAAATATTATATATATATATATATATATATTAAAATTCATAAAAATAGAATATATTATATAAAATATTTTTTTAAATATTATTTATTGGATACGGATAACAGATTTGATTAAATTACGGATAATCGAATATATAAACGGATATATCCAACGGATATGTATTCGGAGCGGATATTAAACGGATCGGATAGGCATTTACCATATTCGTATTCGTTTATAGTCGGATGTCTACTAATCGAATACGGATAATATCCGCTTTAAACGGATACGGATAATAGCCCTATAAACGGATCGGATGCGAATGGTAAACGAATTTTCGAATATCCATTTACAGCCCTAGGTATATATATTTTTTGTAAAAAAACTAAATTCAATATATATATATATACTTCAGGGCGAGTTCGGGGCAGGTTTACTATAAATCCAAACATACCCCACCCCACAGTCATTAGAGCATAAACCCACCCTGACCCGTTGCAGAATGGGTTTTCTACTCGCTCCAATTGAATCGGATTAGAGCAGATACCTATGGATTGGATATGAATTGCCATCCCAACTTAAACTATGAATAGTGCTCACAGATACGAGCATAAACTATCTAAAAATTTTAAATTAAAGTCTTCTCATATGCTCCTTGGTAAGAGCTTAAACTACCAATAATGCTCCCAAATATGAGCTAAACTATGTAAAATCTTTAAGTTAAAATTTCCTCATGTACTCCTTGATAAGAGTGTAAACTATCTATTAATTTAAACTCCTCCTTGACATGAGTATAAAATATCTGCCCCAGTTAAATATGCTCATTGACGCACGAGCATGAACTGCATGTTACTCCGAACTCTCTTGAGTATAAACTATATACAACATTAAAAGAATGTTTACTTTGAACTACGTTATAACTTGATCTCTTTATTGGGTACGTAGGTAGATGGGAGGACTTCATCATGAAAATCTCCAAGTATCGATACTTCACAAAGATTATAGAGATCCTATAAAGAGATTATAGTTTTTTATGGCAATGTGCAATATGTTTGTAGAAAGGCACTATAGCTCAAGGAATACTTGGAGGATGTTCTTGTCGTAGAAGTATGTGAAAAAAATAAAGAGAGAAAAATTCTCAAATACCTTGTCTCTTTTATGGATGATCGACACATCTTTTGCCAATCCTTAAAGTAGGGACATTTGTAGGCAAATAATGTTGAGCCAATTACAAAATGACACATATAAATTAATATGCTAGTTATTAATTTAAAATTTTCTATTTATATCTTGAATTTATTAAATTTAATTTTCAAGATATAAGTAGTTAATCTTAATAAATACCCTAGTAGTTATTTTGTGCTCAAGTCAAACATCTACAATTATCAATATAAATTGGAACGGTCAATCAAATCAAGCTTTGTGGCCTAGCGATTTCGGGCTAACCAAGTTGCGACACGTGGACCAATCAAGTCAAAGATATTGATACTATCTCTTGATATTTGATATTATCTCATTGAAGATATAACTATTGAAGAAGTTCAAGTCATCTCGGAGTCTTCACTAAACATTTATATATAAAGGGATGATCAAAACTCATTCAACACACAATAACAACTCAAGCCATAGCAAGTAAGAGAGGTATTGAAGAAGTTAAACAATTCTCTCAATCAAATTCAAGGAGATTCATGGTGTTCAAGGCGTTTATTGCGGAGCTCATCATATTGTGGCATTTGATTAGAGATTACGGTGTGAAACCCTCGAATTGGTGTTATATTCTAAATCAAATTTAAGGAGACCCATAGCGTTCATCTCAAAGTTCATCATATTTTGGTGTTTGATTTGAGATTACAGTGTGAAACCCTCAAATTGGTGTCATATACCAAATCAAATTTAAGGAGACCCATAGCGTTCATCTCAGAGTTCATCATATTTTGGTGTTTGATTTGAGATTACAGTGTGAAACCCTCAAATTGGTGTCATATACCAAATCAAATTTAAGGAGGTGCACGACGTTCAAGGTGTTCATAGCAGAGCTCATCATATTACAATGTTTGAGTCGATATTAGGGTGTGAAGCTCTCGAATAGGCATTATTTTCCAAATCAAGTCAAAGGAGATACATGATGTTCAAAGGATTCATTGCAGAGCTCATCAAAGTTCAAAATTATTTTTTCGAAGGGAAGAGTTGTTGGATTAGATTTGGAATTGTATCCACAATTGCTTAATTTCAATTTCATTTTATTGTATAAATTTTCTTGTCTTGTAATTTTAATTTTACAAACAAAAAAATTTGCGCTACCTGAGTCTTTATTCTTTATTCTCTCGATGTTGGGTGATGAAATTGTATATTATCAATATAAGTTGCCAATCGAGTTGCATTGATGTAATCTTGGGGTCCATGATCAGGTAAACCTGGGAGCAGCAGCCCAAACATCCTTAACATTTTCAGCAGCAAACCTTCCTTGTAATCTGGTCCAAATATGTGGGGAAGAATAAAGCTTCTTACAAGCTCCCACAATGCATCTGCTCTCTCAGTGAAAAAGTTCTTTGAAGGAACTTCTTCAACAACCTGCTTCATAGCATAGCTAAAACAATTCAACTTGTCTGTTTGTCGATAGCCATTTGACTCATTGGTATAATTTATATATGTATAAATAGAGAGGGGGGAAAAAATGTCTGTTTCATACCTTTAACTTTTTTTTGTCTTCCATCTGTTTCATACCTTTAACTTTTTTTGTCTTCCATCTTTATTTGTGTAACTTGACATTCAAGATCAAAGATATTTAGGCCTGATTGTTTATGCTCTTAATGGTCCTTTTATATTTTATGCAATTTCAGAAATAAAAATTAAGAATGTCTATATCAATTTGGACGAAGGAATCACATTTTCTTTTCATTCTTATACTTATAGCTATCATATTCATATTTTAAAATGTCCATTAATTACAAAAATAACTAGGGTTAACTAGTTAAAAAACAATGTTCTTTTCCCAATTTTCCCAATGAGACCTATAATAGATTTAATAATATTGTGTTATTTTAGTATATATATAATCTATTAATTAAATAAATAATAATTTTTTATTCTAACATAATTTAATAAATATGATATAAAAAATAGTGGGATCCACGATAAATTAAACAATAATGACAAACAATATTATATCAAAATGTTTGATATTATTATATTAAAATATTGTTTGCAATTCATTTGTTTCAAATTTCTACACTACTACTCTAATTATATTTCTAATTTCCCACGAAAACTAGTACGTAAAATGAAAAACTGAGTTAAAAAACACTGAAAAATTATAAGACAATTTTCACACAAAAAATAATACCTAAAATAAAATGAGTTGAAATGATGAAATAGAGAATGAATGTAAATAATACAGTCACTCAGCAATTGTTTGTTTATGTTTTCAAGTTCATATATATTTATCAATTTTCACTTTTTAAAAATGAATTATCAACAATTTATCATTATTTTCACCGAAATTCCAACTTATTTTCATTTCGAAACATATTTCTCAATAACTTATATATCTTCTCCCAATAATCTATATATATTC
Source organism: Jacaranda mimosifolia (assembly GCA_018894105.1). Classification (NCBI taxonomy): domain Eukaryota; kingdom Viridiplantae; phylum Streptophyta; class Magnoliopsida; order Lamiales; family Bignoniaceae; genus Jacaranda; species Jacaranda mimosifolia. The sequence goes on from CM032121.1 coordinate 30,216,532, forward strand.
TCTCTATTATCATCATCATCTTTCTCCACCTACAACCTATTAAAACTTATATAATCATTATTTTTTCAACAAACAATCCAAATACATTTATTTTCAACTCATTTTTTCTAATTAATTTTTTAAATGCTGAAAATGAAAACATAAGTAAACAAGAATGAACTTAATTACCTTTCCTTCATAAAGACTATTGATGTAGATGCACGTCCCAAAGTGCTTATACATGAGCGCAGAGTCATCAAAAGGCAACCTAGGCACGATATCATGATTGTATACAAATCTGTAATATCTTATTCCATATTGTTCGAATTGCTTTTTCATGAATATCCCAAATTTGTGATCCCCAACCCTGGGCTGTCCAAATGTGCACACCGCTTCTAGCCTTTCTAGTATTTCCATCTCCTCGTGCACTGCAAGAACCGCAGGAAACAGAACCGCGAGTGCCCCTCCTAGACTATGACCAGTAACAATGAACTTTGTCCGATGATTCTTCTTGAAATATTCCTTCAGCATTTCTGTTATGGTATTATAAGCGCGTAGATGTTCGCCTATTTTAATGTTTTTTGGCCACGTCCCGTCCAGTTTTAGGCCGAGGGCTTTCATGAAACCACTATGAACTCGGCCTTTGATGCCTTGGAGCTTGTACCATGATATGTCAAAATCAGTACACCAGTCTTTAGGATTAAACGGTTCTGTGCCTCTGAAGGCCACAAAAATCATATCTGGATCAGCGTTTTTGTCGCAAAATAAGAAAGCTTGTGTTGTTTCCCCTTGATTTTTCTCTGCCAAAAGATATATTAAGTTGAGGAAATAGTTATGAGATCATTGTGAAATCCGACAGCTTCAAATTGAATAGTCTAATGTTGTTCATCAATTCGAAATCTCACCATCCCAAAAGTTATATGCTCCTAGATATTCCATCTGCACAAATGTGGCAAGTTTTAGCAAATAGTTTCCCGATCCAAGAAATCAAGATTTGGTCAGAATTAATCAAGATTAGGCTAGACTGATGCAGCAAGACAGAACAAAGGCATAGAATTCGAACCGTGGTGGCCGGCCGAGTCATTTTCATTAGGTACATTGGATCAGCTGTCAATTACTCTAATATATATAATATACTCTTTAAGAAAAAAATTCACAATAATTCAATGAAGAATCAAGTGATACATACACTAACCTTCCATCTTTTTTCAACCGTATCTTGGATGAACCTGTCGTTCTCATAGGCTAATTTTGATGCCATAGCAGAAAGAGTTGCAAAATATTTGTTGCTTCCTGGTTTGATGTTCTTGTCCAACTCCACCCTGTTGTCTAAATGCCCAACAATTGACATAAAACTAGCTGATGTTTTATCTGGCAACTCCTTCCCTGCAACATACATAAGTGATGCTCAGAGGAGGTACAAGAGTGAATCCGGAAAGCCACTTCAAGAAAACGAAAAATTATAGCATGTTGAGAATTAATTACAGAAAGAACTTGTAAAATACAGACTAATTAACCTCTCAGATTAAAGTTGTTCTTATTTCCTAAAACGTTGAGGCACATCTCAAATCCTGATCCCAAGAATGACAGGGACTTTTCATTGGATTGAAGCAGCTTCTGGATCAGCATAGACAGAAATATAATCCCTTTACGCTCAATGATAGGTTTCTTTACTTGGAATGCCTCAATAAACCCTTTGCCCTCTATGTCAGCAGAAAATGGAAGATGAAAAATGTCTCCAATACTAGCTTCTCGTGGTTTCAGTAGAAGACGTTTTTGGGTGGCGGGATCATTATTACGATCCATGGTTTATAATTTATCTATAAAACAATGCAAGAAGATGTTGATTGAGGACTACGTTGTGTCAAATATATGCATATATATACGTGTGATAAAAGAATCTTCAGCATTATATATTCTTTTCTACCCAAACAAGAAATCGTATGCATGCAGCCTGGAAAACATTACAAGGAAAAAACTTTTTTAGTGCCTGATGATGGTTTAGATCTGTCTTGGGTGATATTCACAAGTACTGTTCTAATTAGTTAACCATGTTTTGTTATAATAATTAATTACGTTAATTGTTAATTAATACAGTCATATACAGATATTTAGACAAAAGTGTGGTCTGTGGATGGAATATTGTAAGCTTAACAGGGACAACAAAGTATATATATTAGGAAGACGATTGAACAACTTGCAGTTGCTTAGCCCTTTAAGTTGGACATTCTACTATGCTTCATGTTCCACATTGCCTGCACCAAACACATGTGGAGGAGCCCAATATTTTATATGGGAATTCCCAGAATAGCCCCTTATATATGGAAGAGCAGCTGCCGACTATTAATAATTTAATATATGTGGTCTCTTATATTTTTACATATATTTATGCGTTTTATTTTTGTTGGGAGAAGTTGTTGAATTAATTCAATTATTTTATAGTGAAAATATAAGGATAATTTAGAATGGATCTTTAAGGTTGTGATTGCTTGTACTCTCATTTCTTAGAGGAAATAGTGAGTTTTTTTTTATTTATGAGATTGAATTTTTTTTTATGAGGAAGTGATTGTCTGTGAGGTAAAGTGTAATGATTATAGTTGATGTGATAGGTGAAAATATCAATTGTAATTATTATAGTTGATGTGATAGGTGAAAGTTATAAAATAGTGATTGATTGTGAGATTTTTTGTAAGAAAAAGTTGTGAGATAGTGTTTGGTTGTGAGGTTTTTTTTTTTTTTTTTAGAAAACTTGTGAGATTGTTGTGAGTTATGAGTTAAAATGTTGTGTATGTAAAATTTTGAATATAATATGTATATATAGGTTTTTATTAGAATAAAATAAAATAAATAAAATATTCTTTAGAATGTCTTATAATACACATACTAAAACATAATAATGAATTTATGCAATGATTTAATTAATTAAAATTTTAAAAATTTTAATTTTATACTGAAATATATGTGTATATACTTATATATAAAGAAAATAATATTATGAAATATTAAAATATACGTGTGAATAGTTATATTACTAAAAATAATTTTATTTAAATAAAAAAATTTGACATGTAAATATAAATACATATTATGAAGTAATTTTATTTAAATAATACAGTATAATGTGTACATATAATTATATATTATGAAAATAACTATATTTAAATAATTTTGTTTAAATAGTAAAACATTATGTGCAAATATAATTATCTATTAGGAAAATAATTTAAACGTGTAAATATAATTATTTATTACAAAATTAATTCTATTTAAATATTAAAATATTATGTATGGATATATACATACTATGAAAATAATTTTATTAAAAATGTTTAAATATACATCAAAATAACTTTATTAAGAAAATAATAATATTTTAATATAAAAATATTATGTGTAATCATAACTCTGAAATTTAAATGTTAATATATACATGTAAATAATTATATTATGAAAAAAAATATTTAAATATAAAAATATTACGTGTAAATATAATTATATATTATGAAAATAATTTTAAATAAATATTAAAATATTATGGGTAAACATAATTATATATTATGAATTAATTATGTAGAATTAAACCTTGTGTATATAAGTGGATGAAAAAGCAAGAGAAAACTTTCAAAAGTTTGCTTGGGAAAGAGAATCCATTTTTTGAGAGAAAGCAAAGAAATTTGAAATAGAGGAGAGGAATCCATTTTGGAGGAAAATTTCAAATATAGAATAAGGAGGAGAGGAATATTTTTTGGAGAGTGAAAATTTATCCACAAGCAATCATTACTCCATTTTTTCAACTCAAAGGAACAAAATTTGAAAAAAATTTCCACAACCAAGCACAACCTAAAAAATTGAGTATTGTGGTAAGGGTCCAGATTTCCAATCCTCCCATGCATGAGGGTCGGGTCGGGTCGGGTTAGAAAGTCTATGATTGATTGTTGTGGCCTGATAATAAGACAAACAATTTCAACAATTGAAAAAGAATCTTTAATCTGAATTATTCATTTAAAAGCAATCTATTTTTATTTTATTTTTTTGGAAAAAGCACTTAACTAGAGCACAAAGTAGAAGTGTAAATGAGAATAGACAATTTGTAGATGGTTCAAGTTTGACTCAATAAAAGTGCGTATTTTGCTCGATATTTTTGAGATTTAGCTAAGCCAAGCCCAAGCTTGTTAGTCAAATAAGATGAGCGGAGTTTAATAGTATTCGACTTAAAAAGCTCGTAAGCATAAATGAGCTTTTTATTATATATATAGTTACAATCTAGGTCCATGTAATAAGGTCCATAAAGATGATGATGATGATGATGATGATGATGATGATGATGATGATGATGATAATAATAATATTATTATTATTATTATTATTATTATTATTATTATTTTTAAAGAAAAATAACAAAATTATTTGAAAAGTTTATAATTATAAATTTTGTTTTTAACCTAATGTGTTCAAGCTAATCCAAACCTGTACAAGCTCGAGCTTGTATAAATTGAGCTCTTATGCTTTCGTAAGACAATAGGGCTCGCCCAAACCTTCATTTTTTTCAACAAGTCAAGCTTGAGCTCGGCCCATTTAGGCTCAACCAAGCTTGAGCTAATGAATCAATAGATGAGTTGAGTTTAAACTTACTAGATTCGGCCACAACTCAACTCATAACACCCTTAACACAAAGATTTAAATACCTTTGATTTATGGTACACAAAAGATAGAATGACTAAACTATTTTTAACTAATAAATAGATATTATAATTAATATAATTTTATATATATTTAAATACATTTAATTTGTGTCACACAAAATATAATGACTAAATTATTTTTAACTAATAAATAAATAATATGATCTATATTATTTTATTTAATTATATTAAAGATTGAATACTAATTGAATTCATCTCTAATTTTCATAACATTCGACAAACCTTTTAGTTTTCTTAACTTTTTTTTTTCATTTTTTTTGTTGTTTCCTTTTCTTTATTTATAATTTTTTTTCTTTTTTATTTATTTATACTTTCATTTTTTTTCCCTATATTTCTTTATTTCTCTTTTTCACAATTTTTTGTTTGTTTCTTCAAAAGTATGTTCTATGTATGTTTTTAAATACTCAACTTTCATATTTCTACTAAATAATAAGATGAAATGTCTTGAAAATTGCACTTGCTTGATCTAGTATCATCTTACTTCTTTTTCTTTTTAAGAATTCTTATTATTTTAAAAAATAATAAACTCAATACAATGGAACCAATAAAAAAACAAGAACCAAAAGAAGCATGATTCTTAAATATTTCATATATTATATTTTAAGCTACTTCAAAAAATTTAATAAAATTTTTGAAAAACATAAAAATATGTAAAATGAAAGTTGAATATAGTAGATACAAAAGAAGCATGATTCGTAAATAATTGTAGCCATTTTTCATATTTTGAATTTATTAGAATTTAAGGTTTTCAGCTTTTTATTTTATTTAATGTAAATTCACATGTCTTTCATTCTGTAATCTAGCAGTTAAAACGTCATCTGTAATTAATAGGGTGGTTAGCTTATTAGTTAATCAATTAGTTAGTCAAAACAGATTCAGTTCGCTAGCTAAGCATGTGTCTATATAATGCCATGTACAGTTCTTCTTTCAATATATAGAAACTTTCAATTTTCTCTTCCCTCCATAGCTTAGCTCTATTTTCATGGCGATTTCCCATGGTATCAGAAGAATTTTCCTTCCGTCGTACCTCTATATAATCTCTTTCTTTATCTTTGCTACATTCTCCTTTTCCGATGGATCTTCCCCGTTCTTCCAATTCTAGCACTCTTAACGGCAAGTCTGCCATTGATAACTCCTCTAGCCCCTTTTTCCTTCATCACACTGATAATCCTAGATTAATACTAGTTTCTCAACCACTAACTAGTGATAATTACACTAGCTGGAGCAGATCTATGATCATCGCCCTATCTGTTAAGAACAAGCTAGGTTTGTCAATGGAACCGTCATGAAGCCAAGCACAGAAGATGTTCTTCTCAACTCATGGATTCGAAACAACAATATTGTGATATCTTGGATCCTCAATTCTGTATCTAAAGATATATACGCCAGCATTATTTTCATTTGGATTGGCTTTGGACATCTGGAATGATCTACGTGAATGTTTTCAGCAGAGCAACGAACCTCGAATCTTCCAACTTCATAGAGCACTCATCAATCTATCTCAAGGCTCCACATCTGTTGCAGTATGCTCAACCAAGTTAAAAGCTCTTTGGGAAGAGCTCAGTAACTACAAGCCAAACTGCTGCTGCAGACAATGTTTTTGTGGTGGACTTAAAGAAATTCAAGATTACTATGAACAGGAATATGTTATGATGTTCCTTGGGGCTAAATGATTCATATGCTCATATCAAAGGCCAGATACTCTTCCTTCCATAAGTAAATTCTTCTCCTTCATCACTCAAGAAGAGAGACAACGATCTATCGATCATCCTCCATCAGTTGATTCGAATAACTCTATGGCCTTTGCAGTCAGAAATGAAGTTCCAAGAAACACCAGAAAACCCTCTGACAGGCAGCAATAAAACTACTCCGCCAACTACAAAGGACCACAAAAAAAAAGACCGTTTTGCACCTATTGCAATTATCACGGGCATACAATGGACACTTGCTACAAGATCCACGAATACCCACCAGGATTCAAGCCAAAACCTCGACCCAATTCTGTCTCTCAACACCCTCAGCAACCTTCTATGCAAGTTCCAGCTCAAAACTCCCAGTCTAGCATCAATCAAGTCTCTGAACAAGCTCCTCCCATTGTTGACAGTTTTGTTCACAACCTCAATCCTTCTCAATACACTGAGCTCCTCAGCTTGCTATCATTTCATCTCACCAGCCAAGTGAAGACCATCGAACCAAATTCTACTCCTGCATCTCACTCCACAGGTATATGTCTTTTTGCTCTTTCCTATTCTTCTCTCTCCAAACCATGGACTATAGACTATGGGGCATCCAGTCACATATGCTCCAACTTATATCTATTTTCTCACTTAAAACCACTCAAAAATTCTACAATATCCCTCCCTAGTGGTAACACAATTCTAGTGAAATACTCTGGCACTATTAAACTCAACCCTATCCTTACTATGCACAATGTCCTATATGTTCTAGAATTTAGATATCACTTATTATCTATTAGCTCTCTTGTCAAAGACTCTTATCTCATTGTTACCTTTTTTCCTAACCATGTTTACATTAAGGAACCCAAGAGTATGACATTGATTGGCAAGGGTGACCACACAATAGGACTTTACATTTTAAGCTCACATATACATCTTCAGAATGTCAACGCATGCAATATAAATAAATCCACATTTTATACACACACTCCAACTATTCAGTTATGGCATCCATTTGCACAGAGCCTTGTTAGTTTGAAGCATCTTTTTAATTCTGAAAACACTCACAATTTCGCTCATTGTATTGTATGTCCACTTGCTAAACAGAAAAGATTACCATTCTTATCTCATACTACATTTGCAAAATAGCCTTTTGATTTAATACAGGAGATATTTGGGGTCCATCCTACCAAGTTTCACACACTAGTCACAAGTATTTCTTAACCCTCATAGATTATTGCACACAATTTACTTAGATTTTTTTTACTCACAAACAAATCAGATACTGTTTTTCAAAATGATATCTACATAATTCAATTGCACCATTAAACAAATCAGGTCAAACAACGCACATGAACTTGCATTACACGAATTATTTCACCAACACAAGACACTACATCAAATTGCATGTGTAGAAACCGCACAAGAAAACTCCATAGTAGAAAGAAAACATAAGCATTTGTTGAATGTGGCAAGGGCCCTATACTTCCAATCTAGGATTCCCCTTCAATACTGGAATGAGTATGTTATGACAGCCACTACCTCATAAATCGCACACCATCACACCTCCTAAACCATAAGTCTCCTCATGAACTACTTTACAAAACCAATCCTGACTACTCCTTCCTAAGAGTCTTTAGATGCTTAGCATATGCATCCACTCTTTGCAACCACATAACCAAGTTTGAGCCTAGGGCCCTACCTTGCATTTTTCTAGGATACTCCACAGGCACAAAAGGGTATAAACTACTTGATATTACTACCAAACGTATCTTGTATCTAGAAATGTCAAATTCTATGAAAATATATTCCCGTTCTAGTCTTTCCCTAACACTAACAGTCTTCCTAATCCCTTTCCAGACTTAGTTCTTCTAGTTCCTTACCTTGAGTCATGTACTGAGTCTTCTTCACCTCCAGCTTTTTTACATGATTCCCCCACTTCTTTTTCACAATAACACTACTCCACAACTGAAACACAACCTCTTCGAAAGTCGTCAAGAGTCACTGGACCACCTTCATACCTTAACAACTATCACTGCAGTTTTATATCAAACTCCCCTATTCAAAATCACACTCAATATCCCATAGAAAATCATCTATGCTATTCTACCTTCTCTTCCACTCACAAACATCTTTTACTCAATATTTCCTCCAACTTTGAACCACAAACATACAAACAAGCCGCCAAAATACATGAGTGGTAGATTGCCATGAAGAATGAGCTTGATGCCATGGAGTCAAACCACACATGGTCTGTGGTTCGCTTCCCCTTCCCCCTCCCTCTCCCCCCCCCCCCCCCCCCCAAAAGCAACCCGTTAGTTACAAATGGGTGTTTAAGCTGAAGTTTCACAGTGATGGTACTATCGAAAGGCACAAAGCCCGCCTCGTAGCCAAGGGCTACACTCAACAAGAGGGTGTGGACTTTATTGACACATTCTCACCAATCGCTAATTTAACTACTGTAAAATTACTTCCTGCTACTGTAGTTATCAAAAACTGGTCTTTACATCAACTTGATGTGAATAATACTTTTTTGAATGGAGATCTTTTTGAAGAAATATATATATATATATATATATGCAATTACCACAGGGTTATTATCCACAACTATCACATACTACACAAGGGCATAATCTTGTTTGCAGGTTACACAAGTCAATATACGGCCTCAAACAAGCTTCCAGACAATGGCATGCCAAACTGACTCAAGCTCTACTTCACATTGGATTCACTCAGTCTAAATTAGATTACAGCCTCTTCACACATAGCTTCAGACCTTCCTTTGTTGCATTACTTGTATATGTCCATGACATCATCCTAGCCGGCCCATCTAAAGCTATTATCAACAAGTTCAAAGCTGCCCTCCAATAGAAATTTAAACTCAGGGATCTCGATATTATGAAATATTATCTAGGAGTCGAAATCAGCCGCACTCCAATAGGTATCATTATCACACAAAGACAATATGCTCTTCAACTACTTGATGACACGGGATTTCTTGCTGCAAAACCTATATCTACTCCTATGGACCCAAAATCCCAGCTCACTGCCCATACATGAGAACTTCTCACCGATCCATCACAGTACCGAAGACTTATCGGGCGCCTCTTATACCTTACTATAACTAGCCTTGATATTATATTTGCCATCCACAAACTCAGCCAGTACATCTCACAACCACGTCAGTCGCACCTCCAAGCCGTACATCACCTCATCCGTTACCTGAAAAGCACCCCTGGACAAGGACTTCTATTCTCAGCCAACTCTTAGATACAACTCAATGCCTTTTCCGACGCCGACTGGGCGTCATACTAGGACACCAGAAAATCTACTATGAGTTTCTGCGTCTTTTTGTGATAGTCTCAATCTCCTAGAAATTGAAGAAGCAAACTACCACAGCAAGCTCATCGGCAAAGGCAGAATATCATGCACTTGCCTCAGTCTTTTGTGAAATAATTTAGCTCCAACAACTCCTCAAGGATCTCAACCTTCATTCCACTGCTCTAGCTTTCATATTTCGTGACAATGAAACCGCTCTCCACATCACCTCGAACCCAGTCTTCCATGAACGTATCAAACACATAGAGGTCAATTACCATTTTATCTGCAACAAGGTTTCCATCGGCTACCTCAAACTGATGCCAATCTAGTCTTTCACCCAACTCGCAGATATCTTCACCAAGCCTCTGCCCGTCACCAGCCTATCACCATTACTATCCAAGATGGCCGTGCGTGATCCCCACCATCCACCTTGAATAGGGGTATTAGATTTTATGGTTTTCAGCTTTCTGTTTTGTTTGATGTAAATTCACGTGCCTTTCATTCTGTAATCCAACAGTTAAAATGTCATCTGTAATTAATAGGGTGGTTAGCTTATTAGTTAGTCAATTGGTTAGTCAAAACAGATTCAGTTTTCCAGTTAAGCATGTGTCTATATATAGCCATGTACAGTTCTTCTTTCAATATACAGAAACTTTCAGTTTTCTCTTCCCTTCATAGCTTGAGCTCTATTTAAAGTACTTCAAAATATTTAATAAAATTTTTTAAAAAATAAAAATATGCAAAATGAAGTTGATATACTAGATGCAAGTCCCAAAGTGCTTGAACATTAAAGTTGAATTATCATAAGGCAGTTAGGCACCACGTCATAACAATAAACAAATTTATAATAATTAAGGTTGTATTTTTCTACTACAAGAAAATATGTTTTTTATTATAATATTTTTTACTTCACTAAAAATAATATAGTGAAAAATAACTATTTGTTATAATTTTTCTATTGTAGTATAAAATTTCAAATGTGTAATAAAACTTATTAAATACTACACTTTTGTCTTATCATAATAAAATATGTATATATATATATATATTCATTTATTACAATTTTTATGTACAATGAATAATATATTATATTTACTACAGTTTCACATTTCAATCATTGTTTCATAGTATTCAAGTGTTTTGAATTTCTTTTCTAAGTTGCCCTCCTTGTAATTAGTAATTGGAAGTGAAAAATAAAATGTGTTTGAATGAATGTAAAATCCGTAGTTACTAGTAATTAATTTTAACAATTGATCACCAGCCAATTGCAGGTCTGGGTATATATATGTGTGTGTGTGTCGGCTATTACTAATTTGTTTTGGTCATTTTAGACAAAGATCTTTCACTGTGATAAACAATTAATTAAGATCAGAAGATATATGCAATATAAGGACTTCCAAAGGTTCAAGTATATTAATTAAGAAATACTTTGGATGCTCCCAACCTAGTGGCATTAGCATAATCTTGTGGCATAGGGGTTGGAATCCCCGCAGCTACGAAAAGCTCGATTACCCTCAGTATTCTAAGAAGACCCCTTTCTTCGTAGTCTACTCCTTTTGTGTATGATTTAGTGAAGCTTTTGATCAACTCCTAGCCAGCATGTACTGTTTTTGGTATTACCCATATTATAGAGAAATAATTCTTGTCAGGCTCTTCACCTACAATATGCACAGCCGCGCTGCAATAAATATATATATATATAAGTAAGTAAAGTTATATTTAAAATAATTTTTCATAACTTTTTTGGGTCTTACTTTTCCCTCATAGAAACAGTTATAATAGATGCAATTCCCAAAATGCTTCAACATGAACGTCGAATCATCATACGGCAACCTAGGCACTATATCATAGCTGATGCTGCAAGAAATGACAAATAGTATATTTATTGATGGTCGGGAGGTCGATCAAAGACGGGAGCTCGGGTGAGCGTCTATAGGGGCCAATCCAAAGGTAGGTACAGAGGTCATTAGGTAGGAATATTTAGCATACAGGTAAATATTAGATGTCATTTATTGCCTCCCTTGGTAATAAATGAGGGGGTATTTATAGCTAACGGTTCAACTGGTTATCTACTGTTGGGTCCACGTGTCCACTTCCCTAGCATACATGTGGTAGCTATGTAGGGCGAGGATCTTACCGTAATACAGGTCTGGGTTGAGTGGTCCGGCCGACCCATTTGAGAAAGGCGTGGATCCTAGGGCCACTCTAGGATTTTGATAGAAAGTAAGGGCATCCTAGTCTTCTAATAAATCTCCCTTATCATTTATCCACCCAATTTCCCTATTTATGAGAGAATTATCCATAAATTGGGGAATTGATCTAGGCCGTTGATCCCAACGGTCGCTTAATCATATCTATTGGTCTCTTCACATATTTCGAGGATCTAATCTTTATAAATAGATACCCTCAATCCCTTTCTTTCCTTCATTTCACTGCCTCCATATCGCTATACCAGATCGGGAACCTCGACCTTCCTACCAGGAAATTCCTAGCCTCTAACAATCAGCGACAACTCCATAGCAAGTACGCATCGATCTCTCGACCATAAGTAGCAAGTTGGTGTCGACCTCTCGACCATATATTTTCCCTCTTTTGTAGCTTTGCGGTATTGTTATTTATTGCTTATTTTTTATTCATTGATAGCATTAGCAGCTACATGGCTAATAATTTTCCTTCTCTTTCTCCTTCTTCGTCACCAAGAAAGGGTAGGGATAGTAGTAGCGATAGCTCATCGTCTTCTTCTTCTTCTTCTTTATCTTCGAGCTCCGACTAAAGTAGTCGTGATGCTGGGTCGTCAGTACATAGCTTCTTCATAGACCCTAACGATGAGAGTAACCCTCTTAACGCCCCTAGTAAAATAGGCCCTAAGGTTTTTGTTCATCTTCGTAGAAAATTTTTTATTCCTGATAGTTATAAGATAATAATGCCCCAAGTTGGGCAGAAGATATACCAACCTCCCCCCAACTGCCTAGCTTTCCATCTTCCCGTTCTAGAGGTTGGGTTAAGATTTCTAATATCCAAACCCTTAGCCAATATCATCAGAACTTTAGGGGTCTGTCCAACGTAACTAGTCTCTAATTCTATTCGTAAAATTATAGGCTTTGTTATAATTATGCGCTATTTTAATGTCGTCCCTCTTTTATCAACTTTTGGTACCTTTTTCAGGGATTGTCATGTCAATCCCTCCACTCACTCGAGAGATCAAGGTTTCTATTACGTAACAGCTCGTCAGAGTTTTAAATTTCTAACAAATCTCTTGAGCTTTGCTGGCTCTTGGCGCAATAAATGGGTTTACATTAAAGCTCCATCGCATAGCTCGTGGAATGTTCCTCGCGAATGCGAGATGATAAACTGACCTTCTCTACCGATGAGGAGCCGTCGTGGGATGAGGGCTTCGTCGACAATCATCTAACTGCTCACTGGTTTGAATTTTCGACCATCTTTAGTAAGGAGACCCTCAAACTCGCCGACCTTTCACCTGCTAGGCTTCGCCATAGGAGAACACTTGGTAATTTTGGTTGCTTCCCTCTTTTATTTTTCATATCTCCTAACTTCTTTCTTACTTGCTTCTTTTTGTAGAGACGATGGCCCTCAAGGCAATGACAACCAACTTGATGAAACAAAGAAAGGTTGAGGTCGCAGTTGCTAAGAAACATAAGAAGGGAGAAGGGACATCGACGGATGCTTTGGATGAAGGTTTGGGACCCATTGACCCATCCGTCAACACCGACCTCCTCTCACCGGTGCAACCCCTCAACACGTTGAGGGTGTGGATCTTGTGCCTTTAGATCCTACACTGCTTCGATTTGTGCCGACCGACCTCCGAGGAACTTGCTGACACAAATCTCCCAGTTGAAGGGGCAGGAGATGAAGCACCAAACATCACCATAGAACAGACTCCAAGCAAAGAGAAGAAAAAGGTTAGAGCAGAGCTGTCATAGACCAACTTAGATAGTTGCTCTACCTAATCTGGGGGTCCCACGATACGCATCAAACATCGCTGTGCTACTGGGACCTCTTCAGGCTTCGATATACCCCCAGCGACTGTCGTTCCACCTCTCCTTCCCATTCCTCCTGTTGGAAATGAAGCTTTGGAGATAGCTCATCGCCTGGCTCAGAGGCTGGAGGTACTATGCCAAGCCGCTTATCAAAATTCTGCTTTGCCTCAACCTCCCGTTAACATTCTCTCTATTTTAACCAGCGAAGTAGGGAATGAGTCGTACGACCTCTACAACAGTGCATTGTGGGAGCACGATCAAGCATTACTAATGTCGACCTACTACTGCTTCGTGGAGGAGTACTTGGCATATAACTTAATACAGGTACGTCTTCTATCACCTATCCTCTCCAATCACTACGACCTTTCTTAATCTTAGTTTATCATTTCAGGCCCCAGCCTTTCATCGTCAGTTGGCCTTGCAATGCACATTTTTGTGCAATCATCGGGTGATTGCAGATGCTCAAGTGGACAACCTGCAAGGTGACTTGGAGAAACTCAAGGGAGAGATCTTGGCTCATGACATAATCATTGCCGAAAAGGATAGAAAAGTCACGGACTAGAGAAAGGGATCGCGCAGCTAAAGAATGATCTGATGACCTCACGAAAAAGGTCAGACGAGCTGTCTTCCAAGATGAAAACTAAAAAGGAGAAACAGTTTGAGGAGGGTTGAAAGAAGGGTCCTAAAGAGTACTCACAATTGACCTCCTTCCAGAATAAACTCTGCGATGCACGATATGCGGGGGTAAGAGACTTCATGCAGTCTCAGGTTTTTACTTTGGCGGTGGCGCAGAAGGCTAGCACTAAGGGGCTGGATAATTTCTACAAGTGTCAGTTCCAGCTTGAAAATGTGGGTGGCTTGAAGGATGGTTTCGATATTGATCTACTCGATCCGAGCAAGTCCAAGGATCTTGAGGAATATCCTAATGTTTCCCTTCCTGACCTATCAAAAGAGGAATTCAGGTACATATTTTAGGAGTTGGCTAACCCAGGAGGTGAAGCACCCGTGACGTCATAACCTGGACCTTCTAGAACAACAACTTCACCATTCGATCCATAGGGTTGCCCCTAATGGTCTTTCATCTATCTTCATTTAATGTTTCACATTTTCGACCTTTGCTTTGATAAGATAATTGTAAGGGGTCGATTTGCTTCATCTTTTGTAACTTTTGCTTATGTTGCGACCTCACTTAAAATATGCCCATCCTGTAAGTGGGTCGCTTTTTGATTAGCTATTAAGATGAATCATCAAATGAAGAAAATTTTCCTTTAGATGTTTCATGTCTGTCCATTCATTTTTTTACTCCTTGTTAATGCAATTTTGCATCAATATAAAATATTGTGCACACGACTTTCTACGGGCTATCACTATTATTAGACCTCTTTCCAAAATTTACTTCTTCAGGGCTGAATACTTCAACCTCTTTGAGATTTAGCTTTAGCCCTGTTATAAGTCTTACATTGTTGATGTGTCGTCAACCTTCTGGAGGTTGAGATCTTTGAGTCGGCTGTTGGTTCTCAACACGGTTCTAGACCTTTCGACCTTTTTCAAGTCGCCTGAAATATCTTGGTCTATTATTGACTTTCGATATAGTCTTAGACCTTGTGACCTTTTTCAGGTCATCGTGAAATATCTTAGTCTATTATTGACTTTTGATATGGTCTTAGACCTTTCAACCTTTTCCAAGTTATCTTGAAATATCTTGGTATATTATTAACTTTCAACATAGTCTTAGACCTTTCAACCTTTTCTAGGTCATCTTAAAATATCTTGGTCTGTTATTGACTTTTGACATAGTCTTATGATAGTCACCAAATCGAAGATCTCGATCTTGCAACCTGCCATGATGGTTAAAAGGAAAACAACTGCAATGACATATATGTAGTAGCTTTACAAGCTTTAAATTATGCGGCACATATAAGGATTTTCAAAACAAAAGAAGCATAACATGCTTATACATAGAACTTCTTTAAATTCTATATTCCCCAAGGTCGTAGGAGCTCTTTCCCGTCAAACGACTGCAACCTGTATACTCCGTTCTTCGTTATCTTCATGACCTTGAAAGGTCCTTCCCAATTTGGGTCTAGCTTGCCTATATGCTAGGATACTTCAACTTTCTTCAAGACCAGATCCCTTACCTCCATGCTCCTTGTCCTCACTCTCTTGTTATAAGTCCTTGCTATTTGCCTTTTCTGCAACAACATTCTCCTTGCCACTGCATCCCTCGCTTCCTGAATAACATCTAGGTTAAAAGCTCATTCTTCGGCATTGTCTTCCTGGTTGAACTCCGGTACTCTAAGAGTTTCCAACCCAATCTCTATAGGGATCACTGCCTCTGACCCGTAGACTCTATTGAACGGCGTCTCGCCTGTGGAGGTCCTAGGAGTCATTCTATAAGCATACAACACCCCTGGCAATTTGTCTACCCAGGCACCTTTCACACCATCCAACTTTGTTTTCAAGTTGTCCAAGAGAGTTTTATTTGTCTTCTCAGTTTGGCCATTAGCTTGAGGGTGCACCACAGATGTGAAATTCTGTTGTATTTTCATCTCCTTACACCAAGATAAGATCTTTTTACCTTGAAGCTGAGCACCATTATCCAATATAAGGATCCTGGGTATTCCAAAATGACATATTATGTTCTTCCATAGAAAATTCATGACCTTAGTCTTTGATATCTTGACCACAGCCTCTGCTTCAACCTACTTCCTAAAATACTCAACCGCGACAATAGCAAATTTCTTATGACCTTTGGTGGGAGGGAACGATCCACGATGTCTATCCCCCACACATCAAAAGGATAGGTGATTTTTATCGGCTTTATTTTGGTACTGGGTTTATGGATCAAGTTCGCATATAATTGGCATTCTTTGCATTGTCTAGCAAATTTAATAGCATCTTTCACCAAAATAGGCCAGAAATACCCTTAGCTAGTAACCTTTTGCGCCAGAGCTCGACCCCCCAAGTGATTTCCACAACTTCCCTCAGGATATACTCCACTTGGCTCGTATCAAGGCACCTCAAAAAAGGTCCACTATATGACTTCTTATATAACTCGCCCTTCCATATTGTGAACCTCAAAGCTTGCCTTAGGACTCTCCTTGCTACCGTCGAATCTAATGGGAGACTTCTGTCCCTTAAATAAGATAGCAACTCCTTCTTCCAGTTGTCTTGCCTTAAATTGCCAAACCCTGCGACCATGACTTTTTTTCCAGAGGTCTTTTGGTTGCAAATGGCCGGCTTCTCAGCTGTGATTATTGTGACCCTTTTTGTTCTCAACCCACTTATCATATTGGTGAATTTGGATAAGGAATCGACTCTTTCATTTTTTGCCCTTGGCATCTGTACCATTTGAACTCTTTCCATTTGTCCTGCAAGACCCCTTACTTTCTCCAGATACTTTTTTATTGTTTCTTCCTTTGCCTCGTAGGTCCCATCAAACTGGTTCGCAATCAGTTGAGAATCTATATACATAATAAGGTCTTTAATTTACATCTCTCTTGCCATTCTGAGTGCAGCTACAAAGGCTTCATACTCTATCTTATTGTTCGTCTCCTAGAACTGTAATTTTAAGGCAAAATCCAACTCGTCGCCCAACGAGCTTCGAAACTAGATCCTCAGCCTCCTCGAGCTTCAAAACTAGATCCTCAGCCTCCTCATCAGGACATTAATGACCCATCAACATACACCATCCATCAATTTTTCGCCAAGGCATTCACCTTGAAAGGTCATTCAATATTTCATTCGCCCATCTTCGTAAGGAAATCAGCCAATACCTAGGCCTTCATAGTTGTTCTACTCTGATAACTAATCAAAAACTCGCTTAGTTCTACGGCCCACTTTACCAACCTTCCAGATAAGTCTGACTTGTGTAATATCTCTCTCAAGGATTGATTAGTTAGAACTATGATGTGATGAGCTTGGAAATAAGGTCTCAACTTCGTAGCAGTTGTGACCAACGCTAATGCAAACCTCTCAATCTCGTTGTACCTCTTCTCTGCGCCCTGCAATACTTTACTAATGTAATACACTGGCTTATGGTGTTTCCCAATGGCCTTCAACAACACCGAGCTGACGACCTCTTCAGTCACAGATATATACAAATCAATGTTTCACCCGCAAGTGGTTTTCCCAAGAGAGGTGGAGAGCTAAGATACTTTTTCAGATCTTGAAACGCTCGCTCATATTCCTCTGTCCACGCAAACTCCCTAAGATTTCTCAAAGTTTTAAAGAAAGGTATACCTCTTTCT
Organism: Jacaranda mimosifolia; assembly: GCA_018894105.1. Taxonomy (NCBI): domain Eukaryota; kingdom Viridiplantae; phylum Streptophyta; class Magnoliopsida; order Lamiales; family Bignoniaceae; genus Jacaranda; species Jacaranda mimosifolia. The sequence goes on from CM032121.1 coordinate 30,234,459, forward strand.
GCCAATCGGGCTATGAACCTTCCCAACGCTACTATTCGACCTGTTAATTGTTGTACCTCCCTAGCACTTTTGGGTGATGGCATTTTCAAGATAATTTCTATTTTTTTCTAGATTGGCCTCTATCCCTCTCTCAGTGACCATGTATCCCAAGAACTTCCCACCTCTAACTCCAAAGGTGCATTTTGCAGGGTTTAGCGTTAAGCTATATTGGCGCATGATGCTAAAGGCTTCTTTCAAATGCTCTATATGTTCTTCCTCTCGCACACTTTTGACCAACATGTCGTCTATGTAGACCTTCATAGTATGACCTATTTGATCTCTAAACATTTTATTTACCAAACTTTGGTACGTCGCCCCTGCATTTTTCAATCCAAATAGCATGACCCGATAACAGTATACTCCAGTTTCGACCACAAAAGCCGTTTTATCCATATCTTCAGGGGCCATATGTATTTAGTGGTAACCCTGTTACACTTCATCATGCTCAGCAAAACAAATCCTGCTATGGAATCCATCAATGTGTCTATTATGGATAAGGGGTAGGAATCCTTAGGACAAGCTTTCTTCAGATTAGTGTAGTATGTGCACATTCTCCACTTCCCACCTGTCTTGGGGGCTACCACAACATTGGACAACCATTTTGTATATTGCACCTCTACTATAAAGCCCACATTTAACAACTTCCTGACCTCTTCTTCTATCACCCTATTCCTCTCTGCCCCAAAACTATGTTTTTTCTGTCGAGCAGGTCGGGCGTTGGGATCCACATTTAGGTTATGTACCATGATCTTCAGATCTATACCTTTGAAATTTGTAGGTCCCCATGCGAAGACATCCACATTTTCCCTGAGGAATTCTACCATCAAAACTTTCGACTGAGGATTTATTTACATACCTATCTTTATGGTTTTGCTTAGGTCTCCAGGTCGGAGCTCTATGTGTTTGTGGTCAAAGGGCTCCATCTTCCTTTTCCTACTATCTTCCTATTCCATACTCATAGGTAGCTCCACTTGCTGACCTACTTCAATTCTTATGTTCTTCCCTTCCTTCTGCTCAGGCTTAAGTTTAGTCAATGAGATATTGTAACATACCCACGCCACATTCTGATCGCATTGTACCTTATCAATTCCTGCCTTGGTTGGAAACTTCATCTTCAGGTGGTAGGTTGACACAACAGCCCTAAAATAGTTAAAGCCAAGCCGTCCCAATACCACATTATAGGCGAACAAGCAATCTACTACCGGATACTTCAACATAATTGTTCTCCTCTTCGGTTCCACCCCCAGGGAGATAAAGAGATCTACTATTCCCAAAGGTACGACCTCGGATCCACCTAACCCTACTAATGGAGTGTTGATCGGCCTGATGATGTCCAAGTCCATTTTCTTCAATGTGCTCATGAATATAATATCTGCTGAACTGCCATTGTCCACTAATATTTTCTGTACTGAAAAATTTATGATATCTATAGTTATCACCATGGGATCGCCATGGAATCCAAATTATTATGATCGAAAGTTATAGGTTCCATGTCATTTTCCAGGACGTGAACATGGGGCCTCCTTCGATCCACTTAGGCATACCTTTTTTCGGCATTATGCGTATCTCTTCCAGTAGGTCCTCCAGTTGTCATATTTATGACTCCCTTCTTTGGAAGGTTGTTAGCATCACGTGAATTGCGACCTTTTCTGTATCTTATTTTTTTTCATGATTGTACCTCCTGTATGGACTGCGTGATCTACTCTGGGATCGATCTTTACACTGCCCCCATCCCTCGGAATCTCTATATGAACGCTGGACAAATTCTTTCTCCCTTAGGTGGTGGCAATTTTCTGTGTCGTGTCCTCTATCTCGATGAAATACACAGTATTATTTTGAGTTTCTCTTATTGGGTGTATCTTGCTGCTTAGCTGGCCACCTTATGATGTCTGACGAGGCAATAGTGTACATGACTTCGATCCTAGTGGTTCGCAGGGGTGCATAATGATCAAACCTTGGTTGAGGTGGGGACCTCCATCGGTCTTTTTTAGATCGAGGTTTGTCCATCTCTTCTTTCCTCTGTAACCTCGGCCCTACTATAACCTTCGACCACTCCTTGTCCTTCATCACGTTCATCTCTTCCTTATGCACATATCTTTTTGCCATATCCATTAAGGTTTCCACATCGGGAGGTGGTTCCCTGGCCAAGGTTGATGCCATCGAGTCTTTCTTAAGACCATAGATCAAAATACTAATCATCATGTCCACATTAAGGTCGAGAACCTCGAGGATTCCATTATTAAAATGACTTATGAATGCCTGTAGGGTTTCATCTTCTCTCTTCCTTATGGTGAACAGATATGTGGCTGGCCTCTTGGACTTCTTCTTGCTGGTGAAGTGATATAAGAACTTTCGACTTAATTAGTTATATGTCACTATAGTCCCTGGTACCAAAGAAGTGAACCACTTCTGTGCTCTATCGCATAGAGTGGTGATAAACATCCTACAATTGATTGTATCTGACAATCCATACAATAGCATGACGTGTTGAAACGCTGTCAAGTATTCCTAAGGATTGACATTTTCATCATACCTCGGAAGTTTGGATATTTTGAATACCAATAGTACAATTTCCCTCAAGATTTTTGCACCGAAGAGAGAGCCTCTCTTTTGCAGAGTGGATCCCTGCTGCTTTTTTTTCTTAATCCCCTCTAATTTCTTGCTCAACTATTCTATTTGGTCACTAACCTCTTGAACCTCTATAAGGGTTCTCGGTTTAGAATACCTCTCAATCGTCCTCCCTCTATTCACCTAGTGCTTGTGGCTTCATCGTCTAGCTGCTTCTGATAACTTTCTTCCTTCCCCAGAGTCCACGTCGCTTCCCACCTCTATCCTTCTATCCCGAGCCGAAGGTTTTTCTTGGAATAACTGCCTCGAGAAATAGGGTTGGGGAGCCAGCACTCTGCTTGCCAATGTTCCATCTACCACTCTGTTACTTACTGTTTCAATCAAGGCCTACAACTTCGATTGTGTGATTCCTATCATCGATTTAGATTATGTTGTGGGAGGTATTTGTTGTAAAAAGGGTGAACTAATCCGAATTTCTGGCGTCTCTGCATTCTTGCTAGGTGTTGCTACCATGAGCCCTACCTAACCCAGAATTCAAATCACTCAATCTTATTCTCCCATAGACGGCGCCTACTGATGCCGCAAGAAATGACAAACGATGGTCGAGAGGCCAACTAAAGATGGGAGCTCAAGTGAGCATCTACCGGGTTATAGGATCAATCCAAAGGTAGGTGCAGAGGTTGTTAGGTAGGAATATTTAGCATACAGGTAAGTATTAGATGTCATTTATTTTTCCCTTGACAATAAATGAGAGGGTATTTATAGCTAACGGTTTAGCTGGTTATCTACTGTTGGGTCCACGTGTCCACTTCCCCAAGCGTACAGGTAGCAGTTATGTAGGGTCAGGATCTTACCATGATACAAATTCAGGTCGGGTGGTCAGGCCAACCCACTTGAGAAAGGCGTGGATCCTAGGGCTACTCTAGGATTTTGATAGAAAGTAAGGGCATCCTAGTCTTTTAATAAATCTCCCTCATCAATGGCTATAAATAAATCTGTAATAATGAACATTGTGTTTCTCCATTATTCTTTTCATGTATTCCACAAATTTCTCATCTCCAACTCTCGGCTGCCCAAATGTGTAAATTCCTTCTAATCTATCCAGTAAAGATGACTCATCATACAGCGCCAGAACTGCCAAAAATAGCACCGCCAGTGTGCCGCCTAAGTTGTAGCCGGTGACTATAAACTTTGCTTTATCATTACTATGCTGCAATATTAGTCTTTGTTTTAGAAATTTTCTGAAGACGAAATAGACGTCTTGTGGCTAGTTAACGTCTTGTTATTGCGGCCAGCCTTGGCTCTTCTACAGTCCCAGACCTTTCATGAAGCCGCCATGGATTTTTCTGGCACCAGGAATCTTGTACCAGGAGATGTCGAAGTCTGAAGACTATGCATCTGAGTCAAAGGGTTCTGTTTCTCTAAACACCACTACGATTAGATCTTTTTTGCCGTCAAGAACAAAGGTTTGTGTTATAGCTTTCTCCTGGTAATTTGCACTAAGTATAGACGTCAATTAGTAATTTTTATTATTGCAGTACTCAAGAGGTAGTAAAAATTGTAACACTGGGCCGGGACAAAATTGGATTCTTGCACATATGAAGTAATTTATTATTTTTAGGAGGGTAAAAGTTTTAAGCTTTAATAAAGATACTGGTGATATGGGTAAGCCTAACATGCTTAATGGGCCTAAGATCGGAGTCCAAAATTGTTTCTGGCATATAAGGCAAAACTATTTTTGGCATATAAAGCCTATTCGACCTAATAGGTTGAAGCATTCGACCTCCTGGTCAGATAGAGCGTATTTGACCTCATAAGGTCGAATGATGCGGCCTCCGGATCGAATGGAAGAAGGAAAGACATTTAATGGTGGTTTGCCACCCATCGCATCCGCAGCATTAATTACACTTCAACCGCTAATCTTTCGGCATTAAATGAATTGATGGCGTGTCACCTCCGCATCAATGACGGTAAGAATCCCCACTTTGGCTAGTCGAACATTTGTGCACCTCCTAGATAAGTCGAAAAGACCTATCTTGTTCCTACTTGAAGAATCAACATGTGAAATATGCTGAAGGAAATACTAGTCTTTTCACCTCCGCATAAGCACTATAAATACGTTATCCTCAAGAAGCCATAGTAAGCACATATGCACTTTGGGAACTGTTACTCTGTCCAAATATCCTCATGTCGATTCACTGACTTAATCATTAGAGGGTCTTAGCTGGGACTGTCTTGGCTAACCTAACTTTTGTTCCTTAGCTGCAGGTTCCACCAAACATCTTCACAAATCATCTTTCTGGTCGGAGGACCTGTAGGTCGAGACCCAGAGATCCCTTACACTAAAATGACCATCATCAACTTTACAAAATAACCTTATATAAATATACATATACACAATATAGCTTTATATATATTTAAAGGACGTAGTGGTTGTATTAATTTAACTTTAACTTGGAATTAAAGATAGATGAAATTAATGAAAAATTAAGAAAATTTGACAAGTATTTAAAAATAAAAATAAAAAAGTGCAGGGAATAAATTTAATCTCAACATTCTAGAAATCATAGGATCCCAATATATTCATCTTCAAAAAAACCACAAGAATTGCAAGTCAGTTTAGTTCCACTGATTAATTTTGGTTATAAGCTACCAAAAATAATATATTTTTTCCATGAAACTAAATGCCATCTTTCAATATTTTTCTTAATAAATCAATTACATATATTGTCACAATAATAATAAGAATTTATAGTATATTATAACAAATAATTAAAAGATATTATAAAAGAATAGATAAAGACTCCTACATTTAATGGGAAAATTGGTTTTGGTGATCATATGTAGGTCAGCACGTGTTATTGGGTTAATTTCCTATTCCTATTGTCAAAATCATCACTTTTACAATCTTCCCCTATGTTTTTATTTTTTTTATTTTTTGATAATTTAGTCTACTCCTATGTCACCATTAAGTTTGTAAAAGTATTCAGATGACAAAAAAAAAAATCTTTTGTGCAATATAGAAATAATGAAAAATTTTACATCATCACTTATTATTTTATCATTAATTTTGTATATTGATGTGGGTCAGCCTATCAGGCCTAGCCTAAAAGCACTCAACCAGGATAGAAACATGGTGCCTGGAGGCCCAATTAACTGCACGCCTAATCCGTCGACCAGCACTTGACCCAATTAGGCCTTATCTATTGTGACGAACTCCAACGTTTACTTTATCGACAACCCCGGGCGAACAGAGCCAGGGGTAGGTTCCTCAGTGCGACCAAGAAAGTATAATCACGACGAATTGGTGTCCCACCGATGAGAGTTTAAGAGGAAACCTAGCAGAAGTATTCATCTCGACTGGAGAGGTTGATCTAAGGCAACAGCCCCTCGACCTCATTAAATGCTCCGCTAAAAAAAAGGGCGGCATGCCCCCACATTAATAGCGCATGCCACCATAGCACGCCATTTTAAGCTGCGCTAGGCTAAAACGTGCTACCAGTGTACCACCCTCTCGTAGGCTGCGCCACTTGGAATAGTACACAGGTGGGAGAAGACTTAAAGGCCATCGAGTGAAGGCAAAAGCCCTTCAGGCTTGACAATGGCATCTTAGACTTACCAACCACCTTGAGGAGGCTATAAATATCCCATCTACAGCCTTTAGCATGGTATGCCATTTTTATCTTAAAGCCCTCACTCTGCTGCTCAATTCTCTAGTCAATCTATACTAGCTTGAGCGTCAGAGTACCTTAGTCGAGGGCACCTCGGCCAGCCTGACGTTTGCTATTAATTGCAAGATTCGACCCTGATGCACTAAAAGCACTCTTCTCGACCACTCTTTGGTCAATTTCATTAGACTTCAGCCTAATTCCCTCATACACTATTTTGACCTTTATCATTTGGCATCGTCTGTGGGAAGCCTGAGTCAGCAATCGAAAAAAATGATTAACATTAGGCGAACTGCTTTGGAAAGGAAGGAGAATAGAAGATCACCAACTCTCCCTCCTCAACCTCAGCAAGAACCAGATTTGGCAAGACCTAGTGCCTCGCCAGAACAAGTGGTTACCTTTACCATGCCACAACTGATGCAATTGATAACGAATAGATATCTGCTAAATTTTATGCTCAACTCTCAACTGCCCTGAATCGACACAACACACAGCTTGGGCCCGGCACCAGTGCTATGCCTCAGCCTACTCAACACGAAGAAAGCCTACTAAAGACGAAAGGAGTTGCCCAGAAACCAAACGACTACCGACTCAACAGGAAGATAAGAGTTCTCCAAGAAAAGAAGCTTGGTAGCACTTTCTGGAAGAAGTCACAGACTTAGTCAACCATGGCATTCAACCCCATTGAGCCCCACAATGTGATAGGGTCGAATGCGCGAGACCCCAAACAAACAAGAACCTGACCCAGGCTAACCAAGAGAAATATGATGGGTCTCCCATCAAAGGCAACAATTGAACCAGAGACTTGAAGAAATCTCGAGGAGGAACTCAGATAGAAATCCCAATTATGAAGGTGCTCCCCGTTCTCATCGAGAGAAAGAGTTACTATTCATCCAAGATATTATCGACAAACGCATTATTGTTGGTGCCAAAGTCCCGACCGGGTCACCCAGATATGACGGCTTGACAGATACGAATGAACACCTCCTCTAGTTTGAACATATGATGCAATTGCATGGACATAACGAGTACATTCGTGTGAAAATGCTAGTAACCACCTTCCAGGGGCATCGCGTTCGACTGGTTCGTGAAGCTTGAATTGGCGTCGATTTATCCATATAACTAGTTGTGCGATAAGTTATTGCACTAATTTGCTAGTCGGAGGAAGGCGAAACTTCCCCATACCCACCTGTACACAGTCAAACAGAATGAAGAGGAGTCCCTTCGCAATTTCTTCACTAGGTTCAATATCGAAATTTTGAAATTGACGGCCTGCGGATCGAATTTCTGATCGATGTGCTCTTCCTAGGCCTTCGACACAAGAAATGTGCTAATGCTTTAGTTCGATGGCAGCCCAAGTCGATGGAGAAACTACTTGAACTCGTAGAGAGGTATATAACTCAGGAAGATGTAAACAGACTTAAGTGTGGTAATCCTAAGGCCGACAAGAAGAAGCACAGAGAGAAATATGACCGCCAGCACAAAGATGGTGATCGATCTCCTATTAGATGATTCCACTACTACACTCTATTCAATGTCGCAAGAAATGAGGTATTGTTTGCCATTCAACATGATAACCTCCTCAAGAAGCCTAGAAAGTTGACCAAAATAGAGGCCATAAAGGGGTCCAAAAAATACTGCCACTTCCATCGATAGAAGGGCCACGACACGAAGGACTATTTCAAATCCATGATAAAATTGAGAGGTTGATTCAACAAGGCTATTTGAAAAAAGGCATAACAGACCAGCCTCCTCGTAGAGAACGATCAACTAGCCCCAAGAAAGATGATAAAGGAAAAAAGTCTGCGCATAATCCCCGTCCACCCATTAGAGGAGTAATTGACACCATTGCAGAAGGCCTAACTGGGGGATTCCAAGTCAACCAGAAGGCAGCACCAATGTAAGCTGGAATTGACTGAATTATCTTCGGTTGAAAGAGTTTATCAGCTATCAACCAGCGCAAAGCCAATTTCTTTTTCTAATGTGAGCCTCTCCCACATTAAAAATCACGAGGCCAACAGTAAGCTGGACTGCCCTTTAGTGGTCTCTATTAAAATTACGAATTTTGAGGTCAAGAAGATCTTGGTAGACAATGGTAGTTCCACAAACATCATATTCTTGTTGACCATACAGAGAATGAAGTTAGGGAAACTAAAGTTTGAGCCCATCCACATGCCGTTGGTCAGATTTGGAGGGTAAAAAATCATCCCTAAGGGATCCATCAACCTATCCATATCATTCAGAGAAGCTCTCTGGACGAGAACCCTCATGATCAACTATCTGTTGTCAACACACCGTTTGCCTACAATGCTATAATCGGTCGACATGCTTTGAACAATTTCGTACTGTTATCTTGACCTACAACATGAAGGTTAAATTCCCAACCACCACTGGGAAAGGTGAACTCTTATGTAAAATGAAGGAAGCCTGGTGCTGTTACACAGTTTTCGTCAAGGCAAGTGAACTGAAGAATTGACCACAATTGAAACCCTCAAGGGATACCCCAGTAGCGAAGCTCAATAAGGGATAGCAAAGCAAGAAGCGCAAGCTCAAAGAGACCAGAGTTGATCCTATCGGGGAGTTTAAAATAATCAAACTGGAGCTAGGAAAAATCCCAACAAAACTACCAGAATCAAAACTGACATAGGCAGCAACATAAAGTGTCTCATGGTCGACCTCCTTCGAAGGAACGTCGATGTTTTTGCATGGAAAGCCTTCAATCTGTAGGGAATCGACCCCAGCATCATCGTCTACGGTCTGAATGTGGACCCCTCATACAAGTCAGTAAAGAAAAAGACCCAGACCTTCAATGCTGAAAAATGCAAGATCATCGATGAGGAGGTTAACAAACTCTCAAAAGCAAGTACATTATAGAAATTTAATATCCAAGTTGGCTTTGTAATGTAGTCCTTGTCCCTAAGAATGAGGGAAAATGGCGTATATGTAATAACTTTACTGATTTGAATAAAGCTTGCCCTAAAGATCCTTACCCCCTCCTTTTATAGATTTTTTAGTTGATTCTACTACTGGTTGTAAATTATTAAGTATGATGGATGCATTCCAAGGTTACTACCAAATCTTCATGGCACCTAAAGATAGGGACAAGACATCCTTGTCATCTCCAACGGGGTATATTATTTCTTGGTCATGCCTTTTGGGCTAAAAAATACAGGTGCAACATATCAAAGACTCGTCAACTTTATGTTCAAAAATGAGATCGAAAAATCCATGGAGGTCTACATCAATGACATGATCGTCAAAATAAAAAAAGCAAAAGATCATTTGATCGGCCTCAATCACACATTTTCTATACTAAGAGCATTTGATATGAGGCTCAATCCTAACAAGTGTACCTTCGAGGTATGAGGAGGCAAGTTTTTGAGGTATATGGTTAGCTAATGAGGCATCGAAACAAACCCTCAAAAAATTCAAGCCGTGTTGGGCATCATCCCCTCCTCCTCCCCGCCGAAAAGTCAAAGACATGCAACGTCTGGTTGGAAGGATCATAGCACTAGAAAGTTTCATTGCTCAGTTAGCCGATAAGAGTCTACCTTTTTTCAAGATCTTAAGAAACGCGAAGAAGTTAGGTTTTCAGTGGTCAAAGTAGTGTGACCAAGCCTTGGTCGAATTGAAACATTACCTCTCCTCAGCACCTATATTGGCCAAACTAGAATTAGGAGAATTATTACATCTATACTTAGTAGTCTTGTTGGCCTCAATCAGCCCAATGTTGGTGTCGACCAGAGATGGCACTCATCGACCTATCTATTACAGCAGCAAGGCACTACAGGGCCCTGAACACAACTATCTTGAGGTCGAGAAGTTTGCCCTCGTCTTGGTCACAACAGCCAAAAAGTTGAGGCCCGATTTCCAATCTCCCGCAATCGTAATTTTGACAAATCAACTATTGAAGCAGGTGATATCAAAGCCAGATACGTCTGGTAGACTAACAAAATGGGCAATCAAGCTGGGTGAATTCAACATCACATTTCAACCCCGAAAGCTATAAAAGCTCAAGTTTTAGCCGATTTTATTGCCGAAAGCCTCGGCCTACTTGATCAGCACGAACACAACTCCCTTATGTGGACTTTGCACATCGATGGATCAATAACCTCATTGTGAGGTGGGATAGGCATCTCACTATGCTCTTCAACTCCTCGTGGGCATAAGGATGGCAGTTGACCGGGGAGTCGAGTAGCTGGCAGCAATCACTGACTACCAACTAGTCGCAGAACAAGTCAAAGGGAACTTTGAGGACATGGAGTCTACAATGAGCAAGTACCTGGCCGAGGTGAAAATACTATAGCAGCTGTTCAAAAAATTCATCCTTCGCTAAGTTCTACAATCAGAAAATGAGTAGGCTAACGCCCTATCCAAAAACACGAGCTAGACAAAAAACACTCAAGATAGAACGATAACATTTCTGGACACAGACAAGCCTACCATAAGTGTTGCCAATCGAAGCTTGGTGGGGCAGGTCAAACAAACGCCTCTTTCCTAGCAGGATGTGATAAAGTCTTACCTAAGAGAAGGAATAACCTTCGAGGACAAGGGCGAGGTACGAAGGTTTAGAAGTCAAGCAGCTAGATTTGCTCTCGATGAGCATAGTCAGCTTTATAGGAGGTTGATCTACGGACCATCATTGAGCTGTTTGATGCCAGGCTATGTCCGCGAAGTTTTGTATGAAGTTCATGCAGGGATTTGTGGTGATCATTCCGAAAGATGATCCTTAGCTCACAAAATCATCAGATATGGCTATTTCTAATCAACTTTACTAAAAGATGCCATCGACTTCGTCAGAAAATGCCCATCCTGCTAAGTCCACTTGAACATCCTTCACCAACCTACACGTCGATAGTGAACGTCCAAATCACTTGGCCTTTCGACCAGTAGGGGATCGACATAGTAGGGTATTTTCCATAGACGACTGGTCAGAGAAAATTCATGATCGCCGCAGTTAAATACTTCATAAACTGGATTGAGGCAAAGGCAGTCCCTAAGATAACCGATGCGGCCATTAAGAGCTTCATATGGAAGAATATCATATGTTATTTTGGTCTACCTAAAGTCTTACTATCGAACAATATAACCTAATTTCAGAGTAGGAGCATGAGAGACTAATGTAAGAGCCTAAAGATCCGCCAGCACTTTACCTCAGTAGGGAGGGAATCCCCAAGCTAACGGCCAAATGAAGGTCACGAACAAAATTGTGCTTGACCACCTCAAAGCTTGACTGGATGAGATCGGAGTGAGTTGGGCAAATGACCTCTCTGGTGAGCTATGGGCGTATAGAACAACTTCTCGAATAGCTACAGGTCATAGCCCCTATAGTTTGATCAACGGATCATAAACAGTTATTCCAACGGAACTAATACATACACTACTCGAGTGATCCATTTTAATCCGACCATAAACATCTCGGAGAGATAACTCGACCTAGAAACCATCTAAGAGCTGTGACAGCAAGCTTACATTGTAATGCAGAGATATAGATCGAAAATGGCAGAGCACTACAACAAATCAATTCGTTCGCAAAATTTCGAAAAACTCAACTCAAAATATGAGGGGTTGTACATAGTGGTCAAAGTAGCAAAGCACAATGCCTATTGACTCGCAGACATAAACGACAATGAGCTCCCACGACCATAGAACGTATAAATTTAAAGAAATTTTATATATAAAGAAACCAAGGTCTCCACCCAAGTGTATCACAGTATGATTCCAAATCAAAGAAAATTATTTAGATACACACATTTCTACAACTACCTACTCAAATCGCAAAACAAAGTTTCTAGCCCGAATTAACGAACGACCTGATCGTTCAGAGTAGACCCTATAGTCGACTATTCAAACCATAAAACAAAGGCTTCTAACCAAAATTAACAAACGAGTTGATCGTTTAAAGTCGACAACAGTTGTAAAATCGCAAAATAAGGGTTTCTAGCCCAAACCGACAGACAAATTGATTGTTCTTAGTTGACCCATACCCGACGTCGCTTTCAAGTTATGTGGCAAGGCACCCAAGCTAGAATTAAAAAAGATCTACTCATCAAGAGTTGACCAGGTAGTCAATCCTAAAGATGGAAAACATACTTTGGCTCCAAGCTTAAATTAAGGCACTCATGATCGACTATTTAGTCTAAAATAATTATAGCGGTAAAACTCGAGTTGACCCGACAGTCAACAATGAAGATGCAAATAGTATCTTGGGTTAGTCCCATTATATTTACGCCAATTGATCTCTAGATCGACCCTGAATTTTAATACCTTCATTGGGCGATCACTTTAATTGATTTCTAGTCGAAGATCGAAGTACTTATATTGTCATTTGTTAAAGAAAGAGAAGAAGTAAAGTGGAGTATGCGTCGATGCAAAGAAGCTAAAATTTCATTAAAACTAAAATTGTTTGATTACATCCGACAAAAACCAAGCAAAAATAAAATAATTACATAATTTTCAGATGCTCAATTTGACCCTAACCCCTCTTGGTCGAGTTCGTCACCAGAAGCAAGTTTTACAACCGCGGGACCTTCGATACCCTACTCGGGCGTTGCAGCAAGCGTTAATTGGATGGCGAGGACTGGCCGAAAAAGACCTAGCTCATCGACCAAGAAAGGGTGCTCACTGAGAGGAAAGAAATCAGCTGCATTGACCTTGCCATCATGTATGTCGAATGCAAAGTCGTTGGCAAAATCAAACTCACTGGTCACCGCCTTGACCATAGCCAGGTGACCAGGCATAGCCTCGACTACAAATGCGGCGGCAGCCCCCTTAACGACAGCAGACTCATTGGGATTGAACCCTTCTGTAGGAGTAGCTTCATCGGGGTTCAATAGGTACATGGGTAGTTGCTCGTCGAGCATAGGGTTCAAGCACTCTCTATCCTCTGGCCAGATGGAATAGCCAAGATACTCCAACTGCTTGATGGCCTTCTCAAAGGCATCTTTGGCGTTGTTGATAGAGAAGACGACGTTGGCATCATAAAAAGCAAAGGTCAGCATGAATTATTGTACTACTTTTTATCAAACACCGGGTAACGTCCTGCTGAACTCACCCCAAGAAAAATGTAAGGCGTTGTTGTGCATATTTCACCCTCCACTCTAACATGGTTCAGCAGCTCCTCAGCCAAACTTCTCGCAGCCACAATGGCTATTAGTTGTGCATATTTCACCTCGAGCTGCAAGTTCCTCTCCGCCAGCTCTTTAGTCGGGCTGGTCAATTCATAACTGAGCAGATCACATGCTCTTGCTAAAGCCTATCCCGATCGTTGATCGCAAGCTCTGACCTCCTATGAATATGGTAGCTTAGTTGGCTAACCTGCAAAATCCATAATCCTTCAATTGGTATTTTTGAAAAAAAAGGAGGAAAAATAGACAAGGCGAACCTCAATCAATTAGAAACTTACCATATTGTTGTGATAAACCAAGGTTTTCAGCACGGCCCCTTAGCTCAAGTCCTTCATCTTCCACTGGTCTGAAGCGAACAAACCAGCCATCATCATCTTCAGCAACAAAGAGCCAGTCGACCCCTCTGTCATCACCGACATGGAATTATGAACAGCCATGTCAGTTTTGAACCGAGAAGAAGGGAGGTCAGCTAGCTGGAATAGTTCGCCCTCATCCCGGCACCCAAATTTATCGTAACTAGTCGGGGAAGCAAGCACCCTAGTCTTTCCCTTACTCTTATTAGCAGTCATTTTCTTCTTAGTAGGTCCCATCTGCTCGACAGCTAACCTCTTCTACCAAGCGGTTGGGTTCCATGTTGCAACTATAGCAGGTCAAGTGAGAAACGATGGGAGTAGGTAACGCAATCTAGGGTTGTGCAGTAGCCTGAGGCGTGGCTCCCCGATGAGCTGCGGCACCCTAGCATTACTCTTGGTTCCTTTGGGCATAAGCTAAAGCAGAAGCTCGAGTCTGGTTCATGATTTCTTGTTAATCTGCATGAAAATAGGAAAAGCATACATTAAGGTCGACTGAACAGAATGAAACTATAGTGATTTGGAAAATGTACAATTAAAGCATCTACCTAGTCGAGCGTCGACTGGTAACCCTAGGTTGGTGGGTGACAAGCCCGCCAGAACCAAATTCTTTTTCTTAATGTACCCCAAGTCTTCCATCTAACAGAATTAGATTAAATCCTAAATAAACGTGTTTGGCCAACTCAGGGTGACATTCCCAGGCATTTCGACGTGCCCTCTCCGCCAACTCCTACGAATATTAAAATCCCCAGGCGCTGAACAAAGAGATATTATTTTTTCCACTCCTGACCATGGGACGACGAGAGGGTAATGAGGAATTTACGACGAGGTCAAGCGGTAAGATAGTAATAGCTCGACGATAAAAGCCCGACTCGTCGGTGCTACTTGACTTTTGGGACATCAAGAGATGGAACAGATGGAAAGTTGGCAAATGAAGGAGGTCGGTCGTGGATATGCATCAACATGATGAAACTGTATATGGTTGAGAAATAGTTAAGCAGGAATTGGGTGATGCAGACTTTGAGACGCGTCAACAAGTCGACTATAGGCTATGCAAGAGGAAACCTAAGTCCATATCTAAATACCTTATCGAATACGGTTATACAACTCGCAGAGGGTTGATGCATCCTATCAAAAGGACCGAAAACGATCAACTCGTACCTCGGAGGAACATGGCAAAGTTTTCTAATCAATGCAAGGTCGGCATGAGTAATCTTGGAAGGTATCTCACTATAGTGGTTAGGAGTGAACAATCGACCACATGATATCGGGGGCTGACTTGGCCCAACTTCACCCCAGCACCAATGTGGTCATCACCAGAACTGGTGGAGGTCGAACTATCATCACTTGAACTATTAGACTCGCTAGTTGAGTCACCCCCTCCCCTGACCAGAACCTCGCCTAACCTAGTCACCTCACTGTCGCTCATCTCGACCTCATCCTCACTAAATATTCTTAACATGATCGGCAAAATATTACGGTCGAAGACATAAATATAGAAAGCGCTACCTAAAGAATAGAAACTTACACGATCGACAGTTAAGTGCAAGAAACAGTTGATGCGGAAAGCAATAGAATAGTTAGCTTAACCTTACGGAATGCTATAAAAGTGAAAATGAAAATTTTCACTGTACCTATAGGCAACTCAAACGACGGTAATAATTACACTATCGCCATTTGGTACTTCACATGACCTAATGTAACATATGCATTTAATGCACTACAACCCTGGTTGACCCTCTGAAGTTTTCATCGAAGTATACATGGTTCCTGCTGGACAACTACTCTCCATTCCTTTTCGCCGACTCTCTCGATTAGGACTCCAAAGTGAGGGGGACTGATGATATGGGTCGGCCCATTTGGCCTAGCCCAATAGCACTCGACCTGGATAAAAACATGGTGCTTGGAGGCCCAATTAACCGCATGCCCAATCTGTTGACCAGCACTCGACCCAATTGGGCCTTATCCACTGTGACGAAGTCCAATGTTCGCTTTGTCGACCAAACACGGGCAACTAGAGCTAGGGGGCAAGTTTCCCGGTGCGACCAAGAAAGTATAATCACGACGAACTAGCGTCCCACTGACGAGAGTTTAGGGTGAACCTGGAAAAAGTATTCGTCTCAACCAGGGTAGTTGATCCAAGGCGATAGCCCCTCAGCTGCATTAAATGCTCCATCAGGCGACATGCCTCCGTATTAATGGCGCATGCCGCCAAAATACACCCCTTTTCAGCTGCACTAGGTTAAAGCGTGCCACCAGTGTACCACCCTCCCGTAGGCTACGCCACCTAGAATAGTATACAGGTGGTAGAAGACTTAAAGGCCCTCAGGTGAAGACAAAAACCTTTCAGGCTTGACAAGGGCATCCTAGACTTACTAGCCACCTTGAGTAGGCTATAAATACCCCATCCACAACCTTCAGTACAGTATGCCATTTTTATCTTAAATTCATCACTCTGCTGCTCAATTCTCGAGTCAATCTATACTAACTTGAGCGTCGGAATGCCTTAACCGATGGCACCTCAGCTAGCCTGATGTTTGCTATTGATTGCAGGACTCGACCTTGATACACTAAAAGCACTCTCCTCGACCACCCTTTGGTTGATTTCATTGGACTTCAGTCCAATTCCCTCATATACTATTTTGACCATCATGATGTATATATATAATAACAAAACTTTCATCCATAATTTTAATTTTAATTTTAATTATAGTATTATTATTATATAATATGTTACTAATTATTAATAACACTAACAGTTTAAAATAATAACTCTTATTATTATTAATTAATATTATAATAAAATAAAAATTATTACTAATAAATATATAATATTATTAAATTTATTATCAATCAATAAATATATACTTTACCTTCCAATGGTCGACGACTGTAGACTCAGTGTAATGCAGCCTGGTACTTCATCTTATCTTCAAGTCCGACGTTGGGGTCCAATTCACGTCGTTTGTCAACATTGCCGGTAACCGACAAGACGGTAGCCGATGTTTTGTCAGGATATACCACTTTCCCTGCACACAAAAGTAATTAATGTCCATATTTTTCAATTCTTGTTTAGTCTTTCAATCCAATCTGTTAATATAAGCACGATATTATTTCATTCACATTCACATTTTAAATTATTTAAATAATGATATTTTATTTTTTAATTTATCTTAAAAAATACTCCAAATAATAAGATCGTACTATTCTATTTACTGAAGATTCATTAGATCTAACTTATTCAATTTAAGTTTTTAAAGTATAGATAAAAAATTTCAATAAATATTAAAAAAATTATTTGGAATACAATACAAAAAATATTATCTTAATCTAATTTACTGTATACATTTAATTTATTCATTGGATTTAATTTAATAAATCTATACATTTCATTTAATTTTGTTTTCTCCCATCTCCCCCATGTTACATTTTTTTTTATTTTTATTGTTTTATTAAATATATTACTTCTTTTCTTTTTTTAATTGTATTCTTTTCATTCTTTTTTCAAAAAGTTATTTCGTATAATATATTCAAACAACTTAATATATGTAAATATATAGTTAAAAATATATACTATCATATAAAATTGATAAATATTTTTAATTATATTTTAAAAATTTATATGATATATACATTTATATAGATCCTATCCAAACCAATTCTAAGTATGAGTTTGGATATGAATCTGTATATGATTTTTTCTGTCTGAGTAGGGTATTTACAAAAATACCATATCCATTGACAAGCCTACTTTGAGATGTGAGTGCGCACGCGCCCACCAGGTTGGGGGGGGGGGGTGGCTATTGAGATGGTTACTCCTTTGGTAGGTAAATTTAGAGAGGATTTTGGTTGTAAATCAAATTAAAATGGACTATGACAATATTTTGATCCTCTAATATATTTATTGTATGGACATGTTTTATGGTGTATTTTATGTTATGAATATATATGTGCTGGCTAAGTTTTTATTTTTTATAATATATATATATTACATGTATATTTAAAATTTATCTATGAATATAAAACAAGGCACGAAAATAATTGAAATACCATGATACGCCTTGATAGTTTGTTATTTATTCAAAAAATTAAATGAAATAAAAAAATTAAAACATCTTATCAAATAGAAATAAGGCACGACAGCCATGTATACACATGATTGACTTAGGATAATTACTCATTTTAGTAGGCAATTAATATAAAAAATATTGTGGTTTACTTCACAATGCTACCAATAATTAACTAAAAATAACTAACAATAATAATTATTATTATTATATAGACATATATATTTATATATATTCAAATAAAGTAAAGACATCATCGATCTGCAATCATGCATGGATGAGTTGGTACGGCTGATACATGTATACCATTTTACATATATATTCCATTACACACACACACGTGTGTGTGTGTGTGTATATATATATTCTATTTTATAAATGCACTTCAAAAGTATGTGATTTATGATTAAATATATATTTATTTAAAACATTATACATATATAATCTCTACATTATATTTAACCAATCTTGAGAGTAAAGACACGAAGACTTAACCAGAGATCTTCTTCCTAATTCTTCTTTTACCCAATTTGAGAGATCAGCTACTAAAGTTTTTCCATTCATTATTTCTTATAATTGTGAAATTGATGGAATTAATATACACAAAATTTCATATATTCGTGGAACCACGGGAAGAAACTGAAAATAAATAGAAAATAGAAACAAAGGAGAATATATATGGAACATAAATACACATATATATACCTTTGAGTAGAGTTGTAAATGGATATTTGAAAATTCATTTACCGTTCGCATTTGTATTCATTTATACAAAATTTATCCGCATCCATTTAAAACGGATATTATCCGTATTCAATTAGTAGATATCCGATTATATTGGATATGGTAAATGTGTATCCAATCCGTTTAATATTCGATCTCAATATATATTTATCAAATAATATTTTATTTATATTTTTCAATAAAAATATCATAATCTATGTATGTATATATATAAATTATAATTGAAGAATTGAAAAAAAAAAAGAATAACTTTAAAAAATTATTGTAATATAGAGAAAAAATTGAAGAATAAAGCTATCAACATAATTATTGTTGGCTGGACTTTATAATGAATATACTTAAATGCCATTATTATTATTAATAAGTACTAATAATCAATTATAAAGTCAATTATTAATGAGAAATTATGCTATTTGTTTTATTGCTTTCGTTTTAATGAAATTATATAATTCCTTATATTAATTAAAATATGTATTTGTTATAGGTTCATAAATTTGCATATTTGAATATTCGTAAATAGATATCTAAATAATTATCATCGAATATGCATATAAAATAATAATTTCAATACGGATAAGTTTAATAAAATATAAATGCATCTAAACAATTATAATCGAATACGGATATATCCGAATCCGACCGATATCCGACGGATATGAATTTGGATATCATTTTTAAATATCTGTCAAATCCATATCTATATTCGAATATTCGAAAAGTAAATGGATACGAATATGAAAACAGTATATTCGATCCCTTCAATATTCGTTTATACCCCTATCTTTGAGGGCATTTGCCAAGTGGCATTTGATTTAGTGGCATAAGTCTCACACGTTTATAAAGTGTGAGGTTAGGGATTCTAACATAATAAATTTCTAATGCGCATGTGTACAAATTAAAAAAAGAAACCAAAAAATTATATACCTTTGAGGGCGTTCAGCATTAGCCTGAAGAAACCCCCATTTCCAGACAGCAAATTGAGCCAATTCTCAACCCGAGAACCAAACCCGGCCATTGGTCCAGACACCGCCTGTAAGACCTTCTGCACAAAAACTGAAATAAATATGATCCATCTACGCCCCAACGGCTCCCGAAGACCTTCGGGGCAGTCCACGAATTTCTGTTTTCCGACATCATTGGAGAATAGTATTTTAGGCAGGTCAAAGAAACCAGATTCTTCTGCCTTCAGAAGCATATAGTTGCAGCAGAAAGACTTGTTGCAAGTGGGAGAAGCCATAGTTACGTCAATATCTGCTATGATGAAGAATTAATATATAAAGTAAAGAAGAGTTAGCAGGGATGCATATATGAAATTCTTGGTACTTTTTGATGAAGAGATTAAAAAGCCCTTAATAACACACACACACACACACAGAGTTAAATTAATATAATATGTAAACATGCACATGCATATGCCTATAAATGAAATGATCGTGGGAATTACTGTTTGGTCATGGAAAACGTTTTTACGCAAAAGCACTTTCGGAGAAAGTTCAACAGGGGGAATGGATGATTGGTACTCAGCACTAGCGAAGCTTTTTTGGTCGAAGTTTCTGACAGGGAAAATTGAATACCAAATGCAATTTTCTCATTGCTATTGATGAGGATGAAAACTGCTTGAAATTGGATCTGGTGATAATTTGGAGGAACTGACCTCTCTGGTCGAGTGGTCGAACTCCTGAAGTAGTTGGGCTGAGTCCTACAGCCACGAGCAAGCGTCAGGCTAGCTGAGATGCCCTCGACTAAGGTACTCTGACGCTCAAGTCAATGAGATCGACTAGATACGATGAGCAACAGAGTAAGGGCTTTTTGTAGAAAATAGCATACCTTTAGTGAGGCTGGAAAGGGGGTATTTATAGCTTTCTCATGGTAAGGGATTTGTCCGAGATGCCCTTAACATGCAAGGAGGGTCCTTGTCCTTGCATGAGGGGCTTTAGGTCATCTTTCATTCCTGTACTATTCCAGGTGGCTGTATCTCCAAGTTTCATGGGCAGAATAGTACACTGTAGGCACGCCTCTTGCCTAGTGTGGCATTATGGGCAGTACTGGGGCGGCATGCACCTTTAATGCGGAGGTATACTGCCTGTCAGGACATTTAATGCGGCAGAGAGTTGATTCTGCATCGAGTCGACCTCCCTGGTCAATGATGGGGTCGACCCTACAATGGGTTGGTGAGGTAGCCGAGCGTCATGTTCGAACGGATCAAGCATCGAACTTCAGCCTGCGGCCTAATCAAATGACTGCACCCTACATGAGAGGTCATCCTGCTAGGTCGACTTGGGCCATCTAAAGTTGGCAATGCGATTGGGCCCTGAAGATGAGATAGGCTCGACGCTACACTCTCAGGTCTGTCATCTTTGGGCTGAACCTATTGAGCTATCCCATATCATGAGTCCCTCTTACTTTCGAATTTTGAACGAGATGATTGACGAGAAGGATTGGGGAGTATTTTGTTGTGAAGTTACAAGAGTCTGTCGACGAGGTCTTTTGAAAGTTGACCTGGGTTTAGCGCATTTAATGCATCGGTTACATCGTGCTAAGCACATGTCTATCGGCGGTTACGTCATTATTACAAACGCTTGGGTTTCCTGCGCTCGCATGCCTATAAATAGGCGCGGTTAAAGTACCCATTTTTACTTTTACTGCTTTGCATTTGGTTGAGCTCTTAGCCAACTATCTTTCCTGCTGTTAATTTGCGCCTTATACTTCATTGGCAACGACTAAGTCTTTTCCTAAGTTTTCATTCGCGTTTCTCCTTTGCTCTAGAAATGTTGCGCTTATTTGATTCTGAGGGTAGTCAGGGAGAGGATAGTGAGGCTACTCATTCTGATCGGCCTGGGGGTTTGTTAGAAGAGTCGAGTAACTCGTCCAGCGACAGCTTGAGCTCTAGTAGCTCGAGCAGTGATCATGCTGGTGGAGGGGGTGATGTTGAGCCAAGTCAGAACCCTTTGTCGCGCGGTTGATTATTCACCTCCAACCACTATAGTGAAATAGTGTCCACAATGACCCCTGCCGACTTAGCGCGCATTAGGCAACTGTATCATGTCCTCAAGGAGTATGAACTTATAGTGCCTGGACCCTTTAGCAGAATGCATCGACCTTTGGTTGGGTGTATAACTGTGTTTGAGGATGCATTTTGATGTGGTCTTAGGTTCCCTTTAGGTAGTCCTATAGTCGAGCTGCTCAGGGGCTCAGAAGTGTGTATAACCCAACTGCGTCCAAATTATTTCTCGACTATATACAACTTTGTCGTGTTGATACATATATTCAACCAGCCTGCTACCTTCGCAAACTTCTCCAACCTTTTCCACCTTCCTATGTCTCGGAAGTCAGGTAGCACCGACGAGTCGAGTTTTTATTACCTTACTGCTCGACCCCGTCGTAAATTTCTTTTCACCCCAACCTCTTCCTATGAGCAAGAGTGGAAAAAATGTTATCTGTATGTTTAAGTCGCCGATGCTTTAATATTCCAAGGGAGTGATGGATGGGGTATGTCGAGATGTCGGGTAACTTAACTCCAACATGGCCTAATATATTCATTCAGGACTTGGTCGAGTTTGGTCAGGTAGAGGCCTCGGTGTTTATCAAGGAAAGGAGTTTGGTGTTAGCTGGCTTATCGCCAGCTCAACTGGACTTGCCTGCGGCCAATCAATTAAGTAGATTGTGTTGTTGATGATTTGTTATTTTATCTATTTTTCCTGCTCGATTCTAACCCTTTATTTTTATGCTACTTAGCATATCGAGATGAGATCATGAATCGCTCAAGAGCATAAGATTTGGCGAAGGCTGAGAGAAATGAACAGCGCCGTTTAGCTACAGTGGCCTATCGAGGGGCTACTCTGGTCCCGGCAGCGTAGCCTGTGGCGATGAAGCCTTCACCGTTGTCTACTCCATCGCTCGCTCGGCCCGTGGCGACCATAGGAAGTAGCTCAGCAGGTCGAGGAAAAAGGCCCATGGTCGAGCAGGTCGGACCTGCTCCTAAGAGGACTGCGGTCGAGAAGGGCAAGGGAAAGCCACAAAGTCGGGCCAACGCTCTGGATATAATTTATTTGGCCAGTGTGGGGAATACGTGCTATTCTAGTTACCAAAACTTCCATCGCCAAGGTTCAGAATGGAGCCGAGCATGGTTGTTCATAATTCTTACTCAATGGAGACAGTGGTGTCAACTAATGCCACTCCGCTAAAGGTAATGATAGCAGGACTATTTGTGTTCGACTAGAAGAAATTGATGGGGCTAAGCCAGGATGCTACGCTTAGAGTTTTGGCTTATCACTCAAACATGGTAAGGCTCTAGTCGCTAAGCTTGTATCATTGAATTTTATTTGTAGGTCAAGTATTGTTCTCTTATCAGGAATTCTATTTTTCAGGTGGGCCAGCTAGGCTACCATTTTTATAGGAGGTCGAAGATGGTCCTTGCCGACCGTGAGCATCTGCAGGAGGGCAGGGACATAGAGACGTTGAAAGCTCAGCTCGAGTCTTCACAAAGCAGGGTCGAAGAGCTCAACAAAGAGGTCGAAAAGCTCAATAGTTAGCTCCGCTTGAAATATAGTCAGCTGGTCACCACCATTAGAGAAAAGACCAGAATGGACGACCTGCTCAACCAGGACAGGATGGATGTGAAGCATGGTTATGAGTCTAGTCGGACAGCCGGTCGGAATGCGGCAATCCAAAAAGCTCAAGCAGAATTCTACAGAAAGCTGCCCTTAATGCGGCGAAAGGTCATGCAACAGTTCATGCTATGCTTTGCATTCCAAGATGCAAGCATTGTCTTTTCTTTAGATGACGCTAGGAATGCATTCAACAAAGTGATCAAATAGCTGCAGTTTTTAGGCTATTCTTTTTTAGCCGAGGATAAGGATCGCATTAACCCCATCCTAGACGAGCAGCTGCAGCCGTACCCTGAGGATGAGGATACCGATGCTAAAAAGGGAGCTGCGAAGGCCCCTGTGGTCGAGGGCATTGCAGAGGCTCCACCTGTCGAGCCCTTGATCGAGGTGGCGAAGAAGTTAGATGAGGTGGCAAATGAGTTTGCCTTTGTGAACGAGTTTGCATTCGACCTTTGGGACGGCATGGTTGATGCTGCCGAGTACTTCATCCGCTCGATGGAGGTTTTTTGGCCGACGAGATGGGGCCTTCTCAATCAGCAACTGTTGTTGTTCCTGTTGCTATTGCTATGCCCAAGCCGAGAGCAAACAACCCTATGGTGGTTCCCATTCCAATTCCCTCGAGCGATGAGCTCGATTAAGCAATTGAGAAAGGTGCACGAGGTGGGCATGATGAGGGCGCTAGATCGAGCTGATGCTCTTCTTTTAATGTACTTTTCATTTCAGTTCGTTTGATGGTTGTAATTGGGAATATTAAACTTGAATAAGTACTCTTTTCTTCACTTTTAACATATTTACTTTTGTCGAATAACAATTGTTCTTAAGTAAACAATTCGGTTTAATGAAGGTTGTCATCGAGTGTTTGTGTTGCTTTTGTGCTGCCAAATTTTGGTAAAATTAGTTCAAGGTCGTCGTCGAATGAACCATGTTGACCTAAACTAGCGCACATTTTAATTCATGTTATGCATCTTTAATTTATTGGCTCGAGGCCCTTTGGGTCGACTATGGGGTCGATTGTAAACGATCAAATTATTTGCTTGATCTTGACTGTGAAGCCTCGACTTGGCAGCTGGAAGCTTGCTTGGTCGACTCTAAATGATCAACTCGTTTATTTGGTCTTGGCTGTGAAGCCTTAACTTGGCGGCTGGAAGCCTGCTTGGTCGACTTCAGGGTCGACTCTATACGATCAACTCATTTATTTAGTCTTGGTTGTGAAGCCTTGACTTGGCAGCTGGAAGCCTACTTGGTCGACTTCGGGGTCAACTCTAAACGATCAACTTGTTCATTTGGTTTTGGCTATGAAGCCTTGACTTTGTGGGTGAAAGCCTGCTTCGTCGACTTCGGGGTCGACTCTAAAGGATCAATTTGTGTAAGTAGGTATTTGCAGGATGTGTCATAAATTTTCATTGTTGCGAGGAAATACAATGGAGACCAGTGGCCTCTTTATACATAGAATTTCTTTAGATTTATAGCGTTCCAAGGTCGCGGTAGTTCGTGGCCTTACATGTCTGCTAATCAGTATGTATTATGTTTTGACACTTTAACCACGAAGTAAGGCCCCTCCCATTTTGGCTCGAGTTTTCCCACATTCCTCGACACTTCGACCTTCTTAAGGATGAGGTCTCTGACTTTGAAGTTGCGCGGTCGAATTATTTTATTGTAATGTTCCGTCATTTTTGATTGGTATCATTGCATTGTATTGTAGGCTGCGTGTCATAGCTTGTCGATGGTGATGAGGTCGAAGGCCTTTTCTGTTGCGTTTCTGAGTGGGTTATAATGGATCACCCGGGCCGTGTGTTGCACTAGCATGGATGGAATCACTGCTTTAGAGCCATAGACCAAGCTATAAGGGCTGCAGCTTGTGGCTGTTCGAGGGGTGGTTCTGTATGCCCACAGTACCCTGGGGAGGTCGTCCGCCCAGCTTGTTCACATTCCTTCTATTCGAGCTTTGAGGTGGTCAAGGACTGTTATGTTCGTGACCTCTGTCCGACCATTAGCCTGGGGGTTTCTGATCGAAGTAAAGTGTTGGTAGATTCCCAAGGCCTCGCACTATTTTCTCGTGTTCTTACTTTGAAATTAAGTCCCATTGTCTGAGATCAGGACTTTAGGAAAGCTGAAACGATAGATTATGTTCTTCCAAATGAAGCTCTTGATGGCCGCATCAGTGATCTTCGAAACTACTTCCGCCTCGACCCACTTAGTAAATATTCGACAGCAATGATGATAAATTTTCAGTGGTCGAATATTTTTGGTAGAGATCCGACTATGTCGATCCCCCACTGGTCAAATAGCCATGTGATCTGGACGTTTACCATCGACGCTGCGGACTGATGCGGCGTGTTCGAGTGAAATTGGCAAGATGGGCATTTTCTAGCAAAATCGATGGAATCTTTTAATAAAATGGGCCAGAAATACCCGTATCAGATAACTTTGTGCGCCAGGGACCGACCTCTGGAATGATTTCCACAAATGTCAGCGTGAATCTTGTGAAGAACTTTGTTTGCTTTGTCAGGTGTTAGGCATTTAAGGGGTGGTCCTGATATCGACCTTCTGTAAAGCTATCTGTTCTAATCGAGGGCAAACTTGGTTGCTTGCCCTCTGAGCCTGTGGGCCTCATTTCTATCCTCGGGGATTGTCCCTTGGCTTAAGTAGAGCTTGATTGGGTCTTGCCAGGAGGGAGTTGCTTCCTCAATGCTTCTAACGAAATTTTGGTCGCGAGTATGGATAGATGGTTTGCTGGTGACTAGGAACGTTATGATTCTTCCTCTGGTTCCTCTCGTCGAGGTAGCAAACTTTGAAAGGGCATCTACCCGCTCATTTTCTGCTAGGGGTACCTAGCTTGAGGTGAAGTCCTTGAACGACCACTATAATCGTTTCACCTCAGTCAAGTATTGACTCATATTGGCCTTTTTGGCTTTGAAGTTTCCTTCGACCTGTTCTGCCACCAGCTGGGAATCGATGATCGCAACTAGCTACTGATGCCTTGAGATGCTACCATGTTCATCCCAATGAACCATTTTCGATCGCGGACTCAAGTTTTCCCACATACGGCACCAAATGATGAGGGTGAAAGTTGCTTAAAACTGGATCTGGTGATAATTTGGAGGAAACAATCTCTCTGGTCGAATGGTCAAAATCCTGAAGTAGCTGGGCTGAGTCCTATAGTCACGAGTAAACATCAGGCTAGCCGAAATGCCCTCGGCTAAGGCACTCCGATGCTCAAGTCAGTATGAGATCGACTAGATACGATGAGCAACAGAGTGAGGGCTTTTTGTAGAAAATAGCATACCTTTAGTGAGGCTGGAAAGGGGGTATTTATGGCTTTCTCCTGGTAATGGATTTGTCCGAGATGCCCTTAACATGCAATGAGGGTCATTATCTTTGCATAAAGGGCTTTAGGTCATCTCTCATTCCTGTACTATTCCAGGTGGCTGCATCTCTAGGTTTCATGGGCAGAATAGTACACTGTAGATGTACCTCTCTTGCCTAGTGCGGCTGTATGGCCGATACTAGGGCGGCATGCACCTTTAATGTGGAGGTATGCTGCTTGTCATGGCATTTAATGCGGCAGAGAGTTGATTCTACATCGAGTTGGCCTCCCTAGTCGGTGATGGGGTCGACCCTAAAATGGGTTGGTGAGGTAGCCGAGCGTGGTGGTCGAATGGATCGAGCATCAGACTTTAGCTTGCAGCCTAGTCAAATGACTGCACCTTACATGAGAGGTTGTCTTGTTAGGTCGACCTGGGCCATTTGAAATCGACAGCGTGATTGGGCCCTAAGGATGAGATGGGCTCGACGCTACACTCTTAGGTCTGTCATCTTTGGGCTGAGCCTATTGGGGGCTATCCCATATCAGCTATAATTGTATTGCTCTAAACTTTTCATTATTTTCATGTTGTGGGTGCATGCAATCTTAATTAATGGGAGAGAAACTCTAAAACAAATTATGCATTAACAACTACTTGGAATAAGCGGGGAGGACCATTTAATTTAATTTAATTTATTATAAGTTGAAAATTAGGGTATCAACTACGATTAATACATAATATCCAAAAAAATTATAATTTTAGCTACGAAGTTAATTTAATCAAATTCGAAACAAATCTTCTCATATCTAATCCTTATTACAATTAATTTGCAGTCGATAATTATTTATATATATATATATATTAATTTTTGTAGCAAATATACCTCATTTTAGTAGTGGTTAATTATTGTTTAAATTTCTCAAGATGATATATCTTTGTATTGAGAATGGATCATGTAAGCGCAAATTTCTTTGTTTGCAATAAATTAAATTACAAGACAAGAAAATCTATACATATAAAATGAAGTTCAAACTTGTCAATTGTGGATTCAATATCTAATCTAATCATTCGATTCTTCCATTCCAATATGATCTTGAAATTTAATAAGCTCCATGAAGAACGTCTTGAACACTGTGGATCTCTTTAAATTTGATTTGAAGAAAATAAAGCCAATTTGAGGGTTTCACACCATAATCTCGAATCAAATGTCAAAATATGATGAGCTCTACAAAGAATGTCTTGAACGTCGTGGATCTCCTTAAATTTGATTTGAAGAAAATAACGGCAATTCGAGGGCTTCGCACCTTAATCTCAAATCAAATACCAAAAATATATGAGCTCTACGAAGAACACTTTAAACGTTGCGGATCTCCTTGAATTTGATGGACTCCTTCAAAGTTTATCTCACTTGCTAGCACTTGTGTTGTGTGCAGAATGAGATTTGGTCTTCCCCTTTATATAAATGCTTGATGGAAGAGTTCCAAATTGACTTAAACTTCTTTGATAGTTATCTCTTTGATAAAATAATATTAAATATCAAATATTTTTTATTTGATTGGTCCATAGACATAGACACTTTATCTTTGATACTTATCAATATTTGATTTGAGCATAAAATACATACTAGAGTATTAATTAAAATTAACTATTTATTTTTTGGAATTAAATTTAATAAATTTCAAGATAAATAGAAAATTTTGAATTAATAACTAGCATATTATTTAATGCATGTCACTCTCCAATTAGGCAAAACTAACACGCCTACAAATGTCCTCACTTTAAGGCTTGGTGAAAAATGTGCCAATCATCCACGAAATAGGCAAGACTTGAAGTATTTGAAATTTTTTTCTTTTTTCTCTCTATTTTTTCAAATATGTCTACGACAAGAATTCCTCCAAGCATTCCTTAAGCTATAGAGCCCTTCTACAAACATGTTGCACACTGCTGTCAAGAACTATATCTTTTTATGTAATTTTCATGGACTTTGTGGATTGTCAATACTTGTAGATTTTTGTTATGAAGTCCTCCCATCTGCATATGAACCCAATAAATAGACAAAGTGATAACACAATTTAAAGTAAACATCCTTTTGAAAGGGGATGCCATACACAATTTATACTCATGGTGGCCAGGAGTAACATGCAGCTTAAGCTAATGCATCAAGGAGCAAATTTAACTTGAGTAGATATTTTATATTTGTGTCAAGGAATCCACTTGAACTTGATTGACAATTTATACTCATATCAAGGAGTTTACTTGAGTTTGACTGAATAGACAGTTTACATTTTTATCAAGTAGTACATGGAGGGACTTTAACTTAAAATTTTTTAGATAGTTTATACTCATACTTAGGAGCAATATTGATAGTTTAGGTTCTTATCAAGGAGTACATGGGAGACTTTAACTTAAAAATTTTAGATAGTTTATGCTCGTATCTAGGAGCATTATTGACAGTTTAAGCTCTTATCAAAGAGCACATGGAAAACCTTTGAATATTTAGGTAGTTTATGCTCGTATCTAGGAGCCTTATTGATAGCTTAAGCTCTTATCAAGGAGCACATGGGAGACTTTAAATATTTAGATAGTTTATGCTTGTTTCTAGGAGCCTGATTAATAGTTTAAGCTCTTGTCAAGGAGCACATAGGATTTGGAGGTTTGAACTTAGGACTTGAAGGCTTGGAAACTTGATTATTTGATTTGGAGACGTGAAATTTTGAGTTTTGGACTTGGAGACTTAGAAACTTGCACCTTGACTTGAAGTCTGGAGACTTGAGTTATGGATTTGAGACTTGGAGACTTGAATTTGGATTTGAAGACTTGGAAACCTGAGTTTTAAATTTGGAGACTTGAAAACTTGAGTCTAGAACTTGAAGACTTGACTTCTAGATTTAAAGACTTGACAACTTAGGTCTTTGATTTGGAGACTTGGAGAGTTCAGAATTTTATATAGTTTATTTTCTTATTTGGGAGCATTATTGATAGTTTAAACTCTTATCAAAGAGCATTTGAAATTTGGAGATGAAAATTGATTGTCCCTAACATCTTCATCATCAGCAGCATCAAATAAATCTTCTTATTCATCAAAATTCATGCTCATTCCAACATTATGTGCATGAGTTGCTAAATTTTCAAAAGTTATTGGTTTGATTCCTTGAAGTATGTAGCGAAGACTTCAATGCATTCCTTGGATATACATCTCAATTGCTGAAGACTTCAACAATTAATCTTTGCAATTAAGACTCAAATTTCTCCAGCGATTGATATAGTCAATGACATGTTCTTCTTTCCACTAGCAAGAGTTGGTGAGTTCAATCATGTTGACCATCCTTCAAATGTTGTAGAAGAAATTGAGGAACTTTTGTTTCAGTTGCCCCTAACTATCGATGGAGTCTGCCTCCAAGTCAATATACCAATCAAAAGTATCGTCTTTTAATGATCAAACAAATTACTTGACCAAATGATCTCCATATGTCCCAGCATTATTACAAGTCTCAATGAAATGAGTCGCGTGCTGCTTTAGGTTGCCCTTGCCATAGAATTGCTAAAGCTTTGGGAGCTAGTAACCAATTGGCATCTTCAAGTTGTCAATCCTTTTAGTATATGGGTTGGAATATGTCATAGACGACAAAGAACTTCCATCAAGCTTGTCTTTGATAGTTCTCATGATAAACTCCTTCAATAGGTCAATGGGAATTAGTCCATCAGTTAAAACTTATATATTTTTTTTTTTGCAATCTTTTCATTTTCGGCTGACTGCTTCTTTGTGGATGCTTTGCCTTCGTCCTGAGCTTCAATTGTTTCTCCACCATTAAAATGGCATCAAGATTGTCTACTTTACTCATCAATTGGGAGATTTGAATGTCTCTCTCTTGGACATGCTTCGTGAGTCCTTCAATAACCCTCATCAAATTTGAAATTTGTTCCTCCAAAGTTGTAGCACTTATCACCAGCAGCGACGCTATGCTCAAGGAATTTGATGTTGAGTTGGGAATGGATGATGAGGATTCTTACTTTGAGTCTCCATCATCTTTATTCATATCAACAAAATGTAGCAACACATTTTCCATCACAAGCAAAGGAGCCACCTCCAAAGGTGATTGAAACTTCTTGGACATACTTTATGTGATGACGCCAACACTTTTTGCTCCAATACTTGAGGAATTTGAGGTAGTAATTTTCAATGTTGTAGTCTTGTTGGCGGCCATTTAATACTTCAATTTTGATGAAGGAAAGAGATGAGAAGTAGATTTCTCCCACTAAGCGTGCCAAAAATTTGTAAGCGCAAATTTCTTTGTCTGCAATATATTATATTAAAAGCAAGAAAAATATATACAAATAAAATGAAGTTCAAACTTATCAATTGTGGATTCAATCTCTAAACTAATCCTCCAATTCTTCCCTTCCAAATATGATCTTGAAAGTTAACAAGCTCTATGAAAAATGCCTTGAACACCGTGAATCTCCTTAAATTTGATTTGAAGAAAATAACGCCAATTCGAGAGTTCCACACTTTAATCTCGAATCAAATACCAAAATATGATAAGCTCTATGAAGAATGCCTTTGAACGTCGTGGATCTTCTTAACTTTGATTTGAAGAAAATAATGTCAATTCGAGGGCTTCGCACTTTAATCTCAAATCAAACGCCAAAAATATATGAGCCTCGCGAAGAACACTTTGAACGTCGTGGATCTTCTTGAATTTGCTGGAGAGAATTACTGGACTCCTTCAAAGTTTATCGCCACTTGCTAGCCCTTGTGTTGTGTGAAAAATGAGATTTGATCACCCCCTTTATATAGATATTTAATGGAAGACTTCCAGATTAATTTGAACTTTTGTATTTCTTTGATAAGATAATATCAAATATCAAATATTTTTTATTTGATTGGTCCATAAACATAAACACTTTATCTTTGATGCTTATCAATATTTGATTTGAGCATAAAATAAATATTATTATATTAATTAAAATTATTTATTTATTTTTTGGAATTAAATTTAATAAATTTCAAGATAAATAGAAATTTTTGAATTAATAACTAGCATATTATTTTATATGTCTCACTCTTCAATTTGACAAAATTAATACTTCTATAGATCCACCACAAGAAAACTGACTTTTACCAATGGAAAAATCCATTGGTAAATTAAAAAAAATCGTTGCTAATATATTTTACCACAAAAATGATACATTGGCAATAACCTAGCTAGTAAATTTTTCCAACAAATTTTAGGTCCGTTGACAATAATTACTAATGGATTTTCAGTTAGTAAATTTGGTATGGACATTGGTCACATTACCGGTAAAAATTCGTTGGCAAATATTTACCAACTGATTTTTCTTCGTTAAATTTAGTCTTTTTTTTATATTTTGATAACAATATGTTGATAAATTCATCGGTAATTTTGGTTGGATTTTTTTTTTTTGTATAATTTTTTAAATAAATTTAAATAACCTATAATAATTAAATCTATTAATTAATGCTAAATACAACACAAACTAAAAATACATTAAATATCAATTCTTCATCAAATCAGTCATCAAATAATATTAGCCATACTTTCAACAAACCAAAATTTCAAAAATCATCACAATTTTAACAAACTAATTAATTCAACACAACCGTAACTCAACAAACATAACCTCAATAAACTACAAACTCCAATAAAACCATAATACAAAATCGCAATTTCAAAAAACTAACATCTCACTCATGTTCTTTGCAGCTACATGGTTTCATGACTTCTTAATACTTGGCTCAACCTCATGTAACCATGTGTATTACTCCTAAAACATTGTAAACAAGCAATAAATCAACAGACAATTAATCTTATAAATCAAGTAATTCTTCAATGCAAATTAATACTTACTTGAAATTTTCCAAACATATTATCCTTAGCATGTTTGGGAACTTTTCCCCAGGTAGGCCATAGACCTAGATAACCTTGTAAGATGTGTGTGATTCTTTTAGTCACACTTATATCATTAAATCTATTACAATTACATCAAAATAAAATTAAAAAATTAATATAAGTAATAAAGACTTTCTAAATCGTGCTAGCATAAATTACTATAAAATTTTCAATAAAAGGGTAAATGCTAAACAATCTAAATAATGTAAAGATTTATAAATATTACCCATTCCCTTCTGGTTCTATCAAAAGTCGTGTGCCACTATTATTTGAAGCATGATCATCTTGGTTAGACCAATAAAAAGAGATGACCCAATTAAAAAAAAAAAAGATTTTTTTGGAAGGCCAAAAACAATGTCATTGCTCAAGAAAAATAAGGAAAATTGTTATCTAAATTATATTTAATTAAACTCAACTTATTACAATATAAGTATTAATTGTACTTACAATGTGATTGGTCACTCTTTTTAACTTGTATAACAATTATATGATAAATATAATTCAGTTATCATGTAATTACCAATATACTAATACGTGATTAATTAGTTTTTTTAGTCTATAAATCATATATAATTTAATTATCTCATACAAGCAAGAATTTTCGGAATTAAAGGGGCTATTCAGCACAACACTTTTTTCATATATTTTAAGTTGGCAAAACCAAATGACAAAAGCAACACTAAGTTCCCAATAAAAATTCTTGCTTGTTTATGTCCTCATGCAGATGCAATTTTGGGACCATAAAACTATTATTCGAAGTCAAAAGAGGCTTTTCCTCTGTCTAGAGGGATTTCTTGTAGAAAGTCCCCACTTTCACAACTATCTAAAAGAGAACCTCTTTAATTGCATTAGAAGAATCATAACAAGAAATCAAAAGCTAGGAATGCACTTGACGAACAACCTTATATTTCCACATTGTATAGGATAATTGTGAAGATTTTGTGTCCTAGTTAACTACGTACAAAATATAAGCAAAATGAACCCCTCAAACTCAATGTCCACATGTTCTAGACATAAGCCCACTACTATAGAAAAACTCACAAATTGAAATAAACCAATACAATATATAAAATAATTAACTAAATAATTCATAAACACAATTCATATAATTATAAATTAATACTAAAATAATTTACCTTTTAGAATGCCCAAAAGATGCAAAATTTCAAACCTGCTTAATTAAATAAACCATTACTATAATTATAAAATTTTCAAAAAAAGGAAGAAAAAAAAAAGAAATAGGTGTGGGCAGCAACAACTGCTAGTCTTCCCGTTGCCGGCAGCTGATATGGAGGCCATCAGCTGCAGCTGGCCTCCTTGTCGCGGGAGCCAGCTCCCGATTTTGCATCGTGGAGGCTCGTCGGTGCTTTTGCTAGCGAGACTGTTAGGCAAATAAAAAAAAATAAAAGCAAGAGGGAAGAAGAAAGAAGAAAGAATGAAGAAAAGACAGCAAAGCACAAACTTAGAAATGTGGCTAGTGAACAGTGTAAATTGGATTGTATATAGCTAGGGTTTAGTTATTTCTCATTTTTGTTTTTTATTTTTTACATTTTATTTTAATACTTTTTATTTAATTATAGTAATTAATTTTTTAATTTTAAAATTTTAAATTCAAATTTTAATTCACTAGTATTTTATGTAGTAGTCAATTTTTGTTGTAAAATTTAATTTTAACAAAAATGTGTTACAAACATATTAATGAATTATTAACAAATTATTTTTGTTAGTAATTTTACTAATGGATTACCAACAGATTTGTATCTCTCAAAAACTTTACCAATGGATTGCCGATGAAATTATATCTATTAGAAATTTTGCCGACGGATTGCCAACAAAAGTACATCTTTCAGAAATTTTACCAATGGATTACCAACGGATATTAGTTTGTTGGAAACATTACCGATGGAATTTACTTCAATTGGAAAAAGTTATGGATCCCTTACCAACAAATTTTATTTCTCTTGCTAATTTACCAATTGATTACTAACGGATATTCTATCCGTCAATGATTTAGTTGGTAAATTTGTTGGCAAAACTTTTTAAAGTTTGATTTTGAAAGCCATCAGTAATCCGTTGGTAATTACCAATAGAATTTGTCCGTTGACAATTTTCTGTCGTTGAAAGTTAGTTTTCTTGTAGTGATATCCTATATATAATGCTTTCTCTGTGCATAAATTCTCGTCTTTTGAATAAAGCATCAATTTTTAATTAAGTGTTAACGAGAATCATGAGGAAGAGCTTTCTTGCATTATCCATTTAGCTAGACTTCAATTAGTTGATGATGATTAGAGCTGAATTCAAAGTTGCCAGTTGCCACCAGTCCGATCGAGCGAGTTCACACTTTTTTAGTAATTATAATTTAAGATATATAATTAATTCTAAGTAATTAATGATCATAAAGTGATGTGTCTTTAATTATGTTGATTATAATAACTAATCTTTGTGTCCCCAGTTATCATATAATCCTAATTAGCCAATCCTGAAAAAGATATGGTTCTGTAATTTGCATTTGTCTTTCATATAATTTGTGAGTCTCCACTTACCAAATTAATATATATATATATATATATATATATGGATCCGGCTCTTCTCCAATATAGCTTTTCTCCAATTACACCCACTACACACTTAGATGGTTGCCATGTCATTAATGAATTAATCTAATGGTAAATATGAATTTTCATTAACCACAATATTAACTCAAGTTGAAAAATAGTGGAAATTTTTTAATTAAGAAAACTCAATATTCATTCATAAGATTATTCCAACATTCCAATTACTCTATTCCAATCACGCCAACCAAATATGGAAATCAAAATTTCACAGCTCCAAGAAATTATGTTTTCTTCTCGCAATCCCCTCGTTCTAGGAGTAGTAGTGGACCAACCCTAAAAGCCTTTTGCTCGCCCGCTCGGGCTCCCCTTTGGAGCCGCTTGTTTGCCGTTCATCGTCGAACCGATGCCATCATGAGATAACGGAAGCCCGCCCAGAGTGCTTTGGGGGAGGGACGGGCATCGAAACTCAGAAGAACAAGCTCACCACGCCGTGGGATTGCCCTCACGAGCATTGCATTGCCATGTACACACGATGCCCCAAGGGCTTCTGCGTAGATAGCGTAGCACGTCGCCCGCTCAGGCTCCCCCTCGGAGCCGCTTGCTTGCCGTTCATCGTCGAACCGATGCCATCACGAGATAACGGAAGCCCATAGAGAGTGCTTGGGGGGGAGGGATAGGCATCAAAACTCAAAAGAACAAGCTCACCAAGCCACGAGATTACCCTAGCGCAGCACGTTGCCCGCTCGGGCTCCCCTTTGGAGCCGCTTGCTTGCCATTCATCGTCGAATCGATGCCATCATAAGATAACGGAAGCCCACCCAGAGTGCAATTTATTATGTTTTCCCACCATATTTCTTTCAAGCACTCAATTACTCTATAATCTCTCCAGCCGAGAACAAATAGCATCCAAATTGGCAAGTGGCAAGGTAATTTTCTGGAGCAAATTTCTTCATAATTTGACAATGTAATACATCAATTACTCTATACTCTATAATGCTGCTGCAAATCCCATGTTTACATGAATTATTAAATACATATAATTATTAAATATATATATACATTACTTACAAAAGAGATCATAAATAGCAACATAATAATTTGTCACCTTCAATTATGAGTCAATTTAATGAACTTGAGTCAACATATCTAGTTTGAGTCCTTATACAAATTCATTATTTCAAAATAGAAGTATGAAAATAGAAACAGTAAACCACTATTGCAAGTATAGTCCCAAGCAAACATCAGATTTCATAAATCCAAGTGCCACATAGTGCATGATGGATGATCATCACAGTGAATTAAAGCTCAAGTTAAAATATGAGAATCCCTACAAGACAATTCAAATGTATTTTGAGAAAAATATCTAAATAATGCATATATAATATACTTGACAAAAAAAAATAAAAAATCTTAGAGTTCATAACAAGCTAATAAACATCAACCCTCGAAAGCTGAGAAAATTCCCTTTTGGAATCATTTGAGATTGTTGAGTGAGGTAACCTAAATCAATATCCATAAGCCCCTATTAAGAAGTAAAGAATGAAATAATTAGCATAATTTAAAATTGTTATCATAACAAAATGCAAAAATATATATGTGGCCTACTAATGAATAAAATTGAGAACACTAACTTGCTCATTTGGAGTAGAATGTACAACTTTTTTCGCTATCAGGTTGCATAGAAGAAGGAGGTTGTTTTGGTGAACCTTTCTTTTATCTTGTAGTTCTTTCCAAGAAACTTTTAGGCCTAGTATTTCTTTGATATGCTAGCTCTTTCTTTTTAATCCCTTTCACCCTGGTAGCATTGATATTATCCACAAAGAGATTATTTCTTTTAGTACCTTGACTGGTTTCAAGTGCCACATGAGTCGCTTTTTCCATATTACCTGTGAGCTTTGCCTTCTCGATATCTTTCAACTTCATAGTAAATTCAGCAGCACATACTTTAGTCAACTCATATCCATCTTTAGACTTAACTACCTCTGTTGCAAGTTGAAAAAAAATTGAACACACATTTCGGTATCAATCATTGATTTCTAAGATCGGGTCATCAACTAATTCACACTCTTTTTTAATGACAAAGTTCAAAATTGATACATCCTTCGTCCACCTCTTCAAGATATAGTGACCAGGAATTTCCATCTTCATATTCATCAAGTCAAGAACTTTCAATGCATGTCGACACAGTATGCCCGTGAACTTAAATAACTTACAGTTGCAATTAACTAGAAGTTCCATGCGATTTGCAGTGACTTTATGTTTTTTAGCATTTCCATGTGTGCTAACTTGATATGTGCAAAGCTGTCCATTTTCTTCATAGTAATTTACCTCAACAAGTAAGGACTTTTGCCACTGATCTTGAAACAAGTCAAATATTGTTAAAGTCCCTCACATGTTTTAACAAAGGAATGTCAACAATTAGAATAGGAATCCGCTGTGTCATGTCATAATTAGATTCCATTTCTCTATATCATTTATAGTTGACAGCCCTTTCAAAATGCTTAAAAAATTGTAGCAGATCCAAATCAAATTTCAAGTAATCTCGTAAATCCCCATTAAAACTTTCACTTAATTGTGTGGATTTCATTCCCGCTGAAAAAATATTTCTCCCATACACCATTGACCATTTTTCTCTCAACTGAAAGGTATTACTTAGCCATTCATTGTCTCTTAAATCATACTTATCAAGCATAAGTTCCCAAGCATCAAGAAACTCTTCCTCATATTCATAGTTGTTAATCAAATTATTAAAATCATTAGCAAAAGAACTATTAGCTCTATAGACATGGCTCAAGTGTTTAAGTGCATTCTGCTCCAAATGCAAAATGCATAGTCAATGGGACGTCTCTAGCAATGGCATCACCAATGAAATTGCCTTGCTTACAACTGGATCTTGATCTGTCAAAAAAGTTCTTGGCTTCTTTCTAGACATAGCTCTCAAGAAAGCATTGAAAAGCCATTTAAAGGACTCAGTAGTCTCATCACATAATAACGCTGCACCAAAAATAATCATTTGTCTATGGTTATTCATTCCCACAAATAAGCCAAGAGGTCAGTAATTTTTTTTAGTTCTATATGTTGTGTCAAATGATACTACATCCCCATAGACATTATAATCCTTCATCATCCTTGCATTTGCCCAAAAAATATTAGTTATTAAATCCTCTTCATCAGTTAGGATAGAAAAATGAAAGCTACGATCTTTTACTCTTTGATTTTCAAAATACTCCAACAAGCTAGCAGCTTCCCCACGTTTTAGATCAATCTTCCTTTTATCACGCAAATAATTATGAAGAAATTTGCTCCAGAAAATTACCTTGTCACTTGCCAATGTAGATGCTATTTGTTCTCGGTTGGAGAGATTATAGAGTAATTGAGTGCTTAAAAGAAATATGGTGGGAAAACATAATAAATTGCGGGAAGAAAATAAATTTTCTTGGAGCTGTGAAATTTTGACTTCCATCTTTGGTTGGAGTGATTGGAATGAAGTAATTGGAATGTTGGAATAATCTTAGGAATGAATATTGAGTTTCCTTAATTAAAAAATCTCTACTATTTTTCAACTTGAGTTAAGATTGTGGTTAATGAAAATTCATATTTACCATTAGATTAATTCATTAATGACATGGCAATCATCTAAGTGTGTAATGGGTGTAATTGGAGAAAAGCTATATTGGAGAGGAGCTGGATCCTATATATATATATATATATATATATGTCTAAGCTAGTACATATTGATTGTTCCTATGCATTGCCAGCACTCAAAAACAAATTAAATTATTCTATGCTCAATATAATATAGATAGTGAAAAATTTGTTTGGACGCAATTCGTCAAATAAAATTATTAAATTTAAACACATATTTTTATTTAATGAAATTTGAATCTTGACTCAAACATGCTTCTATCAATAAAGAAGTTATTAAAATATGAAGAAAAAAAATCAAGCTGAACGAACTCAACTCAACCTAATATTCATTGAAATTCGATTTTATTAATAATTAGACCAAGCTCAAACATAATTTTTAGAATTTGATAAAAATTTAAAAGAAAAACTTTAATAATAATAATAATAATAATATTGATGATGATGATGATGATGACCTTAATTTTTCTCGATTTATGTATGCTATCCAATAATCTATTGAAAATAATATTTTGATATCGAATTTTTTAAACAATATCATTTATACTTTCATTTAATTAGAGTGGGTCACAAGCTCGCTGTGGTTTTGGCCACACAGAATTGACTAATGAACTTAATGATATTGCTATGTAAAGTTGTATTATTTTATTAAGTTCCTAACACAACTTAATTCTAATCTTTTTGAGAAGAGATATTTTATATATCAAATTACAACTTTCAAAACATCTATGGATATATATATATGATTTCCTTTGTCCCAAAATTATGCGATCCTCTTTTTCCATCATTAATGATAATATTTATAATGTTAAGTGTTTGGGTATTGTGCTATTGCATTTGATGGTCTACTTTGTATTACTTTTGTAGTGATTTGTCCAATATGTCTTAAGGGCATATCACATGTATATTATGTGATATAATTGATATGGGATAGTCCAATGTGCTCGGCCCAAAGATCATGGGCCCAAGGATATAGCGCCAGGCCTACCTCGTACCCTGGGCCCAATGGTGCTACTGATGTCAGGTGACCCAAATCGACCACCCAGATCGATGTTGCTCACAGTCAGGGCCGCTGATCGACCCCTCGACCGTGACGCTTGTCTACCTCTCATGCGACACCCTAATCCATTGTAAAGTCGACCTCGTCACCGATCACGGAGGTCGACT
This sequence comes from Jacaranda mimosifolia, assembly GCA_018894105.1. Classification (NCBI taxonomy): domain Eukaryota; kingdom Viridiplantae; phylum Streptophyta; class Magnoliopsida; order Lamiales; family Bignoniaceae; genus Jacaranda; species Jacaranda mimosifolia. Next base: position 30,274,213 of record CM032121.1, read on the forward strand.
TAGCATGGCGTCAACTCTGTCGCATTAAATGCCCTAACAGGTAGCATACCTCCGCATTAATGGCATATGTTGCCCCAGTACCACCCATGCTGCCACACTAGGCAGGAGGCACATCTACAGTGTACTAACCTGCCCATTAAACCTGGAAAGACAGCCACCTAGAATAGTATAGGAACGTGAGTTGACCTAATGCCCCTCATGCAAGGAAGAAGTTCCTTCTTACATACTAAGGGCATCTCAAACAAATCCCCACCAAGAGAAACCTATAAATACCCCCATTCCAGCATCTCAAAAGGTATACTATTCTACATCCAAAAGCCCTCACTCTGCTACTCGATATTTCTGGTCGACTCTATACTGACTTGAGCGTCGGAATACCTTAGTCGAGGGCACCTCGGCTAGCCTGACGTTTGCTTGTGATTGCAGGACTCAACCTTATTTCTTTTACATATCGACCACCCAGGTCGAACACTATCGAATTCATCATCCGATCTAGCTCAAAATGGACCTCACACTCATCATTTGGTGCTGTCTGTGGGAAATTTGAGTCTGCTATCAAAAATAGTGAACACTAGGCCAAGCCCCCTCAGGAAGAGAAGAAAACATGAGGTCTAGCTCTCCCTCTCCTTGACCTCGGCAAGAAGTTGGCGCACCAGGATCTAGCGCCCCGCCAGAGCAGGTGGTCACCCTGACCATGCCTCAACTAATGCAACTCATCAGCGAGCAGATATCCGCCCAGATTTCAGCTCAAATTTCGGCGGCACTGAATCGGCACACAGTACAATCGGATCCAGCAGCCATGCAACACCGCAACCCGCAGCCCCGGAGGAGAGACCTCCTAGAGAAAACCAGGATTGACCAAAGTCCAGAAGGCCTCCCTCGAGGCGTGAAGTGAGCCCAAGCCATTTTCTAAGGGAAGCGGCCCGACCCATGCCCCGCGAAGAGGTTGCATATTTCGTTGATCATGGCATTCGACCCTTTTGAGCCCCGTCGTGCAATCGGGTTGAACACTCGAGGCCCCAGCCGAACATAAACATATCCCAAGCTGATAAGGAAGAATGTAAGGAAGTATCCCACCAATTCCAACAGTTGAATCGACGATTGGAAGAGATCTCGAGGAGAAACACAGAGAAAAACTACCATCAAGAGAACCATCGAGGTTCCAAAGAGAAAGAGATTCACCGTTCGTCTAAGATATTATCGACGAGCGCATTGTTGTCGATGCCAAGATTTCGACTGGCCTACCCCGCTATGATGGCTCGTCGAACCCAAACGAGCACCTTATGCAGTTCGAGCACATGATGCAGCTGCACGGGCACAACAATTACATCCACGCCAAGATGTTAGTAACCACCTTTTGGGGAATAGCGCTAGACTGGTTTGTTCAGCTCGAACTAGCGTTGATATACTCGTACGACCAGCTGTGCGACAAGTTTTTACACTAATTTGCAAGCAGAAGGAAAGCAAAACTCCCACACACCCATTTGCACACGGTGAAACAAACTAAGAGGGAATCCCTTCGAGAGGTTTTTACCAGATTTAACACAGAGGCGTTGAAAATCGATAGCCCAAGGATAGAGTTCCTGATCTACGTATTGTTTTTGGGCCTCAGGCACAAAGAATGTGCCAATACATTGGTGCCCGAGCAGCTAAGGTCGATGGAGGAGCTCCTTGACCTCACGGAGAGATACATGACCTAAGAGGAGATGAACAAGTTGAAATACGGCAGTTTCGAGGTCGAGAAGAAGAAAAGTAAGGAGAAAGACGACCGTCAGTTTAGAGAGGGACGTCGATCCCCCATCAAACACTTCCATGACTATACTATACTTAACCTCCTAAGGAGGTGTTGTTTGCTATCTAGCATGAAAATCCCCTGAAAAGGCCCAGGAAATTGATCGAGACAGAAGCTATGAAAAAATCGAAGAAGTACTACCACTTCCATAAGCAAAAAAGGCATGACATGGAGGATTGCTTCAATTTGCACGATGAAATTAAAAGACTATCAGGCAGGTCCATCTGAAAAAATATATCGATGAGCGTGCCAGGCGCGAAGAGGGTAAAATCGACCGAACTCCCACCCACCCATTCGAGGAGTCATCGATATGATTACAGGAGGTCCCACGAGGAGGGACTCGAGATTCGCTAGAAAGCAAACCTAAATGCAACTGGAATCGACCAAATCAGCCAAGGTTGAAACAGTTTTCCAATTTTTAACCAGCGTAGAACCAATCTCCTTCACCAGGTCTGACCTCAATCATTTGGAAAATGAAGGAGTCAACAGAAAGATTGATTGTCCCATGGTAGTAATACTCGAAATAGCAAATTTCGAAATGAGAAAGATTTTGGTCGATAATGGCAGTTGTGCGAACATCATATTCTTGTCCACATTAAACAGGATGAAATTGGGGTAATTAAAGTTTGAGCCAGTCCGAACACCGCTGGTCGGATTCGGGGGGTCTGAGATCATCCTGGAGGGATCTATTAACCTATCCACATCCTTTAGACAAGGCCCCTGCAGCAGAACCTTAATGATCAACTACCTGGTAGTCAACGCTCTATTCGCCTACAATGTCGTCATTGGACGACCTGCCCTAAACAACTTCAGGGCCATTGTCTCGACCTATTATATCAAGATCAAATTTCCAATGCCAACAGGAGTAGGGAAACTTTTGTGTAATCTTAAGGATGTATGGCGTTGCTATACCATTTCAGTCGAGTCCAATGAATAGAAGAACCGACCTCAATTGAAGCCCTAGGGAGATGCCCTTGTAGCGAAACTCGATGAGGGATCTTCATCTAAGAAGAGGAAGCTTGAAGACACTCGGGTCAGGCCAGTAGGGGAGTTTAAGACGATAGAGCTAGAACCTGGAAACCCTGACAAGACTACTCAAGTCGGAAGTAATTTAGGCGACCGTCTGGAATGCCTCATGGTCGATTTCCTGTGAAGAAATATCATGTATTTGCATGGAAAGTCTCCACCCTCCAAGGTATCGACCCGAGAGTTATTGTCCATCGACTCAACGTGGACCCTTCCTACAAGCCAGTGAGGCAGAAGATAAGAACCTTCAACACCGAGAGGTCCCAAATCATTGAAGAAGAGGTCAACAAGCTACTAGAGGGAGGATATATTGTAGAAATTCAGTACCCCTAATGGCTTTGTAATGTTGTGCTCGTCCCTAAGAATGAGGGAAAATGGCGCATGTGTAATGATTTCACTGATTTGAATAAAGCTTACCCTAAACCCCCTACCTCGCATATATTTGCTAGTCGATTCTACAGCTGGTTGTGAATTATTAAGCATGATGGATGCCTTTCAAGGCTATTACCAAATATTCATGGCACCCGAGTATAGGGACAAGACCTCTTTCACATCCCTAATGGAGTATACTAATTTTTAATTATGCCCTTCGGGCTAAAAAACATAGGGCAACGTACCAAAGATTGGTCAACTTTATGTTCAAGAACAAGATCAAGAAATCGATGGAGGTCTACATCGACGACATAATTATTAAAACAAAGAAAGTTGAGAACCACCTAGCTGATCTCGACTATACCTTTTCCATACTAAAGGTGCACATTTGGAGTTCGTGGAGGCAAGTTCCTTGGCTATATGGTCAGTCAGAGGGGGATCGAGGCAAACCCGCATAAGATCCAGGCAGTCCTGGATATCGCACCGCATCGCACTGTTCGAGATGTACAACGCCTGGTCAGCAGGTTTATCACACGGTTGGCCTACAATAGTCTTCCTTTCTTCAAAATACTCAGATGTGAAGAAATCAGGGTTTCAGTAGACCCAATAGTGCAACCAGTCTCTAATCAAACTTAAGCAATACTTGTCCTCGCCACCTATGCTCGCCAAGCCCGAGTTGGGAGAAGTTTTACAACTTTACCTAGCTATATCCATAGCCTTGATCAGTTCAATATTAACATCGAAGAGAGGCGAGACTCACCGATCTGTGTATTACTGCAGTAAAGCTTTGCACTTTACTGAACACAGTTACCTAGAGATCGAGAAGTTTGCTCTCGCCCTTATTACAGCAGTACGGAAGTTAAGACCTTACTTCCAATCCCATATGATCGTAGTCCTGACCAATCAGCTATTGAAGTAAGTATTTTCGAAACTAGACACATCAGGTCGACTCACAAAATGGGCCATCGAGCTCGAGGAGTTCGACATCACGTTCCAACCGCGAACGACTATAAAAGCACAGGTCCTGGCTGATTTTGTCGCCGAAAGACTCAACCTCCCAGACCAGCTCGGCCATGAATCCTCCGTTTGGACTTTACACGTTGACAATTCAGCAACCACATCAGAAGGTGGAATTGGTGTTTCTCTCCGCTCCCCACTCGCGGAAGAGTATGATTTTGCAATAAAGCTCAACTTCCCAGTTACCAACAACGAAGCAAAGTACGAAGCTCTCATAGCTGGGATGAACATGGCAATATCTCATGGTATCGAGCAGCTAGTTGCGATCACCGATTCCCAATTGGTCATAGAATAGGTCGACGGAAACTTCGAAGCCAAGGAGGCCAAGATGAGCCAGTATTTAACTGAGGTGAAACTGCTATAGCTATCGTTCAAAAGCTTCACTCTTAGCCAGGTGCCCCAAGCGGAGAATGAGTGGGCAGACGCACTCTCAAAGTTCGCTAGTAGCTCGACGAAAGGAACTAGAGAAAGAACTATAACGTTCTTGGTAGCCAGCAAACCGTGCATCCTCAACAACGACCAGAGCCTCGTTGGGAGCATCGAAAAGGCAGCGCCCTCCTGGCAGGACCCAATCAAGATCTACCTAAGCCAAGGGACAATCCCCGACGACGAAAAGGAGGCTCGTCGACTTAGAGCACAAGCAGCTAAATTCGCCCTCGATGAGTATGATAGCTCTACAAGAGGTTGATATTGGGACCACCACTCAAATGCCTAACATCCGAAGAGGCAAACGACATACTTCACGAGGTTTACGCCGGTATTTGTGGAAATCATTCTGGAGGTCGATCCTTGGCCCACAAAGTCATTCGATACATTACTTTTGGCCCACATTACTGAGAGATTCAGTCGACTTCGCTAGAAAGTGCCCATCGTGCCAGATCCACTCGAACATACCGCATCAACCAGCCATGTCGTTGCTAAATGTCCAGATCACATGGCCATTCGACTAGTGGGGAATCAACATAGTCGGATCTCTCCCAAAAATGTCTGGCCAACAAAAATTTGTCATTGTAGCAGTCGAGTGCTTTACTAAATTGGTCAAAGCGAAAGCAGTTCCAAAAATCACTAATGCGGCCAAATCCTGATCTCGGACAACGGGACCCAATTTCAAAGTAAGAGCACAAGAAAATGGTGCAAGGCTTTGGGAATATGCCAACACTTCACATCGGTAGGAAACCCCCAAGCTAATGGTCAGACGGAGGTCACGAACAAAACAGTTCTCGACCACCTCAAGGCTCCAATAGTAGGAACATGAGCAAACTGGGCAGACGACCTCCTAGGAGTGCTATGGGCATATAGAACTACACCTCAAACAGCCACGGGCCACAACCCTTACAGCTTGGTATACGACTTCGAGGCAATAATCCCATCCGAACTGGTGCAACACACGGCCTAAGTGATCCATTATAACTCGGTCCGCAACATAATGGAAAGGGCCCTTGACCTCATCACTATCGACGAGATACGGTACAGATCCTACAACACAATGCAATGATACCGATCAAAGATGACTGAGCGATACAACAAAATAGTTCGGCCGCGTAGTTTCAAAGTCGAAGACCTAGTCCTTAAGAAGGTCGAAGTATCGAGGAACGTGGGAAAACTCGACCGAAATGGGAAGGACCTTACTACGTGGTCAAAGTGTTGAAACATAATGCATACCGTCTAGTAGACGAACGAGGCAACGAGCTACCACGACCTTGGAACGTTGTAAATTTGAAGAAATTCTATGTTTAAAAAGGCTATTGGCCTCCGTTGTATTTCCTTCTATAAGTGAAAATTTATGGAAATTCTTGTGGATATCTACTAGCATAAGATTACTTGCCATCGACCCAATAGTTGACCAAGCAGGCTTTGGGCCGCCAAGTCAAGGCTTCACGGCCAAGACCAAATTGTCGACTTTATAGTCGACCAAGCAGGCTTCGGGCCTCCTAGTCAAGGCTTCATGGCCAAGACCAAATAGTCGACCCCGTAGTGACCAAACAGGTCCCCAGCCGCCATGCTGAACCCTAAATTTTTAATATCGACCCCGCAGTCACTAATTAAACAAGTTCATCGTTAGCTATCTTGTTCAATTAAGCAATCGACGTGACAGATTGTAGTCGACCCCGGAGTCGCCAAATTGCATATACATAACACAAATTGCAATATGCGTTGGATCATGTAATCATGGTTCATTCGACGACGATCTTGAACTAATTTTACCAAAATCTAACAACGCAAACATTTGACTACAAAACAGAGTCATAAAAGGATGCATTGCATTCAACTAAACAAGCATGTACAAATAGTGAAATAAGTACTTCATTCATTTCAAAATCTCGATTATAAAATATTCAAATAAGTACATCAATCAGGATAAAAAGTACATCACTACAGCAGCATCGGCTCGACTCGGTGCCCTCGTTGTGCCCACCTCGACCACCCTCCTCAATAGCTTGTTCGAGTTCATCACTTGAAGGAATGGGAATGGGAACTAACGCAGGGTTGATTGCCCTTGGCTCGGGCATCGCGACAGCAACAGGATGGCCGGCTGAGAAGGTCCAGCCTCATCGGTCAGAAAGCTCCCATCTAGTGGAGGAAGGTGCGCGGCAGTGTTGACCATGCCATCTCGGACTTCGAAGGTAAACTCGCTAGTAAAGCCAAACTCCTTAGAGATCTCATCTAGCCTCTTGGCCATCTCAGTTGCCCTCCTCTGCACCTCGATCAGGGGTGCGGCAGGTGGAGCCTCTGCAACTCCCTCGACCATCGGAGCCTCTGTACCTCTTTCTTCAACGACACCCTCTTCGCACTTTGGGTAAGGCTGCAACTGCTAGTCGAGGAGATGATGAGGCGTTCCCTATCCTGGGGTCAAAATGAATAGCCCAAAAACTGCAATTACTTAAGGGTCTTCTCAAATGCGCTCCGGGTGTCGTTTAGGGATAACACAACACTCAAATCCTGAAATGCCAAGCTAAGCATAAACTGCTAAACTGCATCTCGCCGCATCAGCGACAACTTTCTATAAAATTCAGCCCGAGCTTCATCAAGCGCCACCCTTCGACCAGTAGAATGACCAGACTCATAGTCGAGCTGTACATCCAATTGAGCCCGCTGAAATAGCTCACCCATCCTGGTCTTCTTTTCGATGGAGGTAACTAGCTGAGCATACTTCATTTAGAGTTGCGTGTTAAGCTCTCCAACCATCTTAGCCAACTCCTCAATCCTAGTCCGAGAAGACTCGAGCTGAGCCTTCAATGTCTCTACATCTCCGCCCTCCTGCAAGTGCTCTCGGTCGACGAGGGCCAGCTCTGACCTCCTGTAGAAATGGTAGCCCAGTTGGCCCACCTGAAAGACAGCATTACTGATGAGAAAACATCATTCGATCGAAAACTAAAATGCTCGACAATATAACACAATCGACCAAAGCCTTACTATATTTGAGTGATAAGCCAGAGCCCGAAGCACAACATTCTAGCTCAACCCTATCAGCTTTCTCTAGTCAGACGTGAAGAGCCAGACCATCATCACCTTTAGCGGGGCAACTCTAACCGACCCCGCTATCTCCATTGACAAAGAGTTGTGCACAACCATGCTCGACTCTGTCCCGAACCTTAGAAATGGCAGCTTCAGTAGATGGAATAGAACATCATCCTCACGCTGCCTAAATAAGCTATAGTTGGAGGGTTAGCCCAACCCAGTGGCCTTCCTCTTGCCTTTCTCGATAGTAGTCTGCTTTGGAGTAGGTCCTGCATGCTCGACCATAACTCTTTTGCCGCGAACCGCTGGGCAGCTACCGGTGGTCGCCATAGGCCGAGCTAATGATAGAGTAGGTAAAGGGGAGGGTGTCATTGCCTCAGACTGAGGTGCCTTGACCACAACTGCCCCTTGACGAGCCTGACGACGTTACTGGTTCCTTTTAGCCCTCGCCAACGCCTCGACTCTCGATCGATTCATGATTTCTTCTCGATCTGCCAAGCAACATAATAGCAAAGAGTTAAAACCGAACAGAAAATAGAAAAAATAACAAATCATAGACAGCACAATCTACATAGTCAATTGTTCACCGGCAAATTCAGTTGGGCTGGTGATAACCCAGCCAACACCAAACTCCTCTGCTCAATAAACACCGAGGCCTCCACCTGGCTAAACCTGACCAGATCCCAAACAAAATTATTGGGCCAGATCGGAGTTAGGCTACCTAGCATCTCGACATGCCCCATCCACCAGCCCCTCGGAATATTGAAATCCCTAGTGACTCGAATGTATAAATAATGTTTTTTCCACTCTTACCCATACAAAGAGGCCGAGGTGACAAAAAACTTATGACGGGGTTGAGCAGTGAGATAATAGAAGCCCGACTCGTCGGTGCTGCCCGACTCGTCGGTGCTACCCGACTTACGGGACATTAGAAGGTGAAAAAGATTGGAGAAGTTGTCAAAGTTGGCAGGCTGGTCGAAAATGTGCATCACGACGATAAAGCTATAAATGGTTGAAAAATAGTTTGGCAACAGTTGGGTGATACACACTTGTAAACCCCTAAGCAGGTCGACTACAGAACCACCTAATGGAAACTTAAGGCCACACTTAAAGGTATCTTCAAACACAGTTATACAGCCAGCTGGGGGTCGGTGCATTCGACCAGAAGACCCAGGTGTTAAAAGATCAAACTTAGTAGGAATATGATACAATTGCCTAATACGCCTCAGATCAGCGGGGGTGATCGTAGATACTATTTCACTATAATGGTCAGGAGTAAATAACCGACCACGTTATGGAGAAACCTGGCTTGGCCCAGCTCCATCACCCCCCGATCGCTGCTCGAGCTACTGGAACTTGAACTGTTGCTCGACGAGCTACTCGACTCCTCTGATGAACCCCCAGGCCTATCAGAATGAGTAGCATCACTGTCCCCCCTATGGCTATCCTTAGAATCAGATAAATACAACATGGCTACAACAAAACGAAGAACACTAAGGAGAATGAAAGAAGAGACTTACCCTCTGTCGATGAACTAAAAGTAGAGTATATTAGCAGCAGAGGCAGTTGGCTCTAGGCTCGACCAGACGCAAAGGTAATAAAAGTAAAATGAGTACTTTAACCGCGCCTATTTATAGCCGCACGAACGCGAGAATCCAAGTGGTTGTAATAATATTGTAACCGCTGTTCGACACCATGCGCGACACGATGTAACCGCTCATTAAATACGCAAACCCCAGGTCAATTTTCAAAAATCCTCATAGATGAACCCGCGTAACCGCTCAACAAACTATTCCCCAATCCTTCTCGTCGATTCCCTCGTTTAGCATTCGGAAAGTGGGGGGGACTCATGATATGGGATAGCCCAATGTGCTTGGCCCAAAGATCACGGGCCCAAGGATGTAGCGCCAAGCCTACCTCATACCCTGGGTCTAATGGTGTTACCGATGTCAGGTGACCCAAAACGATCACCCAGATCGACGTCGTTCACAATCAGGGCCACTGATCGACCCCTCGACCGTGACGCTCGTCCACATCTCACGCGGTGCCCTAATCCATCATAAAGTCGACCTCGTCACAGACCATGGAGGTCGACTCGGCGCTACATCAACTCTGTCGCATTAAATACCCTGACAAGCAGCATACCTTCGTATTAATGGCGCATGCCGCCCCAGTACCACCCATGCTGCCACACTAGGCAGGAGGCAAGTCTACAGTGTACTAACCTGTCCATGAAACCTGGAAAGACAGCCACCTAGAATAGTACAGGAATGTGAGTTGACTTAATGCCCCTCATGTAAGGATGAAGTTCCTTCTTACATACTAAGGGCATCTCAGACAAATTCCCACCAAGAGAAGGCTATAAATACCCCCATTCCAGCATCTCAAAAGGTATGCTATTCTACATCCAAAAGCCCTCACTCTACTGCTCGATATTTCTGGTCGACTCTATACTGACTTGAGTGTCGGAGTGCCTTAGCCGAGGGCACCTCGTCTAGCCTGACGTTTGCTTTTGATTGCAGGACTCAGCCCAATTTCTTTTACATATCGACCACCCAGGTCGAACACTACCGAATTCATCATCCAATCCAGCTCAAAACGGACCTCACACTCATCAATAATCTCCTTATTTTCGATTAAAAATAGATGTTTTAAATTGGAAGTATTAGCCATTTAATGTTCCTCTTATTTATTGTATGCTTTAGAATTTTACTTTGTATTTAATTGATTATAACTTATTTATTTTACTTTATTTAGTATATCAATTAAAGTCATATTAAGGCATAAAATACAATAGTAGAAAATAAAAAAAAAACATTAAATTATCTCATGGTCAAATAATGATATCTATTGTTTTATATTATATATAGACACATTTATATTTTATTATAGTTCTACCTGAATTAATATTATATTAATACTATGATTGAAGAATTGAGACGTTATGAAACAATAATAAAGAGACTAGAATTATAATACGCCTATCCTATTCCTAGAAGAAAAACAATAAGAGTCCATTTCAGACTTAGATCAAACACTCCCCTCATACACACACACACACACACACAAATGAGAAAAAAATGAAAAAAAGAGGTAGAAAATAGAGGGACAAAGATGGCTGATCTTTATCAAACTTCTAGTCATAATTGAGGCATCATAGTAAATAATTTATGGAGCATCTTGTATTTTCTTTTGACTAGCTCTTCTCCCTTGTATTACTAATCAACATTATATGAACTCAAGCAATTAGTGGATTCCAGTTGACCAAAGGAGACGTCTTTTTACAAAGAGAAAATTTCACACTCATTCTATTTATTATCCCTTTTAAGTGACCTATATTGTCAATTATTATACTATAAAATCATGTGAATTTCTTGGATTTTTATGTGTAGAAATAATTTGATATATTTTATAGAAACCGATCATATGTTTTTCTTATATTCTTTATGTGTAGAAACAATTTAATATTATATCATAGAAACATGCCACTTGGAGCCAAAAATCTTCATTGATAAGAATTATATATTTTTTTTTACAAATTAAACCACCGCGTGCCATGTAGTATGTCCATGAACATGTATGCAATTGCTTTTAAAATGGATGAATTACTTTACAATGGCGAGAATCATGATATTTAGTGTGCTAACATGTTCCGGTTAGTACTTTGGCACTTAGTAAGTGGCTATTTTGTTTTCTTTTGTCATTTATTGCCACATATGAGGGATTTTTTTTGGGGGGGGGGGGGAGATGAATCTTATTTGATCTGTTCAAAATTTAGCCAATTTGTTAGGATTGAATCACAGATTTTCAAAAAGAAAAAAAAGGGGGAGGGGAAGTAAATTATTTTAGTGCCAATTAGGATTGTTGGTTTTGAGGCACTATTGGCCTGTGACACCCAAAGACTAGTTCTAAGTAAATTTTGTCTTGCTAGCCATCAAAATTAGTGATTGATATGTTTATTACATGAATCAAGTGGCTCAACACACTGAAATAGGTGATTGACTTTCAGGATCGATTTTGAAGGTGAGTGCCTAAATTTATAAATGTTATATAATGATATATGCTATAGTATAATCCACTCATAATTTCTTTTCAGTTTACACTGCACTGTAATTATATTCCGTTGCATAAATAAATTTCTCTATTTTGTTCAAACATAAAATAATGAAATAGTAATTAAATTTTATTATTTTTGAAAACTATAATTAAATTTTATAGTAATTAAATTTCGTTATGCACATAAAATAATGTTTTTCCTTCTTCATTGGAGTTGGCACAATGAGTTCCAGAGGCATGAAGTCACCTCTTTTCTCTCTTCTTTTTCAATTTTGCTTTACTTTTTCTTTTTCGTGATAATAACTTTGAGAAAAACTTTTAAGAGATGTGAGGCAAGAGTGGGAGGAATAAGGAAGGCTCAATGGATGGCCGATCGAGCATTTGAGCATGGTGTTAGGCCGATCGAACTTAAGGTCAACTAGAGGGATTTAGCCACCCCGATAGGTGGTGATCCGGGTGCTTTTCTGGTCACTTGGGATGAGGGACTCTTGCAAACTTAAGGGTTGACCAAGAGGCTGCCCTTTCACTCTGCTTGGCTAGTCCTTCCCTTTATGCAATCGATCTCGAGGTCAGTTCGGTAGATGTTAGGGTGGCCTCCTCATGGGGCATTTATGATGGTGGTGATTGCAATTTTGATTTCTGGATGACAATCCTTCCTTAGCATCATCTTATCATCATACTCCATGATATATTGCTTTGCATCGAGAGCGTGCTTGTCTCTGCTTAATCATTATGTTTCTTATTAAGTCAATGTTGTAAGAATCTTGAGGTCGGAAAAGTCTTACTGAAATCAGATAATAACTCTTGGGGGAAGTTGACTTTAAACAAGGATTCAAAGATGTTAGTGTACCGATGATTACATTGACTTAATTGAATAATCTTAAGCTTTTGTGCGCTGATGAGTATGAGTTTATATTACTTTTTAGGAGGTGATCAGACATTTCAACTTATACATATATTTAAGGTTGTGATACTGCAAACATTACTATAAATAGTAAAGTAAAGTTTTTTGTATAAAAAAATACTTGCATACAATACTAAATGGAGTTAATGGTATGTGTTTCTGTCGAATAATAGAAAAGGGTTGAACATTTTTTAACACCTTTCAAATAGATCATATTTTGAATAGAATTCCTAAAAATTAAGTTGGCAACAAACCCAAAACTAATCATACTTTAAATCAAGTCTATTATTACAAAATTCATGTATTATTTAACTGAATAAAATATAATAAGTATTGAAATAGAAAAATAGAGGACAAATTACCTTCAATCAAGTATGAAAGAACTCAAATTAGGATTCAAAATATTATTCAATTCAGCATGTAATAACTAACTTTACATATATAATACATGAAATAAAGTAGGTGTTCACTTAAAAAAGCATATACACACAAAAATTTTAGAAAATTTTCTGCCTTTAAAGAATAATTACATAACCCAGTAGTTCACAAGAAAATACCTTCTCGATTTTAATAGATGTGGACAAAAATGAAAACTAACCATGACAGATAGAAAACAATGAGAATTCAGACACTTCAAACCTCCAACACGATAATGCAGATGTCTGAAATGTGGTCGATGGTTACAACAACTTGAGACAAGGAAGAAGATGGAGAGAGGAGACAGATCGTGGCTAAGATGAAAAAAAGAAAAAGGAAGAAGTGTATGCGCAATTCTCATTTGCTTTCAGCGAATTGAAGAAGTGTATGTTTTTTCATAATTTGAGCATTAAATGGAGGGCATTTTATGATTACAAGAAAAAGAAGAAGAAGAAGAAGAAGAAGAAGAAGAAGAAGAAAAGAAGAAGAAGAAGAAGAAGAAGAAGAAGAAGATTACCTAGGAAGTGCAGACTAAAAAATTTCAAATGGAAATTAAATCATAAATTTAAAGTAGCTTTAGCTACTTATATCCAATTTACCACAGTTTCATAAAATAATCTCATAAGCAAGCAATGCTTATATATTTTGAACCACAAAATGAAGGATGTGGTCATTTAACTTATAGGAGATATATATGTTCGATTAGATATATTTAATGTAATAGAAATATTTACCAATCAAAATAACTTGTGTGTTGTGATCAATAAAAATTCATAAAAATCTAATTCATGGATAGTCTTGACTAATAATTTATGACACCTACATTAAAGACTATGGATATAGCAAATCAAGAAAAATGGCATTACATAATGGAAATAATAATAATTATCATATTAAATCTTGATTGATTAAATATAGAAATAAAAATTTGTGATAAATATGAAAAGAGATTAAGTTAATGATTAAAGACGTGCAAAGAGATAAATATTATTCGAATCAATAAAGAATATATCATATGAAAAAGGAAAAATTGCAAAAATAGGACTGTAGAAATACCCTTTTGGCAAAAGAGGACACAAATTGTAGGAGATAGCATATAGAACTAAAACTCTTTAAAAATAAAAAATTTAGGACAATGGTCGCCGGAAAGTACATCAGTCGCCATGTTTTTCCTATGTAGTGCCTAGCTGGCAAATCCCAGCCACTTTTTTCCAACGTCAGGTGGCGGGCATTTGCATTGTTATTTGCCACGTCAATAAAAATGACCACTTCACTTGCCACCTCATTTCTTATGCCACATCAGCTAGGGGGGGGGGGGAATCGCTGCTTTAAGCAGGAAGACCCCCCTCGGTCTCCTTCTTTATATCGTTGCCCTACCTACCTTGTGACCTAAGGAAAAAGAAATTTGAGAGCCCCACCTACAATGTCAACAATAACTAGTAATGTGAACATCTATTGTGGGAAAAAGTTGTCATCTGGACGTCTTGGTCTGATGATAACCCAGGAAGAAGATTTAGTTTGTGTGTTGACTACAAGGTAATTTCTTGAAATTTTTCCAAATTTTTTTACAGAAAGTTTCACACAATTTTAACAAGATTTTTTTTCCCCTCAGAGATGGGGATGTGGATTTTTTGGATGGGAGGACCCTCCATTATGTGAAAGGGCAATGCTTATTATCCCTAGGTTGCTATGGAGGATTAGAGTAAAAGAAGTAGAAATTGTTGAGTTGAAAATGAAAAAGAGAAAAGTTAAATTGATGCTCTTCAGTACATGGTTAATTTTCCTAGCATTGTTCTTATATTTGATGTGGAGTGTTTTGGAGAAAAATGTTGATAGCAGAGGACCACTTCATTTGCTGGCCTGAAGACAGAACAGAGTACCCTGTAGGAAGTCTTTTTCTCTTTCAGTTGCTAGGTGCAGGTTTTTGAATTTTATATTAAAATTAGTACTATAATTTGGCTTAGAATATAAGGGAAATTTTCAGTTGTGTTCCCTAATTCTAAGTTGTAATTAGTGATTTAGACTAATGTAATCATGTCTACTATATCCTAAGTTTCAGTTATTGCAATCTTGTTGTTGGTTTGACATATTGATCAGTACGCTTATTCATTTTTCTAAAGAAAACTACACACAAACAGAATGAAAGGCAAAAAAGAAGCAATGAAAGACATACAACAGAAACAAAAACAAAAAAAATTGCACAACAACAGAAGCAATGAAACTATACCTTTGACACCTATACACAAAATGAAAAATGGCAAATAGTAGCAACGCCAATCAACCAAAACTAATAAAATGCTCTACTAAACACACCAACCAACTCAAAAGCATTTAAAACTCCTTACACACCCCACCAACCAAAAGTAATCCAAAAACAACATTAAAAAGGCAATTTTTCATTGAACTTAATAGTTTCTTATCCTTATAACAATCTAACACCAACAATAAGCCAAAAAAGAATGTCCCCAACATTAAACACCAACAATATTAATTACAAAAACTCGAAGTTTGTGTTCCAAAAGATAGAAGCAATATAAGCATGCAAATTTAATCCTTAGATAATGAAGTCATGGTAGAGATGCCCATGAACTTTTTCCATCCTTGCTTTATGATAGGTATCGTACCCTGATTGCTAAAGGTGCTTCTTAGAACATATTGCTGCACAAATGAACAACCCTGCATTAGGGGATGAGCTCTAATGTTCAGCCTGCTGTGCAGCATTCTTGAAGGTACTTGAACTTGGTTGCTTCCCATTTGTAGCTGCTAAAACATGGAAGGGCCAGGAACAGGTAATTGTTGTAGACTTTGTGAAATGCTTGCTTGAACAGGAGCTTCAGGATCAACTTCAAGTTGTACTGAACATGGTGGTTGTATGTTTGGAGCATCCTCTAAAACTGATACTTGGCTTGCAGCATCAAGAGGAATTTGGCTTGATATATCACTTGGAGCTTAGCTTGTAGCATCAACTGGAAATTGGCTTGTACCTTCTTCATCTGGGTTAGCTCTCTTTTTCCTCACCTACAAAAGAAAGCACAAGAAAATTCAATTAACAAAATTACATTTTAGCAATGATAATTGACATAGTTGACCACTTACATTCAATTTTTTTTCTTGATCTCAGGTTTTCAATTTCTTCACTTTCTAAACTTGCATCCTTCTTGCATGTTTTTGCATTATGGCCAATAACACCACATAACCTGCACCTGTAAACACTTTTTTGCTTTTTGAGTTTCATAATCTCCTTCACCATTTTCTTTTTCATTGACTTCTCTATAGCTTCATCAGGTTTCTTTCTTCTTGCCTTGGATGGCCTGCCAGTACCCCTTCCAAAGTTTGGTAGCAGTGGTGCAATGAATATACTATCACTTATAGCTCCTGACCACTTATTGTCAAGACAAATTGTCTGTACACCTTTTTGTAAGTCTTAACTTTGTAAGAAGGGTTTACATACTTTTCTGGATCATCCCTTTGATTAACTATTGCAGTCAAGACATGTTTACAAGGAATTTCTAAAAGTTGCCATCTTTTGCAGGTGCAAGTCATTAGCTGCAAATCCATACAGTGTTGACTACCATCAAAGCAGCTGATTTGGTAATGTGTGTCATTTGCTTTAGTAAGAATACAGTCTGCAATCTTGCTAGAATTCTTTTCAAGAAGCTTCTTGATTTTAGGGCAAAATGCACCCTTCCACTTTGTAGCAGCTCTATCCCTGTTTTCTTGTAGCCTCTTCATCAAAAACTCTCTGATCCACTCTAGCATAGTGATTATGGGCTTTTCTCTTGCTTCTAAGATACAACTATTGAAGCTCTCACACAAGTTGTTCAGCAACATATCACATTTGGGAGCTTCTCTGAAGTGGGATCTACTCCATTGACTTGCTAGTTTGTCAATAAACCAATTAGATGCACCTTCATCAATTTCTCTCAATTCTTGCATTCTTCTTTTAAACTCACCAAGTGTGGTTGCTTTTGTTGCTCTCTATACTGCATTTTTGAAAGACAAGCCCATAAATCCACCATAATCCTATAGTTTGTTGTACTGATAGTCAGAACTACCTTCAAGCATCTTGATTCCCTTCTTCTCAGCTCTATAGGCCTGATCTTTAGAAACATTGCATCTTAACTCATTGATGGCATCAATCATGAAACCTTTCACTGCTTTCTTGGGGTCAGCTATGAATTTTTGAAGGTTTGTTTCACTCAACCACTTAGTCCTCATGTTCCTAACATTGAAAGTTTGTGGGCAAGAATGGTGTGGGTTATACTCCCTAAGTATGAAAATGCTCTCCCTAGTGAGCTTAATAACATTCATCCTCTATTGGTAATCTTCATCCCCATACCTGTAATACACCTTATTCTTGGCACTCTTTGTTTGCTTCAGTGTCCTTTTGGTTTTAATGGCATATGATTGCACAACTTTCTAAAATTCTGCCTTTGTGCTGAAGATTATACCTAACTCAAATGTCGAATCATAAATCTCAACTGGATTGAATATAGGATGACTCATGCCTTCTTCATCTTCATTAGATATCCTATGCTCATCAAACTCATTTTCACTGTCAACTAAATCATCCTCACTAGATTCATTAGACTAAGTTGAGTTGGTAGCTTGTAGATCCTCATCATCATCTACATTTCTAGCAAATAAGCTGTCATCATCTGTTGCCTCAGCTCCCTTCTCATAGTCACTGTCAACCAGTGAGTCTGGAACATGCAAGTCACAATCGTTGCCTTCACTTGCTTCCATTCCCTCATGAATAGATTTTGTATCTTCTATTGTAGATTTTAGGCATCCACTACCTCATCTATCTCTCTAAATATGTTCTATAATTCTATGTCATCCATTTCTTCATAATTACCTTCCATTGGATCAACATCATCTAAATCCTCTTCTTCATGTTGCAAGTCTTGTGGTTCATCTAATTCAGGCTGCAAAAGAACCTCATCATTAATTTTATTTTTTCAAAAACCTGAGTATGTTGTAGGTCTTCTTCCACTTGAATCCCAGCTTCAACTTCATTCTCATCAACTTATGTTTGACCTATTTCCTTAATACCAGTTTTCTTTTCTACTTGAATTTGCTCAAAGGGATCAATTTCATCCACTGCATTACATTTTTATGGAATCTGCTCCAAGGGATCAACTTCAGGATCATCAACTTACATAGGATCCTTATCTACAGCCATGAGATCCTTATCTCAGCCACTGCATTACCTTCTCATGGAATCTGCTCCAATTGATCAATTTTAGGATCTTCATCTGTATAGGATCCTTATCCTCAACAACTGCATTGCCTTCTTCTGGAATCTGCTACAAGGGATGACTTATGTGATCTTCATTCTAATGCATACCATGCTCAACATTTGGAGGATTATAGTCAGCATCAACATACACTAGCATCTTAACCTTGGCAGCACTGAACTGGAATGAATGCTTACGAATATCTGCATCCTTGCTTAATAACTTGAAGCCAGTACTTAACCTCACATAGTATCTCTTCTTCTTCCCTAAACCTTTTATCTGGGAACTGAATTCAAGAAGGTTGAGCTTAGACATATGCTTGCTCTCCACATAGTCAAACTTAATAACTTTGTCACCAACATAATCATCCTTGGGGAAATTAATAAATTGCCCACCATAATACATAGCTTTAGTCAGGCTATATGAGCTGGGATCTGTTAAGATATATGTACTTAATTTAGTGACAGTACAACCAAACATGTGCTTATAGACTAATTAAAAATAATAAGAAAAAGAAAAGTAGAGCCAAAAGTGCTGATACAAATAAATTAGGAAAAGTCAAACCTGCCAACATGTGAAAATAAACAAAATTTACCAACCAACAGTAGGCCCAACATGTACACATATAAGAATGACAGAAAGCAAGCACGGGGGACCACTATCACATACAAAAGTTACAAAAAAAGCAACTGGGACCATTTCGCTCAAATGCCAATGCTCTAACCCTACAATGAAACTTAAAAATTTGTGCAATCAACAACAATACCCCACAACTAGCTGAAGATGTGCATAGGTAACCATAAATTAACATAAACCAAAAATAAGGACCAGAAAACTTACGGTATTGTGGCGGTGGGAGATCAATGTATCTCTGCAACCGTTTGAACACCATTTTCCTCCAAGATGTGATCTTTACACTGGGTAAGGGCTAGGTTTTAGAATGGACATAATTTCTACTAAAAATTTTGTAAGAGTGTGGAAGAGGGATCATATTGGATGAAATGAAGTCTATGCGAATTAGGGATTTGGACTTGCTATTTGGGGACTTTTGTTTTTAAGCAGTGATTTTTCCCCCTCTTCGGCTAATGTGGCATAAGAAATGAGGTGGCGGGTGAAGTGGTCATTTTTATTGACATGGCAAATGACAAAGCAAATGCCTGCTGCCTGACGTAGGAAAAAAGTGGTCGGGATTTGCCAGCTAAGCACCACGTAGGAAAAACACAGCGCTTGATGTACTTTCTGGCGACTATTGTCCTAAATTTTCGATTTTTAAAGAATTTTAGTCTTATAATGCTATCTCTTACAATTTGTGTCATCTTTTGCCAAAAGGGTATATCTACAGTTTTATTTTTGCAATTTTCCCTATGAAAAACACTTAAAAGAATGGATTTGTAAAAAATGTCATTACTATAAAATGAAACAAAATTAACTTAGCAACCATAATTCACATATTAAAAAGACAGGATTTTATTTTAACAAATATAATATGCTATAACATGATCCGTGAACAAAAGGTGAAAAACACGATTACCATGGTGCCACTTGCCAGAAGCTGTGGGCATGTTTTCTTTTACCAGTGCGAACTGCGAAGGGAGAAGCGTTACTAGGTGTTTTACTTTTCACGAAAGTCGCTATTTTCAGCCAACTAAATCAGGCCAATATTTATAGCACATCCATAAGTTAGGTGTCCGCAGATAAGCGGAGCGGAGAGTAAAGCTGCAGCTGAGCGGCGAGAGAATAGCGGGGAGAGAGAGTGTGTGTGCGGAGAGCGGCGAGCGGAGCGATTTAGGGTTTTGAAATCCCCAATCGAATCGAAAGGTCAGTCAAGCAGCGAGCGCCCGAAGCTATTCTCTATAATTTCCAGCTTCCTTTGTGATTCTTTTTTCCTCTTAGGTATTTTATTTGTGTAAGAATTCTGAGAATTCTTGTGAGTTTGCTTTGGTATATGATGATGATGATGATGGTATTTGTGTGTTGTGAGAAAGAGGTGTGCCTATTGTTGTTATGTGCAGGAAGAGATCTTGAGCGATTGAGAGTTGGTGAGAGAGAGAAGAGAGAAATTGGAGAGCTGTGCCGAAATTCGCTATTTACTAAATTGCAGGATCTTCCTTCGTCATGTCTGACCGAAAGCTTGTTGTAAGTTTCAAGATTTCCAGAAAAAGATTTTCAAGATTTCATGTATGAACTTTTATGTGATTAATGTGCCTTTGAGTATCAATTTTAGGTTTTGGGAATTCCTTGGGATGTGGATACTGAAGGATTGAGAGAATACATGAGCAAATTTGGGGAACTGGAGGACTGTATTGTAATGAAGGTTAGTTTCTTTTCTATTTTCTATATGAGAGCTATTTTTGGAATCCAGAAACAAAACGATATACTTGTTACTAATGTCTATTACGTCAAGTATTTTCTTGATGTTGCATGTTTGATATTCTTGTTGTTAAGAAACACCACCTTCCTCCCAAACCGAAAAACAAGGCATGATTTACAGGAATGGTCGCAGGGGCCGTACTTCCAGTCCCATTGCATCGTGAAGGAATAGTTGTAGCTGAAACGGCTATTTTTGCTTAAAATGCTCAAAAAATTATGAAAAGTATCAATACATGTAAAAAGTCTTCGTGAGCACCCAAAATTTCCAATTAGTATGAATTGAAGTATCAAAAGTGTAGTACAATTACAATAGTGTAAAAAAGTGCTGTTAAAAGTCCAAAAGTAATATATACCGATCTTGTATCTGTATATCAACTATTAAAGTGCCAATATATACAAAACAATGTGTTTTGTCTCAAGTGCTAGGAAAATCCTAGGATGCCTCGTACTTCCAAATTGTTTGGAAAGTAAAATTGCATCAGTTGGTTTAGGCAATGTTTCAAACAAGTATTAAGGCTCTAGGATCCTTAAACTAAGTTGAAGAAAAGAATTGACAATAAAGAAGGTGAAACTAACTCGATAAGTGGAAGTTCCAGAGCCAAAAACTAAAGTCCACTGGAAAATTTTCTGTGGTTGTAGGAATCAAAGAAGAAAAAGATGAAACTAACTTGATAAGTGGCAGTCCCAGAATCAAAATATGAAGCCCACCAGAAAATCAGCTGTGCTTGTAATAATCCACTGTTTCCACCAAATGCGCCACCAGAAACAGCAAAAGGAATTAAGTAAATGCTCACAGGAAGCATACTAGTAGTGTTTATTCTCTGTCTGGTGGTGGTTATTCTCTGCTGAACATTTTCTTCACTACTGCAATAGGCATTCCATTTCAGAATGCTGTGAAACCAATCTATCAGATTGTCACGGCATTCTGGGTGATTTACTGTCTGGTGCATTCATTCCAATCTCAAGAGCTGTTTATTACTGGAACATTGGAATGCTGGCGCTTGGTCCAGTTCCAGCCTTTATCTTGGCATTCTGGCGGACCATGGTCATTAGTACATAAATGTGAACTATTATGACTTGTTATGTGTTAACTGAAGTATTTTATGTTGGAAAAAACTTTGTCCTGTTCTGGTAGAAACTTATCTGAAAACTTGGGTTTTCATTGGGTTAAGGTACTTTGTGAAAGAATAGAAAGGAATTTATCAATTTTGTGATGTTTGTGTAATGTAGTTTTTCACACTACTTGTGAGAATTTTTGCGTCCCTGGATATATTTCCTTTCGTTCTCTTTAAGGCTCAATTAGAACTCTAGGTTGAATCTTATGCTTTTCAAGCAAGAACCACTTTGATTTCCTCTGTTTTTATGATGCAAGTTTCATAAGAAACTTTTTTATCTTATTTTCCTAATTATTCATGCTATTAAACGTTGCATAGAATTCTTATCTTATGCTTCCTAATTAGTCATGCTGTTCAAATGTTATAAAGAATTTTATTTCTTGGAAACTTGAGCTCAGAACTTCCATTTTGGCGAGTTTATCCTCATTCTCACCTCTGCTGTTGTCCGGTACTACCTGAAAGGTCGGAGAAATATCTCTGATATTGCTTTTTATTGGATTTTTGCTTCTGATTGCTATTTGTTGTATTGTGGATATCATTTCCTGCTATCTTATATGTGATTGGCTTCCATCTTTACCTCTTCTTAGAGTAAGTAAATACATGGGGATGAAATATCAAAGGGATTCTTTATCTTGTTTTCTATGGTGATTTCAGGAACGCTCCACTGGCCGTTCTCGTGGTTTTGGATATGTAACATTTGCAACGGTTGAGGATGCGAAGGTGATACACATTTTGGACAAGTCATTGTCGACTCCTTCTGTAGTAGCATGTGGTTTGAGTTCTTACTGTTAACTTGGTTGTCAATTAGAATGTATCTCTGCATATGTTGAGAGCCAACTTCAGGTTGTTGCACTATGATTCTTATTTTCATTTGTGTATGTCACAGGCTGCATTATCAAGTGAGCATTTCCTTGGCAATAGAATGCTGGAAGTCAAAATAGCCACACCAAAGGTTACCTTCTTTAATAATCTAACTGTTCCATGGTTTTCATTTTATTTCCTAGTTATTGCCTTCCACTTCTTCCAAGCAATTGCCCTTCCATCTCGCTTCTACTGTGACATTTTCTGTTAGAAGTTGTAGATGCCCTCTAAAAGTAATATCATTCCTCATACCCTTTTAGAGCATTCTGTCCTTTTTTAAGAGCATTTATCCTATTTTTACAGGAGGAGATGAGAGCACCATCGAAGAAAGTGACCAGGATTTTTGTAGCAAGGATTCCACCATCTGTGACTGAAGCTGCATTCAGAAGGTTGCCTTTCCCTTCTTTCATTTTTATTTGGGTGAAGTGTTCAATGTGTACTTCCTTTCTGAATCTGGAATATGATTTGTACTAGTGAAGTGTTATTTTATGCACTGGTATAGTCTGAGTGTTCTGTCTGTTATCTTCTTATGCAGTCATTTCGAGAAATATGGTGATATAACAGACTTATACATGCCAAAGGTCCATACTTCTCTCCCATTCTGATGAACAATGAGACAGTTATCTATTATATTGCACCACCTAATCTCATTCATTCTCACAGGATCCAACTACCAAAGGACATCGTGGAATTGGCTTTATAACTTTTGCAAATGCTGGTAATTTTCTTTTATTGCTTTGTTGGCATCTTATTGTTTGGTCCTATTTCTTTCTCCCGGCAACCATACCTTTTTCAGATTTGTATACACTCCTTTTAAATGGCAGCCCTTAATATATAGAAACAAAATTTTGAACTAGTGGAATGATTCTGTCGTTTCGGGGGGGGGGGGGGGGGGGGGTGTTCTTTTTGTTCATATATGAAGGTTCACCTGTCTGCTGACTGTATGCAACATTGAACTAGTGTATCTGTAATGTGCCTTTCGAGCGAATGCTCATCCATCTTGTAGTTTTTGCTTATTCTCTTTGGTTATTGGCTCTGAAATAAGTTCCTTTGGGGCCTTCTTTTCTTCCTCTTCTTCCTCACATGTATCTTGACAGTCCAACGATCTATCAAATTGAAAAGCTGTTAACTTTAGGAGTGCAATATCATTCTTCTGGCCTTTCCAGATTATGTCCAAGTTTGATGTGAGGGCTGGACTGGATTTGGGAAATTAAAAAAGGACTAGCTCTTCAGTATGAAATCTTCATTAACCACTTTCTAGTACACCAAATGTATAATGTGTTTCTCAAGTAACCAAACTTCAGGAAATCTTGTTATTGTGTATTTGCAAGGTAGTTGTGTTTGCATGTGAGTTGTATTTTGTTTGCATGGCCGCACACAGGGCTATATTGTATAATTTATTTCAGGGGTTATAAAACAATTTTTTCATCGTGTCTGATCTGTTCACAGAAGCAGTGGATGATCTGATGTCTGAGACTCATGAGTTGGGAGGCTCAACTGTTGTTGTGGATAGAGCAACACCAAAGGTACTTTCAGCATCATATATGCTTTTCTAGAACTGTTCTAAAATTTCATGTGCAGCATTTCTGCGTGATCTGAGAGCAGAATTCTTTTCCTATAATGATATTCACTAGCATCTCTCCCACCATATCTTATAGCTTTGTGCAAGGAAGCCATAAATGCATGCAAAATAAGAAATATAAATTCTTGCATGCAAATGGTCTCCTAGCCCATGCATGGCAGAAGAATTACGGTACATGCCGGTGGGCCAGTGGCACATTATGTTTAAAAAAACAGAAAAAGCCGTCACACAGACCCACAACCAAGTTTCATCTTTTGGTTCTGGATCACGATCATATGAATGATGATTACATGCATGCTTGGTACAAACACATGCAGAGAAGTGGATACAAAAGGATTTTTTGTATTTTATGGTGTCCTGAAATCTTTGTAGTTCGCAGCACGAAGTTATGTTTTTCTATTTGTCTGTTCTACCATAGGAGGAAGATTTCAGGCCAATTAGTCGAATGCCCCAGGGTGGGGGTGGATATGGTGCTTATAATGCTTATATTAGTGCTGCAACTAGATATGCTGCACTTGGTGCTCCAACCTTGTATGATCATCCCGGTTCTATGTATGGAAGTAAGTTAATTACTGAAAGAACATTACTGTTACCTGTTTAAATAGTAGCCAGATGATCCCAATTTGATAATTATCATTCATTAGGAGGGGAGGCACCTCGTGGAATGGGCAAAAAAATCTTTGTTGGTAGGCTTCCTCAGGAGGCAAGTGCAGAAGATCTTCGTCAATATTTTGGGAGATTTGGTCGTATTTTAGATGTTTATGTTCCAAAGGTAAGCATACGTGTGATTTACTGCATCTGTAAAAATAAAAGTTTTGATACATTTTCATGCTTCTTTTGTAGGACCCAAAGAGAACTGGTCACCGAGGATTTGGTTTTGTTACTTTTGCTGATGATGGTGTTGCAGATCGTGTAGCTCGGAGATCTCATGAAATATGTGGACACCAGGTTTGACTCCTTTATGTACCAATCAATGACCTGTTGTAGATGTTTTACTATCTTTTCAAATATGTCACAACATAGCTTTTAGTGCATTGGTAGAGTCAAAACCCTGGAGTGGCTAATGTAAAGTCTTAGATGCCTCGAAGCAGTGTCTTGATAGCTAGATGGGACCAAATGGCCACTTTGTAACCTGACCCATCTTTCTCTGGAAGTACCCAACAATAGTATACTTTGGAGTTGGATAAAACTTATAGGGATAGGTCAAAACCTGGAAAATGATGGATGGTCCATCACACCAGACCTCAGTTTTTCTGCTTTAGGAACCTCCTGCTGCTCCCATTGCCATTGCCTCTCTAGGGAGAGGCTAGCAAAGTTTTCAACTCACCATCACCATCACCATCATCATCATATTCGAACAACTTTTCTCCCTATCAGCCCACCTTGTGCCACTATTCTCCATGCATGAAAAATATCTATTTACGTGGAAAATAAGTAGAGATGGAAATGGGGTGAAGATTGGCATGAGGACTACGTGATTTTCCTAAAAACAGTCTTTCTATTTTATTCTTTCAGAACTGGGGGCGGGGGTTCGCAAGTTGTGTTTTCACAACCAATATCTTCTCCTTATCGGCCACCTTGTTCACAAGCAATACCTAAACAATTATCTGGACCACCTCTGGCATTATATTAGTTAAATGCAACTTTGATTTTTCAAGATGGTGCATACAGCAATGCTTATACATTTTCAAGTGCTTACGTAATACTGGTTGCTAACTATCAATTCATGAATAGAAATGGGCAACAATAACGTTGGTTCTTATTTTTTATGTCTTACAGGTTGCAATAGATTCAGCTACACCAATTGATGATGCTGGCCCTAGTGGTAATTTCATGATGAATAATCCTGAACCATTTGGGTATGGCGGACCTATGCGCACCTATGGCAGAATGTATGGGAGCCTAGATTTCGATGATGTGAGTACAGATGTATAATTTATTGCCTGTTTCTCAGTAGAGTTGTTTATAAGCAGTTCTGCTTTGTGTATCACCACATACATATTAACTTGCCAATGCCCTCTGCCTCGTCTTTTCTGCACGATGTTTGATTTCATGTGCAGTTCCAAATACATGCAATGATCTTTTGCCATTTCTCACTGGCTTTTCTTGGGAAGTTACCATACCACTGAAATTTTTAATTTACTCAGGCATTGCTAGTAATTTTAAATTGGAACTTATAGAAAGAATTAATATTTGAGGTCATGGTGGCGTGTGTTTGCATGCTTGATAATAGACACACTGGAGGGATTAAATTCCTTTTCTTCAGTTTCAGACTTTGTGTAGGTACTTGTGGAGTTGTTACCATTTTTTCATGTTTCTGAGGTTAGATTTAATTTGCTAGGTAAAATATATTTCAATTTTGCTTGTAAAGGATTACTAATATGATTGCTTGTATTTTTCTCCTTGAAGATTGGTAAGAAAACATTATAAAACAATATGGTTTTTGGCTTGTGCATTCATATTGTTTGTTAGATACTACGGATTGCATACACATGATGATTCATACTATTGTCCTAACTGTCTTTATGCATTGCTTGGCAGTGGGGTTATGGTGTAGGTGGCAGTATGAGTGGTGGCAGACCTTCACGCGCAGATTACAGGTATAGGCCTTACTGAGATTACGAAGATGGGTTGCAACTGTATCTGATATTTGTCTTGGACAATTAGTCCAATCCCCATCCGGATTTGTGGATGGTCTTCAACGATGAAAAGAAATCTCAACATTCTAGTTCTGTGTTAGTTGGTATCAGTAAAGTAACTTGTAATGAAGGTACCCTGTGTTATTGGGGTGGAAAGAAGGCATGTTGATGCTTCAACTTATGCAATACTCCAATTTGGTGCTGCAAGTTTTTAATCAAGTTAAATCCCTTTTCTGATTTATTTACTATTTTTTGCTGCTAGTTTGGTACTATCTCGGTGTTTATCAGTTTTCTTGTGTAGTTGACGGTGAATGATAATTAAGTTGCTGCATGGCAACATATAGTTGGGTTGTGCCTATTGGTTTTTGGTTTAATGGCATTAGTCTTACGCTAGAAATGTGGGTTGGGCTTCGATATGTGGACTTCTGATGTACATGTGTGTAAAAAAAGAGAAGAAAACATACGGTTGGGTTGTAATGTCCTCCAATGATAGAGATTATGGTCAATAAATTAGAAAAAGCAATGTCATTGCCAATTACCACAAAAGAAAAGATCCTGCTCCTTGATGTTAAATGGGAGGTTTGACCCATATTTAGCCTTCAAATTCATTTAGATTAGGTCTATTAATTTAGTTTATGTATGTTGATGAGTAGAATATTATTCAATTTGATTTCATGTCTTGAATTGACTAATCAATAAAATCTTAAGGAAGTGGTCATATTTTGGCACAAAATTGTTTCGTCAAAATATAATCAGATATACATTTATATATCCTTTGAAATAGTAAAATATGTTTTCTCAAATTACCATCTCCTATCCTTCATTATTCCTAATTTTTTTTTCATTTTTTCATATATATATATATATATTATGGTTATTCTTATAATAAAAAAAATTATTCAATTTTAGTTTCACTTCAAAAACCCAACAGAAAAATATTGACTTGATTATTATAATAAAAAATTTCTCCCTCCAAAACATAAACAAATATAGAAACACTCTCTAAAATAAATTTCTAATGATTTTTCCAAACATAAATAAACATCCATCACATTCCCCAAAACAACTTTCACATTCTCCAACCCTACTAAAATTCATTTGCCAAAAACACATAATACAAAATAGGGCTGACAATTTGGGTGGGTCGAGTGGGTTCGAGTTTTGGTTGACGTAGGGGTATAACATAAATTTCCTCAACCCAAATCCAACTCAACTTGATGACAACCTGAAAATGCTCAAACCTAATCCAATCTAAATCGTATCAAGTCAGGTTCGGGCCAACCTAATTTTTATTAGGTCAACCCGCTAAATCAAATCCACATAATCCAACTTGCCAACCTAATTTAAAATAATTATTTCAAACATTTGTTTTAATTTTCAGAAATTTTTTGGTATTTTTTTTTTTTTTAATTTTATCTATTCTTAATTATTAATAAATTAAAATAGAAGTAAGGAAGTCTCATAACAAATTCACAATAGCAGCTTTCTAAAAAAAATTTAATCGAACCATATAATATATTAATTTTAGGACTTTCTTATCTTTTCATTTTGTAGTATCTATCAACATTATAAAACATTGAAATCACAAAGTATCTTATTTTTAAAAATAACATACTTTTTCAAGTTTTATGCACCCGTTTTCTTTAATTTTTGTGTCATTTGTATCAATCAAATTATCGCTTCTAACTTTTTAAAATGACATTATTTTTTCACTTTGTATTGATTCAATTAAGCAGCACATAAATCAATAAAAATATATCATCAAACAAATAAGTAAACAAGTATTTTAATTGGACATATAATTTATTATAAAAACTTGCTTGAATCTTTTGAATTTCTTATAATATCTCAATAGAAAGAATTCTTGTCCATTTATATATGCAAAATCTTGTATTATATAAAGTTTAAGAATTTTTTTTAGAACAATCCAGTAGTCAAAACAATGTTATTCGACTCTTTGTCAAATAACTTTCATGTCCACTTGGATACCTAAAAATAACCATTAGGAGCAGTATAAAATTATAATCACACATCCTAGATGTTTGCAAAAATAAATAAGACCGAAAAATACCAAAGTAGTAATTTTGATATTACTAAAGTTCAAATTTTCAATTTTTATTTTGTTACTTTATATTTTTACTCCTAAAAAATTTAAATTTTATTTGTTTAATTCGAGTTGGGTCAAGTTGGTTTAGGTTGTCATGTGACCCAAAATAAAATTTTGGGTTGTTCGTGTAACCTAAAATTCAACCTAGCCAAACTCATTTTCTTCGGGTTCTTATTCATATCAACCTTATTGGACTTGAACCCAAAATAGATCGACCCAAATTCAATTGTTTCATGTCGAGCTCGTGTCAATTTATCGTGTCGTATTGAAAATTGCCACCCCTAATACAAAACATACAAAATATAATGAAACATTATCTAACTGTTTGGCTATATTGTGGTGTTTTGAGTTGTATATTTGAGAAAATAACTTTGGTTGTGGGATTGGGGAAAGTAATAGGGGAATTGGATAATGTTGATGATTTTTTTTTTTTAATATTTCAGGGAATAGTTAAAAAATATTTTGGAGAATGTTTGCATGTTTGTTTATGTTTTGGGAGAGAATATTTTTTATATTGATGTTAAATCGATTGTCTTTTTGTCTGGTTTGTGAGAAGAAATCATAATTAAATATTAATCTTAATGTAACACCCCAAAATTTCTCAAAGAATATAAAAATCATAACTTGGACTAAGAAAAATAATAATAATTGGTAAAAGAATTAAAATGTGTTGTTTTGGAAAGATTTTGGGGCTTTTTGGTTAATATTAAGAACTCGGGGGACTAAACTAAAGTACATAAGGACTTAATTGGAAAAAATTAGAAAGCTCATACGACCATATTGTAATAAGAATGGGTCAAAGGGATCAAACTAAGGCAACAACTTGTCCTAGGGCTCAATTGTAACTGAAATAAAGATTAGGGGTCCTTTTGTAATTCCTGCAAAATTAAGTTATAAATAGCAAACTCGCCCCCCCCCCCCCCATTTTCTTCTAATTCACAATGCAACCCCCCATAGCTTGAATCCCATCAGCACTGGCAATCACCTAAAACAAAATCGACAATTAGCTTCCTCGTGATGCGGTGAACACACATATACCCAAAATACTCAAAACTAACAATCAAGGCGCTGAAAAAACTGAACGAATCGACGACGGAGGTGACAAGCGCGGTGGTTTTGGCGACTGTTGGGTGCAGCTAGGAGGTGGAAACTGATGGGCTCGGTGAGGAGAAGACATTAGCAGCTTCAATTTTTAGTTCCGATGATCAACGACGAAGGAATTGAGAAAAACAGGCAGTGGCTGACGACAGCGGAGCAGTGAGGTTTTAAGCCAAATTGGGTAGCAATTCGGCGTTGAAACTCAAAATTGATTTGGGAGTCTTGAAGTACACAACGAGATGCGTCAATTAGTGGGTCCAGCTCCCAGTTCTGATGGTTCCGTGCGGCGGCAGTTCGCGGGTAGCGGTTCGGTGGCTCTGGGGCAATTTCTTCTGGACAACGATTTGAGCACATACACGCTAATATCGGACTTTGATTTTGCTCTAAACTCCGTTTAATTTGGTAAATTCAATTTAACCAGTTGAAATGTTACTCGATTCGATTCGTTAGAATATTAACCTGATTAAAATTGATTGTTAGAATAAATTGAGTTAAATGGACTAAATTAATGGGTCATGGACTAAAGTTATTTGCTAAAATTCTAATTGTAAAGCGATGTGTTGATTCGAAATTGAATAAAGAACCTAAGTAATATTGATTAACCCCAAAGCAACATAGTAGGATGTCGAAACTGTGAATGAGCTTTGAACTTGTGTAATTTGGTAAAATTTGGGTAAGACAGTAACTTGTTGCCTAATTGAATTTGGAAGGATTATTGTGATATATTTTCCTATATTTAGTATGAATGGGATGAAATTTATGACTTCAAGTAGAAATGTATGGATATATAAGCTGTATGCATTGCTTAGTGGGCTCGGATTACTAAATTGAACCTTAGTCATTGTTAATTAAGCTAATTAATATAAATAAAGCCCTAACTTTGTGTAAAGTTATAAGAAATAATTATTAGAACATGTAAAGAAATTTCTACAGGTTGACTGGACTATTAGATCACAGACTTAGACTATCGAATTGTATATTATTGGTGTTAAGATAAAACAATGGCCCAAAATTGATAAACATCTTGATTAATACCCCCTAGTGATGCTAGTATGTTTTAGGGAGATAGACATGTATTGTCATTAGAATAAAAATTTATAATTGTTCATACAAGTTGAATATATATTAATTCTTGTTATATAGCTTTGGCGATCGAAATCGAAACCTAGTAGCATGAGAATGACGTACCCTGACTAGATTAAGATTTAATTTAGAAGGACACTCCTTGAAATGAAAAAATTATGTTGTTAAGACGTACTAGTAATTTAATTACTATTAAAAAGTACTCCGTAGACGTAGTAATATTTATATGCATTTTATCAGAATAGATGTCAAGGAGCTAGGGTCTCCAGGACAGTAGGACATAGATAGCACCTTTGTGGAGTTTTAAGGTGAGGTTATAGTCTTTCTTTCTAGGAAATTAATCATTTTCGTTTGCCTATTCATTTATGTCTGTTTGCAATCATTATGGTGCCCAAAACTTCCTTTTATGTTATCAAATTCTTGTCCCTTGTACCCTACAACCTTGCTGGTTGACCCCGTATATATTGATATTTTGATCTTGCAGACCAATTTCATTCCTTGCTCTAGTTATGTTGTTTTGCAAGTTATTCGTACGGCCTTACCAGCCATATGCTGTATGATTTGTACCATTTTGTCTAGCATTCCGATATGTATTCCCCTGAACGGTTATTTTGAAATCATTTTTCACTGATGGCACCATGTCGTGACCACCCACGAGGATGCCCTTGGGAAGTTGCCACTCAGAGGGACACCAAGGGAAGTTAGGTCAAGAACTAGGTCTGGAAAGACGATTAGGCGATACGAACCGATGGTGACTGGTCTCCCGACTGGTATCCACTCGCAATTCTGACTTGCAAATGGTTGGAGGTAGCTATCTACAAGTGGCAGGATCCAGCATGTGGCCAACCATGCTACATGTCCAATTATTACATGCCGAGCAGAGTGCTCGAGCAATGAAGTGATAAGGAAAATTTGTTCATGTTGTATTTATATCCTATTCTGCTTGTTATGTTTTGTTCTGGGAGCAATAGGCTGGATTTTGCCAATAGTCTACTATAATTTGAAAATGGCTGCTATTATGATATGTCTTGTTATGTCACGTCTTGATTGTTTCATGTCTCGTTTCATTTGGATTCCTATTTCGTCAATACACTATTTATCACTTTCCGACATCTTGGTTGTTCTATTATTTGATTTGAAGTTGCTTCTGTTACTATGTAATGTCTTGTTAGGTAACCACCCCCCGTTTTCATAAATACTATTTATTTGAGCCCTTATTCTGTTAAAGTGTCATCTTACAACTTCTGATTGTATCAGTTCTTCCTTTTACTTAGCTTAGTTATTTATCCGTCATATTAGAATCCTTTTGTTAGTTTCCCTTGACCTTATGTGTTTGATAATATTTACCTCCCTTCCCCCCTCACTAAGTCCTTCGGACTTATGCCTCTTTCGTGTTCTCGATTCTTTTTCCTAGCTAGGTTGTGAGAAGTAGAGGTGGGGCATCGCAGGCTACATCAGTGTATATAGTTTTTGTGAATGACATTCGGATATGCAGGATCAAGACTTGTCTTGTTGTCTTAGGGACATTAAGTTTAGATTCAATCACTTGATGTGAGTATTATGTAAATGTAAGCTTGTAGTTTTGAAGTTCTTGTTAATGTGGAATATTATACAATAGGATGTGATAGAGAATCGGCATAAAATGATTTTGGGTCGCTATGAACTATTTAAATTGAATTTTGGAGGTGTGTGTTTTATTTTAAATTATTAAATTAAGATCAAAATCCCAAAGCAGGCACCTTCCGGGCAGGGCGCTACACTTAATAAATGTAAAATAATTTAATATATATATATATATGTAAATTTAACGATTGGATATAATTTTTAAAATATAATTATAATGATTGGTTAAATAATGATGTTAGGGATATGAGTTTAGGATTTTTCTTTTCTTTTTTTTTTTTTTATAGAAAATGATTAAAAATATTAAGTTGGTGGTTGGTATACAGGAATTGAATTATGTGGGAGTGGAATGATGTTGCTATAGTTTATCCTACGATTGACATGTACAAGGAATGAGAAAGGAATGGAATCATCATTCCCTCCTTAATTCTATTCTAATGATTGGTAAATAGGAATAACCAATAGGAATTGAATAAATTTTTTAAATGATCAAATTACCCTTTTTGTAAAAAATTATTAAAATAAAAATATTTATTAGTAAAATATTTTTTATATATTACCGTAGATATTTTTTTAGTAAGTCTATAATTATACAATTTATTACTTTTAATATTATTTGAATTATATCAGTAAGTATATGCATTTTATACGTTATCATAAAGTTATATATATTTACACAAAAAAGTAGAAGCACAGTTTCTTTAAGATTATTATTTTTCAAATTATAATTTAGTGAGCTCTTTTGAATTTTTTGATAAAATATAATTAAAAAAATTATAAAATATTTTATAACTAAAGTGCTTAACTTTTTCATGATAAGGTTAGAACAATTTATTGTACTTTTTTATAAGTTTAATTTGAATAATTGTTGATAGAATGGACAACTTTTCATTTATTACTTCTATATATATTTTTTAGTCATTCGAAGATATGCAGATATAAATAATATTTTAAACTATATTTATTTCATTAGTATGGACCAAATTGATGATACTTCTACCTTTTTTATTATAAAAATTGAGATGCACATAATTATTCTTATTTTTTTTATTTATTATTTATTAATTTTTATAATAATTTAATAATTTTATAATATTACTAAAACATATATGAATAAAATAGATAATTAAATAAAAACACATAGCAATCAAATAAGTTGGAACATAATATCAAATATTTACAAAGTGCAGATTTCTTTTCTTAAATATAAAAGTATTTTGTTAAATTATAGAGCGTTATTTTGTTAAAAAAGAAAAGATATATGTTAATTCCCAATAGATTGGAAATAGCTGAACCCATGGGGGAGGGAGGGAATGGCTAAATTCATCCTTTTGGGAATAGGGATTCCAATAGGAATAGGGTTCCCAATAGGAATGGGCATTCCCATCTCTAAATTATACCAATCATGAATTTAGAAATGAACTTGGAAATGTCCATTCCATTTTCATCTCGTTCCTACGTACCAATCATACCATAAGAGTATTTTGGGGATGTTTTGGGAATGTTTTTTGGGGGAAAAATGTGTATTACCCCACTGTGAAATTCAAAATTATCACAAAACCTCCATGTGAAAAAATAGATCAGTACCTCGTATTTCTTTGAAATTGCCACAAACCGCTTGATGGGGAACATGCGCGCAGAATGCAAGTTGCATATAAACTGTCTAGAATGCCATTCAAGGGTTTAGTAGGCCCTTTTTAAATAGAAGTTTTCAAAACCTTTTTTTTTTTTTTTTTTTAAGTAATCTGCATTTTCTTTAAATCTGAAAGTTAACCATAAATAACTAAAAAGTGTCAACCAACCTTGTTGTGGGTTGAGTCAAACCCCAATATTAATAAAAAGGGAATGAACTCCCCTGTAAAAAAAATTTGTCCATGCAAACTTGATAACTTCAAAAAGGGTTATGTTACCACCCTATGTAAAAAGAATTTATATATTCAAACTCCATGTAACCACCTTATAGTTTTCAACCTTCATTAATGAATTTAATCCTCGACAACCATAGGGTATTATATAGAATATATTATTCAATAATTAAGCCCCTTTTTACAATAATTATACAATAATTTATATATTATACAATATACATCACCCCATGGAAATAACAAAAGAGGAAAAGGAGATATTAGAAGTATAATTTTGATTATTTTATATGACATACAACCTTTCCTTCATCTGTTCTTGTGATGTTTATACATACAAAAATTACAAAAATATCAATAAATGCTCATATACCCATCAAACAATTTTCAACAACCAACAAGAAAGCAAAAGCAAAAGCAAAAGCCTAGCATCGTATACACCACTATCAACAATCAAAGTCAAGTCAAAACCAACTAAATGCATATGCATATCCATCATCACCTGTGCCAAATAACAGCAAGAGAAAGAAGGATGGCACAAACAAACGGCTAACCACATATTAAGCCACCAAATGAAAAAATAAAAAACTTATATCCAGATTCAATCTTCAATTTTCAGGGTTTTCGCATTCTTTTCCTTGACCTGATGCCTGCTAATACATCTACAATTTGTGGCCTTCTCAATCTTTTCTTCCTAGTGGAGTAACCTTTAGTTTGGGCAACTCATTTTCTATGTCCCTAAACCAGTGCTTAGAATGACTTTGCAAAACAAGGGCCAGATTATTCGCACGTCAACTTTATCAGTAGTACACTTACACCTCATATTATAAAAAGGGCCTTAATATTCTCAAGTCAACTCTTAAGGATTTTAAGCAGCCAAAAAAAAATCCAAAATAAACAAAAAAAAAGACATTCTTCAATTTTGAGTTTGGTTCCTCCCCCTATTTAGCGCTATCTAGAGAAGATGAATACAAATGGGGACTACATTAATCAACAAAAAATTCCTCCCACAGCAAAAAAACTAAACAGTAAATGTCTTTAATGTGCTTATTGTAGTACTAAATTCTTACATTCTTCCAATTACGGAGAGCTCCCCAAAAAAGAAAAGAACCCAACTGATAAACACCCAACATGCGCCCCACACATATAATATCACTAGAAACATACATTTTGCACTCAATGACGCATTATTTCACTAATGCACATACCAGTTCAAAAAATACAAGAAAAAATGAAAATTAGTATACCAAGAATGGTCGGTCACAAGGAAGATTCTTCTTGGATCACGAATGCCTTTGATTAAGGATGATTTATTCACGATAAAATGCAAAATATGGTAAAAAAAAAAAAAAAAATTGTCTTCAACTTGGTTTGCCTTGGGTGAAAGTCCCCACCCCCCCCCCCCCTCCTTTTTTTTTTTTTTATCCCTTTCTCGAGAGTGAAAGAGAGGGTTTTGAGAGTTTTATGATTTTGTGTTTTTCTTTCTTTTCTTCCTTTTTTTTTTCCCCTTTCAACATGCCAAATGCATGAAGAAGCAATTGAGGGAAAATTGCACAATATTGTCCAAAATCTTCCTTAGCACTCAAAAGGGCACTTTTGTTGTTGTTGTTGTTGTTGTTGTTGTTGTTATTGTTATTATTATTATTATTAATCAAAAAGTGTATTAGGGGATTTTTTTCACAAAAAATTTTGTGACAATTTCGAATTTCACAGAGGACAATCCATATTTAGCCTGTGTTTTTGAAAAAGAATTTGGTACATGTTTGGGAATGTTTTGGAGGAAAGAATTTCTTTCCTCCAAAACATACTAAACACTCCATAAATTTTTATCCTATGCTATTTATTCATAGATCCAATCAAACTTGCAAAAAAAAAAATTCAAACAATAGATTTTATATTCTACTCTATTCTACATAATTCAAGATCCACTTAGTCTATGGCCTGTTTATTGCAAGTTTCACTGACGAGGCTATACAAGCCCATATAAAAATTGACACATTTTCATTTAATAGGCTACGACCCTTGTTAGAATATTAGGAACGGCTTCGAAGAATGTAAGTAAAATGGATCCCTTTCTTTATTCCTTGTTTTATAGGATTGTCGTCTCAGTTCCTCTCTCACCTTTTTGCAGTCTTGTTTGAACAAGTATCAAACAAAATGGGCTACCTATTGCAATTGGCAACACTTCTACAATACTACACCGATATTGTCATTTTTCTTTCAGAATAAGCTCAAATTTCTATTGATATTTTTGTTTACAAGAGAAAATATGACATCTCATTATAGTTTTTTTCAATTAATTTTATATCATATAATATATTCAAGTAAATATATCTAAATAGTTGAAAAACTATAAAATTGTATCAAAATGAATTGACATTTTCTAATTTGATAGATATTAAGAATCTAAACAAATATATCAAGTATGACATGTGGACTAGGATACATTTAATTTTGGTATAGTTAATCTAGGTAATTTGTCAAATTTGAGTATTTAAATAATGTGGACTTTTTTGGTATAGAATATATGAGTAACTTTTGATTGTAGACCCTACACAGACTCTTCTGTTATTTTTAATGGTTTGAATTTAGGTATAATAAATATTAGTTGAGTGTAGGCTTGCATATTTTAGGATTTTGAACTTGAGTAAGGTAATATCCAATCATAGTCAAATCAACTTTAAGCTACTTTGCATGTTGAGATATACAAATAATAAGTGAAAATTTATCGATGAGCAGAATATTACTCTACCGAAACCCATATCTTTGTTCCCAAATGGACATATCTTCCCCAAATCCATTACAAGACTAAGTATTACCATGCAATGAGCCAATATTATATAAACTACGGATATAAATAGATATTAAATGGATCAAATATACTGTATTTATATTCATATTCGATTAACTTTTTGGATATAGGTATTTGTAACTATATTTTATGGATATTTATGTAATGATATTTGAATTCATATTCGAGGGGTATTGATCGAATTTGGATATAATTGTATTCGATATTAATTAAATAGATACACCCGTATTTGATTAAAATTATTCGTACCCGAATTTGAATATTATTTTTTGGATATTCATGTTCGGTTATAATTTTTTAGATATCCATTTATAAATACCCGAATCCATTAACCTATTACAAAATGCATATTTTTTTAATAGAAGGAACTATATGATTTTATGAAAAGAGAAGCAATCAAACAAATAGCATAATTTTTAATTAATGATTGAGTTTAGTATTGATTATTAGCGCTAATTAATATTGATAATAACATCTAAGTATATCAATTATAAAGCCAACCAACAATACTTTATGTTGATTAACTTCATTATTCAAAATTTTCTTAATATTATTATAATTTTTGAAATATATTATTTTTTTCTTCTCAATTCTTCAATTATAATCTATACATATACATCTATATAAGTTATGAGATTTTTATTAAATAATATATTATATATGATAATTTTTTAAATATAATTTATTATATTATATTTAAAGTACACGAAGGATTAGAATATATATTATATAGGGTATTTTTTTTAAATATTATGTACTAGATACAAATAATGGATATAATTAAATTGTGAATAATCTAACATTTAAATAAATATATTCAATGAATATGTATTCGGAGCGAATACTAAATGATAGAATATACAATTATTATATTCATATCTTTTTACAACTAAATATATATTAATCAAATATGGATAATACCCCCTTTAAACAAATATAATAATATATTATTTAAATAAATATATATGCAAATAATAAATAAGTTTTTGAATCTATACTATTAGTAGAGGCCATATCTCATTTTTGGTGTGTTTTTATGTACTTTTCCTAAAATATCCTTATTTTTATTTTTAATATCATAACTACATAAATAACTGTCATCCCACTACTACCACTTTATATACATACAATTATTTATTTATTTTTGTTAATTTTATATTTTTAAATATGTATTATCTTTATATACACACAATTATTTATTACTTTTATTAATTTTATATTTTTAAATATATAGGGCAAGTTTGGTTGGATTTTAAACTTATTTCATGATAAATTATATCATGAGATGGTGGGATAATTTATCCCACGAGTAGGGGTGGGATTAATAATACTACACGTTAAGTTTATATATACGAGCCCAATGATAAATTACGAGCCGTGTGTATACAATTCCACAAATCAAACATTGGATTGAAAAGAATTATTTTCTCTAATTCAATGTAATCCCACCAACCAAATTTGCCCATAATATTTATTTATATACATGATTATATTATTAATATACAGACACATCAAGTATGCATGATTCCTAGTATGTATTAAACCACTCAGAACAAGACAGCAGTCATAGAGACGCAAAAGACAGATGGCAGACAGCGGAAACTGAACGAAATAGGCAAAATATGTACAGAATGCCATTCAAGTATATCATGCCAAGACATTCCTTTTAAAACTAGAAGAAATGAAGGAGCACTTTCAAGTGTTGCACAGAAAAATTTCAACTTTTACGTCCTTACCGACTTTGTCCCAAATTAAATAATAAGATTTTATAATTATCGGATTTTATTCAATTTATATAACACAATTAAACTTATGTCTTAAAATATTTAAATAATATATTTTATATTTTGTCCTACCTTATCAAATTTAAGATTCATTGGACCTATGTAGTAAATCTAGCTTATTGGACCCAATTTTTCATGTTGCATTTTTACCCAACCAATCTTTTAGGCTGTTAATATATCGCATTATAATTCGAACCCAATCTAAATTCGATTTGAATTTTAGAATTTTTATCTAATTAAATATTCGTAATTCGAAATCAGTGGATTGAATACGAAATTAAGCAATCCGATCTGTTAAAGATCCGAATCCAAATTTTAATAATCTTTTATTAAATTAATACTTTTAGATATAATATTAATAAAGATTTTGAAATAAAATCTATATATATTATATTAGCCTAATATTTATATTAACATCTATACTATTCTATAAATATTGAGTTTTTAGCCTAAAAAATAAGAGGTATACTATTAAAATGTTAGATATAATAATGGATAATAGTTCACATATGCATTAATATAATGTGAAATATGGGTTCAATATTCAAATATTTAACTTTTCAACTAATATATAATAAAATTTTATTAAAAATTCAGATATGACGTAAATTTACTTTACAAATATAATATTTTTATACAATCCAAAAGGGGAAAAAAAAGAAAAAAAATATTAAATCAGGTCCGATTTTTTATCGAATTTCAGATATCTATCAGATTCAAATATGGTACTGACTAACAAAGATCCTATAGGATATCAGGTCAAATTCAAATATAAATTTTAATAATTAAATTCGAATTTGAATATGATTGATTCAATCCAAATCCGACCCATTAACAACCCTGCAATCTTTTCACATTTTCCAGAATTTTGTATTATTAGTAAAAAAAGCTAAAACTACCTGCTATGAGAATGTTAAGAGTAATTTGTTAACAAAAACTAAACATATAAATTATTAAATTAAACTGCTAAATTAAAGTTATACATTAAGTTACATCACTTTTCTCTATCTTTCTCCATATCTTTAGTATATTATTTCTTCTCTCTTTAAGTTTTTGTCCACTTTTTTTTTTTTTTTTTTTTTTTGAAATAGTATTATTTCATGTAATATATTCAATCAAATATATGAAAATAGTTAAAATAAATGTATTCTATTATGTAAAAGTTAGTAAATATTTCAGTATAAATAAAAAAAGGAGAAAGCAAGGATGTTTTCGAATCATTCTCGAAAATAAGTTCATATTTTTTTCCAAGAGAACATGCTTGATAAAACACAACTTTAGGAAATATTTTAGAAAATAATTTTTTTTTCAAACGCTACACCATAAATTTTCATATTTTCAAAGATAATGCCTTGTTTTCAAAATATCTAAAAAATAAATAAATTCAAAATATTTTTAAAAACTTATTTATTTTATAATATATTAAAATTTTAAACACACGCACACCAAATATACCACAGTTATTAGTACATATTTAATTTTGGTATAGGTGATTAGGATTAATTAGTTCATTTAAGTATTCGGATAATGAATAATTTGGGTTATGGTATCTGGTAGCGTATAGACTTTAGGTAATGAGGGTGAAAATCGTATATTAGTATATTGGGCTGAGATGAAATGAAATCAACCTAACAAGGGGTCGAGGAATGAGCCTCTAGTGAATCAGGGTCGAGCCATACAATCAACAACAAACGTTAGGCTAGCTAAGGTGCCCTCAGCTAAGGCACTCCAATGCTCAAGTCAGTAAGGATCGACTAAAGAAATGAGCAATGGAGTGGGGGAAAAAAATAAGAAATGGCATACCTTACTGAAGGTTTGTGATGGAGTATTTATAGTCTTCTCAATGTGGATGATATGACTTTAATCACAAAGTTAGAATGGATCATGTACTGGACTGAGGGCTATGAAGTCTTCTCCTTCCTGTGTACTATTCCAGATGGCGTGGCCTGATGTATGGTCGTACACTGGTGGCGCATACTATTCTAAGGTCTCTGAGAAAAGGCGGTACTGTGGTGGCACGCGCCATTAATACGGGGTCACGCCGCCTGGTGGAGCACTTAATGCGGTGGAGAAGCTGTTGCCTCTTCTTGACCTCCATAGTCGATACAGATTTTCTTATATAACATCTCATCGAGCTACAGTTAATCTAGTTTAGATTAACCATGTTGGGCGAAGTGAGAGAAGTTGTCTAGAGGCCTAAGTGGATCAACTTCTGGTTGACCTGGCGAGTGTCGATGCCCTGCTCTAACAAATTTCAGTTGTTGTCGAGTTGCGGTCGAGTTCAAAACTAATTGGGTTGCCTGACATCCTCTTTCCACTCTGGTCGGGTATCTCTGAGCTAGGCCCGCTGGGCCATCCTACTTTTCTACTCTAGTCGAGTATCTTTAGGTTGGGCCATCCTATATCATGAGCCCTCCTCTATTTCAGAGTCCTGATCGAGAGTTTCTACGAGATGGAAATGGGAGTAATTAAAAGAAATTGGAAACTGGGTCTTCTCGACGAGAGCTTGGAGGAGTCGACCTAGGTTTTGGAGCATTAAATGCGGTAGTTACACTCTATCAGACGGAGCATCAAATGACGGTTCTGTAATTATTACAGCCGTTTCGATTACTGTGAGGCGGGGCCTATATATAAAAACGATGAAAATTCGCATTTTTCACTTTTACTGCAATACGAGAGGTCGAATATAAGCTTTTACTGCTTTCTCGAGCGCATCGAGTCATTTTTCTCCATGCAACCTAGTAAGTTTTCTTCCTTGTCATCTCTCTGCTCAAACTTAATATGATGCACGTGTTTGGTGAGGATAGTCCTAGGGAGAGCGATAGTGAGGAAACAAGGTCCAACACAGGCTCAACTAATAAGTCAGATAGCTCTTCGAGGAGTGACTCGACCTCGAGTAGTTCCATCGATGAACGAATCATCGCAGTGGGTGAGGCTGGTCCAAGCCAGCCACTTGTCTCCCACGGTCGATTATTCACCTCCGACCATTATAGCGAGATAATGTCGAAGGTATCCAAGGAGGAGCTTGTCCTCATTAGGTAGTTGTTCCATATTCTTCCTGAGTTTGAGCTGATTGCTTCGGGCCCCGATGACAGGATGCACCAGTTACCTGTCGGCTACATCATTATTTTCGAGGATGCTCTCCGATGTGGGCTTAGGTTCCCGATCGCCCAACCTATTGTTGATGGAGTCAGTATAACCCAATTATTGCCCAATTGCTTTTCTACCATATACAGCTTCATCGTCCTTATGCACGTGCAAAATCAACCTCCTTCTTTTGCAAATTTCAGTAACCTCTTTCATCTCTCTATATTTGGCAAGTCGGGGAGTACGGAGGATTTGGGGCTTTTATTATCTCGCAGCTCGCCCTCATCGAAAGTTCTTGGTGACCCCTTCTTCTTCATTTGGCCAGAATTGAAAATCTCGTTATCTTTATGTCTATCTCAGAGTGCGGCTAGATTTAACCCCGGGGTTGGATAAGGGGTCACATCGAGATGCCCGAAAATGAGACTCCGACCTGGCCCAATACATTTATAAGGGATCTTGTCGAGTTTAGGCAAATGGAGGCCTCGGGTTACATCAAGGAGAGGAACTTGGTGCTAGCAGGTTTATCGCTTGCCCAGCCAGAAATTCTTGATGGTGCTCAACTAGGTAGATAGCGT
The DNA here is from genome assembly GCA_018894105.1 of Jacaranda mimosifolia. Classification (NCBI taxonomy): domain Eukaryota; kingdom Viridiplantae; phylum Streptophyta; class Magnoliopsida; order Lamiales; family Bignoniaceae; genus Jacaranda; species Jacaranda mimosifolia. The sequence continues at coordinate 30,317,094 of CM032121.1, forward strand.
TATTCATTGCTCATTTATAATTCACATCTGCATTCAAGTTTTTAGTCGATTCTGATGTATTTTTGTTTTTGTGCAGATTGCGAAGAAATAATGAACCAAACTTGAGCTCAAGCTTTGGTGTGTGCCCAAAGCAACTAGAAGTGTCGAGAAAATACAGTTGCTCGTTGAGGAGCGGCATCCCATGCAGCACCACCACCTACTGCACTGCCTGCCCCCATAGCTTTTCCAGCCCGATCGATAGCTCCCCTGCTCGTCTAACTCCTAGATCGAGCCCAAGTGCAGCTGCTCGATAGAAAAGGCCCTCGATCGAGCAAGTCGGGCCTGCGCAGAAGAAAATTTCTGCTGACAACAGTAAGGGCAAGGCTAGAGCATCTACTGCCCCTATTGGCTATGACCTTTTTGGGTGTTAGGATGATGGCACTCTATTCTAGTTAACCGACCCCCCATCTCCTCAATTCGGGACTGAAAAGGTGGTCCACAACTTGATGTCAGTGATAACAGTGGGGTCAACTGGTTCCCTGCCGCTGGAAGTGATGATGTCAAGCTTATTTACTTCCGACCAGTGAAAGATGATGGAGTTAAGCCAGGAAAGGTCCTAAAAGCTTTGGCATATTATTCAAATATGGTATGTTCATGGTCGAGTTATATTCGTTTGTTCTTGTTTTACTTGTCTATACACTGACGTCATTTGCATAGTTTTCAGGTTAGTCAATTGGGATATCATCTCTATAGGAGGTCGGAGTTGGTGCTCGACGACCGTGATCAGCTTCAAGAAAAGCGTGATGATGTAGATATTGGTAGTGCTCAGATTGAGTCAGCCAAGGCGGAGGTTGAGAGGCTGACCAAGCAGTTGAAGGAGAGGGAGGCGCAACTTAAGGCGAAGGATGCACAATTGCTAGCCGCGGTAGCGGAGAAGAGCTCAACCGATGAGCTGCTAAAGAAGGTGGGGGTGGAGGCGCAGACATACTATGATACTGGTCAAGCCCACGGCTACAATAGCGCCTTATATTATGCTCGGGGCGAGTTCACGAAGGCTTTGCCCCCCGTTCATCGGGAGGCGGTGCAGCTGTTTATGTTGACTTCGGCGTTCCAGGATGCAAGTGTCGTCTTTTTCCTCGACGACACTAAGGATGCCTTCGACAAGGCTATCAAATAGCTAGAGTATTTGAGGTATTTTGTCCGTCCAGAAGACACGGAGCACCTGAACCCAATTCTCGACGAGCAGCTCCGTATGTATCCTAACTTAGATGAGGCTGCTCCTGCTGAAGGGGCTATTCTTGGTGAGGTCGCCCTTATCGAAGAGCCTACTGCTGCACCAATGCTTGGTTATTTAGCTAGGCGTGAGATGACAACTAATGAGTTTGACTTTGCCAACGATTTTGCTTTCGACATCAGAGATGGCAAAGTCAACATAGCTTATTTTTTCCCCGATGGCGGGCATGCATTTCTGGTCGACAAGAGGGGTCATTCTCGGCCCCCTTTTGCTAGTGTGCTCAAGTAAGAGATTCAAAGCCCTCATGTTGTCGTTCCCATCCCTTCCAGTGATGAGCTCGACCAGGCAATCAACAAGGGTGTGCGGGTTAAGGGTACTAGTTCCAGCTGAGCGTATAGCTCATTGTAAATTATTACTTTTTTTTGTTTCAAGTTTGTAATCGCCTTGCGAAGCGTTTGTTTTGTTGCTTTTGGATCATTATAATCGAATGTTGATTTTGAATTGATATCTTTACCATCGATTTATGCTTAATGCATCTCAACTTTTAGCAGTTTGCTTATTTTGTCAAGCGTATCATTACACATAGAGCCATAATATCATGAAAAATGCTTGATAACTATTAGAAATAAGTTTGTTGATCAAGGAAATAAATTATTTCTGCCTTTATTGTCGATTTTATGATCAATTTAGTCTCGATGTAATTATTGTGGTCGACTACGTGGTCGATTTCGTGCCCGTCGGTCAAAGCCAGAATTGTATTATATGTTTGTGAGGTCGACTTACAGGTCAGTTTTAGATAACTAACTCATCTTGTGCCTTCTCACATGGTTAATATACCACGTCGAGTAGTTTTGAAATTTGAGACTGCCATTTTCAATTAAGACGACTTTTAGTCGAGTAATTTTGCGTCGCTGACAACTACAAGGTTGGCTTTTAAATGAATGGACTATTCGTTATGCTATGCTAGAAGCTGTATTTGCATGGTTTGGTTTGGTTATGATCGTCGATTATAAGTCGACTTTGAGCATTACTTGTTGCTTACTAATTTGGACTAAAAGCCCTTATTATAGTAGTTTAGTGTTATTGTCAACTACAGGATCGACTTCACGCGGATAGCTTGTTTATGAATTTAGGCTTGATGCTTTTGTCTCACGGTTTGAAATTGGTGTTGACTACCAAGTCGACTCCAAACGATGGAGTTGTTTGTTAACTTGGGCTAGAAGCTTCTATCCTGCGTTTTGAAACTGATGTCAACTATGGGAATGACTCCAACGATTGAGTCCTTCGTTAATTTGGAGTAGACGCCTCTATTTTGCAGTTTGAAACCGATATTGACTACGGGCCCGATTCCAAACGATTGAGTCGTTTGTTAATTTGGGCTAGAAGCCTCTATCTTATGGTACGAGTGGAGTGTTGTACAAATAGGTGTAGTTTTATTGCTTTTAGAGAGGTGTTGTTGTACAATGGGGGCTTTGAGCCTCGTTACACATAGAATTTCTTCAAGTTTATCACGTTCCATGGTCGAAGGAGCTCATTACCATACATGTCAGCAAGTCGATATGCATTGTGCTTTGCAACCTTGACCACCGAGTATGGACCCTCCCACTTTAGGTAAAGCTTTCCCACGTTCTTCGACACTTCGACTTTCTTGAGAACAAAGTCGCCTACTTTGAAAGTTCTTGGTCGAACTCCCTTATTGTAGTGCTCCGCCATCTTCGACCTATATCTGCATCATGGTATAAGCTTACTATCGCAGCTCATCGATGGTCTCTAGATCGAGTTCCTGTTCTGAAGTGTTTTTGACTGGGTTGAAATAGATCACTCGAGCCGTATGTTGAATTAGTTTCGTTGGGATGATTGCCTCTGATCCATAAACCAAGCTATAAGGGTATGTCCTGTGGTTGTTCAGAAAGTCGTTTTGTATGCCCATAGCACGCCTGGAAGGTCGTCTGCCTAACTTGCGCCAGTTCCTTCCAGTCGAGCCTTGAGATAGTCCAGCACGGTTCTATTCATGACTTCTGTCTGACCGTTAGCTTGGAGATTCCCCACTGAAGTGAAGTGCTGGCGAATCCCAAGGTTTTCACACTAAGCCCTTGTATTTTTGCTCTGAAATTGTGTTCCATTGTCTGATATCAAGACTTTAGGCAGATCGAAATAGCAGATAATGTTCTTCTATATAAAACTCTTAATGGCGGCGTCGGTACAGCCTCTGCTTCGACCCACTTCATAAAGTACTCAACGGCGACGATCATAAATTTTCTTTGACCTGTCATTTTTGGAAAAGATTTGACTATATCAATTCTCCGCTGGTCAAATGGCCACGTAATTTGTATATTTACCATCGATGAAGCATGTTGATATGGGATGTTCGAGTAGAGCTGATAGGATTGGCACCTTCTGGCGAAGTCGATGGCGTCTTTTAGTAACGTCGATCAAAAGTATCCGTACCTGATGAACTTATGCGCGAATGACCACCCTCCAGAGTGATTGCCGCAAATGACTGCGTGAACTTCGTGCAGGACGTCGCTAGCCTAGGCTGGAGTAAGGCACCTCAATGGTGGTCCTGATATCAATATTCGGTAAAGCTAACTGTGCTCATTGAGCGCGAATTTAGCTGCTTGGCCCTTGAGCCTATGTGCTTCACCCTTATCCTTGAGGGTTGTTCATTTTCTCAAGTACGCCTTTATGGCGTCCTCCTAGGAATGAGGCGTTTTTTCAATCTACCCCACCAAATTCTAGTCAAGGGCATTTATGGTGGGCTTTGTCATGACCAAGAAAGTTATTGACTTATCTCGTATCCCATTAGTTGAGCTTGCAAATTTTGATAGTGCGTCAGCACGTTCGTTCTCTGATCGAGGAACTTGGCTAAGGGAAAACTTCTTAAACAGCTGTTGTAGGTTCTTCACCTTAGCTAGGTATCTACTCATTGTAGACTCCTTAGCTTCAAAGTTCCCTTCGACCTACTCCGCGACTAGCTGGGAGTCAGTGATAGCTACCAGTTGTTTGACACCACGGTTTGTTGCCATCCTATGCCGGCAAATAGGGCCTCATACTCTGCTTCGTTGTTAGTTACTGGGTAGTTGGGCTTAATTACAAAATCATATTCCTCTGCAAGTGAAGAGTATAATGAGATGCTAATCCTTCCGGATGAGGAGGTCGCCGACCCGTCCACATGCAGTGTCCATACAAGAGAGTTGCTATCGTTCTGGTCGGGTTGGTCGAGTATCTCGGCAACAAAGTCAACTAAAACTTGTGCCTTTATAGCTGTTCGGGGTTGGAATGTGATGTCGAACTCACCCAACTCAATTGCCCATTTGGTTAATCGCCCCAACGTATCAGGTTTTGACAACACTTGCTTCAAAGGTTGGTTCGTCAGGACAACAATGACGTGAGATTGAAAGTAGGGTCTCAATTTTCAAGCTGTTGTGACCAGGGCGAGGGTGAATTTTTCAATTTCAAGATAGTTGTGGTTGGGGCCTTGTAGTACTTTACTACTGTAGTAGACAGGTCGATAAGAACCATCTCTGGTCGACACCAATATCGAGCTTATTGAATCCGATGAGACTGCTAAGTAAAGTTGCAAAATCTCTCCCAGTTTAGGTTTGGCCAACATAGGTGCAGAAGAAAGATAACGTTTCAGATCGATCAAGGCCTAGTCGCATTGTTTTGACCAGCGAAAACCCGACTTTTTTGCTTTCCTCAGAATCTTGAAAAATGGTAAGCTTTTGTCAGCTAATTGGGTAATAAACTTCCTCAGAGCTATAATCCTTCCGACAAGACGCTGCACGTCTCTTACTGTTCGAAGGGGCATGATGTCCAAAATCACCTAAATTTTTTGCAAGTTTACCTTAATGCCCTATTGGCTGACCATGTATTCCAGGAATTTGCCTCCTCACACCCTGAAGGTAGACTTGTTGGGGTTGAGCTTCATGTCAAATGCTCTAAGTATTGAAAATGTATGGTTGAGGTTGATAAGATCATCATGTTCTTTTTCAATATTGACGACATATCATCGACATAGACCTCCATAGATTTCCCAATGTCATTCTTGAACATAAAGTTCACTAGCCTCTGATACATCGCACCAGTGGTTTTTAAGCTCGAAAGGCATGACCAGAAAATAGTATACCCGCATTGGGGACGACAAAAGATGTCTTGTCCCTGTTTTTGGGAGCCATAAAAATTTGGTAGTATTCTTGGAATGCATCCATCATACTTAATAATTCACAACCAGCAGTATAATCAACTAATAAATCTATACGAGACAGGGGGTAAGGATCTTTAGGACAAGCTTTATTCAAATCAATAACATCATTACATATGTTCAATTTACCCTCATTCTTAGGGACAAGGACTACATTAGAAAGCCAACTCCTGTATTGAATTTCTACAATATATCCTGCCTCTAAGATCATGTTGACCTCCTCCTCGATGATTTGGCATCACTCAACATTGAAGGTCATGGTCTTCTACCTCACTTGTTTATATGAGGGGTCCACATTCAAACAGTAGACTATGACGCTAGGGTCGATTTTTTGGAGGTCGAAGGCCTTATAAGTAAAAACATCAATGTTTTCTCTGAGGAAATGAGACACTTCACACTATCCCCTAAATCAGTACCAATTCTGGTTATCTTATCGAGGTTTCTAGTCTCCAACTCAATTGTCTTGAACTCACCAATAGGCTCCACTCTGATTTCTTCGAGTTTTCTCTTCTTGCTCGACTATTATTCCTCGGGATTTTCTATTGGGGTGTCCCCCGAGAATCTCAGCTTTGGTCGACTCTTTTGCTTCGTGGCCTCGATTGAAATTGTGTAATAGTGCCATGCTTCCTTGATGTTACACAAGAGCTCTCCCAAGCCGGCGGTGGTCGAAAACTTAACATTCATGTGCTAGGTCGAAACGACGGTGCGAAAGTCGTTCAGAGCTGGTAGTCTGATTATGGCATTGTATGCAAAAAAAGTGACAACGACCAGATAATTGATCATAAAAGTTCTCCTCCAAAAAGCTTCCCCGAATAATATAGAGAGGTTGATAGATCCCTCTAGTATAATTTCCATTCCTCCGAATCTGACCAGCGGTGTTCTAACTAGCTCAAACTTGAACTTTCCCAACTTCATTTTTTCCAAGGTCGACAAGAGTATGATATTCGTTGAACTGCCATTGTCGACCAGGATCTTCCTAACCTCAAAGTTTGCGATTTCTACAAATACAACCAAGGGGCAATTCAATTTGTTGTCTCCTCTATGACTTTCGATGTGCGATAGGTTTGCATCTAAAAACAAAGTTGGCTCTATTATGGTAAATAGCTGAAAAGCAGTTTCGATCGAAGAGGTTTTGGTCGATTCCAGCTTGCGCTGGTGTTGCCTCTTGGCTGAATTGGAATCCCCCCCCCATTGGCCCTCTTGTAATGGTGATCAATGACTCCTCTAAAGGGTGGGCGGGGATCATGGATGGGTTTCTTTCCTTTGTCTTCCCTCTTTGGGCTAACCGACCTTTTTCTACGGGGAGTCTGGTCAGTTTTGCTCTCCTCTTATCCTGTGTCTCGTCTACAAACTTCTTTAGGTGGCCCTAACAAATCAACCTCTTGATATCATCATGGAGGTTGATGTAGTCCTTAGTTTCGTGGCCCCTCTATTTGTGAAAATGATAGTATTTCTTAGATTTCTTCATTGTCTCTATTTCAATCAGCTTTCTCAGGTTTTTCAAGAAGTTGTCATGTTAAATGGCAAATGACACCTCTTTTCTCGAAAGATTGAGTGGAGTGTAATCGTGGAAATGCATGATGAGGGATCGACGTCCCTCTTTGTTTTGGCAATCGTCTTTCTCTTTGGCTTTTCTCTTCTCGACCTCAGGATTACCATATTTCAATATGTTTATATCCTTCTGAGTCATATACCGCTCTACAAGATCAAGTAGTTCTTCCATCAATCTGGGCCACTCGTGCACTAAAGCATTGGCTCATTCTTTATGTTGCAAGTCCAAGAAAAGCACATCAATCATAAATTCGATCCGCGGACTATCAATCTTCAAAACTTCAATGTTGAACCTAGTGAAAAAAATCTCAAAGTGACTCTCCCTCATTCTGCTTAACTGTATGCAAGTCGGTGTGGGGGAGCTTCGTCTTCCTTCGACTAGCAAATTGATACAGGAATTTGTCGCACAACTGGTTATATGAGTAAATAGACACTGGCTCTAGCTTCACAAACCAGTCTAGTGCAATGCCCTAGAAAATGGTTATAAGCATCTTCCCATGAATGTATTCATTATGTCCATGCAATTGCATCATGTGTTCGAATTGCAATAGATGCTCATTTAGATCCGATGAGCCATCATCCCTAGGTAGTCCTATGGGGACCTTGGCATCAACAGTGATGCGCTCATCGATAATGTCCTGAATAAACGGTGATTCTCTCTCTCATCAAGACCTCTAGGCTCCTTCATGGTTCAGTTCGGTGTTTCTTCTCAAGATCTCCTCGAAACGCCTGTTGAGTTGTTGAACTTAATGGGAGACTTCTTCCCATTCTTCTCGATCAGCTTGGGTGAGATTCCTATTAGTCTGTTGCATTCCGCACTTGACCCTATCGCGCTGTTGGACTTGAATGGGTCGAACGCCATGGTTGACAGAATTCGCAACTTCTTCACGGGGGTGTGGTTGAATTTCTTCTCTTGGGAACCGCCCGAGACTGTTATCTCATCAAGTGGGTGGTCGCCGAGCCTCTGGTCTACCCCTCTTTTCTCCAGCAGGCCTTTCTTCATGCTGAGTAGGTTGGCCCGTAGCACTGGCCGTCGGCCCGGGCAAGACCATGTGTCGATTTAGGGAAGCCGAGAGTTGGGTAGAGATTTGAACAAATATTTGCTCGCTTATAAGTTACATCAATTGTGACATGGTCAAGGTGATCACTTGCTCCGGTTGGGCGCTAAATCTTGGAAATTTTGGTTCTAACTGAGGTCGAAGATGACGGGTTGGCGACCTCTTGTTCTCCTCTCTCTCCGAAGTGGCTTGCCTAGTGTTAGCCATTTTCTTTACCGCGGACTCTAGTTTCCCACAAACGGCACCAAATGATGAGGGTGAATATCATATATTAGTGTATTGGGCTGAGATTAAATGAAATCGACCTAAGGGGGATCGAGGAATGAGCCTCTAGTAAATCAAGGTCGAGTCGTGCAATCAACAACAAACGTCAGGCAAGCCGAGGTGCCCTCGGCTAAGGCACTCCAATGCTCAAGTCAGTAAGGATAGACTAAAGAAATAAGCAGTGGAGTAGGGACACAAGATAAGAAATGGCATACCTTGCTAAAGGGTTGTGATGGGTACATATAGTCTTCTCAACGTGGATGATATGACTTTGATGCCCTCACAAAGTTAGAATGGATCTTGTATTGGATTGAGGGCTATGAAGTCTTTTCCTCCCTGTGTACTATTCCAGATGACGTGGCCTGAGGTATGGTGGTACACTAGTGGTGCGTACTATTCTGAGGCCTCTAAGAAAAGGCGGTATTGTGGTGGCATGCGCCATTAATACGGGGTTACGCTGCCTCATGGAGCATTTAATGCAGTAGAGAGGCTGCTACCTCTTCTCGACCTCCATGGTCAATACAGATTTTCTTATATAACATCTCCTCGAGCTACAGCTGATCTAGTTCAGATTAACCATGCTGGGTGAAGTGAGAGAAGTTGTCTAGAGGCCCAAGTCGATCAGCTTCTGGTAGACCTGGCGGGTGTCAGTTCCCTTCTCTAATGGATTTCAACTGTGATCGAGTCGCAGTCGAGTTTGAAACTAATTGGGTCACTCGGCATCCTCTTTCCACTCTGGTCGAGTATCTCTAGGCTGGGCCCGCTGGGCCATCCTACCTTTCTGCTCTAGTCAAGTATCTTTAGGTTAGGCCTGTTGGTCCATCCCATATCACTAGGCATACCCGTTCTATTATTCTTAGAGTCTGGACCTAAATTTGATAAAAATCATAACTCTTAAACTTGTATGAAATTGGAGTTAGGACGAAGAGAGTTAGGGCATGGATATTAAATATTAGATATTAGGTATTTTATAGGTATTGAGACCCTATCTTTACCCATTCTTGGGCATGAAAATAGGCCAGGTCTGTTATGCAAATGACGAGACTAAACATAACCTATTATCTATGATAGGCTTTGTTTTAAGTTAGACCTAATCTTTTTAATAAATTCTAAAACTTTAGCCTGACCCAAAAGCCTACACAAAATGCTATTTTCTACTAAGGCTTCAATTAAGTTTAAACATCACATAAATCTAAATCTTTAATATGTTCAAACTTATAACAAAATTGATAAGAAATAATCAAAATGAAAAATAACAAATGCATAATTATGAAAGTTTAAATCTAATTATAAAATAGTATCATTTCAATGAAAAAAACAATACCAAACAATATAACATATTTTATAAAGGACTAATTAAAAAAATCAAATATAATTAGTCATTTAATGTTATATCACTATTATTGTACTTCTTATATGAATAATGATAAATGGCCGGCCTATTAAGCTTTGTAAGCTTTTGGAAGAACCTAAGTCTAGTCTATTTAGTTAAAAGACTACATTTTAAGCATTGACTTGACCTTTTTATTAAATAAACTAGGCCGAAATAGGACATCAGTAGATTAGGCCATAGGCCCCTAACAAGTAGCATGACCTATTTTCATCCCTACCCATTATATTATTATTATTATTTAATGGATTTGTGTGAAGTCTGGACCTCATATTTATTCATTGAATTTGAATATAAATATTATAATCTTTGTATAGAACTGCATAGAATAAAATCCTACCCATAGATTTAACGTGGACTCCTCAAAATCAAGATCTAGACAGTATGCAAGGTTCATGTAACAAGGGTCTCTTGCCAAGCGCCGTTCATCCCTTTGCTTGCTACGGAGGAATGCTTTCAGAGTCACCAAACCCTGTTGGCTCTTCCCTGCTCTTGCTAAAATTTGGAGTCAGTAACTACCATGGCGTGGGTAAGAGCAAGTCATTGAGCTCCATGCTGAGGCTCATGGTTAATTACAGAGTTGTTCATATAGCATTTCTTAATATTGTTGAAAATGTCAGCAAACTTTTGTAGAAGGTTTTATAGAAAAAACTTCAGAAAAAAAAAAAATATATATATATATATATATTCTCTATATAAATGTTTTAGGAATGAGTTGGACATGGAAAGAATAGGAACTATAGAAATGTTTTAGGATTTTAGCAATAAGTTGAATAGGCTTGGAAGAATAGGAAAAGATCCAATACAAAGAAAAGATTATAGAATTTTTTCAAAATTTATACGGATCAATAGATTTTATCCACAATTCGAATAGAAAGAAGAGATCCTCCATAAGCTTTTTATATATAAAATGGATCGTTGATTCTGTCAATAATGAATCAATTCTAACTCTCGATGAATTTAGAAGTTAGGACAGTGATGTTAAATTTGTATTATGGATTCTGTCCCATATCCCGACACATCCAAACATGCATCCTCATTCCTCGTCCAAAATTTAATTTAGAGCTACAATCAGACCAAAAAAAACCGGAAAATTGAATGGCAGATGCAAAGACCTTTTGTAAGATCAACGTCAACATAACTGGATACTTCTAGCCATAGTTGACATCACTTGATTTGGTAACTAAATCAACCAATAGAAACCAAAAAGGAGAACAAGCATCAGCGCAGCATGCGAAAAATATTGCAAAAACAGTTGCGAAACCAACAAGGATGTAGTTTGTTTTCATATATAGCAAATTAACTAGGAAAATTTTATTTTAAACTAACTCTTGTTGCAGATAAAGCAGTCAAAGAGAGAACAAATCTTGACATACATACAGCACAAATTCCCCTTGCGATAAGTTGCAGGCGGTTTGTCTGAGAGTGAGTTTCTCATGGCTTGGGCTTTCATCTGCGCGGCTCTAAGCTTGTTCATTATTTTGTCCATTGACACAGATCTCTTCTTTTCTAGTTTCATCTGATTAAAGCAGTTGTTAGAGGTTATTGAATAAAAATACCAGCTTCCCAAGCAATGAATTTCCATTTATCCGCAATCTTCATAGATGATTAGTGAAGCAGCCCAAGAAGAATACTGCAATTAACTCTTAAGCGCTACAAATACAAAATACTAATAGTTATTTAATTGTGATGCCATACGAACCTCAAGTTTCCGAATTGCTGCCTCAGCTTTTGCCTTCTGTAAGTTCTCCCAAGCAGTGATCTTGGCTTCCTCTCTTTGCAACCTGCACAAGTACAAAAAGCATATCCATGAAACCATGCATCCTTCAATTGATTCACTCCTCAACATTTTCTTACTACTAAACTTGAACATACGGAAAGTAAAGAGGTCTTTAATTGGAATTTGAAATATTATGTCAAGTTTTTGCAACCCAGGATAATGTTTTGATCAAGGCATTTTGTATTGCCTAATCAGAGGGGTTTTCAAACAATATAATCATATGTCTTCAACGTCTGACCAAAAATTCTGCTAATTTGACAGTCTATGATGACAACTCATACAGGACTACTGTCCTATTATTCATAAAAATCATAAACATACTTCGATATGTTTTTTGATGCCTCAGCGACATTCCAAGCTGAAGGTAAGTCTTCAACATTTGTCGAGCCCATTTTTCTATTTCCTTGATTCTTGGACTGCCTAGCTGTAGTGGTGCCTTTGTCTACCTGGACATCTCTAATTTCATCTTTCGCAGCAGGATTTCCATGCGGGCTCTCTGAATTCTGTATTGAGGAAGGTAAATTAGAGAATGATAACCTTCCTCTGGAAGACGAATGAATGCTCCCTTCAGGGCTCATTTGAGTCGCCATATCCCTGCATGAAACTACGCCTTCTTTTTCTTTGGTGCCATCAAGTTTATCATCTGGTCATTCAATTCATCAATTAAAAGAAAGTATATAGTGCAAATAATTCAATAATGGGTTTCATTAGGCTGCAGAAGCAGATTCCATTCATCAAGAGGATGCTTGACAGATGAGACACAAAAGAGACTCTTTAATGTTAAACAAGTATCTAAAGTTCATTAACTGAGTTGTACCTCCTCTACAACAAATAACATATAGCTTTTGTGAAAAGTTCACAACAGGGAGTCATAAATATTAAATTAAAAATCAAAGAAAAGAGACACGTATTTAGGGATTCAACAAAGAATTCATGTCATTCTTAGAAAAATATAACCCCCTAGAAGAGTACTTCAACCTGCTTGTTCGCAAATGCTTGACTCATAGAAGAACAAGATCACATGCACTCAGGAGAAACAAGCTTGGTTTCAATACCAGGCAAAATCACTCTGAATTCTGAATAGACAAGGCATTTTATGGTCTTCCAATTTATAACCTAGAAGACATTCCTGGCTAGATCCCACTACAAAGACTTCAAAATTCTAGTGTAGGAAATAGTGAATAAGAGAGCATTCCATCCATGAATTTTGGGTCTTTGGAAGATGCAAACAGAGGGTAGCTTAGGAACTATAAATTGCACATTCATGGGAATGCATATCCAAGTATGATACCTATTTAGCTCCATGGTTTCTCCATGAGATGCAAACAATTCATTCAGTTATGCAAGTGGGTGAGCAGTTAACCACTAAGGAGGCCACAAACAGAAAAAAAGACTCTATACCTTGAGAACTTGGCAAAGAAGTTTCACTGAGCAAATGTGACAAGCCGGGTACACTAGTACTCCTTGTGATGTTATTTTCTACATATAAAGAATTTGACTTTGCAGCAATTCCAGCCTCATAATGAACAGATAAACCATCAGGGACCAATACACCGGTAGTAAGAGGTGAATTTGCCATGAAATTCCTTACATTCCCACCTTCAAGTGCAGGCACCGTGGGCGAATAGTTGGGTAAGTACACAAGCCCTGTTGGTCCCAATGGACCACTCTTTGACTTTGGCCGTCTCTGAGGTTGAGCAATTGAAGCCTTGAAGGCACCAAAACCTGAAATTGGACTCGTAATCCATCTCTCAGCATCATCCCATTTCGAAGGTAGAGTCCTTCCACTATTAAAGGGCATCAAAGCAGAAGCATTAATATGCCTTCTACTGCTACTACTACTCGTCGGCAATGGAACTCTCTCTGAACTCCAAGTTTTTGGTATTTCTCCCACATTGTTATCACCATACTCCGGCGTACCTGGGCTAGTATAGGCACCAGAATTTCTAAAAGCCGACCCCGAATTCCTCCTCATGATTTTCAACTGAGGCCAAATTCAGGCCAATATGCTTCCATAATTCTCCAAATTTCAAAACATTCTTGGGACCTAATAAATCCAGAATTAAAAAACAATAAAAGAATCAGACACAAATGCTCAAAAAGTTTAAGGCCTTTATATTGTTATCTTAATGGTTAACACAGCTCTCAACAAAGTAAATGCACATTTTTTGTAAAATTTTTTGAAACCCTATGGCATTATCTTCCTATCACCACACACTAAGAAGTCGTGTAAGATATATCATCGGACAGTGGGTATCTATGTCTGTACATGAGTACAATATTTCCAAAATGGTCCATTTTCTCGAGTCTGAAACTTTATGGGCGTGGAGCCCGGACCACTGGAAGGGCTCGTGATGTAGTTCTTTGTACAGCGCCAAGGGCAGTGCCCGATCAAATCAAGCATCATTCTTACAAGATGTTGACGTTTTTTGGACAGAGAACAGAATTTTGAAGCTCTAAAACCTCAACCCCTTTTTCTCATACCACATAAAAACCCTGCCTTTCTTTGTCAAAATGGCTAGAGCCATTGTCCATTTCCCAAAAATCTCATCTTTCCTGCTTCATACACACAAAAGCACCCAAACTATACAGAAATGAATGGGGACCAGACAATGAAAAGTAAAAGAGAGTAAAAAGAAATCTGTTTTTCAAAGAACTTACCTTTGATTGGGTCAAAACCCCGTATATAAAGCTGGATGATTATCAAAAGTACTTCAAGTTCTTCCCTTTTGTCTTTCTTCTCAAACTTTTCGATGATTTCCTGCTTACACTTTGTGTTGTAGATAAATGAAGAATAGTGAGATGTGTCCAAAAGGGTTGCTCTATCTTTTTTTCATTTTCATTTTCATTTTATTTCTTTTTTTTTTTTTTGTGGAATGGGGCAAGAGAATAGTTTGGTCAGAGCAAGATTATTCGAGTATGGAAGCACATAGTTGAGCAGGAGAATAGATTAATATATAATTTGAGGAAGTAGTGCACTGCCCGGTGCTTCGAATTCTTGGAACCTGAAACTCAGAATTTGCTATTGAAAAAAGGCAAATTAATGGTGCAAAGAAGGGGTTCAATGTTGAGTTGGCAGATGTTGTCTGAAGCCAATGTGCATGTCCATGTGAGGAAAATCCAAAACAGGGGCCCCGGAAGGATGGACTTCGGATTTTTCATTGTTGCTCTTTTTTCCCCTCCTTTTTTTGGTGCCTCGGGACATTTGAAATTGTTTTTATTTATTTATTTTTAGAAATTTGAAATTCACATGAGGTGGTATAAGTTTAAATTTGGCTTAGGTGATTTTATTTTGGTTATGCATACGAAGCTCCTATTTAGAATCTATTTTCCAAGATGAAGCACATTTCATAGAATCTAGTTATAAACTTAAGATATAATTGTCAAATACAAAGCTATAAGACAACCGAATTAGAGTTCTATTATTCCATAAAAAAATGAGGTTTCATGGTAAGAAAGAAATTGAGTGATAGGCATTAGATGCACAGCATTTATCTTTTAACGTTTCTTATTATACATATCGCAAGCGACCAACATAATTTTTTTTTATATTATATATAATTTAAATTGTATCTATATATTCTAAAATTACTAATATCATCACTTATTTATATATTAGAACCTATATTTCGTAGTATATAGATTTAATATAATTACTTTATCAAGTATATATATATAATACAAAATTATCATCGTAAAATTCTTGTTTATGTGAACATTAAGTGATGTGATTTAATTTTACAATAAGAAGTTTTGGATTGCAACTTGAACCTTTAATTGATTAACACCAAGTAACAAATATCTTAGAAAATTTGTCAATGAATCATAATTTAATTGGCAAAATTCAAAATTGTAATAATTTTATTGATTATTTAAGTTGAAGTTTCGCAATGAAGGGTAAATAATGGCATGTTTTCATGTTATTTTTGTTGTGACATCTCAACCATGACTAATAGTGATTGGTAATTATCACTGGTATATATATCTATGCAGTATGCATCAATATGTTCAATAATTTCTCCAAAAAATAAGATGATGAAAACGTTCTGCATAAGTGATAACCTCGTACATGTTGTAGTTAAATGATTTTGGAATTGAATCATACTAATATGTATATATGTTAGTCTATTTATATAATAATTAGTTTTATTAATTAGTATTGGATCGATGGATGTATTAATATTACAACGTAATAACTCATCATTGCCTACTACAATATTACAGGGATAGTTCTGTCGCCGACATTCTGTGATATGACCTGAATTAACTATATATTTGTAACCAATCTGTTGGCATAAAATTTGTGATGGTCAATTCCCTCGCTAGTAAAGAAGAAACATAAACAGTATATATGCCAACCAAGCAAATGCATGAGTGTCTTTTATATGTAATCATGAGCTCGTGGGGATGAGAATATCAATACATGAAATTAAGTGAAGGAAACTGTTTGATGTAGTTAAGGTTGTTGCCATCATTTAAAGCATGGATTTTAGTTACTAGGATCCTCTTTTTCATAATGTTTAAGCAACTCCTTTTCAGCTAATTAATTTTTTACCTTTTTTTAGTAGCATAATTGTGATGTGTATCTTCATGTAATTAGCGACCAACAAACGTGTATCTGATATGATAAGTATGTGTGGGTCTTTATTTTATGTAATCAACAAGTAACAGATACGTATATGATGTAATAAGAATATGGGGCTTAAAGGCATATAAGAGACTATTAGCATGAATTCTGAATTCTATCATAAAGAATTGCACCATTCATCACAATCCCTTAATAAATATATATATATATATATATATATATATTTCTCCCAACGTATTCATTTGATTCACTTTTAATTAAGAACAATAAAAACAGTTTTCATTTCATCTAATTTTAGTCGACGTGTCAAAGATGAAAATCTCTCTGTAAACATACTAAATTTTTTACCAATTGATAAGTAATAAATGTAAAATAATATATTAAATATTAATTTAAAATTTTCTATTTAAATTTTGGAAACTATTAAATTTAATTCCTAAAAATAAATAATTAATTTTAATTAATAATCTAATATTTATTTTATACTCAAATCAAATATTGACACGTGTCAAAGATAGTGTCCACATCTATGGACCAATCAAATTAAAGATATTTGATATTGATATTATCTTTTGATGTTTAATATTATCAAATCAAATATATCTGATATTATCTCTTGATATTTGATATTATTTTATCAAAGAGATAACCTTTGAAGGAGTTTAATCTAATCTAGAAGTCTTCCATCAAGCACCTATATAAAGGGGTGATTTCAACTCATTTGACAACAAAACAAAAATTCCAGCAGACTAGAGAAACTCTGAAGGAGTCCAGCAATTCTCTCAAGCAAATTCAAGGAGATCCACGACATTCATGGCGTTCTTTGAGAAACTCATATATTTTTGGCGTTTCATTTGAGATTAAGGTGTGAAGCCCTCGAATTGGCGTTATTTTTATTCAAGTAGATCCACGGTGTTCAAGGCATTCTTCGCGGAATTCATATATTTTTGACGTTTGATTCGAGACTAAGGTGCGAAGCCCTCGAATTGGTATTATTTTTATTCAAGGAGATCCACGATGTTCAAGGCGTTCTTTGCAGAATTCATATATTTCTGGCATTTGATTCGAGATTAAGATAAGAAATTTATTGTTACAAATTTTGGCACGCCCGATGGGACTATCTCTACCTCTCAATAGCATCCACTCCTCGCTCAATCTCAAGTTCCTCTAGCATAGTGCCAGTGATGGTAACAAGTGCTACAACTTTAGAGGAATAAATTGCTAATTTGACGAAAATTATTGAAGGGCTGGCAAAGCATGTCCAAGAGCAAGATTCTCAAATCTCCAAGTTGATGAACAAGGTGAATATTGCTGAGACTAGTCACGTGATGGATAAACAAATAGAGGCTCAAGATGAAGTCAAAACATCCACAAAGAGGTAGCCAGTTGAAAATGAAAAGTCTAAAACAAAGGAACTGCAAGTTTCCACCAATGGACTAATTCTTGTTGACCAGTTAAGGGAGTTTATCATGGGAACTATTAAAGACAAGTTTGAAGGAAGCTCTAAATCATTTATGACTTATTCCAAGCCATATACTCAAAGGATTGACAACTTAAAGATGCCGACTGGTTATCAGCCACCAAAGTTCCAGCAATTTGATGGCAAAGGTAATCCAAAGCAGTATGTGGCTCATTTCATTGAAATTGTAACAATGCTGGGACATATGGAGATCACCTAGTTAAGTAGTTTGTCGATCCTTGAAGGGCAATGCTTTTGATTGTTATACTGATTTAGAAGCAGGCTCAATTGATAGTTGGGGACAATTAGAGCAAGAATTTCTGAATTGTTTCTATAGTACCCGAAGGACTGTTAGTATGATTGAACTCATCAACTCCCGCCAATAGAAAAATGAGCCAGTCATTTATTACATTAATCGTTGGAGAAACTTAAGCCTGAATTGCAAAGATAGATTGTTTGAGGTGTCAGCCATCGAGGTATGCCTTCAAGGGATGCATTAGGGACTTCAATATACTCTGCAAGGAATTCAACCCAAAACATTTAAAGAATTGGCTACTCGAGCCCATGATATAGAGTTAAGGACGTTCGCTAGCGGAGTAGAAGGGCCACCAATTCAAGAGCCTCGTAAGTTTAAGAAAAAGTAAGAATTCAAGAAAAGGGGCAAACCTCTTGCTAAGGCACAAAGTAAAGAAGCTATGGCAGTGAATGCAACACCCATCAAGTTTCGTACGAAGGCAGAAAGCACAAAGGATGAAAGGAAGGATATCTCCTAAGAAAGAAGACAAAGAAAATTAACTTTAAAGGAGATGTAGGCTAAGATATACCCATTCGTCGATTCAGATGTCTCTAGAATACTTTTAGCAAATCTCATTGAATTACCTGAAATGAAGCGACCTGGAGAAGCTGGAAAAATTGATGACCCAAAGTATTACAAGTACCATTGGTTGATGGGTCACCCAATCTATGACTGCTTCGTATTCAAAGATAAAGTGATGCAATTGGCCCAACAAGGGAAAATCTCACTTGAGGAGGATAATGCTGCCTCAAATCATGCTACTATCGAGATTGAAAAAAATGTACTTGGTGATCATGATAGTGACATTGTGTGCTACGTGATAAGTGAAGAAAATATTTTCTCTAGTGAAGCATGTTTATCTGATGAAGAAAATCATGATGTAACTGAGGAGTGCATGTCAACAATGACTTTCACTGATGAAGATTTGTTGCCTAGCTCCAAGCCCCACAATAGGCCACTGTTTGTAATTGGCTATGCTCGTGAGCAAAAAATAAATAGAATTTTGATTGATGGAGGCTCTGCAGTTAATATTTTGCCATTTCATGTGATGAAGGATTTAGGAATCTCCACATATGAATTCACAAATAGTCGCCTAATGATCTAATGGTTCAATCAAGGGGGGCAAAGGGCTCTTGGAATAATAAGGGTAAAGTTATTGATGGACGATATGTCGTCAACGGCATTATTTCATGTCATAGATGCCAAAATATCATACAATATGCTTTTAGGCCGACCTTAGTTACATGAAAATGGTGTAGTTTCTTCTACTTGGCACCAATGTTTCAAGTATTATTGAGAAGGTCTGGTAAAGAAAGTGCTTGGAGATAGCAAACATTGCACTGAAGCTAAATCACACTTAGCAAATGCCAAATAGTACGCCGAAAGTACGAAAATTGCCAAGGCTAAAGAACAAAAGGAATCTAAGTAACAAAATGATCTTGATGGAGGAAACAAGGTTAAAGACTTGACTCCAGCATGCAGCAGTAAAGATCACATAAAGAGAGAATCACCTCTGGTAGGATCTGAGTCATTAAAAGAACTGACATTTTCTCTAACCAAGCTTGATGTGAAGAAGCCATCCTATTAGCCGTTGAAAGGGTTTATTCGCGCAACTGAAGGAGTCAAGAAGGAACATGGAGAATCCTGCAACTTCAAAATGAGAGTTGCTTTGATCCAAAAGCTTATAAACTTCTTGTCAAAGCCAGATATAATCCACAAGAATGTTCCATTTTGGGAAAACTCCTGACATATAAACGTATGAACATGGAGAATCCTGCATCTCAAAGGTGACTTGGATTTGTCCCTCAAAATCCTATTCGTATTGCGATTAGGAGAGCCAATAGTAATCATATAGTTGGAGAGGAATTTTTCTCAACAAATGATGTTTTTGATGAAAATGGGAAGAAGTCCCGCGAATCTCAGTTTTTGATAGACTTGGAAAGTGGCGGCATAAAAGAACCCATAATCAGAGATTGAATTCATCCAAAATACCAAAGTATTTGAAATGCGTTAGCGAGCCAAAAAAGCTAAGGAGTTCAATTCCTTCATGCATGAAGCGATGCTTTATTTTACATATATCATGTGGTAGAACTTTGAAGGTTAAACTACAAACCATTATCTTCACACAAACTCAAATGGATGGAAAAGACGATAGAGAAAGTGTGGCCTCTTCATATTGTATTTTGATAGTAATAGTCCGCCAACTCGTCAAAATGCTATGGATCGTCTTTTCAAGCAAATCTCCAAGCTCGTTAGCAATAGTTACATAAGTGAGAAAGACGGCGTCATGTAGATGGTCCATATAAGAAGAAGGGATGGACAAATAAGGCCTGTGTGGAATTCAAGAAGATTAAGCCCATAGAAGATGATATTACACCAATATACCATATTACTTTGAATGAATAATTTTTTATTGAAGAAGAAGATGTTGAAACTGCTCTTCCTGAGTTGAAAAAGGTTTAAGGCCACTGTAGATAAATTGAAAGAGATTAATTTAGGTGATGTTAATGACCCTCGACTTATCTATATTAGTGCTTCGTTGACTGCTGAGGAAGAAGAAGTATATGTTGAGTTATTATATGAATTTAAAGATGTGTTTGCATGGTCGTACAAAGAGATGCCTGGGTTAGATCCAAATGTGGCAATCCATCATTTATTAGTAAAAGAAAGGAATTCATCCAATCAAACAAGCTCAACGGCAATTCCCCCCCCCCAATTGGTTCCTTTGATTGAAGCTGAAGTTAACAAGCTCATCGAGGTTGGGTTCATTCGAGAAGTCAAGTATCCAACATGGATCTCCACCATTATCCCAGTAAGAAAGAAAAATGGCCAAATTCGAGTTTGCAGTAACTTTAGAAACTTGAATGGTGTTTGTCCTAAGAATGGTTTTCCATTGCTCATTGCCGAACTCATGATTGATGCCACTACAGGGCATGAAGTACTATCATTTATGGATGGATCATCTGGGTATAATCAAATATGTATGTCACCAAAAGATGAGGAGTTGACGGCATTTCGTACTCCTTAGGGTATATACTGCTATAAAGTAATACCGTTTGGGTTGAAGAATACAGGTGCCACATATCAAAGAGTTATGCCGAAGATTTTTGATGATATGCTCCACAAGAACATTGAATGTTATGTTGATGAGGTGGTTGTCAAGTCCAAAAGGCGAGAAGATCATCTCCAAGATTTGAGACAAGTTTTTGAACGCTTGAGAAAATATCAACTCAAAATGAACCCATTAAAGCATGCATTTGGTGTTACATTGGGAAAGTTTTTGGGATTCATTATTCGTTATCGAGACATAGAAATCGAGCAAGCAAAGATTGATGCAATTTTGAAAATGCTAAAACCTCGAGACATCCATAATCTCAAAAGTTTGCAAGGAAAATTAGCTTATCTTCGGATATTCATATCAAATTTAGTTGGTAAATGTCAACCATTCATCTGTTTGATGAAGAAAGATGTTCCATTTGAATAGGATGAAGCTTGTAGCAATGCTTTTAAGAATATAAAACCTTATCTGATAGGGCCTCTTATGTTGATCGCACCAGTACCTGGACGTTCACTGATCCTTTATATCGCTGCTCAAGAACATTCTGTTGGAGACAAGAAAATGATGAAGAGAAAGAAAATACCTTGTACTACTTGAGTAGGATGATGATGCCAAATGAGGTGAAATACTTGCCAATTGAGAAAATATGTTTGGCTCTAATTTTTGCAATCCAAAAGTTGAGGCATTACTTTCAGGCATATACTATCCATCTTGTCTCAAAAGCAAATCCACTAAAATACATCATGTCAAAACATGTCCTCTCTGATAGACTCGCAAGATGGTACCTTCAGTTACAACAGTTTGAGATTATCTATATTCCGCAGAAGGCAGTAAAAGGGCAAGTTTTGGCTGACTTCTTAGCTGATCATCCTATCCCTGCTGACTGGGAATTATCTGATGACCTACCCAATGAAGATGTCTTGGTAGTTGAAATTACACCTCCTTGGAAGATGTACTTTGATGGAGCATCCCATAGAGAAGGAGATGGTGTTGGAGTGGTATTCATCACATCAAATGATGAAGTATTACCATATTCCTTCACTTTAACTGAAAATTGTTCCAATAATGTTGCTGAATATTAAGCTCTTATTCTTGGGCTGGAGATGGTGGTTGAATAAAACAGTTGCACTTTAAAGTTTATGGAGATTCTAAGTTGGTGGTCAACCAGTTGCTTGGATCATATGAAGTCAAGAAGCCTGAATTACTCCCATAATTTCATTACGCAAAAAGACTCATTGGATGGCTTCGGGATGTAGAAATTGAACATGTGTCAAGGAAAGAAAACAAGCAAGTTGATGCGTTAGCTAAATTGGCCTCTTCACTTGCTATACCTAAACATGAAGTGCGAATTCCAGTATGTAAAAGTTGGGTTGTACTTCCAATTTTCGAGAATGAGGATTATGAAAAAGGTGAAAGCCATGTTTTCAAATATTTGAGATAGAGAAGGAAAATTGGCGCCAACCAATCGTGGATTACTTGAAGTACGAGAAGTTACCTGATGATCCACGCCAAAGAATTGATATTCGACGTCGTGTGGCTCGCTTCATTTATTACAAAGGTGTACTTTATAGATGATCATTTGATGGAGTCTTTTTGAGATGTTTAAGTGATGATGAAGCTATCCAAACTATGGAAGAAGCTCATTTCGGAGTTTGTGGAGCTCAGCAGTCAGTCTAAAATCACATTTTCAAAAAAAAGAATGGGCTAATACTAGCTAATAATGGTGAAAGATTGCATGGACTATACACAAAGATGTCAAGATTGCTAATTTCATGCAAATTTTATTCACCAACCACCTGAGCCATTACATCCGACTGTTGCTTCATGGCCATTTGATGCTTGGGGATTAGATGTGGTTGGATCCATGATAAAGTCTTCTACTAGGCACTTGTATATATTGGCTGCAACAGACTATTTCTCTAAGTAGGTTGAAGCAATACCCTACAAAGAAGTAAAGAAGGAAAATGGTGCTAACTTTATCCGCATCAACATTATACATCGCTATGGGGGTTCTTCGATACATAATCACTAATAATGGAAAGTCCTTTTGTAATAGTCTGATAGATAAACTTTATCAGAAGTTCAATTTTAAGCAGAAAAAATCTTTGATGTACTATGCCGCAGCTAATGGTCTGGCTAAGGCATTCAATAAAACTCTATATAATTTATTAAAGAAAGTAGTCTCAAAGTCAAATAGGGATTGACATGAAAGGATCTGAGAAGCTTTATGGGCATATCGAACTACTTATAGAACACCTACACAAGCAACTCTATATTCATTGGTTTATGGTGTTGAAGTTGTTTTACCCCTTAAGCAGCAAATTTCTTCATTAAGGATAGCCATACAAGAAGGATTGACTGAGGAAGAAAATGCACGCTTACGTCTTGAAGAATTAAAGGCCCTTGATGAGAAAAGGTTGGAAGCACAACAAAGACTTGAGTATTATCAAGCTAGGCTCTCCAGGGCATTTTACAAGAAGGTGCGATCAGGATCTTTTCAAGTAAGAGATTTGGTGCTCGCTATGAAAAGGCCCATCATCATAACTCATCAAACTGGGAATAAGTTCACATCAAAATGGGATGGTCCTTATATTGTTAAAGAAGTCTATACAAATGGAGCATATAAATTGGTAGCTAAAGATGAATTAAGAATTGGCCCTATAAATAGGAAGTTCTTGAAGTGCTACTATGCATAAAGTTGGGAGATTGCTCCTTGACACACGAGCCTAAACTGTATGTTACTCTTGACCTACATGAGTATAAACTGTGAACGGTACCCACCAAATGTAGTGCATGTGGTTAAACTGCTAACTTACCCCACTAAAGGTATTTTATGTGGTTAAAATATTAAATATCCCACCTAGTCTAAGGTGGTTAAGCAACGGATATTCCTGGCCCGCATGAATATAAACATTGAATGGCACCCCCTCCAAAATGATGCTTTCTTTGAACTACATTATGACTTGATCCTTTTATTGGGTACGTAGGCAACTTAGATATTCTCTAAGTTCAGTCATGAATTTATTGTAAATTATTTTTTTTTCCTTTGTTTCATGAAAAAAAAAGTAGTTTAGTTGTTTTTATTGAGTTTGAATTTTTAGTAATTTAATTGTTTTTATTAAGTTTGAGTTTTTAGCTTGTTAAGTTTTCTTTAAAAAAAAAATAGTTTAATTTTTTTATTAAGTTTGAGTTTTTAGTTTGTTAATTTTTTTTTTAAAAAAAAAGTTTTAGTTGTTTGAGTTAATTAGTTTGTTTGTTGAATAAAAAAAAAAGAGTAGTTTAGTTGTTTTCATTAAGTTTGAGTTTTTAGTAGATTAAATATTTTTATTAAGTTTGAATTTTTAGTTTGTTAAGTTTTCTTTAAAAAAAAAAATAGTTTAACTGTTTTTATTAAGTTTGAGTTTTTAGTTTGTTAAGTTTTTTTAAAAAAAAAAAAGTTTTAGCTATTTGAGTTAATTAGTTTGTTGAATAAAAAAAAAGAGCAGTTTAGTTGTTTTTATTTAGTTTGAGTTTTTAGTAGCTTAATTATTTTTATTAAGTTTGAGTTTTTAGTTTGTTAAGTTTAAAAATATATATTTTATTTTTTTGAGATAATTAGTCTGTTGAATAAAAAAAAAAGAGTAGTTTAGTTGTTTTTATTAAGTTTGAGTTTTAGTAATTTAATTGTTTTTATTAAGTTTATGTTTTTAGTTTGTTAAGTTTTCTTTAAAAAAAATAGTTTAATTGTTTTTATTAAGTTTGAGTTGTTAGTTTGTTAAGTTTATATATATATATATATATATATAAATTAGTTGCTTGAGTTAATTATTTTGTTGAATAAAAAAAATAGTTTAGTTGTTTTTATTAAATTTGAGTTTTTAGTTTGTTAAGTTATAAAAAAAATTAAAAGATCCAAAAAAAAATTCTATTATATAATCTCAAAATAAATAAATAAATAAATGTAGCATAGTTTATTAAAAAACGGGGCACAAAAAGTTCTAAACAAATTTCAAGCAAAATGACTCAAGTTCTTCAATTCTTCTTTAACAGCCTCCAAGTGTTCCATTGAAGTTTGCAAATTCTCAACCACTTTATTATTCAATGGAGGAGTACTCTTGATAGCAGCAATTTCCTCTTCAATCTTATGAATTTCAGCTCGAGCACTTTGAAGAAGTTGATGTTGGCGTTTCAATGATGAAATCAAATTCTTCTTGCGTTCCTTCAAATTATCAAATTCATTCTCAACACATTCCAACTCTTCTTAGGTGGATTTAATTTGGTTCATTTCTTTGCTTTCTCTAGTTTGAGCATTATGGAGACGACTTTTGGCCTCATCTAGTTGTTGTGCAAGAATTCAATTGGATGTTTTCTCCAAAGATGCTGACTTTGATTCATCATAAGCGAGAGCCTTGTCAAATAATACTTGCAATAATTCTTCCACATTTGAGATATCAAATTTGCTGAAGCCCCTTACTGATTCAAGCACAAATTGAACACTATCTTTAATAGATGAGAGGAAATCAAGTTTTGCGAAGGCCATCCCACAACATTTGAAGATGCTCTTTTTGATAATTAAGTACAAATTTCTCACCTTCAAATACTGAGACTGGAGCACAAGGAGATGGTTGTTTAGCTTTCATACTGTGAAGTACCTCATTTTGCATGATTGTGTCAACTGGAGCGCTCATGGCCAACAAGTTAGGTCCCATGATTGATCATTGGCTACCTTGGGATGTCACATCTTCATCAACATTAATAATTTTATTTTTCAACAGAAATGTTACATGATTTGAGTTAGCAAATGCCCAAAATGGGGAGCTTATTTAAAGAAGAAAAAGAAGATGAAGAAAAGAAAATAACCTCTTTGGTAAAGTTCTTTGTTGGCGAAGGATCACTTAGCTTTGGAGATTTGGGACCCTTTTTAAACCTTTTCCAATGACGATCTGCATTACTACTGCTGCCCGTTTCTAAAGGATAAGGATTCCTTCTCTTTTCTTTTGGAGGCTCGATGTCTTCTAGGTTGGGAGGATTTTGAATAGCTTCAGTAAGTGGTCTATCTCCTTTATCAGCATTCTTGTCCCTAAGGAAAATTTTGATTGGACTCAAGTTGATCAATCTTGTAAAATTTTCCTCAAAGTAATCTCCATGAATTTTAGTCCACCACTTCTTGTAAGCATCCGAAGAGAATTTTTTTACATTTTGGGGCACATAAGGAAACCATGCAGTAGACATAGAATTATGTAAAGTGCATAGCACTAATAGTGAAGTCCTTCATCCAAATGGGCTTTGTGAATGTCATGAGTAAGAATTCCAGGAACTTCTTGATAATATCTAAATTGACGACTGAAGCGATGAGGACTATAAGGTTCAATAATAAAGTAGTTGCCCTGCCTCAAAGGAAGATAATTTGAGCGAATAACAATGAAATATTTTTGCTCAAATTCTCTAGCCTTCCCATCATCAACATATCAAAGTCCTTTGTCTTTAGTAATCATGGTGCAAGTCTAGGAAATAAAATCCCCTTTGTGAATTCTCTTGCAGGCCTCCTTTGGATCATAGTATTTTGCGCCCCCCTTCGTCGGAATAGATCGCCATTTTTGGACCACACATTCCTTGCCAAACTGGATAATATGTTTTGAAGTAATGCGCGAACCAAGCATAGACAAAGTGAATAGGAAAAGAAGAATGCACATGACTCGGCCTTGGGAAACCTGAAATTTTATTTAACCCATTGTAGATGCTGGATAAAACTAGAATAGCAAAACTTACCTTCCTACCGATAGCCATGATGCATGCTACCCTAAAAGTGTTGGGGCGTATTGAATTAACATTATTGGTAAGAAGAACAAACGAGCAAAGCCAACAAACCAAATATGCCGCCAAATAAGTTTCTTCTCTCAAGTTCCTAGGAATTCCAAGTTTTGAAAACAATGCCTCATCTGGAGTGGACCATTCTCCATGAACACCAAAGTCGCCAAGAGGATTATGAGTTGATTTGTGCCGAACAGTCTTTTTCTCCTTGCGTGATGGTGGTTGATGGAATTTTATTGCTTTCCAGGACCAATACTTCACCTATTTTTTCATAGTAACTTGAGAAAGTTGACCTTCAAGGGCACTGAAATAAATAATAAGCTTGAAATAAATATTTGCAGGAATTGAGGATAAATTTACATCCTTTCTTATCAACGTTGGTAAGCTCCTTGGCACAAGGAATCACTTCATCATAAAGAATTCCTGTAATAGGAAGGTCTATGAAGTTGTGCAAATCCTATAGCAATATGGACAATTCTCCAAAGGAAGTTAAAAGAGTATTCATAAGTAGACACCATGCCTCATAAAATGCTTTGATAATCTCAGGATTTCTGTCATATGTGAATAATGAAGCATACACTGGATCATATAATTGTACGGTAATCAACTTGTGCTTGCATCGGCTAAGAACATCTTCAGTCTACTCCCAGTATCCTTTGATGTAGTGGAATTCGCCATCAAATTGAAGAGTTTCTCCCCACTTGGCCTTCCCCTCAATAATATTGCAACCCAATGTTGGCAAGAGAATTGATTTGTTTGATTGTTGATGACGAATTAATTTGTTTGGAGGACAATTATGAGTTGCCCTTAAAGCCCACACTTTGGAAGTATTGATCTCCCGAGACCACTCCTCGATATGAAGTGAGTTAGTCAGCCTTGGCCACTTTGTTGCATATCTACCAATAAGCGGATTATAAGTAGTCAAAAGTATGCCTTTCTCCATAGGTTGATTCTCTTCATCAAGGATGATCAAGTGTTGCACTCCAGCAGTGGATGAAATATCTTTAAAACAAACCATGGTGCAATCTGCAAAGACACAAGAAAGGTTAATCAAGTTATTTAGAAAGAAAAGAAGAAGAAAAGATGTAATTCAAAGTAGATTGATGTGAAGAAAGGTCATGTTTAATGCTCATTTGAATTAATAAAGAACTAAGTTGATAACAATGCTAAAATAATGATATATGCTTAAAGGAGCATTTTATCAAACATGAAGTGGGCATGAATAAAGTATGGAATGAATGAGAGAAAATGAAAAGTTTTGCACCCAACAATCAAAAACAAATGCCCAGCAATCAAGAGAAAATTCTCAGCAATTGGCAAAGCAAATTATTGATGTGCTTGTTGTGTGTTTGTGAGCTCATGATCGAACCAATTTATAGGCACTCGTTGTAGAAAAAAGTGTTTGAATGAGACTCAAATTCTTGAACTATTTGTATCTCAGCCCTGTCAAGAATTGGATTTTATCTCAATCTATTTATCATTGTAAGAGAAAAAGACAATGGAAGGAGATGTGAAATCTGCCAAAGAAATCCCGTGTAGCCAAAACTACATGCTGCTGGAAAATAGCTTATTTGGAGTTGGAGATGTTGACTTGAATTGAGAAACTTCAATTTGGAATTGAAATTTGGGATGGGCCCGCCACACTTATTTGAGGGAAAAGGGAAATGCGGAAATTAGAGAAAGAATTCGAAGATGAATGAATTTCTCAAATTGCAAATCACTGACTATTTTCCACGGAAATTAGGGAAGAAATTTGAAGATGAATGTTGACTATTTGCTTTGCAAATTAAAAGTCGAGCAATGCCAATTCATATTAATTTCTTGTGGGTCATTTATGTAAGTTATTTAAAAATATATATAAATTCAAAAAGTGAAACAAAGCTTGTTGATTTCACTTTGAAGAATTGATTTGGAGCTAGTAATGTGAATTTTAATATGGGCTTTTGTTTAGCCCACATATATCATTGAATATATATATATATATATTCTCAAATACTTCAACCCTCGTCTCTTTTGAGATTGATTTGGACCCTTTCGTCAAGTCTTGAAATGAGGGCATTTATAAATGTATTAAATTTTTTACCAATTGAAAAGTGATACATGTAAAATAATACATTAAATATTAATTTAAAATTTTCTATTTAAATTTTGGAATTTATTAAATTTAATTCCTAAAAATAAATAGTTAATTTTAATTAATAATTTAATATTTATTTTATACTTAAATCAAATATTGACACGTGTCAAAGATGGAGTGTCTACATCTCTGGACCAATCAAATTAAAGATATTTGATATTGATACTATCTTTTGATGTTTGATATTATCAAATCAAATATATCTGATATTATCTCTTGATATTTGATATTATTTTATCAAAGAGATAACCTTTGAAGGAGTTCAAGTCAATCTAGAAGTCTTCCATCAAACACCTATATAAATGGGTGATTCCAGCTCATTTGAAAACAAAACAAAAATTCCAGCAGACGAGAAAAACTCTGAAGGAGTCCAGCAATTCTTTCAAGCAAATTCAAGGAGATCCACGACGTTCAAGGCGTTCTTCAAGAAACCCATATATTTTTGGCGTTTCATTCGAGATTAAGGTGTGAAGCCCTCGAATTGGCGTTATTTTTATTCAATTAGATCCACGGTGTTCAAGGCATTATTCACGGAATTCATATATTTTTGACGTTTGATTCGAGACTAAGATGCGAAGCCCTCGAAATTGGCGTTATTTTTATTCAAGGAGATCCACGACTTTCAAAGCGTTCTTTGAGGAATCCATATATTTCTAGCGTTTGATTTGAGATTAAGAGAAGAAAATTTGTTGTTACACTCTCATTTTTATTTTCTTAGTTCTCACTTGAGGATCCTCATTAAATTGAGTTTATATATACATGCCACTCAATAGGTATATGTTAATGGGTTATGAATCGTTAAATTAGATATAATGACATCAATATTTTACCTCTTGACATTTCCATTCAATAACACATAATTTATTTGAATACATATTTAAGTGATATCATAGAATTTTATTGTAAATGAGACTTCAGTATTTATGTTGTTAAGAAATGTAGAAAATGGAAAGCGTAAGTGTAAAGGTATTAATTATTCTATTGATTATTCTGAAAACAAATTATGAAAATTAAGTATCTATACAATCAGATTAGTAGTTATAATTAATTTGAGTTTTGTGTTCCTTGTACCTATATGCATTGTACATGCTTTTCGAGGCATTGTCTGTGACTCAGCATGGGATCAATAAATGGATTTTATATCTTTCTTTTCTTCTTCTTTATGGCATAAGTAGTTTGTTGTTATTATTAATTTCAAATGGATCACTTTATAGGTTTATTTTATATACAATGCATATCGGCAAAAATCATTTTCATACATCAATAGATTATTAATTGTTTTCAATTGGATGATTAATGAGAAATTGAGTCGTTCATATATCATGAGATTACAAGAAAAAAGGGTTAAAGTGAAAAATAAACAAAAAAGAGGCTGAAAAATATAATAGAAAAAAAAAGATTGAGAAAACTATATATAACTAATGCTTCCAAAAGGAAGTTTCTTTTCGTGTTTTTTAAAGAACTAGAAAGGTGCACACACGTGACATTATTCATGTTTGTTTATTCTATACATTGTTTTTATTTATATCTCTAACTCAAATACTTATCAAATAGGCAAATAAAAAATAAATTATTTCTTGATTGTGAAGTAACAAATATATTGGGTCTCTAACATAGTTTAAGAACAATCTAAAGTAATATATTTCTTTTTCTATGGAATTTGCATTGTGTATGTGATCTATCACATTTTTTGCTTCCTTTCATTCCAATATCTACATTGTTTCTTCCAAACAATATAGTATTTTATCAATATCTATATTTTTTGAACCTTCAAGAAAAGATATCGAAAAACAATTCATTTTCCAATTTGACTACCCTTTGTCCTCCTAGGGTGATATCCATCATTCTTTATAGTAATTCAATCTCAAATTTGATAGGTTAAGATGATAGCAATCAATCTTGTAATTTCCAGTTGTATGTCATTAAGTTGAAAAACCAATAATAGAACTTTTTTCCCAAAAGAATTGCTACAAGATCGATAGCAGAAATTTGATCTCTGTATAAATAAATTATAATTTGCAAATATGAGAAATTTCATATGAAAAATGTTTAAAATTTTGATAATAAGAAATAGACAAATATATATTTACATTAGTCTAAAACTTCAAATTTTTAATTGTATGAGTGCTTCATGGATGATTTTTTACATTGGTTAACTTTCTACATTAATAGCAAAAAAAAACAAAACAAACATCTCTTCCCAATATAAGAGTAATAAATAATGGAATAAACTATCAAATAAGATATAAACATATTTACGTTCTCCAACAGTAGTTGCACTATTTGTAAGAATCCCCTGGATAGATTCATTTTTTTGGATTGCATCAACGAATGCTTTGGTACCTTTTTTTCTGAATGTTTAGGCATCATCCTATATCAACTCTTAAAAAAAGGAATGAATATTACAGTAGGTCGTGACATTCATAATAATGTATTATACTACATTTATGACCTCAACGTGCATAAACAATAATATTTTACTCTACTGATAAATTATGATTATTTTTTTGACCAAAATTTTAGCAATTTAATATAGGGGTGTTCGCGGTTCGGTTTGGATCGGTTTTGGGACAAAAGTCAACCGATCCAAACTATATAATGTATATTGGATCGGTTTGGATCGGTTATTGTAAATCCGATCCAATCCAATCCATTTTAAATCAGTTTGGATTGGATCGGTTAATCGGTTTTTCAATTTAAATATTTAATTGAAATATTTGACAAATTACTATTGATAAGTAAACTAATTTAATCAATCAATTTGTAAATTTTATTTAGCTATCATATCACACTAATCTTGTGGAATTAAGTTTTATTATGTAAGAACACACAATTATAAAGTTATAAGTCCACAATAATTATCCCTATATATTTGATTTTTGAAAGTGAAAAAGTCCTAAATTTAGTTTATTTTAATTTATTTGTGTATTTTACAATTAAGATATATATTTTTTATATTATTAGTATATAATTTTGGTTCGGTTTGGATTGGATCGGTTCTTTAGATTAAAACCGAAAACCGATCCAATCCAATCGGTTTTAAGAAAATAAATCCAATTCAATCCAAAAAAGTTCGGTTTTGATCGGTTTTCGGTTTTTTGGATCGGTTCGTCGGTTTTTTTTTGGATTGGATTGGATTTGAACACCCCTAACTTAATAAACATTTAGAATAATAAATTAAATTAATCTAAATTTCATGTTTTTTTAAGATATAGAGCTGAATATTGTTCATTGGAAGATAATCATTTAACCTTCTCAAGATTTTTGCATATCAATTCATCTTCATAAATTTTATAATTTTTCTCATAATTGCTTCCGATAGATCTGATTCTTTTAGTATTTTCTATTCTCAACCTCATTTTATGTTTTGGCAAATCACTATTAAAAGTCACCACACCTATTTTCATTTAAAAATTAACCCTAAAAGATCATGATATACCATGTCTTATGTTCGAAAATTATAACTCCACCCTCGTAGATGCAAATTCTGTATCTAATTTCACATAAGAAGAAGTAAAGGAAACATGCAATTCAAGACTCAAATATTTTTAAAAAAGTTCATAACCTTTTCTAATAGAGAATAAACAACTTATGCAATCCATTTAACATTTAAACCAAAGTAAGTCTAATTTTTTCTATTGCCACAATTAAATGTGTGAGGCTCTTTTAAATCTTACAACATTGCAATGGACGTAACTAAACCTTATTTATTCATGAATATTCGAGCACACAGGATCATAAACAATTCACGACTTAAATATTTTTTCAAAAGTTCATAGCCTTTTCTAATACAGAATAAATAACTTATGCAATTCATTTAACTTTTAAACCAAAGTAAGTCTATTTTTTTTTTTCCTATTGGCACAATGAAATGTGTGAGGCTATTTTAAATCTTATTGCATTGCAATGGATGTAACTAACTAAACCTTATCTAATTCATGAATATTCGAGCACACATAATCATAAATTCTCAAACCTAATTAACAAGAGGGATTAAAACAGAACATTTTAGTATGCAACAATATTTACCTTCATATATGATACCTATTGAAAAATCATAGAGTACATATCTATTGAAAGATTACTAATATTTTGATTGACAAGAAATCATCTACGCTATATGAGCTATAAATTGGTGAATATTGATTTGAATTCTTTATAAATTAACTCTTTTTCATTCAAAACTATGTTGAAAAAGAGGTGCCAACTTACTAATTTTATGTTTCTTCTCATTCGATGGCTTAATTGACTTTCTCATTTTCTTGGATACTTTAATTTTATCTATATATACATGTGTCTCTGTAATACTCAGGGCAACATATTTCCTCTTCATCTTATCTTGTTCTTATTGTCAAAATAAATATGCTATAATAATATTCTTAGAAAATTTTGTCAATGTATCTGAACATATAGGTAAAAATTTTCTAAACAGCCATATACGAGATATTTTAAATATATATCACAATATCTAGTACTAAATCAATCAAACATGAAGTTGATTCAATATATAAGTTTATTGATTCATTACTATTTTAAGAACTATTTACTGAAAAATGAAACAATGAAAACCCGTGAATTCAATAATGACTAAAATAAAACATATCTTAAAAAAACTTAACATTTAAAAATATAATTTATGTGTATCTTTTACAATATAATGACTACTACCAATAGACTATTGAATTCTTTCATTTTTGGGTGATATTTGAAGAAGCTTTTGTTTTTTAATTTATTTTATCATTATCATGAATTAAATTTGTGCCGGTTGTTATTCCATAATTTTAATTTAATTTTTATTTTTATTTTTTATTAATTGAAAAGTTCTTTTGAGTTTTTAAACAATAAATTTCAATTGTTATTTTATGAAATAAAAATAAAAATACAGTTCAAATGATTCTGAGTGATTTATAAATTAGTTTCCTCTAAATCTAGATAAAATAAATAAAAGTTGTATTACTTATTTAATTTTAGATTTTTAATGTACCGCTTGCTTTTAGTCTAAATTTAGAAAGAAAAAAAAATCTCATGTATTCTATTTATTTATATTGATTCTATTCTCATTTCGTCTCTTCTTAGTTAAGTCAAAAATACAGAAAGTTAATTTCTGATTAAATTTAAACCTTTAAATATTATTGTGTAAAATAAAAAGTATTATATTATTTTATAACTTTTTTTGTTAAAAAGGTGTGATAATTATTCTTTAAAAGTTTGCTAGTTTATAAATTTATAAGAGTTGGATTATGAATTAAACTAGATATTAATATAATATATGTCTGAATTGTTAAATGAAATTCACTGTTTGAAATAAATAATTGTATTTTATTCATATGTTTATCAATATAAAAATAAGGATTTCTAACTGGTGAATACCATGTATTTGATGGGGTACATACTTTGCACATAGGAGGTATATATTTTGTAGGATATGGATGAGACATATTAGCTAATGTGATATTTTATCCAAAAATGTATTTATTGATATTCTATTTTGTATATTTATAAGAAATATTTCACTATGTCATATTAATGTTATTATAAAAATTGAATAAATACTTTTTAAACTTAGTAGTTTGAATTACAGAACTATCAATCCAACAATATGTTATTTTTTTTTTTGGAAAAATTAATCAAATCTTAATTAAATACGACGAAACTTAAGTCACTTATATAATGAGTGAATTAATATACTTGTTATTTTGTTGATGTATACTTTAACAATGTTAATCATATGATTAGTTAAATAATGCCAAACTTGGTCTTGACAAGGTCTTCCTCTTCCTCAGACATGCCCCAAATAAAAAATTTAGTTTGATCCTTCAAAAGGTTATTTGATAAAAATAAATTTTATATATATTTCTATCCTATTGCCTTTTAAAAATAACCATTGAAAGTTATTAATACCGCATTATTATTTTAATTAAAAAATAATTTATTTAAAATGACCATCTAAAGAAATAATGGCAACATTTGGTTATGTTCCCTCAAAGCAAAAATTGTTTTGGGAGATCATAACCAAACATACGCCCTAAATCCAAAATGCCAAAATGGATCCTTTCCAAAATGCCCTCTTCTTTCCTTCATTTTCTCCAAAACTCCCTCATTTTTCACACACACACACACATATTTATAAAATAAAAATATTACTAAATTCCATTTTTACCCTAAGCATCCAACAAAAAAGAATTGATTTGATTGCTACAATAAAAATATCTCCTCCTAAAATATAAACAAACATACCAACACTTTCCAAAATATTTTCTAATTATTCTCCAAAACATAAATAAAAATCCATCACTTTCCCCAATCCTACTTTCAAATTTTATTTTCCTAAAACATATAACATAATCATCCATAAACATGACCAAACATTCCCAAATTTTCGTTGACTCTCTTTCACGGCTTCAATAGAACTAGCAGATACATATTCTTTTTTTCTTTGGACCCACTTTTTATTTTTTAACTTAAATGAATAAGGTTAAGAAATTTTTTCAAACTTGTGATATAATATGAAAGCACTTTTTGCTATTAGTTTCAAGAAAATAAAATGTGCACATCATTATATGTAAAAAAATAAATTAACCAAAAATATATTTTAGACTATATATAAACATACAAATAAATGAAAAGATAAAAAAATTAAATAAACTTAGTTTATTCTTTTTCATTATCATATTAAATATAATATTACATATGAGTTTGACACCTATTTTGACATAATAAATACTTTTCTCTTTTTATTCTTGTGGAAGAGCTCATATTTATATAAATGCATTTAACAAATATCATTCATTTCAATTAAATATGTGATTGTAAGACTTAATCTGTTCATGTTCATGGTCATACTAAATTTACTATTATATTTGATTTAAATACATATTTTGATATATAAAAAATATTTCTTTCTCATTTTTTAGGGAGAGTGCAAAAGAAACATCTATACAATTAATTATATTCATGAAGTATTATTTTTTCCTCATCAATTTATTTTTTTTAATTAAATTGAGTTATTATTTTCTATGAGTCTAATTAGGATCAATTTAATTTAACCGTAGTTTACCATGCAACCATATGTATTGAATCTGATAGTAATAATCTCATTAGATGGGGATATAATTTAATTTGTTAATTTTAGTTTAATTGCTATTTTCTATACGTCCAATTAAATTTGTTGGTAGAAGCATAAATTTTAATATGCATAATTATATTTGCTAAGTAGAAAATTTTAATTTAATTAATTTTAATATATTATTATTATTATTATTATTATTTTATATATGTCTAATAAAAATACACTTGATTTGAAACAAATTTAATAAATGCAATGTATATACATTTGATATATATATATATTCACATATCTTAAGTAAAGACTTAATTTAATTGATTATAGTTATTGTTTTTTGTGAGCTTAATTAAAAACAAACTTAATTAGTCGTAATTAATGCAATGTATATACATTTGATATATATATATATATATACACACACACACATATCTCAAGTAAAGACTTAATTTAATTGATTATAGTTATTATTTTTTGTAAGTTTAATTAAAAACAAACTTAATTAGTTGTAATTATCATTAAACTATATGTGTTAAATATGGTGATTTTAATATATGTAATTGCGCTTGCTAAGTAGAAAAATTAATTAATTAATTTCAATATAATTATTATTTTGTATTATTCTAATTAAAAATATATTTAATTTGTAACAAATTTAATAAATACAAAGATATACATTTTATGTATATACATTATTTAAAATGAAAGACTTGATTTAATTAAGTATAGTTATACTTTCTATGAGTCTAAATACAATATATATATATACACACATTTGATGTATATACATTATTTAAGACGAAGACGTGATTTAATTAATTATAATTACTTTTTCCTATGAGCCTAATTAAAAATAAACTTAATTTGGTTATAATTACCATTAAATTATGTGTATTAAATGCTATAATTTTATTAAAGAAGGATATTTTTGTCCTTACATAAAAAGGAAAAAGCCATTATACTCGTTCATACTTTTATAGGTAGTATAGAAAATTGAAACTAGACACATTCATTCTTATCTTACAGCTTAAAATATGATCATGTCTACGCACTAATATCTTATTTAAAAGATCTTATAAGCTTTGACATCTTATAAGATATTTTTGGAGATTATAAGATATTAGATCTTATTTTTAAAATAAATTGATGAAGTATTTGGATAAAATAAGATCTTAACTAAAGCTTATAATATGTTAGTAATAGTAATTTTATAATTAAAATAGTTAATGTTGAGGGAGCTTCTTAAGATTTTGAGAATAAATTAGGATCTCCTTAAATTTTTTTTTTTGAAGAGCTTATAAGATCCTAACATTTTATTTTAGGATCTCATAATTTCTTTTGGAAAAAAAAAATTACTACACACTTTTTAACATCTTATAAACTTTTAAATACGTTATAAAATACTTTAAGAGCTTATGAGTTCACTCATATGCCCTCTAAATCAATTGAATTGCCCATCCCATTGGACTGGATGAGCCCAAAGCAAAGAGAAACTAGATATGCGAAGCTGGCCGAGCTAAGCATAAGCAAGAGGGAGCCCATCGAGCTGCACTAGAGCAACAAGGTCATGCGAGCTATACGGAGGAGACAGGCTCGGATCTATGTCCATGAAAGGAAAAGGACACCAAAGTGGAAATATTAATAGCAATTGTGCCGGGTTTACTTTAATATAGAAAGTTGAGCAAATGATGAAATTAAAGGCATATAAATTGATATTTATATTTTATCTCCTATTTTATTTTTATAAATATATAATACGTGTATTTTTATGAAAATATGTGACTAATATTCAAATACACTTAATATAAATATATCAAATTAAACTGAAAAATAAAATAAAAAATTCAAAGTGCTAGCCATTTATGGCAACAGGTAATCAGGTCGGCAGAATTGCAATGAGATGAATAGAAAACAAGAAAATTTTCTGAGAGAGGAGTTCATGAGTACATCAAGAGTTAATTATTAATAAATTAAACTCCAAAGATGAACACAACTACGAGCTATCTGTTAGGTGAACGTAAATGTACAATTATAAGCATTTTTTTTATGTGAACTACAAAAAACTACAAATTATCAATACCAAACCCCATAAAATGGCACAGTTTTGCTTGAATTTTTAAAACGTGAACTATTTTGCATTAAAATAAAAACAATTTGATATGCTAAGCTTCAGGGGATTATAAAAAAATTTATAATCAATCATACCTTATCATGTGGGAAGTCAGGAGTTTGAACCTTAACAAACTCCTGATGTGCGTGTGTATAAAAAAAATAAATGAATAAAACAACCATACCCTCTTATGTAGGGATGATAGATTTAGACCAAATTCAAATTTATCCCGAATTATACCTAATTTGTAGAGATGTCAAAATTTCCCATACCCACAGGGAATTCCCCATGATGGGGCAGATTCTGGGAGAATTTTCTCCTCGAGGGGACGAGGATGGGTACAATTTAATCCCCGTTTGCTAAACAGAGGCGGGGACGGGGATCACAGTCCCCATCCCCATGAGCACCCATTACCCATTAATTTAATTTAATTAAGTATTTTAGTATTGGTATTAATGTTTATAATTTACAAATCCTCAATTAACTTTTTCTATTTTGTTTTTCCCAAGGTTGTTCGAAAGTAAAAATGGACTTTGAATGTTTCACAATACAAGAGGATGCAGATGATGATGTAAATATTTTTAAATTAATATCGAAATATATTTGGTTATTTGAATTATTTTTTCTTCTAATAAAATACATATATTTTTGTATGAGCCAATTTAAATGGAGAGCTCTTGGGAAGAGTCAAGCTAAATGGAGAGCTCTTTAGAGGAATTGACGAATTTTATGCTTTTTATAAAATTTATGTTTATGCATTATCTATCTTTTAATATTTTATTGTAAAATATAATTAAATATCGTGTGTTATGTACTTATGTTTGACAATCTTTTCATTTTGAAAGTAATTTACATTATTGAAAAAAATTAGTAAGATAATATTTTATTATAAAATATAATTAAATATTGTGTGTTATGTACTTATGTTTGGCCATCTTTTAATTTTGAAAGTAATTTACATTATTGAAAAAATTTAGTACTTTTTTTATTTCTATTTTTTTTTAAGAATTTGATAAATTAAAAATCCATTGGTACCCGTGGGTACCCATCTCCCTGGTGGGGAATGGGGACGAGGATGGGCGGCATTTTCACTTTGCGGGGGCAGGGCGGCTATCCCTGTGCCCACCCCGCCCCGTTGACACTCTTTGGGGATTATAAAAAATTTTATAATCAACCATACCCTCTTATGTGAGATGTCAGAAGTTCGAACAATAACAAACTTCTAATATGCGTGTGTATAAATAAATAAATAAAAAAAAAAACCATACCCTCTTATGTAGGGATGATAGGTTTAGACCAAATTCAAATTTATCCCAAATTATAATTTGGAGTGGGTTTTGAAATCTCAAAAATAGGCCTCAAAGTGGGTCTTCAATTTTGGTTTTCAAACTTAAATTCGACCGTTAAATTCTTGTTGTGTGTAATTTTTATTTATGTGATGCACATTATTAGATATGTGTATATTCTTATAAATTAAAATAGTTTAATATTATTAAATAATTTTTTCTTTCAATATATGTAAATTGAGATACATGTTTGAAATTTTTTTAATTTTTAAAAACTAAACATGCATCTATAAATTTATAAATGAGTAATTTTTTATTAGTATTTTTATATTTTTATATAAATATGATATTAAAAAATAAGAACCTAATGGTAAAAAAGTAAAAATAAAAAATAAAAAATGGAAAGATTCAACTATATAAATAAATAAAGAACCAGTGAGCCCAACAAATTATGCCCATTAAAGAATTAGTCAATATTAAATATCAGCTTTCAAAGTTAAAAGAGGACATCTAATCATTCTTTTACAAAAACTCTCGAGCTCTGACTATGCGCAAGCGTGTTCCAAGAGAAGAATCCCATTCTATTTTGCTAGTTTTTGAAGAGGATCCCTACTCCATTTTTGTGCAACATCATCTTATGTCGTCTATGGAATCTAGAGCTTGAAATTTCAACACCCCAATGAGGCTATAAGACAAGAATGCGAAGAGTGGCCGATCAAAGATGCCCTTGAAGTCAAGTGTAGAACTAGGATCCAATAATCAAAGCAAAAAAGAAAAAGAAAAAGCCAAATGAACTAACATGAAACCAAGGATCTAAACATGCTTTAAATTTAGATTTGGAAGAAGGAATACCTTGAATGCTCAAAATCCAAGGAAAATAGGAAGAACACTTCAACACCTTAAATCTATCTTCTAGTGGCGCAGTAGGTTCACGACAACTTTTGCCCAACCAAATCAACTCGAAATCGGCTGAAATTTGGACAAAAGATCACCAACACCTTAATGAACCTTCAGGAAAAAATTCAACCAAATCAAAAAATCGGAAGCCACTCCAAAAATGCCTCCAAGTTATTGCCTGAACAGAGAATCTCCAAAAAGCTACCGATCTAATTGTTTTGCCTCTAATGATAAAATCCACACACCAATGGACAACTCAATTCTCTCCAATGTTAGCTGAAAAAAAAAAAGGTGAGAAAAGAAAGGATGAAGGCCGATTTTGGAGGTAGGAGATGAAGAAAATGTGAAGCAACACATACAAAATTGGAGGGAAAGTGAAAATCTAACAATTAGATCTAAAATTGCTTGCGTATCACAAGTGATGGCCAGCCAAACACTCTATATCTATATATAGATGGAGGAAAGGCGTGATGCTTAGGTGGCATCACACCACACTTATGGTTGGCGCTACTTTCTTGCAAGTTGCATGTGAATTTAAGATGCATTTGAATTTCATGTGATGCTTAGGTGGCATCACACCACACTCATGGTCGGCGCTACTTGCTTGCCAACTTGCTTGCAAGTTTCATATGAATTTAAGATGCATTTGAATTTCATTTGGAATCTTCCTTTCATCTTATGAAATGTCATTCAAATAAATTCTGATGCACTCCAAATGAACTCTTTATTTGAATTTTTCCTCCAAAATTAATTCTTCATTTTAATTAAATTAAACACTTTAATTTAATTAATTAACTTTTGATTTAACTCTTAAGTCAATTAGCTTAACTCTTTAAGCTCGTAATTGTTAACTTAACTCCTTAAGTTAACTTGACCAATTGATAATCATGTGGAACCAATTAAATTAACTCCTTAATTTAATTGGTCTAATTTAACTCCTTAAATTATTTAGATCAATTTAACAATA
The DNA here is from genome assembly GCA_018894105.1 of Jacaranda mimosifolia. NCBI lineage: Eukaryota > Viridiplantae > Streptophyta > Magnoliopsida > Lamiales > Bignoniaceae > Jacaranda > Jacaranda mimosifolia. The sequence goes on from CM032121.1 coordinate 30,358,204, forward strand.
AAATTGATCAAGCCAAAATGACCAACAATTTAGTCAACTATCTCCTTCCTCAAAATCGGTCATGATGAAAATTTCTAACTCTTAGAAAAGTTCCCTTCATCAAGTAGGATTTTCAATTGGCTTTTGTGTGTGACTCATTAGGTTCTACTATACATTGGACATGGGCTCACAACTCTTGTGATTTTTAGAATATCAAATATTCACATTAGTCTAAACTTATTTAAACTAATAACCCAATTCAATTAATCTCATTAATTAAAGAGTACCCAATCTCCATGGTCGATGTCCAACCTCACATCCATGGAGCCCAACTAATTGGCCAAAATGAATGCTTTTGGAGAACCACTCTAGCTCTACTCTTACCATGCAAATACGATCATTTTCGTCTTCTATCTCTCGAAAGAGGCCAAGGGTAAGATATTTGTCTGCTCCCTAATAGCCTCGATGCTATATTTCTATTCCATTGTTTGATTTCCCTTTATGACCTCATCTTTGGAAAACTCCATTTCCAAATTGTCATACTACCTTGGGTAAGGATTTCGTGGAATCGATCATTATAGAACACATAGGAGATGGACTCGCCCTTCACAATGATAAAGAGTCGAATCTCATCTTAGATCTCACAAACCTCTAGGTCTAAGTAGCTCATACCCAATCTCAACCTAAAAGACTCGCTAAGTGATCAAGGAATAGTCAAAGCAAAATGACCTAAACACAAGGTTACCATGGATCCTCAGGTCAAAAGATTAATAATATACACTAGGATAAGCTGGAAAACTTGCCGCTATAGTTTTCTAGTGGATTCTCCAAGAGGGCCTTCAGTGAACTTGTTCTTTAGCAAACACCCACTAATATACACCCATGTCTCACATGGATTGCTCATGAAATGGAGCAATATCCAACCCTTGGATTTATGAATCGTTAGCACAAGTCTATCACGATTGTGTAAGATTTGTTTCATGATCACCACCCAGTGCATGACCAAGTCCCATAGTCATGTGTGATCGAAGGGCTTCAACCAAATGCTAGTGAAGTAATATAAGCATAAGATGAAAATGACCATGTAAAATGAATATCATTCAATTAAGACTGTATCACAAGTGAAATAGTTTTCATACCAATTTCATTGGCTGCAAGGTACTATTCCTACAATCCTAGCTGGTAGCGACTAATTAAGCATACGATGTGCTTTTGATGCCAAACATCCTACTAGGACCATTTAACTTACTCATTGGACAACTGAGATTACAGGACCTTGGGGCCACTAATGTCAGATATTCCTCCCAGCTAGAATTCTATAGTCGGAGAGAAAAGCTAACAAAGATGGCTTTGGAGCCAACGATGGAGACTGTCTTAACTGACCTACTAAAGAACATCAAGCTTAGAGCAATTTTGGACTTAAATTTTGAGAAGAAGCTGGTGTGCTTCTTGAAGGAGAATCATGATGTCTTTGAGTGGAGTGTGATAGACTTGTGGGAATCTCCTTAGATATGATCATGAATAACTTTAGAGTCAATCTAAATGTACGACCAGTGAAGCAAACAAGGAGAAACTTCAGAGCAAAATGGGATCAAATAATCAAATAGGAGTTGGACAAGCTACTCAAAGCTAAGTACATATAACCAATCTAATACCTTAAGTAGCTAGCCAACATGTTATTGGTGCCCAAGCAAATTAAAAATGGAGGATGCGCATTAACTTTATGGATGTAAACAAAGCTTGTTCTAAGGATCCATTCTCGTTCCCTCGGATAGATGCATTGGTGGATTTAAAGGCAGAGTATAAGATACTGAGCTTCTTGGATGCATGCCTACTAAGGATACAAACAAATCCGCCTGGCCCTAGAAAACGAAGAGAAGATAAGCTTCATAACTGCACAGGGATATACTGCTACTACGTAATGCCCTTCAGGGCTCAAGAACACTAGCACTACTTACTAGAAACTGGTGAGCCACATGTTTGAGGACATAATCAGGAGAAATATTGAATTGTACATATATAGATAATGGTCAAGAGCCACAAGTAGAGTGACCACCTTTACGATCTAGGAGATTGCTTTTCCTTCTTGAGGATGTCTAATATGTGGCTTATCCCATCAAAATGCGCCTTCTCGTGCATGGAGGAAAGTTCTTAGGTTAAGTTGTTTCACGGCATAAAACACAGGCTAACCTCAATAAGATAAAAATAGTACTCCAAATGCTATCTCTGCAAGCCATCAAAGAAGTACAAATGCTAGCTAGATGTCTAGTTGTTCTGAATCGCTTTATCTCCTAGTCTATTGAGAAGAGATTGCTCTTTTTCAAAATCCGAAGAGCTTTAAATGGATTGAGAAGACCAGGCCCCACTACTAAGGAGCTAAGGACGAAAGAACCATTATACTTGTATTTAGTCACTACTCTAGCGCTGCTTTGGTATGAAAGCAGAAAAGGGAACATCGACCAGTTTATTACATCAGTCGACTCCTACAAGGCTTAGAAATAAGATACACCCCCATCGAGAAGTTAGCTCTTACCATAGTAAATGTTGCTAGAAAGTTCTGACATTTTTTCCAAGCTATCAAATCATAGTAATCACCAACTACCAATTGAAGAGGATATTAAGCAGTCTAGAGGCTTCTGAAATGATGGTCAAAATGGAATCAAGCATCAACCCTTACTGGCCATAAAGCCCAAGTCCTGGCTCATTTTATGCCTGAAGGCATGAGTGAAAATACAGAAAGGTTTCTCTATGCTTAAACCTCATACATAGATGGATCCTTCACCAATTCCGAAAGTCTTAGTGGGTCCTCAAAGAGACAAATTTGAGTATGCTATGAGATTCAATTTCCCAACCTCCGACAATCAATTTGAATACAAAATATTGATCAATGGAATGAAGTTGACCATTACAACCGATCGCAATAACTACAAGCCCACAATAATTCCCAATTAATAGTATACTAAGTTGCAGACCACTATGAAGCTAAAGAATAGAGTATAGCTAAGTACCTCAGTTGAGTGAAAATAATCAGCCAAATGTTCAAGAACTTCACTCTAACACAAATTCCACAAGAGGAAAACCTACACGTAAATCAACTAGACAAGGTAGCCAACACCTTGGTAGCGGTGACGAATAGATAAATTACATTCTTGGCTTAGATTCTTTGAACCAAAAAGTTTGAAAAGTGCAACTCAACAATTCCTTAAGGTAATGGACATTAGAGATAACATTACGATATTGACGACTTATATTGTAAAGTACCTCCAAGATGGCATCCTTCTCAGTGACCCAGAAAAGGCAAGCGTGTGAAAGTGATTGCAGCAAGATTTACACTGTTGGATGGAGACTTACACAAATGTGCTTTCTTCTAACCTTATTTGAAATATCTAACTTTAAGAAGAGTAAAATACATAATGGAAGAGATCTATGAAGGCCACTGCAGAAATCATTCAGTAGCAAGATCCTTGGTAGCCAAAACCCTCAGACAAGGGTACTTTTGGTCAATTGTAAGACCCTAACTCATTGGATGTACACTAGCGCAGCGAGTTAGCGAGATAGTGTGCAAAGATGCTGGCTTGGTGCGACAATTTATTGGCAAGGACTTGGTTCGGACAAAAGTTAGGCAACAGGAATAGGCAGGACCAATCGCATGTCATGTGCTATCGTGTGGGCAAAATTGACTGGAAGGATAGACAAAGACCCTAACAGTGTGTGCACGGGGCTAGGCTACGCTCACACATGCATGATACTTGAACAACAGCCTAGGAACTGAGATTTAGCGCTCGAGATGGTTAATGAGATTTAGCACGCAAGCTTGGTATTGCGTTCATAGATGAGGCAAGGTTGGCGTGAAGCTTGGTGCGCACAGCAGTAACAAGAGACAGACTAGCGCATAGCCGAGTGCTTGCACGGACGGTTGGCAGACAGTTGGGCCCACATGGGTGATTTGGTGGGATTGCTTGGCGGACGGTTAACAGGGTGAGTTGACTTTAGCTTGTTGACAAATTGTTTTGGTCTTAGAAAAGACAAGGTGATTATGTTCGAAAAACTGCAGGGACACTTGGCACAAGAACCTGTTCCTTGGTGGAAATCTACAGGCATAACACTTGGTGGCCTTTTAGCTAATTCCTACCACTTCTTGGCTTTTAGTTGGTTAGATCCTAGTAGATGGGGGGATGTTCGTTGCACTGGATTATTGTAATATGTATAATAGCCATTGATCTCACAAGTTTTACACAATAAGAGATAGAAGTTGCATATAGTTTGTGCAGACATTTTGTGTGTGAAAGTATGGTAAGATCCTTGTACTTAAGGTTTGGATAATCAATACAAATGTTGGGAATAGTTTCCTATAAATAGTATTGCCTTGTTTATTTTCACTGCACATTTACTTGATGCTGCCTTTACACATTTTTATTCAACAAATTCTAAGCAAAATGAATAGAAGGTTAAGTGCCTTAGAAAGGCTGACTAGTTCCTTGGTAGGGTTAGGCTGCACATGGGCAGCAAACTTTGGTAGATTGTTTCATGCCAAAAATGTCCATGTGACAATTGGTATTAGAGCCCGATTTTAGGGTATTTTGAGAGAATTAACATGAATTGTGTTTTGTGCAGAAAAATTAACAAGATTACGAACTAAATGCGTGAGAGTATCACTGATTTGGAAACAATGATGCTAGGGTTGAGAATTTGCATGGACAATTATGAGAGGTACAAAGGCTAACACTTCTAATACAAATCTAAGAGTTATAACAGACGATTAAGGTTTTGCAAACGACTGTCAATGGTTTGCTAGAATTCATTGAGCGACGAGTTGTTTATATAGCTATAGATGGTGGCACATTGACAGACGTTGTTAACCTTTAATTGAAAGTGGTTAACACAAAGTTAGTCATGTGAAAGCTGAAATTAGGCCTGAAATTGAAAAAAAACGATACAAACTATGGGAAGGCTGTGAACAAAACAAGACTGTGAACAGCACAACCAGTGTTGACTAGAATATGGCAGTTGGTATGGGTAATGCAAGTTGATGGTTGTTCGTTTAGATGATTTTGATATGATTCTTGGTAGTAATTTCCTAATTGATGCTAAAGCCGTTGTGATCCCTTACTTGAGCAAATTGTTGGTGCTTGATGAGAAGCAACCATATTTTGTACCAATTGAGTGGGACAACAAGAAAGATAGAAAGTAGCCAGCTGATAAGATAGATGGAATTGGACTGATGCGTGCTAAAAGAGCTGGTACATCGACATCGGGTAATGAAGGTAGCATTTGCTAAAAAAACAACAAAGGTTGGCCTCCTTTGTCATACGAAGCAAAGTTGAAAGTTGTTGGATAGTGAAGTTTGAAACCAGTCTAGACCTAGTTAACTGTAGGCATTGGCCGGGAAAAGTGTTTGGCAGATTTTGCATAAGCCCAAACCCATGTTAGCTGGAGAGGCATGAATAGGTAACATATAGTAGCACTTAATCTTTATGACGTACTGATGCCGTTTGTTTTGAATATTTAGAGAATAAGCAAATTTAGACACTTGGTTTGTGAAAACAAGTAGGGGTATTTCATACTAACTCTTATGAGGATGTCACAATCTTCAAGCTGGGGTGGTTGTAAAACCTCGACTCACTGGATGCACACTGGCGCAATCGAATGGTGAGAAAGTGCACAAAGATGCTGGCTTGGTATAGCATAACTTGTTGGCAAGGACTTTGTTTAAACAAAACTTAGGCAACTGGCGTAGACAGGACTATTCCGCATGATGTGTACTATCTTGTGGGCAAAATTGATGGAAAGGATGGATAAGGACCTAAACGATATGTACGGGTGGCTGGGCTGCGTATCAACATACGCGACACTTAAAACGGGCATGCGAAAACTGAGATTTAGCGCTTTAGATGGTTACCGGGATTTGGTGTGCAGGCTTGGCAGCACATGCACATGAGGCAAAGCTAGGGCGAAGCTTAGCATGAACAACGGTAATGGGAGACAGAATAGCACACAGCTAAGCGCTTGCATGGACGACTAGCAGATAGTTGGCACCTACATAAGCGACATTTGGTGGGATTACTTGACGGATGGTTAATAGGGTCGGTTAACTTTGGCTTGTTGGCAAGCGATTTTGGTCTGGACAAGACAAAGCAGTTATGTTCAAAAAATTGCTTGGACCCTAAGCACAATAACCTCCTCCTTAGTGGAAAACTACCGACAGAACACTTGGCAGCTTGTTAGCTAATTCCTATTACTTGTTGGCTTCTAGTTGGTTAGATCCTAGCAGCTGGGAAATGTCTATTGCACTAGATTATTCTAATGTGTATAATAGCTATTGATCTCACAAGTCTTTCACAACAAGAGATAGATATTGCATATAGTTTGTGCAGACATTTTGAGTGTGAAGCTATGGCAAGATCCTTGTACTTGAGTTTGGATAATCAATACAAATGTTAGGAATGGCCCTGTAAATATTGTCGCCTTGTCTAATATCTATTGAATATTTACTTAATGTTGCCTTTACGCATTTTTTATCCAACAAACTCTGAACAAAATGGGCAACAAACTTTGATAGATTGGTTAATACTAAAACCGCCCATGTGACACCAACTATGCTAAAAGATGCTCGAGACTTATCAAAAAGCTACAAGCTTTGCTTAGAAACCACCAGCCTCAATCATTAACTTGGTGTGCTCCGCGACTTCTTGGTAATCCATGCCACTTTGCTCAATGGAGAATGGATATGGTGGGGCCTTTCTCCCAATGCACTGGCCAATGCAAGTTCATCATAATCACAGAAGACTAGTTCTTTGAGTGTATGAAAATTGGCTTTGTGCACATATCGGAGAAAGAAGCCATAAAATTCCTCTAAAGAAACATCCTGTGCGGGTTTAGGATCCCCATAAGTATTGGTTTTAGACCACAGGAGCCAAACTCAAAGACAAGAGCCAGGAGCTCTTCGTTAAACAATTCTTCACATCCATAAACAACTCACGAGCTAACGGACAAGTGGAGGTTACAAACAAAACTATATTCCAACATTTGAAGATGTAGCTAGGAGATACCGAAGGAACCTGGGGAGATGAACTCCCCTCCATACTATGGGCATATCGAACCACTCCCAGGGTGTCCACTAGAGAATCACCATTTAACCTCTTATATGGACTAAAGCTATTACCCCTCCAAAGTTGGAGGATAAAGAATTACGACAACCTTCAAAATATGAAGGAGCTATGGACAATCCTTGACCTGCTTCATGAAATAAGAGAAACAATTCATGTTCAATCAAAGATTTACAAGGGTAGAATGGCAAAGCATACAACACTAAGATATGCCCAAGAAGCTTCCAAGGTGGAAATTGAGTAATGAGGAAAGCAGAAGCTTCGGGTCCCTTTAGCAAATTAGAATTGAGTGGGAAGGACGTTACAAAGTAGTAGAGATAGCCAATCCTAGTGCTTACAAATTATAGAAGCTAGAAGGAAGAAAAGTACCCAGAACTTGGAATGTCTCCAACTTTAGGAGATTCTACGCATGAAATGCAAAGAGCTCTTGTGCCTATACTTATTTTGTTAGTTTTCTAGAATGAGTTTTCTATCTAATTGTTGATTTTGTTTCTAGTCGCTTAGAATCTTTTTCACTTTTGTTATGAATAAAAGATCATCATAACATGAGGAATAACATTTATTTGTTTTGACTATTTTGATGAAAACATTGTGACATTTTGTTACAACTGTGTTTGCTCTTTTACTACATAATTACAAGTTTTAGTGATGCTTCATTCGTGGTAAAACTCAAGAGATACATACAAAGAAAAAAAAACAAATAATTGGAAGCATATAACCTCAACTAAAAATGAAAATATCAATGACAACAACATAGACAATTGACGAGTGTGTTACATTAGCACCACTGCAAAGGGGCACATGGTAAACGACATCAATACCACTATAAGAGCCCCAAGGGAATGCGTGGCAAGAGACTGCTATAAGACAACCCCCAAGGGGGCACGCAACATAAATACCATTATAAGACCCCCAAAGGAGCGGGTGAAAAACTCAAAAAGACCACTATAAAACCCTCAAGGAGTGTGTAGCAAACTCAAAAAGACCACCATAAGACCCTCAATAGGGTATGTGGCAAAAGACAAAAGCCTACCATAAGATCTTCGAAGGGGCACGAAGCGATTGAAGATGACCAAGGGAGCGTGCAATGATTGAGGACGACCAAGGGGGCGCACAGTGATCAAGGATGCTGTAAGACACCTAAGGTGGCATGCAGTTGCAACAATTATCTCAACACATATAAGGGAGACAAGCAACAACAGCATCAAAATAAAATTGCTAAAGGGGTACGAATTGCCAGCAACACATGAGGCCCCCAAAGGAGCGCAATCGTCAACTCTACACTAAGACCTCTAGGAGCAGCATACTGCGGGTGACAACATAGTAATAAGACAGTCTTAGGATGGCTTCAAAGGAGCCAAATAAAAAAAATAAAATAAACTAACGAGAGGAAACTAAGTCTTTCTCAAACTCCCTCTAAGAGGATGCTCAACTATTCCTTACTACAGTAAAGTCCTGAGAATAAGACAAAACAACAAAAGAGTGTGTAACAGAACAGCATGTAAATAGCCGGCAATACCAAGGAGGAACATAGAGGATAAAACCATCTAAATGACTAAGTATGATAAAGAGTGCAAAACTGCTCTAATATGCATGACAAAATGCAAAAAGCTTGACAATACCAAAAGGTGTAAACATAAATTGACAATTGGCCTACACTTAACTATTGGAAAGAAAATCAACAAACAATAAGAAGAAAAAAAATGAAAGAAAGAAAGAAACTAAGTCCTTGCCCAATTCTTACTCAATCCCCTTGTGGAGTTACAACAATTGAATCCTCCACAATAACCCCATGACCTACTTCTAGCAAGTGCATAGAAATTATGTCTACCAAAGGACCCCCGAAAGGGGTCCCAACGATCACATATGCTATAAAACCCCTAAAAGGGACTTATATTAAGATACATTAGCAGTAAGAACCAAAATACACCTCGCAACAAGATCTTAAGTCTGTAAAAGGAGCAACTTAGTTCTGTAAAGAGGACCTAATGGATTTCGAAGCATGTATACGAAAAAGTTCTAAGTCATTTGCTAAGCATAAAATTTCTCCTAGAAGATTTTGAATAGTCTTCAGGGCATGAAACTTCGCCAAAAAATTCTAAAGCTTTGTTCAGTTGCATTTTGGGGAAATATTTCCCAACTCCCAAAACAATCCCAAAAAATATTCACATTCTCCAATCATTTTCCCAAAATACAAAAAATTTATACCAAAAAAACCCTCAGAATTCAATCTCAAAAAAATCATATACACTACCCTACCCTACATAACACTCAAGTATATATATATACACACCATCAAATATATATATATATACACACATTGCATAAAAAAATAATTTATTCCTACAAATCCAACAAAAAAGTAACTGATTTGACATCTACAGTAAAATTTGTCCCTCCACCAAAACATTAACAAACAAACAACTCATTCTCAATCCATTTTCCTTATTTACCCAAAACATAAACAAACAACTGACACTTTTTTCACGTTTTCTCCCAAAAACTCATTCTCCCAAATTTTTTTCTAGAAAATGCCCAAAACACAAGTGAACAAGCCCTAAGGTATCTAGAAAGCACGATACTCTATCAAAGATTCCAAACAACTCGTAAAGCATTGCTCAGAGAACCACACCCAAGCAAGCAACCATTTCAAAATAGACATCAAGTGCCAAAGAGATGGCTTTACAGACACCTACTTTAGCATTGACCAATGGCCCTTCAAAGCAAGGTTGCTTACTTTACAAACTACTTCATCCCAGAAAACCTCAAGATAATCAACTATTTCGCACATATGTTTATTGATCATCTTCCCATCCGAAAGCAATAAGAAAAAACAAAAATGGATAGAAAAGAAGAAGAAGACACAGGTCAAAGTTCAATGCTTGTAAGGCACCCAAGGCCTCAAGCGCCAGGCGCCCAAGTGCCCCCAAAAGAGAATTTTAAATTTTTTATTTATAATTAACTTAATTAATTCATTATTAATCCATTAGTTTATTAAAATTAACTAAAATTTAATTAATAACATAAAATAACAATTATCCCATATCTTCAATATGAAAATAGAAAATTTCAAGTTGAAAGTATGGGATTTGATGATTTGGAAAACTAAGATTCTAAAAGTAAAAACTAAAAAATAAATAAAAATGCATAAATAAATAAACAAACAAATAAATAAATAAGAAAAGGGCCTATGAGCCCAACAAATTAAGCCCATCAAGATTGGCACCTAAACTCAAGTGAGTTGAAGCCTGCTAAGGAGTTAATCACTATAAATATCAATTTTCTAAAGCCAAAAAATGGGACCTCTAATTATTTTTTACAAAAAATCCCAAGTTCTAACTATATGCAAGTGCATTACAGGAGTAAAAGCCCCTTATATTCTATTGATTTCAAAAAGGATCAAGAATCCATTTTTGTGCAGCATCAACAAGTTAAGTTGATATTAATTTAAAAAAAAAATACATTTTTGATATTTTTAAAATTGTAAGGAGATTTAATGGGTCCAATCGACAAGGTCTAAAATGTGAAGTGGTCAATTGGTTCAATGTCATTATTTTTACATTTATATATGTGAAGTTTTGGGGTTGAACTCTGGCAAACTCTGGTGTGTATATATGTATACATATTAAAAATAAATAAAAAAACCAACAAGGTCTTACATTTTTGGTAGATTGGATCTCGGGCCATGAAATTTTTTCATGATTGGATTAGAACTTTGGCAATTCAACCCCAAAACCTATCCATTGTCACATTTACTCATATCAAAGGGCAGGGTAATATTCCACTTAAGCCCAAAAAGTAGGCCTCTAAATGGGTAGAGTATCACCCTACCTACACCCATACCCTAAAATACCCAAAAAGATGAGACCCTAAGGCTGTGTTTGCTTGTCAGAAATTTCTCACAAGTAAGCCCTCAAAAACGTGTTTTTAAAGTAAAGGTGTGGTTGTTTGTGGGAAAAAAATAACATTCCACATAATTGTTGCCCCCCTTCATGTGCTGTCCTATCTCACCTCTCTCTCCCTCGGCATCTGAGAAATGAGAAAAAAAGAAGAGGGCTCTCTCACTGCTCTCTCTTCTCGCTTCTCCCCTTCACTCCAAAAAATTCTAAAAAAATAGGGCCCTCTCTCATGCTCTCATCTCGCCTCAATTCCAGTCTCTGAAATTTTTTTCTGACCGATAAAAAGTGGAGAAATTTTGTGGGCTCCCTCTATCTCTTCTCAGTGCGATTCTTCTCGACCTCACCTACCCTCTGTGATGTCTTCATTTTCCTCTGAAAAGTTGGAATTAAATGGCAGATTAAGAGAGATTCTCTAAGAAAAGGGGCGAAAATATGGGGAAAATCTTGAAATAGGATTGAGAGGGCTTGTCACTCTCACTGTTAATTGCACAAAATAGGGTCTAGGGCTTGACTCATACAGTATTTTGTTTGTCCATTTACGTCGGTCGTTTATGTATATACATACACCATGGGTCACACACACACCCCTTCACCACATCGCACACACACGACATTCCATCGACTGTTTGTATAGTTCGATGGCATCCTCTATCGCCTCATCCAAAAGCTTCTGATCTGCCCCTCCCCTGAAACGCTTGAAGGTATTTCGTTGGTCTTCTGTTGATTTTGTTCTGAAATTTGGTTGCCTATGGTTTTGGATTAGAGAGATAGACTCATTGAACTTGACCTATATTTTCTGTTTTCGTGTTGATTTATGTTGAGGAATATTGATTTATTATACTATGAGGAATCACAGCCTAATTTAAATTAGTGTTTATTTATTTTCGATTTTCAGTTGATTTATGTGCAGGAATTTTTTTCAATTCTCACCTATGCAAGCAAAGCCTATGTGAATTACATACAAACAGTAGGCCTTCTTTTGGGCAGAAGTTGTTTTACTGACTTATTGTTGGTTTTTTTTTTAGAAGAAATACGCTTAGACTGGTTTTGTGTTAAAGGGCTTGAACATGGTGGTCTGATATGTTGCTTCTGTCCGTCCCTCTATGTTCATGTTTGGAAACTTTAGATTTCAGTTAGCTATGTGAACGGTCCTGGTTAAATGAAAGACAAATTTCTTGCAATTTATGTATGTGAAAGTTGGTGTGATTGGGTATTTGATTAGAGTGTTATGGGCATTGACTTAGCTAATCCTATTAATATTTCTGAATCTTTGTTTTCTATTGGCAATGGTTCTATGTGTGTGCATAAGGGGTGGAAGTTTGCTGTTATAGACTTACGGAATTGTTTTCACCATTCTTGGAGTAATATATAGTATATTGGTTATGTGTTTGTGTATATGGGGGGGAAAAACTTGGGCATAGACTTGGGTATTTGTTTACAACAGTTCTGCGGGTGTGTGTGTGTGTATACGGGAGATTGAGTTTTCTTATCGATTTATGTACCTAGGTGAATGAGCCTATACATGTTATTCCATTATATGAGGGAAACTTTATGTCGATATGTATATGGGATGAAAAATGAGAATCATTGAACTGTATGGTTTGAGGTACACTTGTTTAGCATATCAGATGTTGATGGCATGAAGTTTCTGCATGTTGTGGGAAATTGGGATCTTTCTTGTCTATTCCATTGTATTGGGCAGGGAAAGAGGGGCTGTTGGCATTTTCAATGTTATGAGTATCGATTTTTTGCTTTATACCACATGATATATTATTAGATCTGTGTACTTAAATCATTTGGTTTGAGGTTTTATGTTAAAAGATTAGCAAAACTGAGCAACTATTTTTTCTTTTGACATTGCAATTTATGAACTATGACATCCCATGTGGACTTGATCTGAGAGATTCTGATATGCTATGCCTTTTGCAATCATGTATTTGTTCATTTTAAGGTATGTAGACCATAACAAGTACATTCTTCTTTTATATTTGTTAATGTTCATACTTTTATCCGTGAAATGTTATATGCGGCTTATAAATTATTTTATCATTTTCCTTTCTTGTATGTTAACTAGCTTTGCTTGTATGTTCCGATTCTTAGGTGTACCATATTTAAGTTGTTGTTATGTTATTTTTTATTTTTATTTTTATTTTTTTTTGAAAAAAAATTTTAGTTGTATATTGGTGGCAAATTGGATCTAGTTAGTATATATTATGTGTCTAGTTTAATTTAATTATTTTCTCGGCCATGAGCGGGGAAGTAAGTCATTCCCCCATGGTCACCTTTAGGACATACGTGCAGATTAGGGGATAATGATTCTTTTTGGCCTGATTCTTGTAGATATGTCTTGGTTGATAGATCTATAGTATGAGGCTTCCTAGTTTGTACCCCATGTGATTGGGTATATTGGTTATTGTTTTATCTGGTTTGCATTTCATTCATGTCTTTGCACTGTTACACGGTCACGTTTGCATTCGGTCCTTAGCTATGTATTGCATTAGGTTAGTGCATATTGTGCATTGTTGGCTACAAATTATAATTGTAGTCAACCTAAGTGGGGGTGACAAATATTAATATCGATTTGAGTTTTATCATAAATGGACACAACTATATATTTGTGTTCCACTATAACCAAAATCGGACATTTAAAAATATACTGTGATAAATAATTTTAAACACTATCTTGGACAAGTAGATGTTACATGTAAGCTTAATCAGACCGGATTTGTAATATTTTACTTTTTTTATCGTAAATGCCTGCTAAGGAGAAAATTGTAGTGTATGATATTGATTGAAATTTAACAAGGCAATATGTTTAAAGATTTGTACATTTCAATAATATGATTGCAATTTAAAATGGTATGGAGTAAAATAAATATATATTGTTTTTCAACAGAATGATATATGCATACTTTAACTGTATCACATAATTTTTAGAAACTTGATTTGTTCTTAAACAATATCATCATAAATTTCTTTCAAATAAAAATATTAATAAATGTAGTGCAACAATTTATTGCACTAAAAAGTCACCAACTCGGATAGTGGAATGTAATATATATATATATATATATTATAGTAGTTTAACTTATTGTATTGTATTTAATATGTATAAAGAAATAATAAATTATTTTATGACTCTTTAAAAATCAAATAAATATATTACTATCTTCAACACACTTCAAGAATATTTAGTATATATGTAATATTGAAAATAGTTTGTAAATTAGTATTATATGTGTAATATTTAATATATTACAATATACTTGATATATATTCAATAAAAGTACATGAACATGTAATAACTATCAATTAATAATTTAGCGACAATTTTACTATGGATAATTCAAACTATTGTAAATAAATTGATTTATTTAATATATATATATACCTACATATATACATTTATTATTTTCTTAAGTGAGTCGAACTTCCATACATGTTAATATTTAATATATTACAATATACTTGATATATATTTAATAAAAGTCCATGAACATGTAATAACTATCAATTAATAATTCAACGACAATTTTACTGTGGATAATTCAAACTATTGTAAATAAATTGATTTATTTAATATATATATATATATGTATTTATACCTACATATATACATTTATTATTTTCTTAAGTGAGTTGAACTTCCATACATGTTAATATTTAATATATTACAATATGCTTGATATATATTTAATAAAAGTACATGAACATGTAATAACTATCAATTAATAATTTAACGACAATTTTATTGTGGATAATTCAAACTATTGTAAATAATTGATTTATTTAATATATATATATATACCTACATATATACATTTATTATTTTCTTAAGTGAGTCGAACTTCCATACATGTTAATATTTAATATATTACAATATACTTTATATATATTTAATAAAAGTCCATGAACATGTAATAACTATCAATTAATAATTCAACGACAATTTTAATGTGGATAATTCAAACTATTGTAAATAAATTGATTTATTTAATATATACATATATATATATGTATTTATACCTACATATATACATTTATTATTTTCTTAAGTGAGCTGAACTTCCATACATGTTAATATTTAATATATTACAATATGCTTTATATATATTTAATAAAAGTCCATGAACATGTAATAACAATCAATTAATAATTTAACGACAATTTTATTGTGGATAATTCAAACTATTGTAAATAAATTGATTTATTTAAATATATATATATACCTACATATATACATTTATTATTTTCTTAAGTGAGTCGAACTTCCATACATGTTAATATTTAATATATTACAATATACTTGATATATATTTAAGAAAAGTCCATGAACATGTAATAACTATCAATTAATAATTTAGCAACAATTTTATTGTGGATAATTCAAACTATTGTAAATAAATTGATTTATTTAATATATATATATATATACCTACATATATACATTTATTATTTTCTTAAGTGAGTCGAACTTCCATATATGTTAATATTTAATGAACTCTTTTTTTGCCATATAAATATTTAATGGTGTTATGTGTATGGTTAAATATATTGAATATGTTGTTTAATAATGAAAATGTGAATAAAAATTTAAAAAGCATTAATAAATTATTACAAATTTATGAAGATGAAGATGTCGGTTAGAATTACATATATTAAACAAATATTTAAAATATATCTAATTTCTAATTTTGAGTAATTATTTAATGTACATTAAATATGTAACATTTACCATTTATGAACTATTCATTGTATGTGAAATCTATTAACAAATAATTAATATTTATGTAACATTAAATATGTGAATAAATATTTCATGTACATACATATATATAATTAATATACATGAAGAATACATATTTAAACTAGCCGACCAAATTATTAAAAAAAATTAAATGAGCACGTTAGTACTATGTAGTACTTAATACAAATGTAATATATATTAGTAAGAATAAATATAGTAATAAAATAAATTTTATTTGCATATTCAAATTTAATTTACGTCACTTGTTTACGTACACAACCATTGTAACATAATTAGTATCAAACATGCGTGAAAAAAAATAGAAATATGATTAGACAATGGAGGTTAATATGTCACCACAATAGGACATTATTACGTTATATGCTATAAAGTCTATTTTTTTTGTCAAATGTCATATGGTTCACTGTTATGTCATGATTTGTTTATTAATGTCTTACCATGGTAGTGCTGTTTGTACTTCATCATATTATTTAAATACAATATTAGTGAATTGCCGCAGTAGTTTTCATTTTCCCATTGCTTGCAACTACAACAAAGAATATCTCCTTGCACTTAAATGGAATCAAGTTCACAGCGTAGTCAACATAGCCATGATGACGATGTTGTGTGGACTAGGCAAAATGAAACGATCTTTATCATGCTTATGTATGATGAAGTGTTAAAGGGTGGAGTGTATGGAGCGAAATTCATCCCTTCCCAATGGATTAACATGATGGTAAAGATGGAAATGGCGTGCCAAGGGTACACATATTAAGTCAGGCAATTGCAAGGAAATATTCAGATGTTGAAAGAGAAGTGGAAAAGGCACCACACATTACTTACTGCGAGTATGAGCTTTGGGTGGGACAACGAGAACATGGTCCCGAGGCCTCATAGGAGTGTTGGGCGCGGTGGATAGCGGTATGTGTGTTTGTTTGCATATATTTCACCACTGCTCGAAGAGATTATTCATACACTTTTAACTTAACATCACCATCACTAAACTTTCTCTTCAAATGTAGGCTCATCCTAGAGACGCATCGCTTCGATCAAAGCCATTGTGCCACTACAGAGAACTTACAACTATTTATGCACCCACTAATACCACAGGTTGGATGGCGACGGCGTCAACCCAAGGCATATTGCCTCGGGGTGAACGACACGACCGAGAGGATAACTATGTAGGGGCGGTTCAGAGGCCGCCTTAGACATAGGAGATGATTTTGATGACACCGGATATTCATCACCTCTGATGTCCCAAGTCCCCCGCCCTTGTTCTAGGCCGACTTCCTCCACCTCTATGTCCTCGCATCGAAAAAATGGTCACGATCCGGCGGTTATATCTGCCATGCACTATTTCACTCGAGCTAATGAAGCCATTGCCTCACAGAGTGATCCCACCTCTGTGACAATAGTAGAGATGTTTGTTCAAAAATTGATCGAGGTTCCCGACCTGCCTGATGACTTATTCTATACGGCCCTAACGAAATTGGAGGATCCTACCTGTCATGGGATTTTTCTTGCCCTTCCCCTCGACCGTAGGCGTGGTTACTTGGAGAAGCTTCCGTGATTGTCTGTCTGCCTACGTTATATGCCCATATGTTATACTATTATCATGTTTATCTGCACGAATTTACAATTTTGATGGTTTTTTTTAATTGTTATGATATAATTTTTATTTATTCGTGTTTTACTATGTACGTATTCGTTTTATCCATAATATCATCCGTCTTTAATTAGTTTGCTTACCTTTTTTTGAGTAACAATAATTATCTACTTGCCTCGATAGACATTGTAAAATATTTCATTGGATTTCCTAAAAATTTGGTAGGAATGGATGGCGAAAACATTGGAGCTGTACCTAGTGACGTAGTGGACGATGTAGTTGACGATATGTTCGATGATGTGTATAATGAAAACACTAGCGATGCTTGAAGAAATCTAAACCGTTCATTCGGGGGATTTCTATACTTGTACTAGGCGTCTCCCCGCTCATTTGCAAACCAATTGAGAATACCATTCAGGTATTCACGGTATCGAGGCATGGATTGGTTGACTGAGTTGTTCTAGGGGCACGAATGTCAATTCTTTGAACAATTGAAGATGAGTAAACATACATTTCGTACCCTCTGTGGTAAGATAAAAGATCGTGGCCTAATTGTTGAACACCAATGTAGTCGGCTCGTGGTTGAAGAGAGTATTGCTGTATTTATTCAAACGATTGCCATGCACCACCACCACAGAAATAGTACCGAGAGATTTCAACATTCCACTGCAACTATATCACGCCATGTGAAGCTTGTGTGTGATGCGCTACATCACGCCACTGTAATTCAGTGTCGGACTACATACGACACAACACAAACTTGTATCCATACTTTAAGGTGCGCACGCACTTGTTTCGTAATGTTGCATGTTAACTATATAGTTATGTGATTTCTTCTACCTTATTTGCCAATAGGATTGCATGGGGGCAATTGACGGCACCATTGTACCGGCATGGGTGCCCGCAAATGAACACGGTGCATGCTGATGTAGAAAGGCTTTTGTTGCACAAAATGTCATGGCAGCGTGTAATTTCAACCTTATGTTCACATTTGTCTTTGCCGGTTGGGAAGGTAGCGCCAATGGCTCTCGAGTTTTCCTTGATACACTTTCCACCCCAGAGTACAATTTTCCTTGGCCTCCTGCAGGTGATTTTACATTGTCTACTTTGGACCGGATAGTTAGTATATCTTATATTATTCATGTAGGTAAATACTACATGGTAGATTTCGGATACACGAACTTCCCTGGTTTCATGTCACCATTTAGGGGTGAATGCTATCATATTCTCGAATGATCTGGGGCAAATCGTGGACCTCGTACATTGAGAGAAATGTTCAATTGCCGACACGCCACGGTGAGGAACCATATCGAGCAATGATTTGGCATTTTGAAGAAGCGATTCCCAATTGTCCGAGGATGATGCCCAACTACCTATGTCCACGCAATCTGAAATTATCCTCGTTTGTTGCGTCCTGCACAACTTTGTGCGTATACACAATGTACAGGATGATATCTTTGATGAGTACACTGACCCGGACTACATAGATGAGGATGCCCAAGCATCCGCACAAGAACAAGCGAGAATTGTTGATATGTCTCCGAAAGCCAATTTGAGAGCAAAATGTGCTGCGTGACTCTATCGCCCAACAGATATGGAATGATTCTAGATGCGCTTGGACATTGTTTACTTGCCTCGAACTTCTTATTCCTGTTTGTTATTTGTAAATTCATAACAAAAAGAAATAGTGATAGGAGTTCAATATATCATGTTTAGCAAAAAGACGGGTATTCCTTACTCATTATCAGACAATCACTTATTTGATTCTTTTCTTTCAAAGAATTTCCCTGATAGACTAGAATAATCATTTATAGGATTTAATGATTCCAAAAAGGACTAGTGCCAACAGTTCATCACGAAAGAAAGGACTCACTAAGCTGGGATCACCAATACTAATCAATATTTTTTTTTCAATCAAAAAAACCTTCTCAATTGCAATTTATACAAAACATATGAGTATTTGTTTCTGGATCTCTACTTTACGGAAACAATGCCATCCAATCGAATCCAATTCAATTGTTTACTTATTCAATGAGTGCCATTTTAGGATTCCATTTCCTAGTACCATGGCCAAAATGAACTCCTGCCTCCAACATATCTTCCAAGCATAACAATATGGTTTTTTTTATTGTCTTTATAATATTACTTCCATGAATGATATACGCTAGAACTTAAATATTGTTATGTAGCTTACATTGTTAGTGTGTGATGGATACCAAATGTTATTCCTGGATCTAATTTCGATGATTTGCATGTTTGGTAATGTGATTGGTGATCATGGCCTGTGTTTGTTCTGAATATGATGTGTTTATATATGTTCATATTTAATGATATTGTAATACATTGATGATGTTGCAATAAAACAACTCATTTCTTGTGAAGTTCAATTATAATTTGAATCAGCTACCATGGCGCCTGCACTGCATCCCATGTGCTTTTGCGGCAGAGGCCCGATGCTATTGTTAATGGCGAGGACTGATAGGAATTATGGTCGTTGGTTCTACACATGTCCTTTATGTGGAAACCACTGAGGCAGCTTCATTTGGGCAAAGGATTGGGAATGTTGGTCCCAACCCTCTCACTTACATTCACACGCGATTACATCATATATGCATACATCATCTGCTGGTTTATCTTACATACTTGCAGATTTACATGAGGGTGCCCAGTCTACGGATCAAACCCACTCGTCCACATCGATTGGCGATACTATACGTGTTTATCGTCATCTTCCTAGTCCACTTGGTTGGATGATATGTGCATGTTGTGGATGTACATGCATTTTGTTTGTCTTTCTTATTGTGATTGTCATCGTCTTACTGCTTCGTATTGTTGGCTCTCATTGGTGATGCTTTTGTACTGTACGGTAGATAACAATAAGGGAGTTTGCACATTTCATATAACTAATGATGTTATGCGTATGTAATATGGGAAGCTTTATTCGGCTTTTTCGTGACTAGGGTGTGTGTGGGGCATAATGTTACTTATGTTATCGACCATTAGTAATGTATTGCATATATTCTTTCTTCATTGTTATAGACAACCACACTTGCTTCTTTTGTTTCACATATAATTGTTTACAAATATTGTGATGTTACCATAATGTATGCAATGGTGCATTTTAGGTATGCAGCCACGTACGCGTAACTAGCGGTTGGAGGAGTTTTTTTGTGATCCGTTCTGGACGGAGGCGGAGGAGACTTTTTTTATGCGGCTCATTACGGCTGCTGTGAGTACACACGACCTATCCGACCGTGATGTCATGTTATCTTTGTGCGCTGATATTTCAGTACAGTTGTCACGACAGTTTGGGAGGGATGTCACGGCTGATATAGTTAGGATTAAGATTGGACAGCTATGTCGTCGATATTATACATTTATTCAATTTACAGATATTCCAGGGGTGCACCACAACCCAACTACTAATGTAGTGACGGTTGACATGCAGTATTGGGAGCACATTCAGCATGTATGTATTTTGATCTTATTATATGTAATTATACCGTCATGCATACATAGAAATAAAAATACGTTATAAGATAGTGCATGCGTATCACCACTTTAACACTCCAATAAGGTGTTATTCATTCAATTTTTCTTAACACTTTTAGGAGACCACCAGGCAGCGACATTTTCGTGCCAAGGGAAAACCGTTGTGCATCCAGCTGGGCTATATTTTCACTTATGCACGAGCTGCCAATTTGGATGGCCGTGAGGGAGAGGTTGTCTTGCCTATCGTCATATCAAACTCCAAGGACGAACTCGTCCTGCCGCCACGTGTCCCACTAGTGGTTGCACCGCCACCACATATTCCATGTCCTCCTTTACATAATCGACCACAACCGACACAAGTTATTCAGTTGAGTGACTCACAGGGTAGCATGGAGACCAGTTACTCATATGATGGTACGTATGACAGCACTGGCAGGTCAACCCTACCTAACACCCCTCCCCCAGGTGGGCGTGGGGGATGGATAGATGATTAGGTCATGATATTCGGCCTGGAAGATGTATGACTGCTTATTATTATGTTTCTGACTTTCCTATGGACTAGACTTCGTTTATTTTTATTTTATCACTATTACTGTCTTCATTATGTAATACTAAAACATATGTATTTCAACTACGATATGGATTGTTAGTTATTATGTGACACATAAGAATGTCTCTCCTCCATCGTGCAATATCTTTTGTTCTAATTACATGGCTTACCTATCAGTCAAAGGAATGTGGGTACCTACACATAAAGAAAAAATGTAGCTGTGATTGAGAATGAGAGAATTTCTCACAACCAATCCTCATAGCACGTATTTGTATCACACTTAATGAGATTGGAAATTTCCACTAGTACTCGATTTATATATTAATACATAATTTTGTATATGTAATAACATTATCATTATAACTTTTTTTGAAATAAAAAAATTAATAAATATGGTGGAGGAATGTAATACAAGATCAATAAAAAAAATTGACATTTATATATTATATATTATAAATAATAATATGAATATATTAAATTAATTTTTATAAAGAAATAAGAGCTATTGTTTGACTATTTAAAAAATAATAGTATTTTAAATATAGTTAAGGAATTTATAGTACATATTTAATATTTAATATATGATTAAATATTTTACATATATTTCACGAATACGCATAAAGAATATATATTTAAAATATATATATATATATGTATTTTAATAAATAAATAACAACATGTTAATGGATAAATTATAGAACAATTTTAAAATAAATATTTAATGAATATGTAGTATATATTTAATATTTAATATAGTTAATGAATTTGTCCATTATATCTAATATCTAATTTATATGTTGTGATATTTAATATATATTTAATCGATATACATAAAGAATTTATTTTTAATATATATTAGTAAATAAATAATTAATGTTTAATGGAAAATACAGGAATATATTAAATATATTTAACAGTAATTAGTATATATGCAATATTTACTTTATTACTAAATACTTAATATATGTTTATCGAATATACATGAATATATATATATATTCAATATATAAAATATTAAATTCTCACAGAAATTACAAATTTTAATCAAATAAAATAATAAATTTATTCAATATTAAATTTCATTATAATATATGGAATATTTTAGATAACAATAAATTAATGTTAATTTATTCTACAATATTGTATATATAAATAATATATAAATTTGCTTACATAAAAAGAACTCATAACCAATCACCATCTCTTAAAATTTTCTCATAAAAATTATCACAATCAATCACCACTTCACCAATTTCACTCAAAAAAAATCTCACAACCAAACACATTCTCACAACTTTTTTCTCACAAACAATCACCACCTCATTTTCTTTCACCTGTCACATCAACTGTAATTATTACACTTTTACCTCACAAACAATTACTGACTCATAAAAAAAATTTCTACCTCACAAACAAAAAAAACCTCACTATTTCCTCTATAAAATGAGAAATGAGAAATGGAAACACAAGCAATCACACCATAATCTTACCCTACCCTAAAATACCCAAAAGGATGAAACCTAGCTACCCTATCTAACCCAAGACTCATTTGGTCTAGTTTATTGGACTTATATTTTTAATGTATATATTTATTTTCTCAATATATACTAAAAATATTATTTGACATACGAGAACAAAAAATAATTTTTTTATATTTAATTTAACTTAATCATTAAATTTAAATTATTTAATTTTAAACTTTTTGCTAATTAAATTAATTGTTTTATTGATATAATAGTTAAACTTTATTAATATAATTAACAATTAAACTTTTTGCTAATTAAATTAATATAATTACAAAAATTTAATAAAAACAGTTTAAGAGCAAAAACTTTTTTCTGTATTTAAATTTATAAAAACAATCAAGTTCTATATTAATAAACTTTATTCATTAACAAAATTAATTTTATTAACTATTTTTATAAAAATGATTTATTCCAATATTAATTTTAATATTATTAATTTTATTAATGAGACTATTTCTATTCCAATTTAAAAAAAAATTACTATCCCAATATATTAACTTTATTAATTTTATTAATTTAGTTTAATTTTTAATGAAGAAAATTATTTAGTTGTTACTGTTCATTCACATATTTGTAATTTTTATATATAAAAAATTTATCATTAATATAAATTTGATTTGGGTATAAACAATTTTTAGGTTCATAAATTAAATATAAGTATAAAATAATGAGTAATTTTTGGATATGAATATATGGATAATTTATCAGTACAGACCTTACCCATACACATTACACTATTTTTAATAAGTATGGGTATAAGTAGGGTATGGGTATTGACATTTTGGGCCTAGGTAGGGTGTTATCCTACCCATTTACAAGCCTACCAGAAAGTCATACCCATACCCATACCCATTCTTATTAAAGATAATGTAATGAGTATGGGTAAGGTCTATATCCATAAATTACCTATGCAACCATACCAAAAGATTACTCATTACCTCATACTTCAATTTAATTTCTTAACTTAAAAATTATTTACATTGAAATTAAATCTATACTAATGATAAACTTTTTTATATATAAAAATTATAATATGTAAATAAACAGTACCAATTAAAAAAATTATTAAAAAATTAAACTAAATTAATAAATTAACAAAGTTAATGTAGTGGGATAGTTTTTTTTTTTTTTTCCCTTAAATTTTTGATAATTGGAATAGCAACAATGACAACTAAACAATTTTCTTTCATAAAATTAACAATGGTATAAACATTGTTAATAAAAACTGCTAATAAAATTAATTTTATTAATCAATAAACTATGCTATAAAAACTTTATTAATGATAAAAAATTAGAAATAATGATTAACTAAATTGAATTTAATGACTACATTAAATTAAATATTGAAAAAGTCTTTTTTTTTTGGGGGGGGGGGGGATCGTATGCCAAATAATATCATTAGTATATATTGAGAAAATTAGTCTATGCATTAAAAACATAAGTCCAATAAATTAGACCCAATGTGTCTTAAATTAGATAGGGTAAAATTAGGTTAGGGGCTTGTTCTTTTGAATATTTTAGGGTAGGGTAGATTAGGGGTGTTCATTCGGTACAAATCGAACCAAAATTTCGGTTAACTGAACTTTTAGTACACCAAAATATTGTACCGAATACCGAACCGAACTATTTGGTTCGGTTAAAAATCGAAATACCGAAATTTTTAATTTTTAATATTAATATATATACTAAAATTCATATTATTATTAATATTAATATATATTATATTAACATTAATATTAATATATATATACACTAAAAATTCGGTTATTCGGTTCGGTTCGGTTAATTGGCACAAAAAACTAAAACCGAACCAAAATACCGATTTTTTTTTAAAAAAATAACTGAATACCGAACCAAAAATTTCAGTTCGGTATTCAGTATAAACCGAAATTTCGATTCCGGTTCGGTTCGGCCGGTTTACCGAACTGTGAACACCCCTAGGGTAGATATAAGTTATTTTTATTTAGGTATTTTAGGGTATGGATTTGGGTAGGATGAAACCCTACCCATTAACAGGCCTACAATGTGGAAAACAATTTTTTTGGCTATTAATATATTTAAATCCTAATCTGGCTATCATTAATTTTGATTCGCAGCGGTCCAAATAAGTTAATTATAAGTCCAGCCTGTGCGATTGCACACTTGATCCAGCAAAATATGCAAATATAAGAATATGGGCCAGATAGCCTAAACCAGTTAAATAGGTGGACAAAGGATAAAGTTAGGGCTGTCAATTGGTCGGATTCAGATCGGATCATGCTGGATTTAAATCCAAATTTGAAAGTAATATGCCATATCCAAATCCGATCTAAGATCCTATAGGACTTGAAGTTGATATAACTATATCTGAATCCATATAAAAGTTGAATATCCATTGGATATCCAAAAAAATTCAAATTCAAATAATCCCAAAATCATCATATATTTATTATTTTTCTAAAAATTTAGTAGAATCCAAATTCAAAACAATCATCCTTAAAAAAATACACAACAAATTAATGAATAAATTTTCAAGTTTATTGATCACTTAAAAGAAATAATAGAATTTAATTTAATCAACTAATTATAGCCTCAAATTTTTATAAGAAAGAGACTCATTTTGATCAAATCGAGATTTGCATTGCATTATTGCTATATCATGACATTCGACTCATACTCATTGTCCTTCCCGTATCATTTTCTATTATAAAAATAGAGAAACAAGTAATGTAATTATAATGTAAATAGGCTCGAAACCTAATAATTTATACGAAAACACCTGATTTGATATATTGCATAGGACTTCATTATTCCCTTCATCCAAATATTCACTTTTGTATTATTATAGGACACTGTGTATAAATGTGTATAATAATATATATGTATAATACTAAATATATTCAGATTTGAATTATTAATAGATTGGATCGAACTATAGCCATATTTGCTCCATCTATTTCGAGATTACAAACTCTTTTAATCGGATCATATTCGTAAAATCTTTTATCGATTAAAGATTCTAAATAATCGAATTGAATTCAGATCAAATTCGAATTAAAATCCGCTTCATTGACAGTCCTAAGTGCAATAATTAGACAAGAGGCAAAAAAAGAAATTATATAAGAAAAAAGGGTTTCTCACAAAATTTGTTCCACATATAACTCTACCATGTATCTCGGATATTTTCTCAAGAAACATCACTCATTATTTTGACTATGATTGGTAACGATACTTTTCGAAAACAACATATTTCAATGTAATTGTGTTTATTAAAAAAGGCCTAAAATTAATGGCTCAATTATTTTTTTTGGATTGTAAGAACTTTTGAGAGCAAAGATGCCACCATTAGAGGCCACGGCAAGATCAATTCGGGTTGAATAAGAAGATTTAGAACCACAAATAATTTTGGCAGAGTTTTGGACAGGAGATTCATAAGTCAAATATTGGTCATTTTTGCTCTTGTACCAGTGACCACTCCTTTTTTTTTTTTTTTTCCTGGTCATGATTTGGACACGATCAATATTTCAACAACAGAGAAGATCTAGGAATTGGATAGATATTAACCCAAATATTTATTTTGCACAACCAATAGCTTCCTTCCACCTGGACCATCTACTACTGTCACATTGGCTCAGGAAGCCACCGCCGTCATCGTAACCCCACTAATTGTGATAATTTAGTGCCACTAATACCGTTGATAATTGTGGCTTAACATTTGTGTTCTTCAATTATTTAATGGCTGAGAGATCACTTTCTAACAAGTTCACAAATATAATATATATATATAATATGAAAAAAAGTGGACTTTCCATTAACACTAGTTAAATGAAGTTGATTAATTCACATAGTTTCAACTAAGGATTTTATACTAATAAATGTCGATTTCTCAATTATCTTTACATAAACTTTTGATATATTTATAAATTAATTAAATTGGTTGATTAATTATATCAACTAAATAATCAATCTTCAATAGGTTTATTGTCATTTTTAAGTTTGCTAGGCTTGTTCACTGCAATTACCAACTTAAACCGCAGAAGTATATTTCTATATAATTAGAATTATTGGTTGAGTGATCAGTTAATTTAGTAGCATTATCCTTCACAAATAGTGGGAGGTTTAGATTTCGAATTCTAAAGAGTCCTTAATGTGCATATGCATGTAAATTTGAAAATATATATATATATACATATACACACACACACACAATTAAGGCTAGTAAGGACCATGTAAGACACCAATATATTTCTTATGTGATATTCTATGAGTTTATAAATATTAAAATGAATGAAATACTTAGTAAAAACAAGATTATGAAGTTTATATACTAACAATAATTGATAGTTTTATAATTAATATAATTAAATTAAACGAGCTATTAAAATTATAAAAATAAATAAGGAATTCTATACTTTTTTCTAGAAAGCATTTTTAAGAATTTAATATTTTAATTTGAGATTTTTTGTCACACAAACTGTACCAAACACTTGTCAAAAGTTTGTCCGGAAATAATACATAAAATATAAATAATCATGTTGGTTGTAATAGATTGACTTTCCTGTTGGAGTAAGAACTTCCGTGAAAGTTTATTTCAAAAGGAAGAAAAGAACATTGATAAATACTTTTAAAAAATTTATAAGGTCCTGCTTAGCCAACTATTGGACAACATAATTATATCTTTATTCAACCAATGAATGAATTCAGTAAAAGCGTAAAAGAAAAGGGAATATACGAAAATAGCCCAACCATACAGATGAATGCATAGATATTTGCAAGCTCAGCAACGCTGACAAGCAACAAGAGAGCGCCACATGGCCATGAAATCTCCAGCACTGATGCTGCTTCATACCTTTGGATTGGCTCCCAATTCCTCAAGCCCCACCACCACACCGTCACTTTCAGGCATACTTTTACCTGAGAGTGGAAAGAAAATAGTAAATACCACCCCCTTTTTTTAGCTTCATTAAGTAATTATTGTGATGTTGAATTCATGAAAAGTTGAAGATCTTTCCCTATTAAAAGGCCTCTGTTCTGCTGTCTGGTTCCTAGATTATAAGGCGTTGTTTAGGAAAGAAAAATGGGTTCGGCTGTACTTTACAATCCAATTAATCCCTCAGTAGGAGTATCGTCAAGAACCCATTTCCCATTCCTAGTATCCAAAGGTTTTCCAGCAGTAATCTGCCGCTCTTGGACCCAGAATTCTATTCTGAGAAACCAAGCAAATGGGCAATTCAAGAAACTGACTAGAGTGAAGGCCAGTGTAGCTGAAGCTCCAAAAGCTGAGCCATCTGAAACTGATGGAAATCCAAGGCCACAAGAAAAGAAGCTGAGAATTTTGGTGGCGGGTGGTGGGATTGGAGGGCTGGTATTCGCATTGGCGGCAAAGAGGAAGGGGTTTGAGGTTATGGTGTTTGAGAAGGATTTAAGTGCCATCAGAGGAGAAGGGCAGTATAGGGGTCCAATTCAAATACAGAGCAATGCATTGGCTACTTTGGAGGCTATTGATATGGATGTTGCTGAAGAGGTTATGACGGTTGGCTGCATAACTGGTGATCGGATTAATGGGTTGGTTGATGGAATTTCTGGCACTTGGTAAGTTCTTACGTTTGCATTATTACAGCTGAGTTTCTGTTGGAAGCAAATTCAGCAGATCTTTGGTGTATTTGATGCATGCTAATTGCCCCTGGGCTTGATAGCCAGACCTAGTGGCTTTCCCTCTGCAGGGATTAACTGCAAATATATTGTCGCGTGATTTCTAAGATCTTTCTTGGTTATTATTTATGACCTTCTAACAACGTATTTTTCGTCTCTAAACTGAAAATTCAGTTATCACAGTTATTCGGGTGCTTGTGCATCCTCAGGGGTCGACCTGTTTATTTGCAGGCTTTGTGCTGCCAAGTTTTCTAAATATTGAAGGAGCAAATCTTGTCCCATTGAAAAATTTTATTTTATTGATGATCCAAAGACCTACTTTTAAATTCGACAGTGGGGGCATGTATATCATCTGCTCGGTAGCTTATGATTGTATGCACACCTACTACATACACAGAAGTGGATTATGTTTTTTCAATACCCTGTGGGGTTTTACCAAGCAAATTCACATTTTTAGTATGTGCTAAGCTTGTGCTTAGGTACAGTGTTGGTAGATTTGTTATAATCAGGCAAAGTTGGCAAATTGCTCTAGTCACAACTTGTTTGCTTTCAATATTGTCTTGAATTCTGATATAAGGTCGGAGAAACATTGTATTTATAGGTTTAATTGGACTGACATATAAAGGTGGAAATTGCGTATGATTACTGTGACCTTAGTTAGTACTTTCAGTGGAAATTTGAACAAATGAAAGGGAAGCGCAAGTGTCGACAAAATATGTTGAAATTTATTGAAATTTTACTTGCATGACGGAAGTTGATATCAAAGCCAATTGATACATACAACATACTCAAAGTAATTGACCTTATAGCAGATTCAACTTCCATTACTTGTGAAATAGCTGATGCACAAGAGTCTAAAGAAAACATAAGAATGCATTGGGTTCTATACCAATGGTAAGGTTTTTCTTCCTTTTACGGTTCTGTGTTTGGGTGGGGATGAATAGATTGAGCTTTCACCTTGAAATTGTTATATTCTCCATTTAAACTTTTCAGCTTCTGTCATTCCATCCTCAATCAATCATTTATCCATTTCATTCTTGCTTGGTTCACCAGCTTGCGGTGTTCAACATTTTCCCCCTTTAGATAAGATAATCGCATGCATCTGTCCATTTAGATATGCATAATGCGATTGAATCCCATTTTCTGCATCACAAAACATAGAAACAATCGAGCTGTTCTTTGAGAGGAATCACACTCCGGTTTACATGCAAAGAATCATTAGTTACTGTTTTATTTCCTTTGTCCAGCAACCTTCTAGCAACTTCACTGTTATCTAGTGTTCTTTTCTCTATTGTCTTAGTCTATTTTTGAACTTCGGAAACATTGTTTTTGAAGAATCAGATTCAGTTAGTTAATAGAATCAAATTCATGGGGTAGGGAAGGACTGGTGCGAGAGAGCTCTTTTCACAGTATTTCAAAAGCCAATTGTAATTCCTGTTTCACCATTCAATGTAATTCAATTGCATAAAATGGTACAATTGATCACCAGGTATGTCAAGTTTGATACATTCACTCCCGCAGTAGAGCGGGGACTTCCAGTCACTAGAGTCATTAGCCGCATGACTTTGCAACAAATCCTTGCCCGTGCAGTTGGATCGGATACAATTATGAACGAAAGCAATGTAGTGGACTTTGATGATGATGGTGAAAAGGTAGTCTTGTGTTTTCAAGGTGGCAATTTTCTTCACTTCAAGATTTTGCAAGATCCTAATGAAGATTCCAGTGGACTTCCATAGTCAATAATGTATCTTTACATTTTAATTCTTTTATGTACATTGTGAGACATGAGAATTTATTGTTGATTCTTCTGTACTGGGACTTCTTTCTAATCTTCGTACTTCTGTATTCCTGTAAATTCAGGTAACTGTGAAACTCGAAAATGGACAGTGTTATGAAGGTGATCTTCTCGTAGGTGCAGATGGGATATGGTCAAAGGTATTTCTTTATTTTCTATTTTCAATATAAATTGCTGTGTGAAAATGGATATATATATATATATTTTTTTTTTAAAGCTTATGGCATCACGGTAGTTTAACTTGAACTTTCACCTGAGGTTTTGAAAATGTAAATGATTGATTTAATGTAGGTGAGGAAAAATTTGTTTGGGCCAAGTGAAGCTATATATTCTGGCTACACTTGTTACACTGGAATTGCAGATTTTGTTCCTGCTGACATTGAGACAGTTGGGTATGTTGTAAATGCTAGTTGCATCACATCTAATGTTTCCCATCTATATTACTGAGAGAGGCTATGCTTTTCCAAAATGAGGCTTATGCATTTTAATTTTGTTAAAGGTACCGAGTATTCTTGGGCCACAAGCAATACTTTGTTTCCTCCGATGTGGGTGGAGGAAAGATGCAGTGGTATGCATTTCACAATGAAGCACCTGGTGGAGTAGATGTTCCCAATGGTAAAATAATCTTCGCATGATTTTTCCTTGTGCTTCAGGATCTAATGATGCTTATGTGCTAATTGCATTTGAAAAACCTTCTAGAGCGTAATTCAACTCAGCTTTCCTAGTCAGGACCCTGCTTAACTTGGTGGAAAGACTTCTATTGCACGTCAGTATTAGTATTGTATACTGTTGCATGCTGATGGTTCAACATATATAATTAGCTCAGAAGAAGGATGGTTAATGAAGCCATGAAACTGACATGGTTAATGCACAGAGTGAGCCATGATTGGCTGTTTCTTTTTGGAGAGAGCACCCTTCTTCTGAGAAGTCTGCATAGATTACATTTTAGTCATCCTTAACAGTGACAAGTTAGAGAATTTACCAGAGCAATAACAGAAATATTGAGCTCAAAAAGATAGTGTCGCTGGTCTTCGTTGAAGGTATTGGGTGTGGCTAATATGATTTCCCATATTTAACTTACCATTTCTTGGTTTTTCAGGTAAAAAGAAGAGGTTACTTGATTTATTTGAAGGTTGGTGCGATAATGTTATAGATCTGTTACTCACCACTGATGAGGATGCAATTCTCCGGCGGGACATATATGACCGGGCTCCAACATTCTCATGGGGAAAGGGTCGCGTGACATTGCTTGGTGATTCAGTCCATGCTATGCAACCAAACTTGGGTCAAGGAGGATGCATGGCTATTGAGGTACAACGTATTTTTGAGTAGTCTTATCCCCCTAATTTTGTACCTTTTTCCAACTGGGGAATTTGCAATTGGCTCTGCAAAGTAGCCTATTATTTTCAATTCTATTATATTTGTTTCTTTTAGCTAATTTGAACTGGTATGTATCTCTTTGTTGCAGCTCTGTAAATTAGGATATTGGTTAAGAGCTTTGAGTTTATTGCTTCATTCGATATTTGTTTCTGTCATGATATAAAAGAAGTATTATTGAAACATTATCTCATGGTTTCAGGATGGATATCAACTAGCATTGGAGCTCGATAAAGCATGGAAGCAAAGCGTTGAGTCTGGAAGCCCAATTGATATAGTCTCCTCCTTAAAGCGGTAAGAGTTTATTTACTAGCTTGTATATTTTCCTTTACAAATTTTATGAAACTCAACTTTGAGATTAGAAATTACAATAATATCAACCAAAATCTGAAGTACCTGGTGACCGGTTTTTTTCTCACGTCACATACTTGGTTCACATGTCGTGTTTGAAATACATTAGAGAGGCCGAATGGTTTATCAGAACCAAAGAAATTTCTTGTATGAACAACTTAGGGCAGTTGTTTCTAGAGTCATAAACTTAGTACGTAATGAACAAAGGTACGACCATGTTAGTGCTGATTTGTCTAGTTGGTTCACTGTCTTTTAATTTGCTTTCTTTAGATATGAGAATGCTCGAAAAGCACGAGTTGCAATTATTCATGGACTAGCAAGAATGGCCGCAATAATGGCATCAACCTACAAGGCATATCTCGGTGTTGGACTCGGTCCATTGTCGGTAAGAATTTGTGACAATTCCATCTTCAAAACACAAAAAGAGTGAGAATGCTTGTCTATAGTAGAGAAGTTCCATGTAGTTGACTAATGGCTATAATCTGTTCTATAGTTCCTGACGAAGTTTAGAATTCCACATCCTGGAAGAGTTGGAGGGAGGTTATTTATTGACATTGCTATGCCTTTAATGCTAAGTTGGGTTCTTGGTGGTAACGGGTGAGATTATCACATGACCAAAAGGCAATCAATTTTTCGAGACCCGAAAGGGTTCATTTTCCTGCAATTTCTTTTACGAGATTACGTAAGTGACCAATTGTACCCCTTGCAGTTCAAGACTTGAAGGAAGAGCGCTGCACTGCAGACTTTCTGATAAAGTATGCCACTTGAACAACTAACTATGCCATTGATACACTTAGAAGCAAAATTGCTTTTCTGTTCTTTGATTAAGATGCAACAACTATTTTTCCTAGTTTGGGAGTTAACTAACTTGTATTTTTCACTTATGAAGGCCAGTGACCAGTTAAGAAGATGGTTTACAGATGATGAAGCTCTAGAGCGAGCTCTTGATGCAGAGTGAGCATTTTATAGCCTTATGAGGAATGCTTATGCCATGTTTTGCACTCACCTATCTACTGCGATTCATTCAGCTCAACTATAATCTTTCATGTGCAGTTGGTTTCTATTTCCAATTGGGGATTCAACTGCAGCATCTGAAACTATATTCCTAATCCGAGATGAGAAGACTCCATGCATAATTGGGTATGCCTTTACTCAGCCTAATTCGCTATCGACTTATGTAGAAGTCATTAAGTATTTCGTTTATGGTGTATTATAAGTACTTAGAATGATCAAGTTTATTATATAGTTTTCAGAATGTTAAATATAAAGTTGACAATAGTTGATAAAGTCTCATTCATAGGTTTGTCAATGGATAGGGTATTGTTGCATCCATACCCATATTCTAAAATACTAACAATA
Organism: Jacaranda mimosifolia; assembly: GCA_018894105.1. Classification (NCBI taxonomy): domain Eukaryota; kingdom Viridiplantae; phylum Streptophyta; class Magnoliopsida; order Lamiales; family Bignoniaceae; genus Jacaranda; species Jacaranda mimosifolia. Next base: position 30,391,622 of record CM032121.1, read on the forward strand.
TCCTACCTATAGGCCCAATTAGATCGATTTCCTAAAATACCCGAATAATAGACTATGTACTCCACCTTGCTCTACTCAATCTGCGGACCAATAGGTCTATTGTTTGGGTGTTTCAAGGTATGACATATACTCTTCTTATTTGGGCCTGTGGATTCGTTAGGGGAGGTTAGAATATAGAATCTTATTTTTTGGATATTTTAGAATATGAATTTTGGTAGGGTATTATCTTATTATCCATTCCGTATCGAGGGATACTCATGGTATACTTTTTCTTATCTCAGGAGTGTATCACGTGCAAATTTTCGTGGAACATCAATAGTTATACCTTCATCTCAGGTGTGATGGCTGATGCCTTTCTTTCCCAAGCGAACTTTCTGGGATTTTCCTTCGTTGCATTTATACTCACTGATAAGGCTAATGGTCTCTTAGGTTTCTGAAATGCATGCTCGGATAGGTTACAAAGATGGTGCCTTCTTTTTGACCGATTTAAGGAGTGAGCATGGCACTTGGATCACAGAGTATGTCGTTGTGGAAAGATCATCATCATCATCTTCTTCTTCTTTTCTTCTCGTCTATTACATCACTTTAGGATGGGACAATCATAGGAAGATCTGCATTCAAAATAAGAGAAAATTTTCTTTTTTGCAGTAACGAGGGCAGGCGATATCGTGTGTCCCCCAACTTTCCTACACGTTTCCGTCCTACAGATGTGATTGAGTTTGGGTCAGACAAGAAGGTCAGATTTTTGTTAGATTTGCTGCACACATATCGATTGCAACAACGTTAGATGCCATCCATCCCGTGTTGTCCTATGCATCTTACATATGCTAGTTAAGTTTGTGGTGTGACTGGTCATATTTACATATATTTGTCGATCGAGGAAGAAGCTGGTTAATTACACGGTGAGCTTTTGCAGGTAGCATTCCGTGTAAAGGCGATGAAGTTTCCACCTAAGACGACCAACAAGAAGAATGGGAATGAAGTCGTGCAGGCAGTGTAGAATTCGAAGGAAGTGTGGAGATAAACAAGAACCTTTGTACAGGATTTGTTGGCGGCAGCTCAGCCAAGTAAAGCTGCTAGCTACACATTTTGTTTAGGATGAGAACTCCGCAGGTCGATTTATACATGAAATGGCTAATTCATCGTATTAATTTTTGGGATTAACAATAGAAATACAACATGTATATATATATAGATGGTGGACGCTGATCCGTAAGCTTGGAAATTAAAACCAATTATGGAAGAAATTAAGTTGGTTAATTTAATTTGATCTACGCAGCCCAGGCCATGCTACACTGCGGTACAATATTTTCTATTTCAAGTTAAAACTTACATTCATAAGAACAACCACAAGAATCAAAGATCCAAGTATTCAACCAAGTAATTATTGGCCAAAATATTTTCAGAAGGCTTTGGTGCGTTGGACCCTATACCAATCAAAATGGGTTAGAAAAATTTACAACACCAAACAGTTTGCAACAAGTCGATCCAAGACAAAGCTATATATATACTTAAATGTCAAGGTATAGTATAGTCACCATCCAAGTTCCCCAAACCCATTAGAAAATTGAGAGACACACCAGCCCACCCCACCCCACCTCCTCTCTAATCCATTAATTTTGTACATTGTATGAAAAAAGTATCAAAATGAATTTAACTGATGAGCCCATAAGTGCAGATATATCATGTTTCATTGCTTGACTATATACAAACATCCTTACCTTACCGGTTTACCCCCATCCCGGCAGGACAAGTGAGGGAACGCTGCAGACTGGGCCACTGTTTGAATTAATGTTCCGCGGTGAAAACTTAAATTAATTAAGGCTGCATGTGAAATTGTTGTCCCAGAATTCATTTCATTGTACGCATATAAAAATCTTTAGCCGGCGCCTGGCTGTTTGGAAATTTTTGTATGGATGAAAGTCGCAGAGTTCACACATTACTAGGTATTTTTTTTTTTTGTAAAAAAAAAATCGATTATTCAGTACAGACATTAATTACAAGGTTCTAAGGATTGTCTAAATGTCAAACGTGAGACCTTTTTAGGTAGACTGAGATTGTATCATTGAGGAGGGAAAGAAACCATACATTAAAAATCAATGTTTTCAGAACTGATGTGGACATGTCTTTTGTACTTAGGTGGATTCAAATTAATATCAAGCTTAGAAAGCTGAATAGATTATTTAAGTTCTGTACCGAGTAGGTTGAGCTAATAACAGGCCAAACCTTGTGCGCATGTAGGGTACCCATGACTAAGGGACCGTTTGTTTTTATTTTTTGGACCTATTTTCATTTTCTACTAAAAATAAAAATAAAAAGTCATCAACTTCTCCCATATTTTTACAAATATTTTCATTCATAAAATATTCTTTCAACAAACTCATACACTCTCTCTCCATTTTCACTTTTCATCACTTTTCAATTTTTTCTACTCATATTTACAAGACTTTTAATACAAAAAATATTATATTTTTTAAATACAATTCATTTTCAACCCTACATATATAATCATTACATTTTAAACAAAGTATGCAAACAATATTTCATTTCAAAAAATGCTTTTATAACTAATTTTTTACTACTCCTTTTCGTAAGAAAATGAAAAGGCCTTTAGAAAACAAATTCAAACGGCCTATAACTTAATCTACTTGACTTAAAATTGATAAAGTTAATCAAAATTAAGTCTTACCGTCTGCATGGACCAAGTTCTAGTTTACTTAGATTAGATCAAATTGAGATATAAACTACTAGGGAGTGTTTGGTCATATTTTTTATGTGATTTTATTATATGTTTATTATGTATTTTGAGAAAATAAATTATTGGAGAATGTGAAAGTTGTTTTTTGGTATGTTTGTTTATATTTTGGGGAAGATATTTTTTATTGCAGCAGTCAAATCAATACTTTTTTATTGGGTTTTGGGGTGAAAATGAAATTGAGTGATTTTTTTTAATGTTAGAATAATAATAAAATATATATGATATATATATAATATGTACATATATATTAAAAAATGTATGTTTTGAAAAAAAAAATGAAGATTTTGGAAAAACATAACCAAACATTCCCAAGTCTTTATCAAATTAATTATAACTTGTATGGATTTTGGAAGTTGAAAGGCGTACTAAAGGGGTATACTTATAGAAGAGTGGTGACTACTGAAACGATTAATTATTATTAACAGATTTGATTGTTTTAATCTATATTAACGCGTCTCCTCTGTTGAAATATTTTCCGATAATTATACCTTAAATATGTGCACGTGGCTTCAGTCAAGGTACTTCCATTATTTATCTAAGCAAATTTTAATAGTCTTTCTAGGAAGCAAAACTTATGTCCCACTTAAATAATTAGATGACTTTGATGCAAAAAAAAAAAAAGAAAGAAAAAAAATTGTAGAATCCCTGACTACTTGTACGATTTAATTAGTGCCAAAGGGATTAATTGGGAAATTCTTAACGGTATTAAAATTTAAACATGCGTGAAAAATATTGTTAGTCGTGTTAACCCTTTGATGATTTTTATATGAGTTTTGCTTATGACAATATTTGTTGCATGATTAATGTGAATTATTCCCAAAAATTTGTTGGAACTTGTCTTATATTGTTTGAAATATATCTTGAGCTATCTGGAACTTATCTTCCATTATATATTGGCAGCATATCTTTATATTTGATTAACCATATCATATCTCTTATTTATGGAAGGAATATCATGTTGCTAAACTTGAACATGTGCTCATCATGGCCATATTCAATGAAAATAATATGTGGGATGATTGACTAATGGCTTCTTTCTTTCTTTTTTTTCTATTATCTCTTCCCATTTGGTAACATTTTAATAATTTAAGAAAAGAGCATTTTCTGCATGGACATATTAAATAATCTTTAAATAATTTGCAGAGAATTCATAAGTCTCGTTTGGATTTTGCCTTTCATATATAACTAGAATCTAACTTACCTTTTTCATGATGATCATTTAGATTGATTCATATCTTTCATTTAAGGAAAGTATATCCTTCTTGGCTCTAAATTTTGCACCTCTAGATTGCTGAATAAGTTTATCTGATTTAGATGCCATAATTATTCTTTCCTTAATTATCTGCTGGAATCTGTCGATGCGTTGGAACGTACTTTCTATATTTAAAAGATCTCTTGAAGAATCTAGCCTGATTAATATCTTTTATGATTTAGGAATGAAATTAATCTTGTTGTCTTTATTGATAAATCCACAATTTATGGTGCTAATGAATTTTTACTATAATATCTTGTTTCCTTATTTGATTCCAACGGGCACTTACCTAATTAAGGATTTATAGCTGTTGGACATGAACATATAAATAAGAAAATATGCAGCATTGATTAACGTGAATCACTTAGTCAGGAGAGAACCTTGTTAAGTGTATTGAGAAGTTGTGCAATACTCTTTTACACGTTCTTGTATTAAATTATTGCTAATTCCTTGCTCTACGTGTGTTTTCGAGAGACCTTGTGGTGAAGAAGGTCAAGTAGAACGTGCCTTCGATGGATCCTGGGGAGACGAGGACAAGGCAGTTTGTGTCTCGAAGGACTTAGTGGTGAAGAGGGACGGGAGTTGTACTTGCTCTCAAGGGATCCCGTGAAGAGAACAAATCGGCGCTTGGTTGCTTTAAGGACCTCTAGGTGAAGAAACCAATAGGGCGATACTGTCTGAAACTTTGTACAGTGTTCTTTGTTCCGATTTGGAAGAAGAGACTAAAGCTTGCCATATGGAGTGGCAGCAACTCGTGCATCAGTCCATAGAGGTTGTGGAAGTGAATTTAACAGAAGTTCCCACGGGCCTGTTCACAAGCAACTGGTTTCACAGTTCTCTGGAATATGCCTTATCCTATCTGAGATTTCGGTGTAGCTCTTCTCTTTGCAATGATCTGGTTTTTCACCCTGCTAGTGTGTTTCTATTTCTTACACTTTCATTACTGTAGAATTACTATTTTTATTTGTAAAAACTTTCTCACACACTTATTAATTTAACAGGTTTAAAATTCTAAGTGAAAGCTTAGGTAGAGGACGTAGACTTGACGAATCTCTACAAATACCAATGTCTTATTACTTCTATTTTACTATTTTTCTTATCACTGGTCTGACTAGTATTTTAACTGGTACTTACAAATTCTAGTTAGTAACTACAACTGTTTTCTGTAAAAAACTTAAATAGTTTTTGAAAGGCCAAAAAAAATTTTAAGTGATAAACTTTCGCTGCATTAAAATTTCTTAAGCCTAATTCACCCCCTTCTTAGGCATATAATCACTCACAAGTAGCATCGGAGCATTAGTTCTCTATATTGTGGTGTAACTACTAGAGTAAAAGATCCTATGGCTACTAACATTTTTGATGTTTTTGTAGAAAGGTAATCGCACAACCGGCCTCCATTGTTTGATGTTTCCAATGCAAAAATATATAATTGCCCTGAATTTTCATTTATGGGACGTGGTCAGTGAAGGATCGACGATTCCAACGAAATTAGTTGACGAACAGATGGTTCCAAAGGAGAGATGTGAATTTACCAATGATGATAAAAAGGCCACCTCAATGAATGTAAAGGCCAAAAACATTCTGTCATGTGCTTTCACCAAAGAGGAGTACAATTGAGTTAGTACATGTGCTACGGTAAAGCTTATATGGGAAATGTTGCAAGTGACCCACGAAGGTACTAGTCAAATTTGACAAAAGAGGATTGCTCTTCTCATTTACAAGTATGAAATGTTCCAGATGAAACCTGATGAGACCATAAGCCAGATGTATGCATGCTTCATGGAAATTATAAATCCTATGTTCGCACTTGGTAGAACCATAAACGAAGATGAGCAAGTCCGAAAGATTCTCATATCGCTTCCAAAGGAATGGATGCCAAAAGTAACTACCATTCAGGAAGTTCGTGATCTTAGTAGAATAACCATGGGTGAACTGATTGGATCTCTCACATCCCATGAGATGACGTTGCTAAACAAAGAAGAAGGTTTGAAAACAAAGGTAAAAAAGAACATTATTTTTAATACCAGTCATGATTTCGACTCAGAACTCCAAGAAGATCTTGATGAGGACCATGTTGAGGATGAAATTGTTCTGATTTCCTGAAGGTTAAAGCAATTGATGAACTTTAAAAGAAAATTTCAGAACAACAGGTCAAAATCGAAAAGTACCAGTCCAAAAACTGCAAATACCGAACCACCTCGCTACTGCGAATGTAATGAAATCGAACATAGAAAACTAGACTATCCCATATTGAAGAAATATGCAAAACAAGCCAAAGCTAAGGCGATGGCAACCACAAGGGATGAATCCGACAGTAAAAAATTTGATAATGAAGAGAATTGCTTCATGATAAACCAAGTACCTCTTCATACTCTGATTATGATTTCAGTGATGGAATTGACATCGATAAGGATGTGCAAAAATTGCTTATGCTGTATGAAATTCATGTGAAAATGCTTGTTGATAAAAATAAAGCTTTGCAAGAAAAAGTGGACTATTTGCAAGAAGAATTTTATAGGTTAAAAACAGAGAGACCCTTGATGCTGAATGCAAGAAGAAAATGAATGATTGGCTCACTAAAGAGAATAATTCCTTGAAAAAGCAAGTTGAAAATATGATTTGTGAAATCAAAGGAAAAATGATTGTTGAAGAATGCAAGAATGTTGAAGATGATCTAGGTGAACGTTTCACAAGTATCAAACATACACATATGCATGTTCCACCTAGATATAATGTTAAGAAGGGTCGGAATTTCAAAAACTGAATGAACTAAATGAAAACCAAACTACAACTTCCAGAATGAATTTCAAATCAGTTCGAAAAACCTGCTTTCCTTGTGGTAGATTTGGTCATATTAATTATAAATGTCCAATTGAGAAACTTATTGGTACCAAGTTTGTTTGTGTAAGAAAATTATCTGCTACTAACTATGAAAGACCCAACATAGTTTAGGGACCTAAAACAAACTAATTTCTTTTAGGTTCATGCCAAGGAATATTCCCGAAAACAAAAGTGGTATTTGGATGGCGGATGTTCCAAGCATATGACAGGGGATGCGCCCATGTTTCTTAAGCTTAACGATTGTTCTGCAGGAAATGTTCTCTATGCAGACAACACGAAAGGACGCATAATAGGTAAATATATTATTGGTAAGCAGGCTAGTACTTCCATTGATAATATATGGCTTGTTGAAGGCCTTAAGCACAACTTGCTTAGTATCAGTCAACTATGCGATAAAAGTTATGAGGTTAAATTCCATCATTCCCACTGTGTTATCAAGCAAAATGAGAAAGTGATTTTTATTGCTACCAGGGATGGAAATGTTTATTTTATAACCCTTGATGATTTAACCTGTCAAATTGTGGAGTGTTTAGTTGTTCTAGATGAAGAACACTGGAAATGGCATAAGAGAATAGGCCACATAAACATGGAACTTATATCTCATCTCACAAAGAAAGATCTTGTCAAAGGGATACCAAAGTTAAACTTTTCCAAGAACAGGATATGTGATGCATACTAGAAAGGGAAGCAAACCCGAATATCTTTCAAATCAAAGAATGAGGTCACAACTTCTAGGCTACTATAACTTCTGCACATTAACCTATTCGGACCTATGAAAACCGCTCCTCTTGGAGGTAAAAGATACGTGTTTGTAATAGTAGATGACTATACTCATTTTATGTGGGTTCTATTTCTTGCTCATAAAAATGATGCTTTAAATGCTTTCATTCCACTCACTAAAAGGCTTCAAAATGAAAATGGTTATTCCATTAAGAAAATTTGAAGTGACCATGGATTGGAATTCGATGAAATAAATTTTACTCTATTTTGTAAAGAACATGGTTACATTCATGATTTTCTGCTCCTCAGACTCCCCAACAAAATGAGGTTGTTGAAAAGAAAATTTGAATTTTGCAAGAAGCAGTTAGAACCATGCTTAATGAATATGATCTTCCAAAATCCTTTTGGGGTGAAGCTGTGAACTCGACTTGTTATGTGTCAAATCATGCCTTTCTAGGACCACTTTTGAGAAAAACCCTATATGAATTGAGGCACAGTAAAATTCCAAATATTTCCTATCCGTGTCTTTGGTTGCAAATGTTTTATTCTTAATGATAAAGACTATATGACAAAGTTTGATTCCAAAGTTGATGAGGCTATCTCTGTTGGTTACTCAATGCATAGTAAAGCATATCGTGGTTTTAACAAAAGGAAAAAGAACGGTTCAAGAATCCACGCATGTTACGTTTGATGAAACTAATCTATCTTGTGCTGAGGAAACCTTGAGCAAAGAAGTTGCAGAATTCGAAGAACCAATCAAGATTTCGAGCCAGAAACCATCAACATCATATCAAGAGGAATCAGAATCATTTGAGGAAACAAACCCCACTGATGAACATGATTCCAACGAGTTAGTAAAAAGGGTTGAACTAAGAACCAGAAAATTTAAACATGCTTCAAGTTACCCTACTGATAAAATCATTGGAGATCCACAAGTTGGAATAGCTACCAAATCCAAAACCAGACAGGTTTCCACCAGATGAATCCAACAGTGCTCTCATTTCAATGATTGAACTTGAGGATGTCAAAGAGGCATTAAAAGATCCATTATGGATTGAAGCAATGAAGGAAGAACTGGCTCAATTTGAAAAGAATGAAGTCTAGAACTTGGTAGAACAACTATCAGACCATCCAGTCATTGGTATCAAGTGGGTGTTTAGAAAAAAGCTAGATGAAACCGATAAAGTTACCAGGAGCAAAGCCAAACTGGTAGCAAAAGACTACAGCCAGCAAGAGGGCATTGACTAAGATGAAACGTTTGCTCCACTTGCAAGGTTAGAATCAATTAGAATGCTTCTTGCCTTTGCATCTCATAAAAAGGGTTTGCTCTATCAAATGGACGTAAAAAGTGCTTTTCTAAATGGATTCATAAAATAAGAAGTTTATGTAGAGCAACCGCCTGATTTCGAAAATCAAAGTTTTCCTTATCATGTTTTTAAACTAACAAAGGCTTTATATGGATTAAAACAAGCCCCTACGGCTTGGTATGATCGTTTGAGCAACTTCCTCATTAACAACGGCTTTTCTATTGGAATCTTAGATACCACACTATTCACTAAGCACCAAGAAAATGGTTCACTTATTGTTCAAATATATGTTGATGACATTATCTTTGGTGCTACTAATGATCTACTTTGTCAAGAGTTTGCCAAGAAAATGAAATAGGAATTTGAAATGAGCTTAATGGGAGAGCTAAATTTCTTCTTGGGACTTCAAGTGAAGCAAACTCAGAAAGGGACATTCATCTCGCAAGAAAAGTATACAAAAGAGCTTCTAAAGAAATTTGGAATGAGTGAATGCAACCTTGCAACCACTTCCATGAGTACAAATACCATACTGAAACTTGATGAAGATGGTAAGAATGTAGACGAGAAAGTCTACAGAGGTACGATTGGTAGCTTACTCTATTTAACTGCTAGCCGTCCAGATATTATATTTCAACATGCTTATGTGCTAGATTCTAGTTTGATTCAAAGGAATCCTATTTAAACGCTATTAAAAGAATATTGAGATATCTTAAGAAAACATCTAACTATGGCTTATGGTATCCACATTCTAAATCTTTTAATTTCATAAGCTATTCTGATGCAGATTATGCTGGTTGTAAGATAGATAGGAAAAATACTAGTAGTGGTTGTTAATTGATAGAAAATTACTTGGGTTTATGGTGTAGCAAAAAACAAAGTGTAGTTGCATTATCCACAACCGAGGCAGAGTACATGGCCTTGGGTAATTGTTGCACCCAGGTATTATGGATAAAGCGTATCTTGCATGACTTTGGTATGAATGTGTCTTGTGTGCCTATTTTCTGTGGTAGTATCAGTGTTATAAGTATTTCCAAAAATTCAGTATTACACTCACGCACTAAGCACATTGAAATTAAACATCATTTCTTTCGTGATCATGTTCATAAGGGTGATATATCTATTGAATTTGTTCCAACTGAGGACCAACTTGTGGATATTTTCACAAAAGTATTGGAAGAAAACATGTTCATTGGAATTAGGGATGAATTGGGGATTGTATCTAGAGTTTCAGTTTATGTAGGAAATTAGCCTTCAAAAGTGAATGTTGCTTTTACCTCTCTAGAATGTTGCATAAGTTTAACCCTTTTTGTTGATGAAGAGGGAGAAAAAGTATCATTTGTTGCATGTGCGTTTGATATGCAATGTGCATTCTGAATATTCTGAATTTGACTTGATCCACATGTTTAAATATTTGACCTACATGAGGTTAACTTGTGTCTATGAGTATGATTCCTCTCGACTGATATTTTCAACCGGTAGTTCCTACTTCTCTATTCTACTTTTTAAATGAAAATCCTACATCGAGGCATGGGGAGCATGAGGATCTACGAAGGCATACAAACAGGGGGAGATCAGGTGATATCTTTCCACTTTCATGTATCACATTTTATTGTCATCATCAAAAAGGGGAAGATTGTTAACCCTTTGATGATTTTTGCATGAGTTTTGATTATGATAATATTTGCTGCATGATTAATGTGAATTATTCCCAGAACTCTGCTGGAACTTGTCATATGTTGTCTGGAATATATCTTAAGCTGTTTGGAACTTATCTTCCATTATATTTTGGCAACATATCATTATATTTGATTAATCACATCATATCTCTTATTTATGAAAGGAATATCATGTGCTCATCATGGCCAGATTCAATAAACATAATATATGGAATGATTGACTAACGGCTTCTTTCCTTTTTTCTGTTATCTCTTCCCATTTGATAACCTTTTAATAATTTAAGGAAAGAGCATTTTTGCATGGATATATTAAATTATCTTTAAATAATTTGTAGATAATTCATCAGTCTCGTTTGGAATTTGCCTTCCATAAATAACTGGAATCTAACTTACCTTTATCATGAAAATCATCTAGATTGATTCATATCTTTCATTTTAGAAAAGCACATCCTTCTTAGCTCTAAATTTTGCACCTCTAGATTGCTGAATAAGTTTATCTGATTTAGATGCCATAATTATTCTTTCCTTAATTATTTGCTGGAATCTGTCTATGCGCTGGAACATACTTTCCATATTTAAAAGATCTCTTGGAGAATCTAGCTTGATTAATATCTTTTATGATTTAGGAAAGAAATCAATCTTATTGTATTTATTGATAAATCCGCAATTCATGCTGCTAATGGATTTTTACTATAATATCTTGTTTCCTTATTTGATTCCAACAGACACTTACCTAGTTAAGGATTTATAGCCATTGGACATGAACATATAAATATGAAAATATGCAGCATTGATTAACGTGAATCACTTAGTTGGGAGAGAACCTTGTTAAGTGTATTGAGAAGTTTTACGATACTATCTTACATGTTCTTGTATTAAATTGTTGCTAATTCCTTACTTTATGTGTGTTTTTGAGGGATCCTGTGGTGAAAAAGGTTAAGTGGAACTTGCCTTCGTCGGACCCTGGGGAGACGAGGACAAGGCAGTTTGTGTCTTGAAGGACCTAGTGGTGAATAGGGACTGGAGTTGTACCTGCTCTCAAGGGATCCTGTGAAGAGAATAAATCGGTGCTTGGTTGCTCTAAGGACCTCTAGGTGAAGAAACCAATAAGGCAGTACTGTCTGGAACTTTCTGCGGTGTTCTTGGTTCTGGTTTGGAAGAAGAGACTAAAGCTTGTCGTACAGAGTGGCAGCAACTCGTGCATCAGTCCATAGAGGTTGTGCAAGTGAATTTAGCAGAAGTTCCCATGGGCTTGTTCACAAGCAACTGGTTTCATAGTGCTCTGGAATTTGCCCTTTTCCATCTGGGATTCCAGTGTAGCTCTTTGCAAAGAGCTAGTTTTCACCCTGCTATGGTGTTTTTATTCCTTACACTTTCATTAATGTCAAATTACTGTTTTTATTTGTAAAAACATTCTCATGCACTTATTAATTTGACAAGTTTAAAATCTTAAGTGAAAGTTTAGGTAGATGATGTAGGCTTGCCGAACCTCTATAAATACAAGTGTCTTATTACTTCTATTTTATTGCTTTTCTTATCGCTGGTCGGACTAATATTTTAGCTGGTACTTACAAACTCCAGTCAGTAACTAAAACTATTTTTTGCAAAAGATTTAAATAGTTTTTGAAAGGCCAAAAAGTATTTTGAATGATAAATTTTCACTGTATTAATATTTGTTAAGCCTAATTCAACCCCCTCCCCACCCCTCCTCTTAGGCATATAATCACTCAGAAGCCGACATATTTGAATATATTTCTAAACAAAACAATGAATTTAAATGATTTATAATAACTTTAGAAAAATTATACTATGAATTGAAAATTTATAATATCAAAATTGCCAAGCAGTTAATTTATCAAAATTAGTAAAAAAATTAAAAGTTGTCCGCATACTTAATGAAAAGCATAAATTCTTTTCTTAAAAAGAAAAAAATGTATGTAATGGATAGACACATAAAGTATCTTATAAAGTATATTTTCCTCCAAAATGCGATTGCTTAAATATATTAACAAACTTACTTAGATCTTATATGCTTTTATTTATTTATTTTTTCCTCCCATTTACTTGATGAACTTATTTTCTCTTTGTTTTTTTCCCTTTAATTTGTTGTTGTTAGTCCTTTAAAATGCTCAAATTTTGGTTAGAAGGATAAAAATTTACATGTGTATATTGATTATAAACTGCAGCCGGTAGCATTATTTGTGAAATAGATCACAGAGAGTTACACATCACAAGGAATACGGAGCAGCAAGCAGTCAGCCAGCGTCAGAGGTATGGCATTTTTCGGGCCAAGACCCACCAACAATTATTACAACTTGGTTTGGTATAGCTCCCATAACTTGAATTAAGTCTTTCACGGGTCCCACCTTCCCAACAGCGATTTCACGTCACATTTCAACAACAATTTCTTGTTGGAATTTTTACATTTTTTTTCTTTCTAAATTTATTTTTTTAATAATTTTTTTTCCTGAAAAAATATTAAAACTATAGAGAATGGAGTCGCAGAAGACGCGCCAACGGTCAGTTCAGTTGGTGGGCTTATTGACCGTTAGAGCATTTAATCATTTTCTGGTCAAATGACACAAATCTATGGCAATGGAACATTTCATTGTTGTAGTAATAATAATTATATTGCTCTTTGTTCTTATTCATCTATGGAGATTTGAATTCATCTGTCTTCATAGTTCTCCCCTTGATTCCATTCAGCGGATCAATAGTCGCGGATCGGATGCTCTCTTGTTTTGTTCTCAATTATTAATATTGAGATTCCCAAAAAGATCCAAGGTTAATTTTCTTCCACATTGTCCAACTAGTGTCTAGTGTCCAAGATTGCTTTTTAATCCTTTATTTGAATGGATTATTACACGTGTTAATTAACCTATGTCATGCAATTATCATTTGGATATATGCGTGCTTTTTAACTAGATTACTTTAAATAATAAGTTAAGATGATGTTGATCGATCTATTGTTTACTTGAAAAAATGGAGATCCATTATATTGGAGCAGCTCTGCAACTGTAAGTATATGTTAACGGATAGTGGATTCAACAACAAAGGTGTGACAGATTAATCTATTTTTATGGGTTGGCACGAATGACATGCAAAATTATAATCCTGCCTTCTGATTAATTGGATGTAATTATGTTAATGACCCCCTACTATGTAAGATATTTTTTAAACGGAAAGAGATTTATTGAACACACCAAACTCAAGTGGGAAAATAGTATGCAATTGTACTCCATACCCGAATTTATTGTGTCTGCAATTGCACTCCATGCCCGTTGAATTGATGCCTTGCTGCTAGAAAGTTATACTTACGCACTAATATTTTGTAACATTGGCTCTTAGGCACCAGTTTTTTGGCGTCTCTGCTCCAATTCTCTTGCCCCTTTGCATCAAAATGTTTGCTCAAAAATATCGTTATATCTCATTTAGTGTATGATTTAATTATTTCAAACCCCTCACATATTACATTATCTAATCAATCTTTGACTTATATCTGAAGAAGATATCAAGATTTTGTGTTCATATGCAAGAGTATTTTGGTCAATTATATTTTATCCATCTAATTTCATCCACATATGTAATCATGCGTTTAAAATATTTCTCCTCATCCTTCGTTTCATCCTACATAATAAATATATATAATATATCTAAATAAAATAATTATAACCCTCATTATCATCCAAAAATTAATTTTATTATGCAACAACATCTCCATAAAAGTAAACGGGGCCTACATTTTTTGATCAATCCAGGCTCAATCAATTAAAATTTAAGAAAAAATTATATGTTTGTCTATCAAGAAGCAGAAGGCTAAAAAGTAAATTTGAAAAAAAGATCGAGTAAAAAACTTATTAAAAAGAAATTGATAATAAAAATGATAATATTGCAACATTTTAGGGTAGTAGCGAGGGAAGAAGCAATTTTTAGAGAAAATTAAAAGGAAAAATAAGAAGACAGGGTTTGAAAAATTGAAAGAGAGAAAGATGTTGGAAAAAATAGGATCAAAGCTCCGATTGTTGCAATTTGAAATTGACTTGATTAATTCTTCCATAGCAGTAAGATATTAATTATCATTGATTCATCATTGATGTAGATAATTTTGAAGATATTCATTATAAAAAGTTGAACGTTATATCTTTTTATCTTCTGAGCTTGCATCTATATACTATATATTAATTTAGGTTGAATGGAGAGACTTGACGTACCCTCAATCTAGTAGATCTCTTCAGTCTGCTTCAACATTTCATATTAGGCCATTTGGATATGTCCAATTGGCGGCACTCAGCCTTGAATTTAAAATTTTTATTATGGATGGAAAAAGTGCCATGTTAAATTTTCACATGAGACAATTTTATTATTTTTAATAGAAAAAAATTATAAACTTAAAAAGCTATATATATAATATAATATAATATAATCTTATATAGAATTAAAGGAGGTTAGTGCCTCTATCAACCCCCTCGCTAGTTGCTACATCCCATTGATATCCACATAGAAATAATACTATTTTAGACTCTCATTTGGGGATTTTTCTGTGTATATATTATTCACGGTTCATGGCATGAATTATATATCCTTTACCCATTTTGGCCCCTCCAGGCTCCATGTCTATGAGAGATTTAGAAATCTATCTTTGAGTCAGTGTTCAGAGCTCTCCTCCAAAGATTAATGATAGAATTCCCTCAATCCCCAAGAATTAACACTTTAGTCTTATACTTATAACAAAATGAGGATGTTAAGATTTTGTATTAACTTATATGATGGTCAAAATCACTTGAACTTTATCTCAAGAAATATGTGGAATTGGTAGGCTGCATATGGAAATAAATATTAATTGTTTTATGTTGTTAATATTTTATCAATGGTTTTTTCACATGTTTTTCGAATAAATATTAACTTGAGCACAAAAAAAAAAAAACTATTGAGTAAACTCAACAATCAATTTGAACACTTTGTGTGGTTTCAAAATCTAAATTCCAATAATTTGGATACCTAATTTACGAATATCTCAAGAGTAGCTAAAAGATATATATTTTCCACTTGATATCAATCATGATTCAAAAGAGAGAGAGAAGAATGATAGCTTAAAGATGTGTTTGAAGCAGAAATGATTATGAGGAGCGTGTTCCCATTGGCTTCCCTCTTAAGCAACGAGAGATGACAAAAAATTCTTGGAACACATAATTATTCTTGAAACTAGGATTGCCGGTTTTCCTAGGACTTCAAATGATCATGTCAAAATATTCCCAGTGAAAAAGGAATGAGAGTTGCCAATTATTATTACCCCATTAAACTATCATCACATCCTTTTTTACTACTACAGAAACAGAACTAATTACCTCTCTTTATCTTTTTTTGGTGTGTGGGTGTGTGTGTGTTATATGTTCTAAAACAACTGCCCCAAAAGCATAAATACTTAATTGGATGCTCAAAATTAAGTGGCCCCTAGCCAAAATATCTGTCAAATATACAAAACAGAGGAAAATTCGTTGTTTTAAAAAATAAATGATAATATGTCCTTATAGTTAACAATAAATTTCCACAAAAAGTTATCCCGATATATCGCCTAAACTACACCACATATAGATCGAAATTAAAGCATGATTGGACGGTGTAGAGTCAACATGTTGAGTTGAGACAATTGTAAGATTACTATCAAATCCTAACAAGCGTATTTATGTAGGAAAACATCAACTTCATATAAATGACATACAATTATAAAAATTGATGAGATGTTGAGGAGGTTAAGGTTGAAATTTTAAAACTTTATAAATATGAAGTTTCTGTTAATTCTTGTGATAGAAATCTGTGACCAACAAGTAGTTAAGACAAGAGTGGAGCTCTATGTCTTTAAATGGAATTAGCCCCGTACTAGTATTAACAGCAAACTGGCTATGGTCTCTCAAGATACAATGACTGTCTCAAACAGAAGCAGCATTACAAATCGTTTGAATTGTAGAACACAAGCATACTGGAACTCTCTTGTATGTTTATGGACACTGCAATGTTGTGTGGAAAATGCTTGTATGAGAATGTGCTTGTATGTATGTACAGATTTGGGACTGTTTATTTATAGTGTCAAAGGTGCAACCAAAAATTGGTCAAAATGGTTGCCATTTTTCCCAAGCAGCAGCAACTTTTCCAATGCAGAAAGTTGGAAGGATGCAATCTAGGTGCATCCTCTGGCGGAGGATTTATCTTACTCATTTTTAGCTTTTCCATAAGTTGAAATCAATTCAATCATTTTTCAACTTTCCACATACTGAAAATTTAATCATCTAGCAAAAGTTTGAAGGTTTATGTTACGCCAAATAAAAATTAGATTGAATTTGGTCCAAAAAGTTAATATTGGATTGAAGTCCGAATTTAATGTAATCCAAGCCTAAGCCCACGGTCGTGCCATGCCCAGGCCCAGCCCAGCCGACCAAATGGGCGAGCGACAATGATGCATGCGGCTTGGAATAAACCTGCCACCATATAAGTCCTCTCCCTCCTAACACTTGCGGTATCCCCAAGGGACCTATCCCTTACCTCCACACTTGAGTTATTTATTTCAGTCCACCTATCATTCATCTTTCAATGTGGGATTTTCTCTTCTCCCAGTCCATTGGCTTCTTTCCTAGTCTTTTTAGTCAACTATCAAGTAACTTGCTTTAACCATTAATTTCTCATTCATTGAAATTGGTTTTGGCCGATTAATTACATTATTGTCATCTACTCACAATGTAGTTTACGACGATTACTAATTTCTCAAAAGTTAATGTTTTGAGTCCACTTAAATATTTGGTCAAAGAAGGCCAATTTTCAACAGTCCCCCACATGAATGGAAATTAATGCGAGTGATAATGCATGTGTGTATGCAGACATAAGAGAGTTCAGGTAAACAACTATTGCATCAAGATAGGTACGTTGTGGCCATGGACACATATCTTGGATTCATAAATGTTTACGATGAAACAACTATCTTTACACTTGTATAGGTGATCTCCCATAGAGAGTATCCTGCCATACTCCGTCATACTAGTTCTGAGAATCATTAAGAGTCGAAACTCAATCTTGTACCTATGTAGCAAGTAGCACTTTTATGTCACAAGAATGGGTTGAAGTGCTCACATAAACCTTCATAACTTAGTTGTCCAGTTGAACTGGGATCTCCAATTAGTATGGTTGGGTATTCGCTATGTCGGTTATTATACTTATGGTTTTTAGTCACATTCCTCTTGACAAGCGTTTTACTTGATCTTTGGGTAGGCCTTTTATTAACGGATCCACTAAATTCTCCTTTAACTTCACATAGTCAAGTGATATTATCCCATTTGAGATCAATTGTCTTAAGGTATTATGTCGTCGTCTTATGTGATGAGATTTTCCATTCTACATGTTGTTCTGAGCCCTTCTAATTGATGATTGACTATCACAATGAATTGTGATGGTAGAAATCAATTTAGGCAACAAGGAATATCCTTTGAGAAATTTCAAACCCATTCTACTTCTTCTCTTGCCTTATCTAAGCTATAAATTCAGACTCCATGGTAGAACAAGCTATACACATTTTTTTAGAGGACTTCCAAGACATGGCAGCTCCACCGAGTGTGAATACATTCCCACTTGTGGACTTGGTGTCTTTCGTATCAGATATCCAATTGGTATCACTGTATCCTTCTAATATAGCTGGATATCTAGCATAATGTAACCCGTAATCCATTGTGTACTTAAGAAATCTAAGTACCCTTATTAATGCTTTCCAGTGATCATTACCTGGATTGCTCGTAAATCTATTCAATTTATTTATAGAGCACGCAATGTTGGGGCGAGTATAGTTTGTTAGAAACATCAAACTGCCTATTATTCTCGAGTATTCTACTTAAGATATGAGTTCACCAGTATGTTTGCTTAGATGTTGACTGGGATCCATGAGCATTTTTGCAGGAGTGTTGTCATACACATTAAAGTTTTTGAGAATTTTCTCAACATACTGGGATTAAGTTAGAATCAGTCCGTGATGTTCTAATTATCTTGATCCCAGTATGACATCCGCTACATTGGTAATCAAGATGATGGCTTGATTTCTACCTATTATCAACATGTAGTCAATATATAGGCAAACCATAACAAATTCACTTTGAGTGCCTTTGATGTAAACACATTTATCGCACTCATTTATCTTAAAACCATTTGACAGCTTATTTTGTCAAAATTTTCATGCCATTGTTTCGGAGCTTGTTTAAGCCCGTACAGTGATTTAACAAGTCTATACACTTTCTTTTCTTGTCCGAGAACAACAAATTCTTCGAGTTGTTCCATATAGATTTCTGTATCTAACTTACCGTTCAGAAAAGCTATTTTCACATCCATTTGATGTATTACAAGATTATTCAGGGCTGCTATTGCCATAAGCACCTTGATTGATGTGATTCTGTTACTGGTGAGTAGTATTGAAGAAATCAAGTCCTTCCTTTTGTCTGAACCCTTTTGCTACTAACCTAGCATTATATTTGTTTATAGAGCCATCTGTCTTGTATTTCCTTCGAAGAATCCACTTACAATCCAATTTTTTGTGACCTGCTGGGAGATCAATGAGCTCATATGTGTGATTCTGCATGATTAACTCTATTTCACTATTGATAGCATCTTTCCAAAAAGGTGCTTTAGGATTGGACAATACTTCACTAATTGTCCGTGGTTCATTTTCTAGCATATAAGTTAGAAAGTTTAGGCCAAACTTCTTTTTCTTTCTAACCTTCTTGCTTCTTCTTGGTTCTTCATTAATTGAAAACCATTCGTTGATTCCATAGTTCTTTTATGAGAACTCGATTCTTCCTTATCTTTACAAGATATTTTCAAAAAATACAGCATTAATCCTGGATTCAATGATCATTCCTTCATTTATATCAGGAACTGCTGATTTATGCACCAACAATCAATAAGCACTAATGTCATGTGCATATCCAATGAAAATGCAATCCACAGTGTTCAGCCCTATTTTTAGGTGTTTTGGCTTAGGTACCTCCACTTTTGTCAAGCACCCCCACACTTTAACATATTTGTAGGAAGGTTTGTGACCTTTCCATAATTCATAAAAGGTTTCATTTTTCCCTTTGTGGGGTATTTTGTTCAAAATGTGGTTACCTTAAAGAATAACTTCCCCCCACATATTTTGAGGTAACCCAAAATTAATCAACATAGCATTCATTATTTCCTTTAGAGTTTGATTTTTGCATTTAGCAACTCCATTTGATTAAGGTGAGTAAGGAGTTGTTGTTTGATGAATAATGCCAAAATTTGAGCAAATTTCTTCAAATGATGCTCCATATTCACCACCTCTATCACTTCTGATGCCTTTAATTTGTTTGCTAAGTTGATTTTCAACCGCAGTTTTATAGCACTTGAACACTTCTAATGCTTCATCTTTGCTTCATAAAAGGCATATGTAGCAAAACCTTGTGCAATCATCTATAAAAGTAATGAAATACTTTTTTCCACCTCTAGTTTGCACAAACTTCAAATCATGGATATCATTATGGATTAATTCTAGAGGCGTTGTGCTTTTTTCAACAAAGCGAAAAGGAGCTTTAGCTATTTTGGCTTCACCACATATTTCATACCTATGAGTTGTGTCAATTTGAAATGGAGGCAACAATTCCAAATTTATTAATCTACGCAAAATGTTGAAATTAGCATGTCCTAATCTAACATGCCATAAATCACAACACTCAATCAAGTAAGCAGAACCAAAGGCTTTATCATTATTCACTTGAACATTTTTTTATTACAGGCATTATATTGAATTTAAACAGCCTATTCTGCACATAGCCTCTACCTAAAAATAGGTCATTCTTGGAAAGTACAAACTTGTCGGACTCAAATATAACCTCAAAACCATTTTTTACTAACAAAGAACCTAAGACTAAGCTCTTACGAATGTCTGGCACGTGAAGAACTTCATGTAGCGTTAGCTCTTTTCTAGAAGTCATCTTCAGAACAACCTTACCCATTCTAACAATATCAGAAGTTGCCGAGTTTCGCATATACAATTTCTTTTCAATGACAGAAGTGTAGGTTGAGAACATTAACTTCTCAGAGCAAATGTACCGAGTGGCACTAATGTCAATCTACCACTCTCTCAGATTATCAACAATATTGGCTTCAAAAACCACTGCTGAGAGATTCAGTTCAGATAAGTCCAGTGGTACGGACTTTTCCTCAATCATATGGGCTTGATTCGGTTTGTTCTTCTTAGGAAGCCGACAATCTTTGGCCTTGTGGGTCAGTTTTCCATAGTTATAACAATTCCCTCGAAACCTTATAGGTTTCTTACCTTTGTTGTTTTGACTGACCCCTTGATGCTTCCTCTTTTTGCTTGCATTTGAACTTGTTTCAACCAAGTTTGTTTTGCCTTCTATTTCTTATTTGGCTTGTCTTCACGTCAGACATCCAATTGTCCTCCTCAATCCTTAGTTTAACAATTAGATTTTCAAGACCCATCTCTTTTCTCTTGTGTTTGAGATATTTCTTGAAATTTTTCCATGATGGCATTAGCTTTTTCAATAATTCCAGCTACATTAAGGTATTCATTTAAAGTCATGTTTTCAGCATGAATTTCAGAAAGAATAATCTGCAATTCTTGGACTTAGCTCATGATGGATTTTGTCGCACCCTGGGGCCACGAGCCCATTGGACGTGAGAATTGCCTCCAAACCCACCGAGTGCATCCTAGAATTAGGATATAATCAACTTACCCAAAAGAAATATCCAATGGATGCACATGAGTTCTTTAGCCAAAGTTTATACTAGTCACTCTTTTAATATTTAGTCCATGTAAGATAGGGTATCACAATCACCCCTCTTTCAAAGCGTGACGTCCTCGTTGCAACGTGACACATATCTAAGATCAACCATCAAGCGTTGGGACTCTGGGGGTGGTTCCTACAGGATCAAGAGGTAGCTCCTATGTGTGTAGCACTTTATCCCACAAGTTCAAGAGATGGCTTCCACACACGTAACACTTTGCCCTATATAGCATTTAGCTCCCAATATTCCAATTGGTGATGGCTCTGTTACCATTTGTCATGCCCCAAGCTCTAGAGCCCGTTGGACGTGAGAATTGCCACTAAACCCACCAAGTGCATCATAGAATTGGGCTATAATCAACTTGTCCAAAAGGGATATCCAATGGATGCACATGAGCTCTTTAGCCAAAACTTATATATTATTCACTCTTTCAATATTTAATCGATGTAGGATGGGGTATCACAAATTTGGAATCCACCATCTTATAGTCCAGAAATTTGGCCACCACAAATTTCTTCAAATTGGCATCCTTTACCCAGTACTTCTTCTATAGTGATTCCCATAGCTCTTTAGTGTCTTAATAAAATTATAGATATTGTATAAGGAATCATCCAATCCATTCAAAATGTAGTTTCAGTACAAGAAGTCACTTTGATTCTAGGCATCCAAAGTTGCCCATTTTTGGACATCAGTATCCTCTCCAGCTGCAGTAGGTGCATCTTCTTTTAAGAATCTGACAAGGCTCAAGATCGTGAGGTAAAACAATATTTTCTGCTATTACCTCTTAAAAATCAATTTCAGTGAATTTTTTCAATCTCTCTCCATGAGCCAGAATAGTTGTAGGAACTAGTACAGTGATAGGAGCAACAGTGGCAGTTGGGGGAACAGTAGGCTGGTTGGATGCCATGATCACAGAAACTGGTAATTCGTCTTAAAATTGTTAGTTCTTGTGATAGAAATATATGGTTAGCAGGTAGTCGAGGTGAGAGAAGAGCTCTATGTCTTCAAGACGAATTAACCCTGCACTGGTGCTAATGGCAAACTGACTATCGTCTCCCAAGATACAATGATTGTCTTAAATGCTAGCAGCACTACAAAATGGTTTGAACTATAGAGCACAAGCGTACTGGAACTCTTTTGTATATTTATGGACACTGCAATGTTGTATGAAAATGCTTGTATGAAAATGTGCTTGTATGTATGTACAGATTCGAAAGTGTTTATTTATAGTGCCAAAGGTGCAGTCGAAAGCTGGTCAAAATGGCTACCATTTTCCCAAGCAACAACTACTTTTCCAATGCAAAAAGTTGGAAGGATGCAGTCCAGAATCATATTGAATTTGATCCAAAAAGTTAATATTGGACTTCAGTCTAATTTAATTTAATCCAAACCCAAGCCCATGATCATGCCAGGCCCAGCCCAGCCAAGCCAGCCAAAAGGGCTGGCAGCGACGCGCGCTCGTGTAGCTTGGAATGAACCTATTATCATGTAGGTCCTCTCCCCTTCAACCACTTGTGGTACCCCCAAGGGGTCCATCCCTTAGCTCCACACTTGAGTTATTTATTTTAGTCGACATTTCATTCGTCTTTCAATGTGGGATAGTTTCTCTTACTCTCATTCCATTAGCTTCTTTTTTAGTCTTCTTAGTTAACTATCAAGTAACTCATTTTGACCATTAATTTTTCATTCACTTAAAATTAATTTTAGCCAATTAATGATATTATTGTCAGGTACCTGTGGCGTAGTTTAGGAAGATAATCAATTTTTTAGAAATTAATACTTTGAGCCCACTTAAACATTCAGTGAAAGAAGACCAATTTCCAATAGTTTCTAGATTAAGCATATAATTGAACAATAAATCAATGTAGTAATCAAAGTTCTTCAATAATCCCATTTACTAAATGGTCCATAACACGTTCATTACAAGTATTTTTTGTATTAAAAATTAAAAAAATAGGAGATAATAAGTTAGTACGTAATCATATATATATTTTCCATGACTATAAAATATCTAACTTGAATCATAAAAACTTATCTTAAAAAATGAGTCCACCACCACAATCTCAAAAAAATATTAATCAAATGAAAAAAGTTTTATCATGACGATGGTAAATTTCGAACTGCCTTGCAAAATTAACTTAAATTGATAAATTAATTAATTGCGGAAGTATATGATCAAATTAATTGGATTACACCTTAATAACGTACGTAATACATTGTCAAGAGAGGGTGTAAGGAAATGAATAATCGCTTTCAGACTCAAATACAAGAAAGAGAGCAAGCACCTCGTTGTTCTGTCTCTAAAAAGCTAAACGTGAGTAAGCTTTGGGGCTGTCTGTCACATTACGAATACCAACACTCAAAATCAAACACATTACATTACATTACATTCACATCCCTTTTTCTCATTTTATTACACACACATATCAGCTCCCAAAGGAGCACCCACTTCTTTTCAACCCTAAAAGCCAAAAAAGAAAAAGAAAAAGAAAAACTTATCGAGAAATCGAAACAGTTTTCTTTCCCAATATCCATCTTTTGTGTTTTTCTTCTGCCATCCCAGCACCAGCCTAAAGGCTGCCCCCACCCAGGTCCAAGTGATACGAGACAGCTGGTACGGCATCGTATTAATGACTCACCGTCGTCGCGCCAGGTTGGGAAACAAATCAACGCCGCACTTGGGTGTCGCTTAGCTCCAAAGCAATGGCAGTGCCCCCAAGTCCCAGGGCACCCAGGCTGGCTGGTTCGTCCCAAACTCAAAGCCATCAGGGTCCCGGGAGTTGGAGATGGGACCCACTCTACGTCTTTTATCTCTCAGAAAGGGCGCACACGTGCGCCCCCTGGTTCGATAATTGTGCCCGTAACACCACCCCCCAAACCCCTATATAATGTTCCTCCCATTCATATACTACAAAATGCCATCAAATTAGACACACAAACGTATTAGCTGTATATCAATGAAGAGCGGGCCAATTATTCGCGGACAATACATTGGTAGTTGGTTTTCATTATATATATATCATACATATCAACTTTTTTTTTTTTTTTTTTTAAGCATTGCAAAGTTTTATTCTTTAACTAAAAATAATTAATCATTAGATCTTGTCACATTTGATAATGTTTTAAAGAATGACAATTGAAATAAGCTCATAACTATATAAACGTTATACATACTAAGTCTTAAAATTTTAAAATAATTTATTAATTACTGAGAAATAATTTGAGATTTTTAAAACAATACATAAACTTTTAGAGTTATATTCGTTATTCTTTGAAACTCGTTTTCTAATTTTTTATTTTTTTTTAAATATGTAGTATAGATATTTTGAGTCATTCACCTTTGAATTTTAAACTTTACCCACATAAATACGAGACCACAATGCTCTATTGGTTGGAAAGACAGTTTTCATAGAGTTAGAATCTATCACCATATATATGATATTAATGATAATACCCTTTAAAATCATTTTTACTCATTCCAACATTCAAGAGAAAGAAAAAAAAAAGAAAAAGAAAAAAACAGGTAGAAAAAGGAAGCATCAATCAACAATTAGACAAATAATCTAAATTAGCAAAGGTATAATATTCCGACTCCATTTTCATTAACAAGTATAGTAATCTTTTTCCTTTTCTTCAACTTTTTCAGCATTTCTATACCATTTGGCTTTTTTTTTTTTTTTTTTTAAATTAATAATTTTTGCCCTTATAATAAGAGTACAACATCAAAACCGTGTTTCTTTTACGATTTCCTAAATCAAAGTTTGTACTCAAATGAGGCAAAAAGCAAACCCGAGGCTTCGAAAAACTGAAAAAACAAAAGCCAAAAGAATCTCGATGTTTGCCGGTTGCCGGTTCACACTATGACGACGATGCAGAGGATGACGATGACCGGTTCACCGACTCAGCCAGTTTACCAATTCTCTCGGCCAACTCCGGTGATAATTTTTTAATCGGTTTCTTCTCCTTCCCACGCTGGAAATCAAACCCCAGTGCATCCGAGACCTCTTCGGAGCTCCACCCGGCTTTCCGGAGCATATCCGAAAAACGATCCGCTTTCAACAGCAGAGCATCCAGCACAGCCTGATTGTCCAACATAACCATCTCGCCTTCGAAGAACCCGGATGCTGATACCTGTACAATCTCCGATACGTCGGATTCTGCCCAGCCACCTTCTCTCAGAACCGACCCAATTTGGCTCACATAGTCGTCGACCCATTTAGGCATTTCCGATCTTGGCATGTCAATATACCTATCCGGCGAAGATGACGATGATGACGAGGAATTTGAATTCCTCCGGCGGCGATCCACCGCTGCGTCACTCCAGAACTCCACCCATCGCGGCGTTCTTCCGCCGGAAACCGTATCCAAACTTCTCCTCGAAAAATTGGTTGACGATCCGGCTGATTTTTCACTGATGGAGCGTTGCTTGGAGAGAATACTCGGGTTCGAACTGTGACGGAAAAGGGTGGACTCACGATCAAAAAAGTCGGATAAATCGAACCCACAACAGAAAATCCTATTTTCATCGACGTAGAAAATAGGGTTTCCAGCTAGACAAGGGTTACAAGGGATGTAACAATGGTTGAAAACGGGTATCAAAAGCGGGGCTCGTTTCAAAGCGTTCCGGGCTACTTTAAGGGCCTTTTCCGGGTCGGAAGGCCGTGGCCCCCAGGATTTCGACCAGAGAGCATTTCGAGCTATGTGGAAGGAAATCGAAGCAATGGGAAGGTTAATGGAGGCGCGGAGGTGGAGCCGCGCCGAGCCAGAAGAGCGCCAGTCAGGAAAGCCTGCTCCTACAGGCAAGCCAGCTGACAGCACGGCTTTCAAGTCCGGCGGGAAAGCGAATCCAAACTCCGCTTCTGCTACGGCGAACTCCGACTCTGTCAATCCCGGTTGGACTGGGATACCCGAGTTCTTTAAGTGCGTAATTACTTTATCTGCAAGAGAAGTGAAGGAGAACAGGCTGTTGCGCGGCGGAAGAGGCGTGGATGGAGCGGATGCGGCGGCGCGTGCAGAGAGGCGGCGTAGGCCAGCAACATGAGCCGGGTTCAGACCGGTCATTCTCCGGTCCACGTCTACCATTGTTGCTTCAATTAAAGTTTTAAGCTTTAACTAGTACTAGAAAAAGGAAAAAGAAGATGGCTTTTCTAGCTTTCGGTTCTTGATCTTGAACTTTGCCGGAGTTCTTTTTCTCGGGGCAGCAAAAATGGGTTCTTGGTGTGCTCGTACAGATTTTCTTTTGAGTGTTTATAGAATTTTAGAGAGAAGAAAGTTGGAAAGTGCAGAGATGCAGTGAAGCTGCTACTGAAGTGAAAATAGGGAAAAGAGAAAGAAAAAGAGAGAGATTTATAGCAGAGTGGTGGTGCTGGGGCCCACTTTCAGATTTTGATGGACAAAAACTAAAAGTCCATATTTCTTTGTTGCCCTTTTTCGTTTTCTAATTTGAGTCAGAATTAATGGCAGCGACAGATATTTTATTTTAACATTCTTAATCAAGTTTAACTAGGTCCCGTTTGGTTTCAATTTCATTTTTAATTTTTATTTTTAATATTTTTAAAATTTAAAAAATTAGTTAGTAAAAATGAGTTGAAAATAAGTTTGTATTTGAATAAATTATTGAAAAAATAATGATTATATTGGCTTTAATAAGTTGTA
Source organism: Jacaranda mimosifolia (assembly GCA_018894105.1). Lineage (NCBI taxonomy): Eukaryota > Viridiplantae > Streptophyta > Magnoliopsida > Lamiales > Bignoniaceae > Jacaranda > Jacaranda mimosifolia. The sequence continues at coordinate 30,418,628 of CM032121.1, forward strand.
GGTGAAGAGAGATAAAAATAATGGAATAGAGAAAGAAGATATATAGGTTATTGGGAGAAAATATATAGATTGTTAGAGAATGTATTTTAAAAATAAAAATAAAAATAATGTTGGGTAAAAATATGTAAAAAGTGTTGTATTTTTTTTTTTTTTAAAGCATGATGTATTTTATTTTTGAAATAATAAAAAAAAAGAGCTATGAAAATGAAACCAAACAGGGCGGAGTTTTGTTTTAGCAATAATTTTGTCAGTTCCCAAAATGGGTTCTTCGGCAATGTTGAAAGCAAGCAGGAGGAGTCAAAGTGTGAAAGCAGATTGTGGGATACAAAGTAATTAACTGTCATTAGAGTAACAAAATCAGGGATTAAGAGTGGATTAGTTGTGTGTTTTTAGCGAGGAAGAATTTGGTAAAAGAGTTGAATTGCGGCGGTAGGAGCCAGCCAGCATGAAGAACATTTTAGTAATACAAAAGGTGTAAGTAACCAATTTTGGCTAGGCACACGACCAATTTTCCATTTAGAAAGGGATAATGGGGCAATAATAATAGCAGGATCATTTTCCAATTTAAGAAAGATGTAAAAAATCATTTTTCCTTTCAAAAACCCCCCAAACCAACACCACCACACCCCCAATTGCCCAATTATGTATTATTATTATTATTTAAACACACATATACGTAAAGAGTATGTTATGATTTAAATCTCTCTCCCTTGATCTCCTACATTATATGAGACTTATACTACTAGATCATAAATGATTCGACATATGAAGCACACTAAATTTAATAATCTTTAATATTTAAAAATTCTTATAAACATTAATTATAAGAAGATATTTGATAATGAATAAAAGAAAAGAATATGACGACCATCATAATAACTCCTTTTAAATATGATTGTAAGAATTTTTTGTTGTGAATGGTCAAATCTAAATTATGACAACTATTTAAATAGCAATTTCGTCATCATAATAACTAAAAATTCCTCTGATATAAAAGTGATTGATTCATGAGTCATCATAGTAAATAAGCTTGAACAAATGACCTTTATTAAGAAAGTTATGGACAAATCAATGAATGAATATAAATAATTTTTTATTCCTAAATTGACAAATATTGCTCACTAATTTCACTATGTTAATTAAACAACAAATATTCTGACCAATACCTAACAAAATAATTGTCAAGGAGCAGGCACGGAAGGGAAAAAGGAAGGGAATCTCTGGCAATTATTTGTTCTCTTAGACATCATAGACCTAGACGACTAGAGAAAATTGGAGGACAAAATAGCACTACTTTGTTACAATACAACTCTTAAAACAGTTTGGAACAGCAAATATATATGTAGCAGCATATAACAAATTGAAAATAAACTTCAAATTTGAGGCACATTTAGACAATTTTCATGAATTTCTTTATATTTCCATTAACTGCATGCTGTCTGAAAAACACGCTTTTATTTTCGAGTTGCGCCCGCGCCCGCCCCCGCCCCCGCCAGAAGGGGCCGGCATTTAATATTTCAACTGAGTGTTAAGCTTTGGAGTCACCTAAAGGGACCTTTTCACAGGTTAGTACTTACAAAATGATAAAACCTTAATGGCACCTCTATTTCCAAGAAAGAAGAAATATCACCTAAAATTCACATGCCACTCGAGAACTCAGTCTTTGAATTTGTGATTTTGTGACAAGTGTTTTCATTATTTCCCAAAATTTATTTTCTATTTTGTTTATATTTAAATAATAAAAAAATTTGAAATAATTTATAAATTATTCTCATTTTTATTTTAATATATATGTGACACGTCTTTTCATACAGATAAAACCCTCTATCATGTATGCTAACAATGCAGTACCTTATATATAGGCAAGAACAAAATAAGGAAATGACAACTGCCTCCTTCCCCAAAAGTTGTAACCCTATATTATATGTGTGTGTATATATGTTAAAATATTAAGCGATTTTTGATCTAACGGTATAAGTATCATACATAAAATGTGAGATCAGGTATTCGAATCCATAGGATATCCTTTGTATGTGTGTATAAAATAAAAAACATTTTTAGAGCTTAAAATGTTATCCTCTAAAAATAATAAAATTATGTTTTATCTTTTGTAAATTCAATTTTAAAAATAAAAATTCATATCTCATTTTTTGTTATGGAGTTGGATTTTACATATTTTATAACGAATTTGAACATTAAGATTGAAAATATTAGATTATTGCATATCTTGTGGGTAAATTTTTAATTAACTAAGTAGTTGAGCATATAGATTGAAAATTTTAGAGCTATTGCATGTCTTGTGGATAAATTAACTAACTTCATTAAAAATTGAAGTTTAAAATTATTGTATTTTATATAGTTACCCATAAATTAGACTCAAGTGTGGTCGAATTGCAAGTAAAATAAGATGCTCTTTTCTAAATTTCAAAATTTCAACAACACCATTATTAATATTTTATAAAATTTTAAATTTATTTTGCACCGTTACTAACTATTATAGTTTTAACTATTCAGACAGTACTCGACTATTTAAAATTAGCTCAAAAAATATATAGAGGCCATTTATTCAAACTAAGGCACGTGATGCAAACACTGACAAATTCCTAATTGTAGATTTTTTTTATTTCTATTTTATGAGAAAGAGGCATTCATATTTGAAGCCGCGTGATCGATTGACTTTGATCAACTGTGGGTTTCACATGTGGACGTGACCTTAAAATTCGTTCCTTTTGTTTAGAAAATATAGAATGGACTTAATTATGGTGATTAATTTATTAATCCTATATTAATCATTACTTTGTCAAATTCCTAATTGGCTCTCCCACATAATGTGGGGGGTTAGGATTTTGAAACCTAATAGACTCCTGATATGCATATGTATAAATTTTAAAAAAAAATCCCTAATTGGTCGACCCCATTTTTAAAACTTTTTAAAATATTCTAAGCATCAGTTTCTATAATTTTAAAATATTCATTTATGTTATTTGTACTAAATTAAGTCTAGAAAATAGATTTTTATATTAATACACACACACACACAAGCAAGAGGGATATGGAGATGTTGGACTTTTAGGTGTAGTTGGATAAAACTTTGACTTTTACAATTAAAAAAATTAGTGCTTAATATATAATGACGAATTATAGTTGGAGGGACCTCAAAATATTTCAAAAGTAAAGATCATTTTTTCTAATATTATGTGGTTATTACCTATTTCATTTGTATTTTAATACAAGTAATCATTCTTAAGTTCGAATCCACTAAAATATGTGAATGTTTATGTAACTTTTTTTTATAATTTATCATTGAAATTGCTGATTTGTCCTTAATTAATAAATTATTGATTGTTTAATATTAATTTATTATTGATTAATAGCGATATAACAGTGCAAAGTTGTCTACAAGAGTATAATAATAGTCCTCAGGGGTTGCAAGGAAGTAATTTAGGTGTGCTATTGTATAATAATTATTTTGACCCAAAATGCATATGAATTACCATAAAAGATACTTCCCATCATAGAAAAAACATTTCCCCTCTTCTTGACTCCTGTAAATACTTATTTCTTCCCCATTCATCAAAGGGGATGATTTACTAAAATATAAAAAAATTGGCCATTTGTATTTTATCTTCTAGAATTCTAATTGATTAGTTTGATCGTATTGAAGATGAAATTTTCATTATGGCATCCCTCTTCATGGAAAGTCTATATCAAGTATTTAATATAATGTCATGTAGTACAGAAACGAAGTTGATGTCATTTCCGCAAATTAATAAGTGTTAGGCTTCTGTTTCTAAAACACACTTATGTAGAGTTAGAGCTTGAGTTGGAAAAATCATTACTTCCATATTGTTTTAATTTTAAGAGCTAATTTTTATACTAGTTAAATGCTTAGTAAGCTTAGGTCCACTTAGGTTGAAGAACCCATATTGAGTGGGTTTAATTTGAGTGGATTAAGTGACTCTTTTTATTTAATTAATTTGATTTCTTATTGAGTTTTTACTTTTATATATTTAGTGTCACGGACTTATCCCATACAAGCTATCGTACGGTACTTAGCTCCTTATTCGCTCCCTGCAACACTAGCTCAGTCTGCCTCACTATTCGAGTGTTGTGTGTTGTGTGTGTGAAGGAAATTGGCTAAGTTTATAGAGAGAGAGAGAGAGAGAGAGAGAGAGTTTAGAGAGAAGGAAATGGTAGAGGATTTCTATTTCTTAAACTCATTTTTCTTTTCTGGTTCTTAGTTCTTCTTTACAAATGAACTCCTACACCTATTTATACTACCTTCCTCCCATATAGAGGGTGGAGATCAATTCAATCAAATGGTGTAGATTACAACTCTAAAAGTTTTCTAAAACTAGAAGGTTCCAAAAACGTACTCTAAAAACATTTCTACAAGTATGTACAATATTTTAAAGATCTCTGGGACAATCTTTATCCTCTACCGTCTTGCTTCCTCGTATATCTTCGGCTGGGGTGTGACATTAGGCCTTAATTGTGCATCTCATAAAGATATATTTGATCATGCCGCCCAGAATGATCTATGCACATAGTTTGTTGTAATTGCACAGTCCAATTTGTTTTTTTTTTTTCTTTTTTGGATAATTATCGCATAGTCCATTAACAAGTGCCTGTACACGTACAACCTCATGTAGAAAGAGAGGGTTGGATTTGTCATTTTTGTGGGATTGCACACAAAGCAAAGCTATTTAATTAGTGATGACATAGATATATATATAGCCAGCAAAATTAATAAGGCTGGAAAATAAGAAAGCTTGAGCCTTGTCCAATAATAGACAATATACATTGCAAATACTAAGGTTCAATTAATTGATGTTAAGATCAATTATTCATATTCATCCAAGCAGCAACAACAGATCATGAAAAATGGTTATAAGAAAAAGACAAGGGGCTCGAGAGCAAAACCGAATATGGTTACTAGAAAAGATCAAAGGAAGTAGGACATGAGAATTCGATTTTGTAGGGCTGTGAGGAGATGAATGGACCTAGCAGCATCGCTACTAACTCACATTATGTCTCATCCAAAGTATAAAAGTCCATGAAATATATGTCACAAATGCCTGCGGAAGAAAAACACCACTCGTGGGCCCCTCGCGCGCGGGTGATGTATGTTGTTGTTGGGAATTGATTGCTGGGATCGAGTTTGCAAGTTAAATTGGGGTGAGAAAGCAAATTGATTTTAGTTTGGAGGAATTTTAACAAAAACACTCAAAAATTCAAGTTAGCAATTAAAGAATAAAAGGTATATTGAAATCTGCAGGAGTAAATATATAATAATCATTGCATTATATATATATATATATATCTGAAAAGTGTATTAATGAATTTATTTATAGTGATACCACTCAATTAATGCAACATGTAATTCACGTGGTCAAATTCAAATTCATATAACTTAATAAAATATAATATTGCTACGGGTTTCATTTTTATTTACTTTGAAAATAGGGATACGAATCTCTCAACAACAATTGATCATGTATTCAATACAGCAATATTTCGATAATACCACATCAATGGAGGCGATAGATCCGCCTCAGATAAGGGCGGAATTCCTGTCCACAAAACCACCGGGCATGGTGGGGCTGCCATGTCGAACAGCCACGACCACCGGTTGGATACGGTGATGGGCAGCATCACTTTCTTGTCCTCCTCCACCACACCATCCATGTTCCCTTAAACACTCATCAGTCAAGCTATCAATCCCCCCAACCAAAATAAGTACAAAGATGGTTATTCCTCAGTTTGATTTGCTTGTTTTCACCATTAATTCAGTTAGGTGTGATTTTATACTAGACATATATATACACACACATACATACACGTACACTTGCACATATATAGGAATACCTTTGGGTGGAAGAAATCTGTTAGAATATATATTCATGAACCAAATTTGACAGCCATGCATGCATGCATATGTGTTGTTCCTTTTATCTAAGTGCTTAATAATTTCTTCGTAAACGACAAATTAGTTGTTAGATTTATTATCATAAAACCTCAAAATGACTAAATTTTTTTATTAATTCTTGCCGATCGAGAACCATTAATTTGTACCTTCTAGTAGATATATATGAATAATAGAGTTTGGTACAAGTTTTGGTAATATCCATTGTTTTTAATTATAGATATGTGATTATAACTTTATAATTGTAGATAATTCATTGGATAATTTGTGTATGCATGCATGGATATATAGGATCTGGGTTGGGGATGCCTTATCTCTAAATCAGTGCCAGCAGAAGCTTTAAGGGCCCTAATAACTAATAAGGTCCATTAATCTGTCAATATGTATCACAAATTATTAATATACATATTATGAACATTATTTTTTTACCAAGTAGTTAAATTTAATTTTTCATTTGCCCATCACTTTATTATCGACATTGGGTCCAATGTCTAGTTAATTCAACTTTAGATAAATTATCAAGATAAGCGGATAGTTTGATAATAAGTTTTCAAATCTACTAAAACTATAAAAAAAATAATAATAAAAATTAAGGGTATCAATTACGATCAATTCATAGTTGATAAGTCGATAGTTTAATAATAAATTTTTAAATCTACTGATATCTACAAAAAAATTAGAGGTTTCAACTAAGGTCAATTCATATAGCTGATGTTAAAAATTTCATAACTTTAGCTATGAAATTGGCTTAGTAAAGTTCAAATTAGATATTCTTATAGCTAATAGTTTGCAACTGGTGATTATTTTATACATATATATATACATATATTAATTTTCCTAAGGATAATGCATGGCTAATCTCTTGTGTTTATGAGGAACAATATTAACCCTACGAATTGATAGATAATAATTTTTGTTGCTTATTATTTAAAAAAATTATATTTGCTATGAAAATGTATCGTTATCATTTGTAGCAATAGCTATAAAATAAATTCTGTAACAATTTTTTCATAGCGAATACCTAATTTTTTGATAGTGTAACAGATTGGTCGGTCGCAACTCAAGTCCCATAAAAGATAGTTGAAAAAACAAAAATATCCTCTTACATAAAAAAAGAAGGAAATAAAAAACAAAATAAAGCAAAACAAAACAAAACAAAAAACATTAGATAAATCATCAATAAAAAATATTTAAATTAATAGGCAACATATAAGGTAAAGAATGACATCATCATGACATCTCAAATGAAATAATAAAAATTAAGGAACTTTAGGAGACTGATTATTTTTCACGATAGCATACTAGCTAGTAGCAAAGTGAAATTTATTATACTATTTAAAAGGAAAGGATATGATGTTTATGATAGAGATTAGTATCATCTGGTACTATTCTGGTTAGATGGAGCCATATATAATTATATGATGCTCCCAAGATTTTATTGTGTGCATGTGTTTACATGTAGAAATAAAAAATGATATTATAAGCTTAGTTTAATACTAAGAGATTCACGATCCCATGTGCTCCCATCAATCTTCTAATAATTAAAAAATTGAGTTAGAAATTAGTCCCCTAGATTAGTAGGATAATGGATCGTTAAAGCCTAATCCAATTAGGTGGTTTCCGAAAAAAAGGATTATACTTAATTTTATTTTATTTTTTATTTTTTATAAATATGCATAAATAAAGATTTGGGAATAGTCAATTCATTATTATAATAAGTTGTAAAAAGATTAATGATGAATTAAATTCCTTCTTTTATAAAAAGGCATGCATCATAGGATTGTAGTTTGGATTCTTAGGGTATGGAGAAGTAACATAAAAAAAAAAAAAAAAAAAAAGATGATGCCAAATTATTAAAACACACTTTTGATTATAAAATTGTTTAATTATGGTGGTGCTATATAATTGGCGTCAACCTCCAATATTTGATGTATCAACATACCGTGGAACCCAATATTGTAGGTGTAGGCATTATCAATGGACCAAAACTTGTCCTGGCATATTAGCTCAATTACTTTCTTCTATGGAACAACTTGTGTAGTCAATTATTCTTGAGCTACTCACACACACACACAAGCCCAACACTTCAAATTGAGGTGGGCATGTAGAATAATTCTTGTTCATTGTTTTTTCGTTTTTTATTATTATTATTATTTAGTTAATAAAGTAAGTTTTTAAACAAAAAGATAATTCAATTTACTACCATACAATTATAAGTTCTACATGGTGTGTCAAAAAATAATCAAACATACACTTGAAGTGACTTACTCAATATATTAATTATCAATTATCCTCGTTTTCAATATTCTTCTCATTTAAGAGGCTTGAATAATAAAAAAGTTGGATGATTTTTATCAAAAGTATATTCATACAACGCCCACAAGAACATAGTAGTCATTCAAGTCCATAAGAGAAACATTTAGACCCACCAAGTATCATAATTATTTGGGTCCATCAGAGCATATAAAAAATACATCCCAACAAACAAGAACACTTTTATATATTTAGATTCAGAATCTATGAACAATTTGCTACAACTCTTCTCACTTGTCAACAACAAAAATTCATCTTCATATTTGATTGAATTATCCATCTCCGGCCAGTCGAACATAAATTCTTTATAATAGAATCAACAATTATGAATGTGGAATTGTTTACCAACACTTTCCTCGTCTCTATAACCCATAGAACCTTGGTTACGAAAGTGTTATATCACATTTTATTATGCCATAGACGTCAAATTAATTTGGGGGTTCCTCCAAGAGATCATAAAGGCAGCCCTCTTTCCAACGAGCCAACCCCCACCCCCACCCCCTCTGGTGTATTGATTTCAGATGGAATTGAATTGATTTTACTGTGATCTAAACAGATAGCTATTAGCTATAAACTAAAGGTTAGGGCGCTAGGGTTTTGAATACAAAAAAAAGTGGGAAAGGGAGTCTGATCTTATTATCTCCAGTGGGTCATGGGATGCATGCGTGTGCTTGTGATGAACATGCATGGAATATATAAAGTTAGGTTTTTTAGGTGCTAAGTTTTGGGCTCACAGAATTTTAGAAAGAAAAGAAAAAGAAAACGTTGACACAAACCCGTGTACCACACGGGATTCTCAACAGTTGAAAAAAGTTAAAGCCAAAGGAAATGGAGGCGGTGGCTATATATAAAATGAATAATATCATTCACACCTAGCCAAAAGATTCAACGCCTAGCTTTCTGCAAATATATATTAACCGTTGCCTTTGATAACTGCAGAATTATGGGTGATTTGAGGATGGATCAAGTGCAATGCACTCGATTCATCCTGATTTGTTGAACCGCATGGGACTGGATGGTGAAATACGATTCAATGACTATGAATGAATTGAATGTGAATATATATATAGCATAGTTGGCTTGACAAAAATAAGAACTTTGAGTTAATTGTTTTTGTAATTTGAAGAAACAAATATATATATATATATATATATCTTAATCATCAATAATTTGAAAGAAAATAGATAATGTGTTTGATTGGAAGTTAATCAATCCACTTGCCACGGGCTTTGCCATATGACAAATCTTAGGTTAAGTTATTCAACACCTACAGGAACCTATGAGTTTGGTAGAGAATAGCACATTGGATATTACAATCTTTTGCTTGGAAGTATGGGATTAGGCATATAGATCTAATATGGTTGAGTCTAGTTTGCCTGGACATAGGGGATTATGCATGCTCTATATATGTGTGATGTGTTAGCCAAGAATTTGAATATGCAAGATGATAATTTGTTGTTTAGTTTCAAATTTTGAAGTGTTTGTATCTCAATCCTATTACAATCACATCATTTGGTTGATATGATTGGCCAACTTGATTGAAAATGAAATACCCAAAAAAGCATAAGTGGGTTTTTAAATTCAAGGGCAAAAAGGTCAATGTATATTATAATCTTGGGACTTAAATTTTTATTCAAAACGCCCCCATAATCCACACTCGTGCTAATACCATGCATGCTGGGCCCATCACTGTTGGAAATGGGGTCTTCTTTGACCAAATTTTTAGGTGTGCTTAAGATATTAATTTTTAAGAAATTAGTAATTGTCGTAAACTACGCCACGGGTAGATATCGATAATGTGTTTAATTGGAAAAAATCATTTCGAGTGAATGAAAAATTAATGGACAAAATGAGCTGCTTGAAAGTTGACTAAGAAAACTAGAATGAGCCAAAGGAATGGGATAAGTGAAACTCCATCCTACATTATAAAAAGTAAACTTGAATATATGTCTCAAGTGTGGAGCTAAGGGACTAAGGGGTGGGTCCTTTGAAGGTACCACAAGTGATTAGAGGGAAGAAGACCTATATGGTAGTGTGTTCAATCCAACCCACACACATACGCCGCCACCCGCCCGTCCGACTGGGCTTGGGCTTGGCTTGGCTTGGCGTGGCGTGGCGTGGCGTGGTTGTGGGCTTAAGCTTGGGCTAAATTGAGCCTTTAGTCGAATATTAACCTTTTGGGCCAAATTTAATCAGAATTATTTTTGGCCCAAACAACAGGAAAAAACCTTCAAACTTCTAAAATTAATTTCAATTTATTGAAATTAATTTCAGCTTATCTTTCTGGAAATTGAAAAACGAGCAGAATAAATCCTACAGCAGATGTATTTAAACTGCACGAGTTTTCCTGATCTCTAGCAGATGTATTTGGACTACATCCTTCCAACTTCTGCGTTGGAAAACTAACAGCCACTTTGATTGCTCCTAAGCTCAATAAATAAGTCCCATATTGCATCTTAATTTAGACATACACAACATCTTTCATACAACATTATGAGCATTGTCCTAAGAGTTCATTACGCCTAAAGTTCGAGAGATCGGATGAGTTGTAGTGCTACTACCAGCTGAATTAGTTATTATATCTTGGGAGACGATAGCTAGTTGCCTTTAACACTAGTGCGGAGCTAATTCATCTTAAAAACAGAAAGCCCAACTCTTACCTCGACTACTTGATTCTTGTCACTCACAGAAATTCCACACACTGCACCAACAATCACTTTTTATGAGCCTTCACTATATTGAAGCAACTAATAAATTCGAGTGCATCACAATCAAGCCAGGCAAATGAGCCTTTGTGGTTAGCTTTCGAAAGCCGATGAGGAAATATTACTAAAGAGGAGAAATTTTCTATAATCTATTAAGATATATACTTAAATGAATCATTAAATATTTATTCAAAATATCATAATTTTATAAAATAAAATAGTGATATCATCACATATAATTCATTGATTTATAACTCAAATTAATATATATCCAATTAAATGACATGTCACAAATTCATAAAAAGTTGTTTTCACCCACTTTTTTTTTTTTTTTTTTTTTTCTTTTATGGAATGTTGTTATTTACAAACATTGCTTCTAAAATATAATACGGATATCATGTATAATTTAACAATTTATAATTTTATTTACATACCTACTTAATTCAGTAGCATGACAATTTCCTACAAAGTTATTTTTTCACCTTGCATTCAGAAATTGCTCCTCAACCTGTACGTACAATATATATATATATATATAATAAATAAATTAAAATAAATCACTGAGATTTTTCATCTTCAATCCAGCTTTAGTGATTATGCTAGTTTGCGCTACGAAGTCGAGGTGAGCAAAGAAACAAGTCCACATGCATGGCCAAAGTGCGTGTTTCAAAACAAAGAACTCGAGGAATGAGAACCAGCGAACATTATATCTTTTTCCATTTTTAATATCAAATTATATTTGACATTCATTATAATAATCAAGTGATCTTAGAGCAGTTTGGGCCAGTAAACCAGTCGAAAATGGCAAGTTATGCAATTTTTCTCCTAAAATAGCTTTACACATAACAACACTAAATAATATTTATATAAATAGGGAATCCGGTTGTTTAGTAAAGAAAACAGCACACAATCATATTCTTGCTCTTAATCTAAATCACTGAAACAAACTAGGTAAAGCATCACAAGGGTCTTTGGTTTAATTGCATATAGCTGACTTCCGCCCATTCTGACCATTTTTAATGCCTTGACCGCCTCGTTCCCCTGCAAATATAAGAATGATAAGGCACCAGCATGCACATAACTGAGATTTTTCCAACCCAGCGACTGTGGCATATTACCTGGGAGAGTGCGAGCGGGAGTACGAACGAGATCTAGAGTACGAGTGAGAAGGGGAACGAGATTTTCTGGAAGAGCGAGAGTGGGACCGGGAGCGAGAGCGGGACCAGTATCTTTGCGAACTCCTAGTCCTGCTTGGACTCCTGCTGCGCCTGTATCGTCTGAAACAAGCATACACGATTTGATTCATAACCAAAGCAAATGAGGACTATCAAAGAGAGTTTCATGTCAGTTTCAACATAATTCATAACAGAAGATGACAAACGTATCTGAGAATAACAAGACAATCAACATTATGTTCTCAAAGAAAGTTCGATGTTTAATAACTCATGGAAATATAAAAGCGTCAATAATTATCTGACTAAAGCACCACCGTAATCCAGAGAAACAAGATCATGCTATTCTAATTAAACTGCATGAAAATTTCTTCTATATTCTGCCACATAGAAATAGATCTTCAGAAAAAATTATTGGGCGTGCCAACTGAAGCAATGGATGGATACTGCTATTCAACTTCATAGTTGTATAAAATCACGTTAAAAAAATTATAATTACTTTTTAGGTTTCATGATTAAATGTTCCATGTCACAATACAATCCTCAAAACCAACCCAAATGACCATTAGCAGGTCCTGGTTATGACAATCAATCATACCAACCCCAATTGTATATGAATCTCACCTGTTCTTCAGTTTAAATGTTAAAGATCTACTATTTTGTATCTCACAAGTCGATTATGACTGTTCCTCTAATGAAGGCTTGCATGCATCAATTCAACTTATTTACATATCTACGAAAGAGTTGCCGTGTCAGAGCAAAACGAAGGGTCTCATTTGTCCAAAAATCTAGCAAAGCAAGCACATTTTCTATATCTTTGTAGAAGTCTAGCAGCAGTCTTGTTTTATTAGATGACACCTCTCAGAGACATCCTCTCTTATTAATTTATATAAGACAATCAATATAGCAATAGGCCACATACTTTACTGTCATTCAAACAAGAATAACATATTTCAGCAAAACGTAAGGAAAAGAGGCAAAATTCGTGAAACCAGCATCCATCATAATAAAGAATAAAGTTGAATCAGAGACAATATGACTGAAGACAAATTCATCTGAACAAAACAGCTATAATAATCTTTGAACTGACTTTAGTAACAAAACTCCAAACAGAACATAGTGACTATACAGAAACAACGAAAACTACAATTGACTTAAATGTACTAAACTATAAGCTTCAGGCCAGTCTGGCATAATTCTATTAATACCTGGGAGAATGGCTGTAACTTCTACTTCGGCTTCGTCGGTTATATCGGCTTAATCGACTAGTTTCTGCAAGTTTTTCAAGCCTCTGCCGCTCTTGTTCTCGTTTCTTAGCCATTTCAATCGCTGTGTCTTTTTTAACTGCAAAAATAATGGTGCAACATTTTAAATCATTAACCATGCAGCCATGCAACCAGCAGAGAACAAATGAAGGGAGAAATTCCTATTTCTCTTTCTGTTTTTGACAACAAATGCCACCGTATGATAGTGGATTGAGTGCTTCTCTTCTAGAATCAACATCAAGAAACTTATACTTTGTTTATTTAGTTGTTTGTTCATGATCCGTTTAAGACGTTCTTGAGGTGTTTCCTTCTTCTCGCCCTGTTGCTTAGGGAGACTTCCACTACTAGTTGATTTGCTCAACTTTGCAAGTGCAGAGGATGTGCTGCCAATAGGAATAGTGATAAAGAAAGTAAGCAAGAAGAACATAACCCACAAATACATACTAATTCAGTGATTCAGAAAAGGGTGGGGAGAGAATAGGCAAATGCAAAAGATATTATAAGAATTACCTCGGTGTTGTTTTCAACAACTTGGCATTTCTATCTTTGTCAAGGGATACACCAGAGGCAGGGTCCACATGGAGGGCCTCAAGTATGCGACCAGCCGTTGGCCTGCATGAAAGCAGAAGCATTAGATACACATTTTCTGTGTCTTACAGCAGCTCGGATGCAATCATATGATGTCCAACTCAGAGAAAAAGAGCTTCAAATGGAAGATTCCTTCCTCATCCCCCTTGGCAATTATGCTTGTAACCTATATTTTCTATTCAAAACCACAAAAGTTTGGTCCAGGCAACAAAATGGAGGCTAAGCTGCAGCAGAGTAAAGACTGTCCAATCTATCTTTGCAAAAATTAAAGGTCGAGTGCTCCGACCGGTTCAATGCATCAGCTTGAGAAGGAGGAGATGGTGGTGGAGAATATCCTTCAAGTTTTGGCTCATCTCCATCGCCCGAGCCCCCAAATTCAGTGATATACTCTATCTTAGGGCCACTATCCTTGCTTCGATGAGTATCATCAGGATGCACTCCACGTGAATAGCGCCTTGATTGTGAGGGAGAATATGATCGAGACCTTGACCTTGATCTACCCAGAAAAGGACAAGTTCATTAGTTAACCAGCCTGGTTATATTTAAAGGCAAAAATTGCCAAAATATTACCTTCGTGAACGTGAGTAAGCTTCATAAGTAGGACTTCGCCTGGAGTCCCTGCAAATTATCCAAAAGAGTTATTTAAGTACAGCCCAAACCTTCATTATCATAAAACTAGGCTTGCATGTGTGTGCTAGTAAATACACCAAAAGATCATAACAGTTACCGATATGGATCGTGATGAAGAACTCTAGTTCCAGTAACCCGAGCAGCTTCTCTTTCCCTCTCTCTTTCCAGCTGAGAAGCTTTCCTTCTCTCCTTGCGACTCAGCTTCCTCTATAATATTCACCATAGTGCAGGATATGATCAGAATATATAACCTAATTCGGCTATAATTTAATTGAAAAATCAAGCAATCTTACAATTGAAGGATCCCCTTTGATCACTTCCTTCTGTCTTCTTGCCTCCTCTTTAGCCTTTTTATCCATATACACAAGCCATCCATACCTCTTCACTCCAAATTCTTTAGCAATTGACTCCATTGCTTCATCATTGCTGTCATCACTGTTAAAATCTTCCTCCTCATCCTCATCTTCGTCGTCCTCGTCCTCACCGTCTGAATATTGAATATCTTCTTGTCCATCTCCATCATATGAGAAACCAACTTGAGAATAAGAACCTTTACTTTGTGAAGGCTGAGCCACATGAGATCTACTGCCATTGCAGTCATCAGCAATTGGTTAAAAATACAAAGACTGTTTACAAACAGATAATCTAAATGATTATGAGAAAATTCCATGAATGGAAAAAAATAACCGGAAAGAAGAAAACATGGGGAAGCCAAATAAAATAAGCAAATAATACCAATCTCCAAAACAACAGAACCATACTGATATAAAATTTTCATATCACATGAATCGTGGCATTGAATAGCTTCCTACAGTCCGAGGATATCCAATTTCTAGCAACTAAATGACTGAAAATTTTATAAGCCCATGAGATTCATGATCTTAGAGATACTGTTACAGAAGTATTTGCACCTGTCTGATCCAAGAGCTGCAGTGATCTTAGCCTCCATCTCTTGGTTAACATGTTGTAGACCCTCCTCATCAGTAACTGTCAGATTTTTTGTTAGTATTCAAAAGTCATATTAAATTTCTACATGCTACTAAAGAAGCCATCATTGTCTAAGAAAACATTGTTACCTAAAGATGATACTTAACATACAGAAAAACAAATTGATGATTTGAATAAAACAAAAAAGTACCGACATCCTCTACGCCGATGCTTAATTAAATCCCGGTAACGCTCAAAATTAACAAACTCTTCTAACTCTTCCTCTTCCTCAGTTTTTTCTGGAACCCGAAAACGCCAGGAACTATTATCTCGAATAAAGTCAAGGAGAGCACGACCATCAAATCTGCAAGATAATATGCAATCAATAACTCGGCCAATCCACACATAATCTCCCTGGTGTCCTACAAAATTCAGGAGAGCTACAATTGCCCTTGTCATTCATTGGGCATAGGCAGGCAACTAAAATTGCGTTACCTGTCAATCAAAATATCCTGCTTCCCATTCCAAGGTATCCTGATTAGATCCAAAAGAGTTAACTCAAACTTTAATGAGAGAATGACATATAATCTTAAGTGATACAGATAGAATATAGCTTATACATGAGAAGATCACAGAAGAGTCTATACAAAAGACACCCTATCCAAAGTTACATCAAAAGAAGAAATAATAGTGAATTATCAGAGAACATTCTGTTTCTGAGCAATAAAACACATGAATTTGTAAGATTATCATGTTAATGTCCATATTTGCAACTTCTGTGAAATGAATTGTAACTGTGGGAAAGAAGAAAGACTAAAATACATATGGTGTATTTAATCCAAACACCTAGCAAACAGAGAAACAAGAATGTTATGGTAATCTCCAAATTTCAGCAAGGAATGCAAGGCACTATAATATTGCACAACACAATATGGCCCCCAGGCAATTAGCGAAAATATTATAAAAAATAAACGGGAATTCCTTCACATTGAAAAGGGGGGGCGAGGGAGAAGGATTAACATAAAAATTGGATAAGAAGGCAAATCGTACAGGCCCTGCTGATCCTGCGTGGCTTGGTAGAGGGAGTCATCACGGTGGACGCGGCAACGGGCTCCCACGGCCTGAATCGACTGCTGAGGATCGCCGCGCCGCTTAGCGAGGTATATGGCCCGGCGCTGAGCCCGCTTCCTGGCCGCGTCCATCATATCGTGCACCTTCCTCTCCGACCTCCGCGCTTCATGCCACATATTTTCTGACCGATTCAATACTCACACCGATCAAATTTCCAGATGAGTTTGATTTTCGATCGTCCTGATGAAAACCCTAGGGTGTAAACTTTTTCTGATTTTGTTTGGGGATGAGATATGCGACTATTGGGTATAGTTCAATTTCTAACGCATACAGCGACTTTACTTTAAGCTCGAGAAGATACGATGCGAGGGTATTATCGTCAAATCAGCGGTTTCTACCTCAATTAATAGGCTAATTATAAATTTCATTGATTGCTTAGTATTAATCCTGACTTCTTCTTTTTTTTTTTTTAATATTTTACAGCACGTCAACTGACCATATTTAATGATCTTTTGATATATTCCTTAAACTCATCCACATACAGATAAATCTACTAAATTAGTAAACTATAATTAATTTAATTAAATTTTAAATTCCTTTAATTGAAATTGTTTTAGATAATTTGATTAAGCATCTAATATTAATTCTTTTTAATCTTCTAAATTATCAAAGTATGTCAATTAATTAAATTAATTATGGCTTAATATATTCCTTAAACTTATTCATGTACTGATAAATTTGTTCTTTTGATATAGCTTGTTAATTTTGCTCAAATTTGAATCCTTATAATTTATTTCTTAATTATTTTAAAATAATTTAACTCATTACTTAATATTAATTGTAATTTTTAATTTTTTAAATCACTAACAAAATTTAATAGCATTAATACATTCTTTCAACCTATTTAGTTCCTCTTAAATTAATAAAGAATTTAGTCAAAGTTAATATAACTGACATAAAATTAGAGAACACTACATCTAACATATTAAGTAATTCCACTAAGTAGCTCAAATTTTAAAATATTAAAGATTTTTTTTTTAAAGAACATTACAAATGACAAAAATTATCCTTACATCAAGTCAATAGAATCCAATTATCAAATCAAGAAGATTATTCTAACAACAAGTGAATAGAATTCAATTATCAAATCAAGTAAATAAAAGTACAAACTCCACAACTACATATAGGGGAGACTGATGCCACTAGACTACAAGTCACTGAACAAAAATATTAAAGAAATTGAAACTTCGTAATTATCTATATGATGCAATTGAAATTATTCAAATGGGATGTTTTATATTATGCATGCATAGATATTGACATTTGGGTGCTCATGTAAATTGAGCTTTATTTTGATTATTTAATCATGGATTATTTTTTCATGGGAGATAGTTACTGGCAATGATAGTATCCCTAATTTCATTATGATCATATTGATGCAGTAGTCATTAAATCAATGAAATATTTTAATATTTTGAGGCATGCATTTATTAGACCAATTTATTTCAGAATTGTATTCAATCAATTCTTTTAAGGGGATATTTTTGTCAATTACCATCATGCCAAATGATCTCAACATGAAGCACCAAATGTCAATGTAGCCCAAGTGGGGTTATTATTATTAGTTCATATTTAAATAATGGCATGCATATTTATTTGGGCAATTGTTATTTTATTCAAGATTAGTAATTTTTTACTATTCGTTTTAACTTATTGGAAGATGATTACTAGCTTGAGTTGCGAAATTTTTATTTCGCTAGGTATAAGGGAGTAATAATCAATTTACTTGGATCTAGAATAAAATATTAGACAGTACCTATTTATGTAATTAATTTCATTATCTTATACCACCTTACTTGTTTTAATTTCAAGCCAATTTAATATGAAAAATGGACAAGTTGCCTAAAATTACTGCGAATTTAGATGCTGGCAATCAATGAATGGATCAAAATTTAAGTTTGCGCTCTAAAATTGTTTAAAGTGCAAATAGGAAAATCTAACTAGAGAGTTTGAGCTCTATTTGCAGTATAAGTTCACTGATAAGAAAATGTTCAATTATTCTCAATCACTATTTGGGCAGATTCACGGGTAAGTTTAGTTTGTGCTATTAATCCTATTTTTTTGATAAAATCGCCAAATTGAAGCTGATTATAGATAGTCAAGTAATTGCATTTGTCGCTTATGCAAACCATTAAAATGATGTTGGCGCAATCAAGGATGAGCTAGACAAAACCAAATAGCAAAACTAGAACCATAAATTAATCCAACAAAGTGATACGTCACTGCAATAATAGAAGCAACTAAAATATCAACAAATGTTAAGTGCTGGAAACTTTTGAGATGGTTTACTTCACTCGTAATAGTACTGAGACAAAGTTTGACTCTCAATGCTCTCCATTTCTTTGTTTGCTAGTGTTTCCAATTCTCTCTTTGTTGGATAGAAGACATTGGAGAAACTTGGCATATGGTTGGAGATTGAGCAGGAATATAGACTATGTTCAAGTATTATGCAGCCATAAGTTGAGAATGGTGCCAAAAATAAAAAAAATAAAAAATAAAAAGAGGTACTATGAGTAATACGTCAAGTTTAGCAATGGGCATGAGCTAATTTTTCCAAGCTCAATAATATGTGTGAGCTACTAATTGGAGATGTGCAAAAGACACTAATTATCTGATATAGTCTATTTTGAACCGTAGCACTTGTGAGACATTAGTTCAATGCAGTTTGTCCATCTTTCATTTTATAGATATCTTTTTATGATGTAATTAAGCTAGTATTTTCAATAGTTATTCATTTATTTTTAGGCATTGTTAATTAGCAAAATGACCATGATAGCTAGAGGATATTGGGCTTACTCGATAAGGTTAATCTCTATTTTAAAAAACTTTTCTAGCAGGAAAAGCTTGCTGAAAAATAAAAAGAGGTTCACTTATCCTTAAAGCTAGTCCACTAAAATTGAGTGCAGACTTATGAATAAAAGACACTAAATAGTGCATTGTATTTTTCATGCTTTTGTCGCTATTAGTTAATACAACCCTTGTCTCACCAATCAAAAGCACTAAGTTTGTCAAAGCAATTTGAAAGGGTAGAGAATCAATTGGGGCATGAACATGGAGGTTCAATGTACTAATGGGAAGTGAGAATATCATGTCTAAATAGTTTAGACAAATATTTAAAGGAAAATAGTAGTGCAAGTTAAGATGTGACTCCAAACATTTTGCAGCTAAATGGGCTTGTGAAAATTGAGAAGTCAAATACTTCTAGTTAAGCTAGATTTATAGATTTTATCTCACTTGTGGGGGTATAATTCTTGGTTGTAGCCTATCTAATGAAAATATGTGTCTAAAAATGGATTCTCCTATTTCTGTAAGATGATTGCAAGCCAAAATTTGTGGTATGCACCTAAAGGAATTGACAAAGTATGTTCTCACAATGTGATGAACACCATAGTGGAGACAATGAAAAAGATTAAGTCGCATAAAAAGATTTCCTTTTAGAAGGATTTACTAGATCATATGTGAAGTTGGAATGAATCTTGAACTATATAAGTTGCAAGATCCTTGAAGAGGCACTCATTTTTCTAGTGAAGGCGTTGCTTCTTAAAGTTTATCTAGTAACCGCTGGGACAATATGAGTGACTTTGATGTTAGTGGGAGTATCTCACTTAAACAAGTACTCTCAAATATCACAAATAAAGGTGAATAATGAAGTGTTCCCATCATCTACAGGAGATTGAGTGGGTATCCTTCATGATCATTGTTTGTGGATGTTGAAGAGTTAAAATAACACTTGTGACTTCACTTATTATTTAAAGTGGATAGCTGATATAAAGAAGAAAGTGAGTTCGATAGCTAAGAACAAAATCTAAGAGCTAGTTGATCAGTCTCTAGGTGCAAGACCATTAGAAATATGTGGTTTCTTAAGGTCAAAGTACTAAGCGAATGAGTTGATTAACATATGTAAAGCTCAAACAATGGTGAAATATTCTCCCTAAGTGGTGAGATTTTTTCTCTTTTCTCCATTGTTATCAATTGTCGCTACTTTCATCTAAGTTTGTCTTAGACGATTTCATTGATCATATCCAAAAGAAATGGAGGAGAAGATCTATGTGGATCATCCAACAAATTCAAGTAGCGGGACAAAAGAAGATGATTGCCTGAAAAGCTCTATTTGTAGCTTGAGCTGTCATCCAAGTAGTATTGCTATCGATTACATTGGGCTATCTCTTGATAGGCTTAATGATGATTGAATAAGGTCACTAATAGTATGTCAGGATGAGGGAAGAGATTTATTTTCTCTCTATATATGGATGATAATATGATGGCTATAAGTGACATGAAATATCGCCACTTGAAAGTAGTTATCCTTTTGAGATAGACTTAGAAGAGGAAGATGCACACTTGGTGTCGAGACATCAAGATCATTCAATAGTACATGGAGCTTGCTCTAAGAATAACTATATTTGCATCATCCTAATCCTATTGACAATTCATGGTTATGATTATGTTCTTAGTAGAAATGCCTTAAATTTGAACAAAGAAGAAATGCTAGCAAGTATTATTTAAGTAAGTGCTGGAGAAAGTTTTGAAGTATACTATGTGTATACTCGACCAGTTTTGTGCCACCCATCGCATCCATATTAAATGCAATCGAACCACCTTTATGTTTGCATATAATGGCCCTCACAGTGCATCACCTCCTCATTAATGGCGGTAAGAGCGTTCCTTATTACCGGTCGTTCACAAACATGACGCTAAGGTAGGCCGAAAGACCTAGAATGCCCCTATCAAAGGAAGATAAGATCTAACCCATGTTAGGGCAAAGATTGCCTTTTCCACCTCTCACCAAACACTATAAATATCCTCTCCTCAAAGACTAAGGTAAGAAATATAATACATTTTAAGCTGTTATTCTGTCAAATTATCCTCTGGTCGAATACCAACTTAAGCATCGGAGGGTCTTAGCTGAGGACCTTCTCGGTTAGCTAACGTTTGTTCAATAGTTACAGGATTCAACATGCACCACATATCCTCCATCCATCTCTCTGGTCAATTCGAACCCTCAGGTCAAAATCAATGCACCCAAACCAAATGTCCTTAATCCATCTTTCTGGTCGATTTGAACCCTCAGGTCAAAATCAAGGAACCTATCTCACCAAAATAAACACTAACAGGTACTGTAATATAGGGGTATTTTAGCTATCTTTCATGTTGATTGTACTTGGATTGATTATACTTTTGTTGGGCCTGCTCCCTAGGATCTAGTTCTTTACAGGGTTCCTAAAATATCCATATGATTAGGATTTGGTTTAGGATTAATTTCATGTCTATACTTTTGAATAATTTAGTTACCTCCTTGATTGTGATTATTCTAGGTTATTGTGTTCAATTGTACGGGTTCTGTGTAAATTTTGTGAATATGTAGGTTTATTTCATAATGCTTGAAATGACATTGTTTATTGTACATTTGTGCTTTTTGGACTCATTTAGTGTTTATAGTATATTGTTCTTAGGAGTTAGGACTAGGTTGTGATGTTGTAATGGAGGATTATATGTTATTTTGTGTCATGCTATTGATGTTGTACCTGTGTATTAGCCTATTGTTTATGGTTGACTATAATTTAATGGTAAGAATTATGATGAGTTGTGATTCTATTCTGAACTATCCATTAACCAAGTTTATACTTAGTGTTTAATTCATACTTTACTCCAAAGTGATGTTTAGATGACTCCAGATTTGATTTCTTGCGTATACTAGAGACTGAATCAATGTAATACTACACCTCATATGCCTTATACTGCAATATGTTCAAACTCATTTCCTCCTGCACCGATTTATTCATATTATTGAGTTGTTTACTAAAAAAAATATTGTTAAATATGTCATACTGTTTGTTATACTTGCACAATCCCTTAACATGCTTTTTCCCCTTATTTTTCTAGTGAATCTATCATTTCCAGTGAAAACCTTAGTACATCGTTTAATGAATCGATTTCCATGTTCTATTTCACATGCACAAAGGTATATTTTATTGGAGCAGAAATTATTTTTTCTTATGCAACGTCTTCTGAACATTATTTTACTCAGCCTATTTGTTTGTGCTCTAATGATCTCTATGAGATAAATTTGTCTTAAAATTAATATGTTTCACATTTATATAGTTGGTGATGTGTTTTTGTCTTTTATTAACTATAGAAAAGCCTTATGATTGGGGTTTCCCTCCTCTTAAGTTATTCCCCCGTGAGTGTGTCATAGGGTTAATTGATATTATTAGAATAAGTTATGAGGATTCGAGCTCATTTATCCATCTTTGAATTGCATATATTGTGATTTGTATGAAGTGGGAGAAAGTTATTCCTCTTTTTTTGGGGGGTTTCACAGCCTCCAAGTTGAACCATTTTGGTTGTATACTTTGATGCATATATGTAGCATATTTATAGGGGTATATGTTTGTTTATAACCTTGTTGCATAGTCTCGAGTTGTTTATAACTTAATTGCATAGTCCAGCATAGTATGTATCCAACTAATTCAAGTGTCATAATGTATGCTCCATGATACCATCCTGTTTTACTTAAGGGTTTAAGTCCATATTGCAACTTGCTCCAAACTTGCAGGTTTTGTAGTCTGTCTCATGGAGCCAGTCCTTTGTTGTTGTATTTCCTACATGTAGTTATGTTGTGCACGTAGTTGATTTCTATGTACTTTCTTGTAGGTATTTAACCATGCTAAGTCAATAAATTAATAACTTCCGCCATCTAATTTTGTGTTCAAGGTTGCTTTAGGTTTTTGCATATTTAAACATCATGCATTTTACAGTGCATTAGTAAGGACAATTTCCTTACATTTGCATTTTTGGTAGACAGTAGCACGATACACTATTAAGGTCAGCCTGTAAGTGTGTACATTTAGCATGCATTATGTCACAGACTTGTCCATTACAAACTCCTGTACAGCATTTAGCTCTTTGTTCGCGCCATGCGACACTAGCTAAGTCAGCCTCATCCTTTTCAAGTGTTGTGTGTGTGCACGCTAAGTGAGTTAGCCAAACTTTGAGAGTAAAAGATTAGAGAGAAATTTTAGAGAACTTCTATTACTTAGATTTTTTTTAGTTTCCTTAGTTGGATTACAAATGAAGTCCTACACTTAGTTATACTACCTTCCTCCCGAATGAATGGTGGAGATCAATCTAATCCTACGATCAAGATTAACTCTCAAGAACTTTCCCTACACTAGAAGTTTCCAAAAATTATTCTAGAAGTTTCTACAACTATGTACAATGTTCCAAAGCCCTCTAGGACCTTCCTTAACCTCTGTTGTCTTGCTCCTTTACATGTCTCTAGCCGGAGCATGACAATTAGCTCTATTAGTTGCACTATAATGTTGATCATAACATGTATTTGCAGCTAACTAAAAGAAGTGGTTGAAATCAAAATTTTAATTAATTTGGGAATTGATATAGCAAATTAAGTCCCTAAGGCCGAAAAAATAAAAACATACCAAATGGTCCAATTAATTAAATAATAAGTGAATTAAAAGGCTAGAGAGTCTAATTGATTAGGCCCATCCAGATGAAAATTTAGATCCTAGTGGGCTCTACTAAGAAAAAAAGATACTATGAATACCAAGTCCCAAAATTAAATGAGATATGAAAAATTATATGCAAAAAATCAAGAGTTCAAACTCTCTGTATTGCGTTCTAAAAAAGAACTCGAAAAAACTTGTTGAACTCCAAAAAGTACCATAGCTCTATTTTCGAGTAGCTGTGAGCATTAGAGATCTTTCCCTTCCTGTTGTTATATCTAATTTTTGCTCTTACATGTCGGGCTGCTTGTTGTGATAGTTCGATAGGAACAATTATGTGGACATAGTTAAAAGAAAGATTACTCAGCTGAGGAGACGTTATTATACTTTTGTTAACTATACTATGCTACTAGGGTTCAACATAACCGTACGACTAATATTGTGTTAATAATGGGACCATAGAGGCCATGTAATGCACCTTATACTTCTTTATACATTTTTAAATGCTTCATTCATGTTTTTATGTTACACAAAAGTTATCATCAAAATAACAATATATAATGTACTTCTCATAGGGGACAGTGAGGTAGCGATATTTTTATGTTGCTAAAGATCCATTATTCATTCAGCTTAGTTTCATCTTAAGCGAGTTGCACCTCTTGATGATGCTCGAGCATTGGGAGATGGCCTAACAGCTCCCATTCTCATCTCAAACTCAAATAACGATCACTCTATCTGTGTTCCAGCACCACTTCATCACCATATGTCCCTACAACAGCACCACTTAGCCACACTATCCATATTACAAGTTCACATAGATGAGTGATGTGGCTTCATGTTCTACCAAAGAGTTGAGGGATGCATGGGAGGCAGCACGCCAAGCATGCCAAGGATCATAAGCTGCTAGTAAGAGCACTGCTTAGTCTCTTGGTGCTTCACTTGGATGGGGGAAGTGGCCATGATGTTGTTCCTGAAATTGTTCCTCTATTTATGCATGTGATTTTCATATGACTATGTATGCTGTATGTTTTCATATTTGTCCACTTATTTTGAAAAACCTCCAACATGGTATGACAATGTATGAGTACATATAGACTATGTTTGTCTTTTATTTAATTAAATATTCATGTTTGTGTGATCCTTGTAGGTTCACTTGTTATTATTCATATTTAAATAAAATTAGCATTTTGCATGCAACTAATATAATTAAAATATCATGAAAATTTTATTATTGTGAAAGAAATTATTAAAATAATTTTGTGACATTTTTCTTTCAACCTTCCTTTCATAGTTCAGATCTATAATATCAAATATATAATTTTGATATTATTTTTAATTTTTTCCAAATAATTATATATATGATACGGTTATATTATACTTACTCAGATTTAAAAATAATTTTTAATTTACCAATTAATACATAGTTTTACGAAAAAAAATTGATTTAAATAATAGAATCATCTATGTTTACTAATATATATTTTATAATTATGTAATTTAAATATATAAATGCAATATAATAAGGGCATCTTATTTAAAAATGCCCAAATCCACTTTCACTTTAGAGTTTAGTCCCCACCCATCACTTTCTTATTTTAAACTCTCTATCTAAAGTTTCAATTATGAGTTAACTCCCCAACTACGTAAATTGACAAAAATGCCCTCATTTTACTTTTTTTTTTGTTTAGTCTTAAATATGAACCAATTCTCTACTCATCTCTCTCTCTTCATCTACTGTTGTCTATTTCACTCCTGCCGAAATGCGGGCCTCCATCTTTTTTTTTTTCTACAATAGCCTTCAATATCCTAGCGAGAAGAAGAAAGCTTTTTTCTCTTTTGTCTTCTGTTTTCTGTTTCACTCCCACCAAAATGCAGGCCTCCATATCTCTCTTTCTCTCTCTCTCTCTCTCTCTCTTTTGTTTTTTTTGTTTGTTTTTGGTAATAGCTTACAATATCCTAGCAGGAAGAAGAAAGTTGTTTCTCCAATTCCACATGGTGAAGTATCATTTTACTCTTTCATAGCAACAATTTTTTTTTAGCTTGAAAAAATGTCGGATAGCATGGAAAAGCCTCAAATTCAACTATTAAGGAGTTGTTTGTATAATGAGAAGCTCTATATCATGTCCATTGTTAAGAGCATGAAACTAATAGAGTTGTATTTCCAACTTGAGAAAAAATGATGTGAAATTTGTTTTCAATTCCACACAGTGCAATACCCTGCTCTCAATCAAAAAATGTATGTGACTTTGAATGCTGATGATCATGTGTCCAATATAATTTGTCTAGATTTGTAGTTAAAGATGACCTTAGTTGACATGATGGTTGTGGAAAAGTGAAGAGAGTGGACGACGAAGGCAAAGTAGTTATATGAGCAGGTAAATACTTCATATCTTTAATTTAGTACTACATTTATTTTTAGCATACTTCCATTTTCACAAGTGGTACCTCTTTACATTATTATTACTCTGTTTTTCTATATTAAATACTGAATTTGTTAAATTAAGTACTTTGCTTTTCTATGTTAAATGTTGGATATATATATATATATATATACTAGAAGAGGCACAATGTGCCAATTTTTCATTTTTTTTTTAAATGGTAGGTATTTTTATTTTCTAACTTTTCTAATACATAAAAAAGTTATGATAATATTTTAAAAAATATATATGTTTAAAAACTAATTTTTGAAAAATTATGCAAATAAACTTAAATGTAAGTGTTTGTTTATGACATTGTTTTTTATATTTGAAAAGTTGTGATTAAAATTATGAAATGATTTAGTAAGAATAATGACCTGAATAAAGTGAATTTTAGCCCATAAAAGAAAAAGAAAGAGAAAGACGTTGGAGGAAGGTTGTATTACATTACTCGTAATGTGAGGTGATTAAATTTCTAAGTCAAGTATTGCTATTTCATTATACTACCAAAGAAAATGATTTGATATTAATGATAAAAAATAATAATGTAAAATTTATCATTAGTGATATATATTAAGTGAGAATATTTTTTTTTAAATTATCATAA
Organism: Jacaranda mimosifolia; assembly: GCA_018894105.1. Taxonomy (NCBI): domain Eukaryota; kingdom Viridiplantae; phylum Streptophyta; class Magnoliopsida; order Lamiales; family Bignoniaceae; genus Jacaranda; species Jacaranda mimosifolia. Next base: position 30,445,772 of record CM032121.1, read on the forward strand.
TATAGTTTAATAGAAACAAAAACTAATGTTTTAAGTTATCATTATAATTTGTGATGAGATTTTTATTGTCACTAAATTGTTGAAATATGAGTGTTATTACTTATCAATAATGACAACTTGAGTACTATTTTTATCACTATTTAATTTATGAAAATCAATAAGGTGACAAAACAAAATTTTATTTAACATAAAATCACGCAGAGCAATGAAGTAACAAAAATCAACAAAAGCAATTGATGTCATTATTCTAGCACTAAAAGTCTCACTATCCTCACAATATTGTATTGCTAATGAACCAAAATTAAATGCATGTATTTAGAAATCATTCTACTGATTGAAGTCTCACTGCCCCCCATCAAATTATAATGTCTTGACCTTGTTCGCACCGAATACACACAAGTCTGTCTAGTCTAAGTTGATAGTTAGCACATTTGTCCTATAAGATGGGATTTGACCTAAAAGCCTTTTTTTTTTACCTGCAAAAATTTGCAACAACTAAATTGAAGGTTAGCATTAGAAAGCTAGCCTCACAATCTCATTTCCCCGAGGTAGATTCAACGGAGTTAATTCAAAAGAAATGTATTTTCATGTATTTCAATCCATTTTCTTGGATTTGCATTCCCAACAAATTAGAAGTTTATTCTTTGATTGCTTTTTCTGGATGATAGATGATAGCTTCTTGCTATGCCAAAGAAGTTATATGGCCTAAACAATATATGAGTCATTTGGACTATGATACACGTGAATCTGTGGCGCATTTACTCGGAATATCTTCAATTAGGGGAATGCAAAAATTGAGGTTCTTTTATTGTCTTTCATCTATAGGTAGGGTATTACATATTGCTCCAAGGTGAAACAAAAAGTCGTCATGATATATGTTAGATATATTTTCAATATCTAATCTTAGTTTATTTTGTGTATTTTGACCTAATCTCGTATCTACAGATACTGCTCCCTTCTTTCTCTTGCCAATTCTGCTTCTTCCACCCTTCCCACTTCATTTTTCTTTTCCATCCATAGCACCAACAACTGCCTAGCCTTCTTTTTCCTTTTGATCGCCAACACCCACTGCCTTATTCTTTGCACATACATCATGAAATACCAAAAAAGGAAAAAATAACTGCAGCACTACTGCACTCATCCAACCTCTCCTCACCCCATCCACCTGTGTGACCACTCTCTTCATCCCTCGTCCAAGTTTTGTTGTGGCTGCCCCAGGCCCATTCACTATCCAATATCCGCTGGGGCTCTACTTTCGTTGTTTTTGAGTTTACTATAAGATTTATTAAACCTTCTATTATCCAGGCCCTCGATTTTCTCTCAATCACCTATTCATTTTCAAAAGTTCTATTTGGTCAGTGATCTTTATCTCATTCTGCCATAACAGTCTTGTGATATTTTTGTCCAATTCTATCATGGCTATCCCACGAATCAACTTTTGTAACGATTATATCAAATATCCTTGTGATGTTTCTCTGTCTGCTCAAAGACTAGATGCTTATATGAATTTTCTATTCCTCTGCTCCTCATTTCCTTTATGCTAAATTGATATACTATTTCTCTAGTCCACAGTACTCCAAGAATGCTCAATTTGTGGGGATTATATAATATTGGATATTTTAATATGATAGGATCATCTTTTTTTGTGTTTGTGTTTATTCAAACTATGGATTCTAAAGGTGGGACTGCACACAGACACAACAGCCATTTGGGGTAGAATAAAAAACATACTAGTTCACAGCAAAATTCAAAAACTTTGAAATCTTCTATTCAAAGAAAAGTTTTAAAATAAAATTCAGTCAACTAGTTCAGGAGAAAAGTGTTTCTACATGCACCCAATAAAAAACATAAATCAATTGGATTATTTCACACTTGAGTTTTAATAAGAAATGAAAATTGAAAAGCAAACCACATCATACTGTCCAAATCTTATTTCAACAATCACTTCCCATAACCATATGACATCGCATGCAGATATAACTGCAGTTACTAAAACATCATGAAGAATCATCAAAAGCAAACTTCTAATTCTATGGCACCGAAATGAGTCAGTTGTTGAAATATAAGGTAAGAATTTGCTAAAACAATAGATGTCATCCATCCAAACAGACTACATGTCTGCAATATAAAGATGATTTCTATAGGTGTAAGAGGGTACACCATAGCACCCAAAATTCGGGAAACTCAAAGGAAAAACAACACTTTTATCCTTGTTCATATATATGATAGGCCTCTTTGATAGATCTTTCGATAAGTCTTTGAGCATCAAATAGAATATATTCTTCAACATTTCTCTAAATATTCTTAATGCTACGGAAGCCATTTACATTAAAATATACCAAACAATTTCTTTAGAGAAACGAATTGATTGTAACATATATAGAATCACTTGATGGCAATAGAAATAGAACAACTAAAGCAGCCCAGAATACATATTTTTTTCTAGAAACAAGAGTAAAACATACTAAATTAGTGATATTCCAAAAACTGACAGAACTTCAAAAGTATTCTATGTAATGTTCCACCAAAAACATCATGTCATGAGCAGAGTTCCAGAATTGTAGCAACTGTCTTCAAAAAGATGACAGCATCATTATACGCACAAAGGTTCCAGAAACACTCAAAATTTACTCAGTAGCGGATAAGTTGACAATAGCAACAAACTGAAACATAAGATTCAGCTGCTGAAGGCAATCCAAAACAGCAATAATCTAACCTAACAAGTGAACAAGGTAAACATGCAATTCACCACTAATTGAAAACTATCTAATCATTCAGTAGCAACTTATTAGATACCAATACATTCAAAACCATATCAATCCATCTGCTGACCATTTTCTGAGTATTAGAACAAAAATCATAATCCAAATACACAACTCCAGATTTCAGTTCGAAAAAAGTAAACAAAAATTGCAAGACCAGAAGAATCACAACCGCTGGCCCTTACCTTTTAATCTTCTAGACCTCTTTCTACTGCGAGTTTCGATATCCTTATGGCTATAAGAAAAACTTGCTTAATAACAAAATAACTTACTCTTATTTTTCTGCAAACTGGACCAGGTAGAAGATATTTTTATTCATACAAAGTCACGATAAAACTTAGCAAATTTACTAAGGTCCAACAAAATAAAAGCAATAGAAAGATTACATATAGTAATAGATGTCTAAAACAAGTTCTAACAAACATTGTCAGTAAAAGTTAAAAGTTTAGATAGTTATGTACAAATACTTGTTCAAGTACACACTTATATCTATTATCAACAACAAACTAAATTATTTGGTTATGTGATTTACATAACATATTGTTGTTTCAATATTTATATTAAGCAAAATATATTAGCATTTTGCAAAATATGAGCTTCAACAAAAAGAGCTATAACAAGATAATTTGCTTGTTGTTTCCCCTTCTCCTTCTAGAACTCTATTTTTTAGATTGTGATGATTTGATAGAGGCCTCAGCAATTGCTTCTTGGGATTTAGAACATTCTCATGCTATTATCAAGTTATTATTGATATTAAAAATTTGTATTCACTATCTACTATAAAATTTTTGAATATACAATTTTACAAAATAACCTGATTTTGTTGCTTTCTTTTGCACTGCAAATTCATCTGTGTTTGTATCATCTAAATATTTATCCATTAAGAAACATTATAACATGGCAATATAATGTAGATTTATGTAAGTGATTACTTGATATAAAATTAATGTACCTGTTGGAAATAAATCTTTTCATTGTTATTGGCTTCACAGAGGAGTTGCTTTCATTAATATCATCAGATAATCCAACTGTGGGAATGATGAGTGCACTCGTATCTTTTTCTTTCTCTTCAGTTAAGCTCAAAATAGTGTACTAAGGATGGACATCATCATGCCTTCTTTTGTAATACTTCTTTAGCTTCACAATAAATCTTACTTGTTGAATTAATACATTCATTTGTTCAACTGCTGGCATGTCACTCTACATGTATATATATGATATGTGATAAAATTTTATTATCATTCAATCCCTTTTCTTTTACTATTAGTTGCTTACTGCCTTGTGAGTTTCGATAGCCATCAAAGCATTCATTTGCATAATCTTAGTAGCATCTTCTCCGAGTATAGTTACATCTAATGATCCAGTGTCATCAAAAATGTTAAGAAAGGCCATTTCCCTGTCTTCATTATTCACATTAGATTTTCCAATATTATATGTAAACATATATATATATATATATTTTCTATAGATTCTATAGCTGATAGTAATAATTCACCTTGGCTTTGCTAGTGTTCTTTGATTACATTTGGGACAATCAAGTGGCCAATTATACTCAACAACATAAGAAGAATGACATTTCCCACATGCCATGTAATAAAACCGTTGAGTTGCATTTGTAACTCGAGCTTTGACTTTCATTGTGAACTTGTCCTCCTGAAAAACATAAATATTTATCATACATATTACTATCAATTTATTAATAATTAACATATGTATGCAAATATCACATGTGTTTATTTGTTTGTATCCATATATTCAATTATTTAGAAGATTAAAGATAGTTGAAGGAATTGAACCTAAAGAAGTTCATGTATATATATATATATAGAGAGAGAGAGAGAGAGAGTAAAAATTAATGTTGATTAGTATTAAACATTAAAAGTAATTTTAGTATAAGGAAATATGTATAAAGGATTTGAAGGAACTTTTCATACCATAGTAGTGAGAAATATTCAACTTTGTAGCTGAGATAATTGGCATAGTTTCTGAAGATGACATTATTATATGTCCTTCTGATGTCGCAATATAGTTCCATAGAGACAAAATGATTTGTCTTTTTCTATGATAATTTAATATTAGAAATATAAATATACATATTGAAAATGATTTCAACGATGTATAAATTTAAGAAAAACTAATATTTAGTTAATCCATCTTACTCATGATTCATCACTACGAATTCATGGATGCGTATAGCTTAGATGATCCTCCCACTGTGCGTTGCTCGAACTTTTTTATGACGATTGCTAATATGTCTGAAATAATAATAAATTTATTAGTTAGTTTATTGCATGTAATAATCTTAATTTTCTAATATGAAGTATAGGAGTAAATTCAATTACCAACTATCTTTTTTGGATCAGTTGGAACCAAAGTTGACAATGTTGCAAAATTTGGAACAATAACCGATGGCGAAATGAAATGTTCCAACTCTTTAGTGATAATAGTCCTATGAGATAATATACACTGATATTTATTGCCATAACAATCATAATCCAGATTTGCTGGAACCACTCGAGCATTTGATACAATATATGTATCCATCAAGGTAAGAGTCTTGTCAAATCGATTGATATCCAAATCAAATATTGTTGCAAGAATTGTACTTCCCTATAATATGTATAAAAGAAATAAAAGAAAGATACGTTAGTATATATTTGTATATACTATCTATTTGAAGTAATAAAGGAAAAAGAGTAATAGATAAACAAACAAGTGGATATCGAGATAACACTCTATGTCCATTAGCAATAGTGTCGTTATTCTATTTTTTATTTTGAAGAAAAAATATGTTTCTTTTTAACCAGATTTTTGCCTTTCAAAAATATTAAATTAGACATGGTCTATTTTTTATTTATTTCAAAAAATAATTGATAAAAAGTTAATTATTCATAAACAATTAGAAGAATTATAATAACAATAGTAACTTATAATAATTTTAAATGTTATGAAAAGAATCTAATACTTTGAATTTAAGAAATGCAAATACTTTATCACGAAAGATAAATAAAAAAAAATAGTTGAATAAGATGGTACCAGATCTTGTAGCTTTTTTTACTAAAGTATTTTTTGCCTTTTATACTAATTTTTTTTAATATATATTAAAAGTTAATTTTTATCTTTTGGTAAGATGATTAATTATGATTGAGAAATTATGCAAATATTCTTGTAACAATTTTTTATTTTAAGATTTTAGCGTATGTTAATCCTTAATAATGAGATAAATTATTTAATTCATTTAACATTTTTTCAATAAAAGAATTTTTTTTTAAAGTTATAACTAGATAAACAAAATCATATGAAGTAATTGAGAACACATAAAATATTAGAAAGAAAAAATTAGCTAATTCTATTCTATGAATACTTAGGTTAAGTATGAGATAATGCTTACTAGTTCATCAACAAAAGTAATGCGTTGATATTGTTTTAGGCTATTAAGACACTGTCTTGGAGAAATTTTGCTCTCAACTAAGACTTTAACACTCCAATTGGGTGATTCTGGAGTTATATCCTTGATATGGAGCAAGCGTTGAGCCATGTCAGTTTATATCTATAATCAAACAACAATTGGAAATTATTTTTTATTGAATACGATGACATTGACAAAAACAAAATTAACTAACTATAAAATTCTATTTTTACTATAATATATTATAGTAAAATGTAGAAGAATTAAATAAAGAAGATAAAATTAATTAACGCAAAGAATTAATAAGGCTATAAGTAATAACCTTTTTCAATCATATTGTAAATTTCTGTGTATATAATATTTTTGGTATATTGTTGGTTGTTGTAGCTATCACTTGTAGGTTCTATAGGAACTTTTACTGAAACTGCACTTTTTGCTTGAGACAAAGCCACATATAATTGACTATGAGAAAAAACTGGTTGAGGAAGGTAAAGACCTACGTAATCGAGAGTTTGGCCTTGTGCTTTATTAATAATCATAGCAAAGCATGGCTTAATAGGAACTGGAACTGGTGAAAAGAAATTGGACATTGTTCTTTATCAAAGCATTATAAAGGAATTTGCGGTATATACACATGTTTTCCTTTATGATTTCCTATTGCGATTTCAGCTCCTACAAAATTTTTGCCTAATTTACGGCAAATTAGTCTTGTCCCATTACAAAGACCTTCAAATGGATTTAAATTTCTTAGCAAAATAACAAGACAATTTTCTTTAAGGATTAAATTATGCGGAGGAAGACCACTTGTTATTATGCTATTAAAGAATTCTTCATATTGACCTTGATTTTGTGGATTGGAAGCTTTATTAAAACTTGTATAGTGTTTTGCTACACCAGGTAATTTATTAATTAATAGGTTATTTATTTCAATTATGAATTCAATTTTTGGAGTTAGTATTGCTCTGTTAACTAAATCATATAAGTCATATGTAAAAGAATCAATAGAAGGAAATACATATTTAATTAAATTATGTATAGAAGTTTCACGATTAATGAATGGCAAAAATATATTATCTGGTATTTGAATATTATCATAAAAAATAAATGGCTCTTTACCATCATCTACTCTTAATAAAAATTATGTAAATGATGGGTCTTCTTTAGCTCTTATATTTTCTTCTAATCTAAACTTTTTAAGATGTGGCCAAATTGGTGATGCAACAAAACTTGCATTTATCATGTCTAATTTTGTTCCATGTGGCATTATTGGTAAAGTTTGCCTAAAATCACCCCCCAAAAACAACAATCTTTCTGCCAAATAATTCATTTGGGGAATCAGTAATATCTTGTAGTAGTTTATCAAATACCTCAATTATTTTTTTGTTAGCCATAGAGGCTTCATCCCAAATAATAAGTTTTGCAACAACTATCATTTTAGCTAGACTTGATTGCTTGTTTATTTTCGTATCAAGTTTTTGTTCAGTTTCAAGAGGTAATTTAAATCCAGAGTGTGCTGTCCTACCACCTGGTAGAAGAGTAGCAGCCACTCCTGAAGTTGCTACTGCTAAAGCTATATCTCCTTTTGATCTTATATATGCAACTAAAACTTTGTATAAAAAAGTTTTTCCTGTTCCTGCTGGTCCATCAATAAAAAAAGCCCTTAATTCATTGTGATTAACCTTTTGAATAATAGCTTTAAAAATTACTCTTTGCCTTTCATTCTATTTAGGTATTGCAAGCAAATCATCATTTAAGACTAGTATATTTTTTTCATAAGCAAGTTCTGTAGAAAAATTTTCTTCTTCAGTCAATCTTTGAAAATGTGGTGCCAATGAAAAATCATGAATGGACTTTCCCATGTACATAAGAAATTCATCAATACTTTGCAAAGTCTTTTTCTCTATCTTCTTGTGTTAGCTGAACATATTTTGAAAAATCATCTGAAAGCACATTAGAAAATTTAAGCCAAAGTTTTTTTGGATCTAGGGGTGAACAATGAACTAATAAAATTGCAAAAAGGCTTCTCAAACTGGAAGGCATTTGATAATGGGAAGCTTCTTCGAGACACTGTTCTGTATATATATCTGATTCAAGCAAACCACTATGCAGTGCAGCAGCATGAAAAGTATTACATAATTGATTTTCTATTGACAAAAGATATTCATAGGATGGGGGAGCTCTAAAATTTGACAAAACAATCTTAAGAAAGTAGCGTTCCCCTTCAATAGGATTAACAACTACCAATTTTTCTATAACTATTTGTTTTTTCCGCAATTTCCACCTTTTATCTTTTTGTTCACAAACAAAATATTTTGGAAATTCCTTGTACAAAATATTTAATCTTTTAGCATCAGGATCATTAGCATTCATCCAAAAAAATTCAATTAACATAGTTCGACCAACAAATGAATTTGATAAAACTTATCTAAAGTCTTTTTCTTGCAAAAGAAATATATTGTTGGTTAGGTATATGTATTGGCAATATTATACTGGTAGATACATTTCACTCATCTCAAAACTAAACATTCTCCAGTAAGCTTCTACTGCGGATATCCATCTGCCTTTTTTAAATTCTTTTATTTCATCAACACTGTCAACAAATGTTTCTCCTACTATATTATAACATATTTTATCATGACCTTTATAAACATATTTGTACAAGTATTTTACAAGTTTAAAATCTGAACAAGCCTCAACATTAATATGGCAATCACATTTGGCAAGCAAGTATGGACAATATGGAACAAATATGTTATCTAAATATATATTATGAATGAAGACCTTTTTTCCATCATTGTGTCTTCTATAATTAGTATATGAATGTTTACCATGAGCAGTGACATCACAAAATTCTTTTGGATATCTGTTTTTAGATTTCCCATCTTTCATACATACATTTTTTGGATTAGCTTCACCACAAGGACCATGCATCATATGAGAGACAACAGAATTGTATAATAATGAATGCAAATCATCTAGAATTTTTGCACAAATTATTTTATCATATAACCAGCAGAGGAAAGTTTATAATGTTGCTTTAAAATTATTATCCAGTGAGCATGAGGTAAGCCTTATTTTTGATATTCAACAACATACACATATGCAAATACTTCTCCAAAAAGTTGTTTTCTGATGATTTCATCTTTGAATTCCTCAAGTTTTGCTTTGAAGACTCGAGCTATTAAATCTGGCCTATCTTGAGGTTCTTTAGTTGGTAATAAAGGATCCTTTATTTCCTTCCATCTAGGATTACAAGTCATAGCAATGAATAGATCTGGATTTCCAAACTTTTGAACTAAAGCCATCGCATTCACATATCTTTTCATCAAATCCCTAAGGCCTCCAATAAAAGAAAAAGGAAGAATAATTCGATGACCAATTTTTGTGGGATCATTCACTCCATCCATTGCCAAACTATCAACTATCCCTTGTAAGCTCTCTGTTCTAGCATCTATTTGTTGTTGCTCCATTATATAGTAATTCAATCGTTGTGTTTCCAATTTTATATATGAATCAATTGCGTGTTGTTGCCCCAGTCTTCCTAAATGAATAATGCAGAACAAATCATTGTCCCGCATTTGACGCCTATAACATGTATACTCTCGACAAGAGACATTTGTTCTTTTCCTTTTGTTTTGATGATATATTGTAACAATACATTTAAACATATGTTAGATATATTATTTAGCATACAAGCAACTATAATTTAAAACTATTATTATCGTTTTGTATGTTATTCATATTATAGAACATACCTTCTTCTTCTACTTGTAATACATTACTAGCTAAATATCCTATAACTGGTGCCACCAAGTTTTGCCCTTTACAATGACTTCTCTTTTTTCTTGATTGAGGAATTCGCTTAATTCCAGTATGCCAGCCTGCTTCACCATGTGAAAACAACAAAATATATTGTAATGGATCATAACAACCATAATGGTATAGGATTACGTAAGCCTGATTATATGCACCATACACCTTTACGTCTCAATCCATATTTTTGGGATCATCACTTGTTTCATCCCATATAGCTGCAACTTGTTGCTCAGTTGGAAGCTTATGTGTCTTTTGATTTAATTTTGGGTCAACACGTAATACCACAGTGTAGTTTTCCAAGTTTTTCCATGATCGCAAATGCTTAAAAACTCGAAAGTAAGGATTATTTGCTAGAGCTTTTAGAATATTAGGTTCTAAATCATATTTCTTAAGCACATCAATACCTATATCATCGGTTGTATCAAGGAAAAAAAGTTGTAAACATTTTGCAAGCTCAGCAACAGAATTAAATGGCTCTAGCTTGTGGGAAACTTGACCATTAACTTTGAATGTATATATTCCTTGATTACTCCAATGGTACTGGGGATCTGTTTTCATGCCTATAGATGTTAGAGCTAAATTATTATTATATGTCCTTACTCTTCGTCGAAAATGAACACCAATATCAGAAGTGTTAGCAATAAAAAGCTCGTGCAAAATTAGATTGTATGTGATAGGTGCCAATTATATCTCACCACTAGAACAACAAAATCTAGATGATTCACGAAAAAATTTGTATGCATTACACTATTGACATTGAGGTGAATTAGATAATTGCCAAGGAATTGTTGGAACATATGATATTCGTCAGAAATGGTCAATCTGTCCAATTGTTTTTTGGCGCCGACCGCATGCTCTGCTTGTGCTACTCATAATTGTATCTAACATTAACATAATAACAATTAAATTAATATTTATATTTGAAAAGTTTTCTTTAATTCATGTAATATAATAATAGATAGAAGGTTTTATTATTATATTGCTCATATCATGAGGCATAGATTTGGAAGACTAACAACTTATGTTTAATGAGTTATTTGTTGAGGTTAAATTTTTTGAAATGTTTCAAAACATTGTAGAAATAAAACTATGATATTATTATATTGTGGATTATTAGTTAAATGATAAGCTTGGGTACTTAATGCATTAATGGTAGATTGTCTTGTTCCTAGCTATTGACTTTTCATAAAATGGGCATCATGTTTGTTATATTGTTGATAGAGATGTATAAGTAATTATTTACTTAAATAAAAAAATAATTTCATACTTAAACTTGAAAGCAAAAGGCATAATTTAAAACATTTAAGCAAACAAATTAAACAATAACTATGTATTGAAGGATTAAGAAAAAGAAAAGATTTCATACCTGAAGTGGAATTCCCAAAGTAGAAACTTTTTATTGCAATAACCTTGTAACTTGTACCTAAATAAATAAATCACCATTACATAGCAATTATAATAAATATGTGAATATCAAATAACAATTTAATAGCCATCGAAAATAAAATTAATGCCTAAAAATTACACATAGTACAAGGTAGCAATTAATAATAAATATACAAACTCATAGAACATAGTAAAAAGCCCTTAAAAAAAAAAGAAAAAGAAAAGGATAGCTTGAATTGTGATGTTCACTTGTAGTTGTTGCTATAGCATACATACTCTTGATTTAAATCTAAATTTATAACGAGTATATTATCATTAACTTAAGTTTGACTTTAGATATAAATTTATATGTGATATAAGTAATTGAGACTAAAAGTGTCTTTGAATTCTTAAAGTATATTTATTATTATTTCGATAAACTATATGGATCTATTCATTTATTGAACAAAGTTCAAAGAGATAATTATAATTGAACTTATTATAAAGAATATCATATAATATTGAACAAACTTTATGGAAAGTTTGTCTAATTTTTGACAAAGACTAACTGTGTCATTTCACCTCTGGTATCAAATTTGAATTTAAATAGTATTTCTTATCTATTTATACTAAATGTTAATTAGTGATAATTTTGCTATTCGATAATGGATAACATCATTTTATATTTTAACACATTTTTATTGCATTACTAATATTATAGATCAACCTACTATCACTCGTATTTAAGAAAAACATGTGTCATTTCATGATATAATCGTAGTTTTTATTGATTTTGGTAAAAAAAAATGATTACAAAAATTATGAAAATCATTCATTTTTATGATAAATTATTTTTCTTTTTTATAGAAAGAGATTGCAGAGGATATAAGAGTGAGAAGTAATTTTGATAAATATTTATTTTTTTAAAATTACATCAATAAAAATGAACAAATTAGAGTAAAAAATATATATCTTTTCTTGAATTTTTTTTGTTATATTTTAATATCTGTTGACTATATCCTTAATTAATGATTATATTTTTATGGACAAAAAATAAGTAGCACTAAAGCAATTGCTTTAAAAGAAATAGATATTAAATTTTGGCAGTCAATTAAATTGATAAAAGTTTTTTTTAATTAAATTTATATATATGCAGATATTTATTATATTTAAATTCTCAATCTCACATTTTATGTGTAAAATTAATGTCACTCGTTCAAGGACCACTCTTTATCTATTTATACTAAATGTTAATTAGTGATAATTTTGAGTATTTTTATTAAGAAGGCAAATTCTCATTAGTTTGTTATTTCATCTAATTTTACATTTCAAAACTTTTTTTATAAATTTGAAAAATATAAATTTTATGGATTTTGTATATGGAAAATTTAATTGTGAAATTGAGTTTACTATGCTTTCTATTTATTTTTACCTTACTTCCCTTCATTTTCTTTTTTCTTTTTTATGATTTATTATTTTTCTTTTTTCCTTAATCTACACAGTACTTTCAATTTATTTTGGTTCTTGAAAGAACATATAAGAATTTTTTTTTGTTAGTTGATAATTATTAAGATTTTCTCATTTATTTTAGATCTTAAATACATATGCTATAATTTTCAAATTGATAGAATACAATTGTTTTACATTTATTCTTTCTTTTCAATTTGTTCATAATTGTGAGAAATAATTACAATATTTTATTATATTTTATCATTGATAATCCACAAAATACTTTGGTTGTTCTTAAGGTGCCTTTAGGTAATTAATCATGTATTTTTTGGTCGTCTTAAATTCTTGATGCTGACAATGGATGCACACTAGAGAGTACGACTGAAGGAATAGTAATATGGGACATTGTTCAGTTTGTTTTAATTTGATTCTTTTTTCTCGGATTTGGAATATGGCATTCCAAAAAACGACATTGATTTTATATTATCACAAATTCTTTCGTTTGAATGACATGAGAAATTCTTTTGCAGGCAGACAAATCTCAATAGTCGAAGCTCTTCTTGAAGAATTACCATCTCAATTTCTACATTAATCAATTATATTTCAAACAAAATCAAAAAAACAAACCCACCTGAAATGTGTAGGTGCAGCAAAAAGGTGTGGTCTCTCACTCATTCCCCCCCCCCTCTCTCTCTCTCTCTCACACACACACACACACACACACACACAGACACACACACACAACCAAACTCGCCTTTTCTTTTCTTGCTTGTTTTCTTATTGATTGAATCACCTTCTAATCAACATTACCCCATTAGTTTACTAACATTATAGACTGATGTACTAACGCTCGTATTTGAGAAAAAAACATGTGTCATTTCATAATATAATCGTAGTTTTTATTAATTTTGGTAAAAAAATGATTACAAAAATTATGAAAATCATTCATTTTTATGATAAATTATTATTCTTTTTTTTTTTAGAAAGAGACTGCAGAGGATATAAGAATGAGAAGTACTTTTGATAAATATTATTTTTTTAAAATGACATCAATAAAAATGAACAAATTAGAGTAAAAAATGCATATCTTTTCTTGAATTTTTTTTTATATTTTAATGTCTATCGACTATATCCTTAATTAACAATTATATTTTTATGCACAAAAAATAAGTAGCACTAAAGTTATTGTTTTAAAAGATATAGATATTAAATTTTGGTTGTCAATTAAAGTAACTAAAGTTTTTTTGTTAATTAAATTTATATATATATATATATGCAAATATTTATTATATTTAAATTATTAATCTCACATTTTATTTGTAAAATTAATGTCACTTGTTCAAGGACCACTATTTCTCGCAAGTCATAAACTAATATTTTTCTATCTAGTTTTATCAAATTTCGAATATCTATCAAATTTGGATATATTACTGACTAATAAAGATCCTATAAGATATTGGGTTGAATTGAAATATAAATTTTAATAATCTGATTTGAATTCGGATATGACAAAATTTTGGGCTTTCTTTTGTTTGTTTAGCTTAGATTTTAGTACATAGCAATGACTAAAACACATTACACATGAATCCCACTCTGTTGGGCCTGTGAGTTGTGGCCTGCCCTTCCTTCCATCATAAACCCACATTCTTATTTTAGTTTTTTTCCTCCATGTAATACATACAACGTCACTACAATCATGCATTTTCAGGTTTATTTGCATATAAATATCACCAAAATTAAGTAAGGGTGGTGGTGGGGGGGGGGGGGGGGGCAGAGAGAGAGGAGTCCTCAAAAGATCATGCCCCAAAGTCAAAGCCGAAGCCCAAGCCAAGCCAAAAACCAAAGATAGAAAAAAGAAAAAAGAAAAAAGAAAACGTAAATGTTCTCTCTCTCACACACACACACACACTTTGCAAATGTAAACATAGATAGAAAAAAGAAAAAAGGAAAAAGAACCCTTCTCACTGCGTACTCAAAAATCAAGGAGTTTGGCTCCTCGGTAGCTTTATTTGGTGAAGTTCTTGATAGAGGTGGTAATCTAGAATGCTATGATGAGTGCACGCGAGGAAAAATCTTGTTATAGTGATTTCGGCATTTTCCAATTTGAAAAGCCTTTGGGAAGGTAAGGTTGTTCACAGGTTGAGTATTAAAGTAGGGATGATTTCAGACATTGTTTTCTAGCTTTCTGCATCTTTCAATTAATCAAAAGAAGAAGAAAAAGAAGAACATTAGAATACTCTGTTTTTGGGGCGGATGTTGTGGTAAATTTTGCATCCTAAATTTAATCCCTTCTCCAACTACCCATCTTAGGAAGAATAGAAAATTGCATAAAACCAACAAATACATTACAAGCAAATAGGTCTTCCTAAATTCCTCAAAATCTTCCCGCCAAGGGAACCTAAACCAACTTTCAACAACCAAAAAGCAAGCCTAATAGACCTTGCTATCCAAAGAGAATGAAAGAAAAATTGAAAAAAAAAAAAGAAGAAGAAAAAAAAGAAAGAAAAAAAAAGGAAAAAGAGAAGCCAAAAGAAGGTACTTGATGAAACCCAAACCGCCAAAACCAATGCTTTTTTCTTCAAAGTAATAGTACATGCCTTCAATATAATCTTCTTCTTTCACCAAAATTGATGCGAGTAGACTTTTTTTACTTGATTTTCTAGAATTAACTAGAGTTTGACAGCAAATCAAAAAAGAAAAAAAAGTTCCTTCCACGCGTCGTGGCTACTGTAGCCACGCGCATTCCCATATATAGATAATAGTAATATATTTTAGTGCTTAACTTTTCTATTTTTCTGTATTTGCTCTCTTATGTAAAATATCTGATTAGGTTATTTCAATACTAATTTGTTCTATGTAAAGTAATAAATTTGTTCATTTCAATACTTAGTTGTTATATGTTAAATACTGAACTTGTTGGTTTTTTATTGCCTGGGTCTTCTACTTTAAATGTTGTATTTGGTCATCCAATACTTAGCTCTTCTATGTTAAACACTGAAATTATTTATTTTAGTATCTAGCTCTATCTTGTTGAATACCGAAATTGTTCATTTTAGTACTTATCTCTTATATGTTAAATACTAAATTTGTTTATTTGAGTACTTATCTTGTACATGTAAAGAAGTTACGACTAGCAAGATTGGCTTGACTTTGATGACGTATTTATTTATTATTTTGTTGCATATGTATGCTTGATATACTTTCTTATCATTACTTTGTAACTAATATCTTGCCTTTATGATTAATATGTAGGAATATGGTGCATGGAGGGGAATACAAACAATGAAAGAAGGATTACCCAGTTTTCACGAACCAATGACAGCTGCTAACTTTTACTTTTAGAATGACATGTTAGATTTAGACTGTTTGGATTTTTATGTACTAATATATGTTGAATTTTTGTTGGATTGTTTGCTATTGCACACATTGTAATATATGAAGATTTTTGGATATTATACCAAGATTCTTATTTGACGTAGATTTGTATTTTTAGCTATTATGGAGATGAGACTACATATATGACCATACACAAATCATAAAATCATATTTTCTTCATGAAATGGTTTGGATACACACGTGTTGAAATATTTTGGAACACAAATACCCATATCCAACCACTTGCACTCTCATTCATAGTAGTGTGAAACCATTTATGCATGGTACCGAAAATCCCTAATGTGCTTAGAATGATACCAAAAATCCACGAAAAAATACCCAGTATTGGCATTTATGCACCTAAGAACTGCCTTTGTATACTTAATCTACCAAGGTTGTGTACTTAGTATACGTGTTTCAGTACTTGCTTTTCCAAAGGCCGAGATAAGACACAATTCGATGTGTGGAACAATATATAAGTGACCCTAATACGACAAAATAATGGTTTGTTGAAAAAATAGTTTATATATGCATGTGTTGAAATGGTTTGGAACACAAACACCCACATCCAACCACTTGCATTCTCTTTCATAGTAGTGTAAAACCGTTCATGCATAGTACTATAAATTCCTAATGTGCTGAGAATAATATGCCATGGTCTTATGATCATGCAATAGCCAGATTAGACCGAATTGAACTCAATCCCTTATGTGCTCAAAATGATACCGAAAATTCAGAAAAAAGTACACAGTATTAGCACTTATGTACACTAGAACTGTGTTATATACTTAATTTGCAAATCATGTGTACCTATTATGTGTGTTTCTATACTTGTTTTTCCAAAGGCTGGGTTGAGGCTCAATTCAATCATTGAACAAAAAATAAGACACCCTAATGCAACAAACCATGGTTTGTTGAAGAAATGATCGTGACAGCACATGTTGAAATGGTTATGAACTCAAACACCCACGTCCAACCACTCGAACTCTCATTCATAGTAGTATAAACCATTGATGCATGAGCCAAGTGAATCCTCCCAACACCACCATTGAAAATTAGTGAACCTATCATGACTATATGAGTCGTAAGATTAATATGCCATGGTCTTATGATCATGCAATGGCCAGATTAGATTGAATTGAACTCAATCCCTTATGGGTTGAGAATAGTACTGGAAATCTGCAAAAAAGTACCTAGTTTTAGCAACTATGTACTTTGGAACTGCGTTTATGTACTTAATTTGCAAATATTGTGTACCTATTATGCGTGTTTCTGTACTTACTTTTCTAAAGGCCGAGATAAGGCTCAATTCGATGCGTGGAACAACACATAAGATCCCCTAACGCAACAAAATCGTGGCTTGTTGAAGAATGGTTGAAATGGTTGGGAACTCAAACACCCATATCCAATCACTTGCACTCTTATTTATAGTAGTATAAACCATTAATGCATGAGTCAAATTAATCCTCTCGACACTACCATTAAAAATCAGTGAACCATCATGGCTATATGATTTCTAGGATTAATGCACCATGGTCTTATGATCATACAATGGCTAGATTAGGCCAAATTGAACTCGGTCCCTTATGTGTTGAGAATAATACTGGAAATCTGCAAAAAAATACCTAATTTTGGCGACCATATGCTTTAGAACTGCGTTTATGTACTTAATTTGCAAATGTTGTATACCTATTATACGTGTTTCTGTACTTGCTTTTCTAAAGGCCGAGATGAGGCTCAATTCGATGCGTGAAATAACACATAAGACACCCTAACGCGATAAAATTGTGGCTTGTTGAAAAAATGGCCGTGATAGTATGTGTTGAAATGGTTGGAAACTCAAACACCTATATCCAACCACTTGCGCTCTCATTTATAGTAGTATAAACCATTGATGCATGAGCCAAATGATTCCTCCCGACACTACCATCGAAAATTACTAAACCTATCATGATTATATGAGTCCTAGGACTAATACGTTATGATCTTATGATCATGCAATGGCCAAATTAGGGCGAACTGAACTCGATCCCTTATGTGTTGAGAATAATACTAAAAATCAGCAAAAAAGTACCTTATTTTGGCGACTATGTACTTTGGAACTGCTTTTATGTACTTAATTTGCAAATAATGTGTACCTATTATGCGTGTTTCTATACTTATTTTTTCAAAGGCCTAGATGAGGCTCAATTCAATGTGTGGAACAACATATAAGACACCCTAACGCTATAAAATTGTGGCTTGTTGAAAAAGGGAACTCAAATACCCATATCCAACCACTTATACTCTCATTCATAGTAGTATAAACCATTTATGCATGAGCCAAATGAATCCTCGCAACACAATCATCGAAAACCACTGAACCTATCATGACCATATGAGTCCTAGGATTAATACGTCATGGTCTTATGATCATGCAATAGTCAGATTAGGCAGAATTGAACTCAATCCCTTATGTGTTGAGAATAATACTAGAAATCCGCAAAAACGTACCAAGTTTTGGCGACCATGTACTTTGGAACTGCGTTTATGTACCTAATTTGCAAATGTTGTGTAACTATTATGTGTGTTTCTGTACTTGCTTTTCCAAAGGTTGAGATGAGGCTCAATTCGATGCGTGGAACAACACATAAGACACTCAAATACGACAAAACCATGGCTTGTTGAAGAAATGATCGTGATAGTGCGTGTTGAAATAGTTGGGAACTCAAAAACCCGTATCCAACAACGTGCGCTCTCATTCATAGTAGTATAAACCATTGATGCATGAGCCAAGTGAATCCTCCTGAGACTACCATTGAAAAATATTGAACATATCATGACTATATGAGTCCTAGGACTAATATGTCATGGTCTTATGTCATGCAATGGCCAGATTAGGCCGAATTAAACTCAGTCTCTTATGTGTTGAGAATAATACTGGAAATCTACAAAAAAATACCTAGTTTTGGTAACTATGTACTTCGAAACTGCATTTATGTACTGAGTTTTCCCTATTTATGTACTTCCTTGCGTGATTTTATACTTGCTTTCCCAAAGGTCGAGTTTAACCTTAATCTAATGCTTGGAACAACACATAAGACACCCTAATACAATAAAATCATTTTTTCTTCAAATAATGCTCGTGATAGCATGTGTTGAAATGGTTGGGAAAACAAACACCAACATCTAACTACTTGTACTCTCATTCATAATAGAAATCTGCAAAATGTATCTAGTTTTTTGACAATTATGTACTTTGAAACTGTATTTATATACTGAGTTATCACTAGTTGTGTACTTATTTTGAGCTAACTTATAATGTATATAAATAAAATTTCAAATTATACTTTGAATTGTAAACACCATCCATTATGATCATCTAAATACACCAATTATAAATATTATCTGGTGAGAATATCAAAAATACTGAAACAATCACCTCGATATCCATATACAAAAAGTAAATTCATCCAGATAATAATCATCCGAACATCATTATTGAGCCTCGGAATACATTAAACCATGCTCATCGATCAGAATTTTTGTAGCAATATGCTCAAATATTGAAACATCCTTCTCAACATCCATATTTAAATACTAAAATCATCCAAATAATAACCGTCCAATCAAATTATTAATCAATATTGAAACATAGTAAACCATACTCATCTTTTTTTTCCTTTATCCCCCACTATCACTTTCACAATCATCACCATTAGGTGGATTTCAACCTCAACAACAACACCTTTTGGCAAAGGATCTACCAGAGGACTATCTCTGTACTTGAAAGGGTCTTAAGATTGCTTCAACTTAGTTAAATCTAATGTTCAACTTCGGTACATGATAATATACACAAAATTGGGTTCTCTTTATTAGTTGGAGGTGGAACCCAATTGTGGGTTTCAACTCTTCTGTTACTATAGGAAAGTATCGAGGAAAACAACGAGCATATAGTTCTGATTTCCTTCTTGTCATTTCTACAAACAAGGAAATAATACAAATAAATTTTAGAAATATTTCAATGCGCATATATAATTAAGGTTCTGATACTGCATACACCAATATAAATACTGAACTGGATTATTTTTATTCTAAAAACAATAGCATACAATACTAAAAAGAGTAAATCATATGTTTTTTAGGATAAACAATAGAAAATGATTAGATATGCTTTACACCCTTCAAACAGATTATAATTTGAATAGAATCTCTAAAATTTAGTTGACAACATATCCAGATTAATCGTACTTTAAATTAAGTCTACCATTACAAAAGTCAAATATTAATAACTAAATAAAGTATATATTAATGATAAAAAGTATTACAACCAAAAAAAAAAAATGACGAAAAAATTACCTTCATTATGAAATAAGTTACAATTAGAGTCCTAGATCTAGTTCCAATCAAGTGAATAATAACTAAGAAATAAACAGATGTATAGACTCTAGATAGCCAAATTGCCTCTCACAGGCCTCATATGAAAATAACTCATAATTATTCTCTTATGACATCATCTTATCTTCCTATTCATTACATTCCTAACTTTACCCAAATATACATTCAAGAAATGAGTCTTTAAGCAAAAATAGTAATAGAAATGGCATTGGGACCTACCAGTCTTCATGGAGCCAAGTCCATTACGCCACTAATTCCACTGGAAAACTCCACCTTGGGTCTGCCTTTCAAATAATTTGCTCTCAAATTGTCGCTCTTTTCTCAAAATTACTGGATGTGGATGAAAATTTCAAAAAAAAATGGGCAGATGGTAAACAACAAGAATGCAAACATTACTTCAAGCCTCAAACACAAACCACTCACAACAAGAAGAAGAAAAATGAAACAAGAGGAGCCCGACAATTACAGGGCATTTCTAAATAAGGAGAAAAATGGAGGGAAATGGAGAGAGAAAGAGTCGTGGATGAAAGAATAGGGAAAAAAAGAAAAACATGGCCGCGCCCTTCTTGTCCATTTTCAAGAATGTGAATAAAGTTTAAGTCATTTTGTAATTTAAATTCCAAATGAAGAGCATTTTAGTACTTGTACAACTAGTATGAAGTGATTCCAAAAGATAAAGTTGAGATGGGGAGTGAAGGCCAAAAAAAAAGGGGGGGGGACTGGACACAAAAGTGAAATTAGGTTTGGGGATCTTAGGCCAATTAATCCAATTAATCGATATAATAATTAGTGATATTAAATACATATTGATATGGGGTCAGCCCAATAGGCCCACTAAGCACGTCAGGCCCAACAAGCCCAAAACCTTACTCGACCATAAAGGTCGAAGCTCAAGACCTTACTTGACCATAGAGGTCGAAGCCCAAGACTTTACTCGACCATGGGGGTTGAGTTGAACAACCTGGAGGTCGGCTTAAGCGCAACAAAAGCTTTAATGGCCAATAATGACAGTTTATGCCGCCCATCATATCCGCAATAAATACATCTCAACCGTCAGTCTATTCGCATTTATTCGTGTGACGGCACATTACCTCCGCCATTAATGTTAATGGCGTCGCCTCTGCATTAATGGCGGTATGATTTCCCCTCCATTCAGCTAAATAGTTGTAAAGCTTGAGTCTAGATCAAAATGACTTGGGCTATCCCTATCCTTGGGAATAGTGTGAGAAGTGCTTCAAAGCGAAATCCATCTTTTCATCCATAGGTAGACACTATAAATATCGTCTCGTCCCAGTATAATGGTAAGCTGACATACACTATTGGATCTGTTGCCTTATCTAACAGCCTTCAGGTCGATTTACTGACTTAATCTTCGAAGGGTCTTAGCCGATGATCCTTTCAGTTAGCCTAACATTAGCTCCTTGGCTGCAGGCTCCACCCCATGCCCTGACAAACTATCTTTTCGATCAAAGCGACATTTAGTTTGAGACCTAAAGACCCACCATACTAAAAATAACCTCATCACATATATTTTTCAATTAAATATCATATTTTATGATAATTTATGAATTTTAAATAAAAGACATTTTTATAGTAATTGAAGGATAATTTGCGATTATATGTCCAAATTAAATAAAATGATAAATGATTCCTTTTTAAAAAATAGGGTTAAATTCATTTTACCCCCATGTACTATAGGATATGTGTCAAATACCCTCTATACTTCCAAAACCTTCAAATACCCCCCTCAAAGTCATCTGTTGTTAGTAAAATAGCTGACAGTGTTAAAACTCTACAGTAAATTACTGATTTAATCTCATAAAATAAGTAAATAGCATAAAACCTATGATACATGGCTGTTTTTCCGCACAAGCAGCGTCTGTTTTATTGGTCCCATATATCCTGTATTATAATGGAATTGTTTAATATTATTTTTAAAAATATGAAATGATTTAATATTTTTGTTGGATTAAGAGTTAGATGATGCTTTAGGTTCTAAAATGAAAGTAACAAAATTGAAGTAAGAAACTTGAGCATTATATAGTAAATCACAACGGTATTTTGGACATAAAATTTTTCAATGATCATATGTATAAAGGAAAGATAGTTTTTGTGCTACATCAGCCAAAAAATCATTACTTTTCTAATATCAAAAAAGTTTGAGTCGGGTATTTAAAGGTTTTGGTAGTACGGGTGTCAAGTATAGATTTCTCTACATAAAAAAAAAAATTCCACAGATTCTAGGTTTTTATGCTATTTAGTTATTTTTTGAGGTTAAATCAGTAATTTACTATAGAGTTTTGACATAGTTAGCTATTTTACTAATGGCAGATAACTTTGAGGGAGATATTTGAAGATTTTGGAAGTATATGGGGTATTTCATACATACCCCATAGTACAGAGGGGTAAAATGAATTTAACCCAAAAAATATTCACAGATAAATAGTAATTATAATATTATATTAATTACCAACACCATTTTTACATTTTTTTCCAAAATATTTGACGTAATAATAGGATGGAATTATACTGATATGGGGAAGTAAGACTAGCCTAACAGGCCCAATAGAACCCGCCCAGACTCAAGAATACATTGGGCTAATTGACTAATAAAGGCTATTAGTCTTCCTTCAATCATCCAGGCTATGGTCAAAAGGCCCATTGCTAAAGAGTAATCTCGACCCGATGAAGTCATGCATTTGACCAAAGTGGGCGAAGAGACCCACACCCAGAGAGACTTCTTGATCAGAATAGGTCAACCAAAAGAAATCATGCATTTGACCACAGTGGGTGGAGGGACCCACAGCAAGGGAGATATCTTGACTAGAATAGGTTGACCCGAAAAGGTCATGCATTCGACCAGAGTGAATGGAGAGACCCACAGCCAAGGAGACATCTCGACTAAAATAGGTAGACCCAAAGAAGTTATGCATTCCACTAGAGTAGGCGGAGAGACCCACGACCAGGGAGACATCTCGACCAGAATAGGTCGACCTACGAGACATGAAGGCTTCTCTCGCCACCAGTTGCTGTCGCATTGAATGCACCCAGCCACCACTCTGCCATATTAAATGTACCAACAGATGGCTTGCCTCCACATTAAATGTGGAGATTTCCACCATATTCCAAAAGAATGGAGGGGGCGCCACCTGGAAGGAGGATTCCAAACAAGGAAAAGAATTAAAAACCCTCATACAAGGACAAAGGTCCTCCCTGCAAAAGCAAGGGTACCATGGACATTTTGATCTTCCACTTGGGACTATAAATATCTCATTGCAACCGTGCCATGAGGTTTGTTCAATATAACTTTGGCCCTCATTCTGTCACTCTAAATTCTAGTCGATTATACTAATTTGAGCATCAGAGTGCCTTAACCAACGGCCTTTTCGGCTAGGCTCACATGTGTTGTTTGGTTGCAGGACTCGACCCGCTCTCATCACCACATTCATTTCCAACCAACTTCCTGATCGACTAAAGTAGGCCTGGGCCCAATTCTCTAGCTCTCAGACATTATCATCATCATATACATAGTAATATAAGATTGATATAAACATATATATATAATAAATTAATAATTACAAATTATTCATAATTATATTTATCATTTAATTGCAAATAATATTTTTTTCACTTTCAATATTTGTTCCAAATACCCCGAAACAAACTCACCAACATTTCTCACTCAACCAATATTAATCCTAACCATTACATTTTTTATTTTTTTTCACATTAAAACATAACTTCATTTCTCGGTCTCATTTTTCTAAAATCTTACTTTCATTCTCATTTCTCAAGAAAATAAAAATGGAAAAGTTCTTTTACTCGCAATCACTCCTTTAAATTCTAGAGGCTGGCTTTATCATATTGGGACCCTAGGGGACGTTTGCAACGCTGATTGATGGAGATAATTAAAGCCATTTGACCGACAAGTGATGGAGTACTGTTCATATTGTTAAGTGGGGAAGTTTAATTTAATAAAAGAATTTATAAATTCTAAAAAAAATGTTAATAACTTTATAAATCTATTAGGAAAAAGAAAAAGATGTTGACGTATTTTATGATCTAAACAAAATTCAGTTGATTTTATCATATAAGCTATATTATTATTATTATTATTATTATTATTATTATTATAAAGTAAAAAACTTATTTAATTTTAATATCTCAAAAGTTTGTTCTTAAAAAAGAAAACTAATGCCAAAATCACTTAATAAAATATTTAAGAATAAATTCATCCAAGTGGCTGATACCACATCTCCCTTTTAAAGCAATTAAGTAGACAATCATCTTTCAAGTTTATACATATCATCTTTCAAGTTGTCCCTTAAACTTCAAATATCAATGCCCACTTACCTTGAAAGAAATTTCAACATTACCCTTACATTTAAATCAATCTAAACTGTGGAAGATTCCCCCAAGATTTTTTTTCATATATTCAGCATTACCCTTATATTTAAATCAGAAAAATTGTGGAAGATTCCCCAAAAGTTTATTTACATATATAGGTATGGAAGGACACTGAAATTTATGAATTTGTGTTGCACTATAAGTCCTTATTTACTTACAGGGATGCAAAGAAATGAAGATTTATGTTTAGGCTAATGAATTACTTAGTAAAAAGATGAAGACTCCGATCCTACTTTGGAGATGTGATTCAATTATCCATTCAAAACTTTTTGTTAACTGACTTTGTAAAATAACACGTTCGTTCTCATGTTATGAGATTATTTATCCAGTTCAGTGAAATTAAGTAATTTTGCAATATTGATGCCCAGGCACCATTGTGCTTATGCTTAGACACCAATATATGCAATATTGGTGTCTAGACACTAATGTCTTAACGTCTAGGAGCTAATGTTTTATACAAATGATATCTTTCGTGCTTAGACATCAATTTTCTACCCGCTCACAATTTTGTTTTGATGCAGAAGGCGTTATGATCAATTTATATTTTATCCAACTAATTAATTTCATCCACATATATAAACATGTATCTAAGGTATCTCTTCTCATCCTTCATTTTATTTTATATAGGAAAAGTAATAAATATGAATAAAATAATTCTAATTTTTATTATCATCCAAAAAATTAATCACATCATCCAACATTTCATTCATAAAAAAACAAGGGACCTAAATTGAAGGTCACCACTCCTAAAATAAAGAAATAAAACCTAATTTATTTTCTTAATATTGTGTCCTATCGATATTTCACGCTCATTTTTTTTCTTTGTATTACGATCAGAAGTTTTATTATACTTTAACGTATGATTCACTTGCATCTAGAAGTATTATCACTATAGTAATAAGTTTAAAAATGCTTTTCCATTATTGATGTATTTTATTTAAACAACTATGAACTATGATCGCTAATTGCAAAAAAGGTGAAAAGTTTGTACACATGAGATTTTTCAATTGATTAATTGTAAATAGTCTCAAAATGTGATAAAACTGAGGTCCCACAATCAAACAGACTGGAATTCAAACTTCATTAAGGTGGATATTAACTTATTTACGTAATAGTTTCTTTCATTATCGTTTAATATTTCTACATAATTATAAATAATTTGATTGTTTCATATTTAAAATTTAGATAAAATGAATAATTTATATTCGACCATTATAAAAAATCAAACACTTTTACACTTATTGTAAAGTGGAAATTAAAGGTACCCACATGAAATGGAACCGTGGAATGGGGAAATAATATCATATGAACAAGTAAAGACTAAAGACTAATGACGTGACTCAAACATCAAACCTCAAAACCTTTTTTTCTTGAGTTTATGATCACTTAGAGCCCACTTTAAGGCACTGCTAACTTACAATCTTCTTCACGTATTGGCAAACAACTCAGAAAGTTAGAAGGCCAATAAACCTTTGCTTCTCTTTCTTTTTTCCTTTTTGTTTTTGTTTTTTTTATATTGGAAATAAATTGCTTTTCTAGAATTATAAAAGCTAAAATAAGGAAACAGGTTAGTCGAGGAGATTTTGGCCTAACAGTCAAAGTTGAGATTCTAAAATTATATAAATTAAATATGAAATTTTACTATGGCCCAACACTACATAAGAACGAAATATTACGTTTAAATGTAAGATGTATGGAGATATATATATATATATATCATTTATGTGAATTTATTATATCATTATTTTTTATAATTTATAAATTCATAATATATGGATTGAGTTATTAATTAATTGGTATATGTTTTGATATATTGACGTAATTATTGTTTCTTAAAAATAAAATAAGCAACACACTCAGTAAACAAAGCTTTAGACTTTGCTTGAGAAAACCTAGCAAGATAATTATTGTGAAAAAAGAATGTTGTTTTGTAGGAATTATAAATCAACTAAAGATCAAATTATCTATAAAAGACTTAATTAAACAAAATAATAAATTAATTATACTATTAAAAAGAGAAAAAGAAGCTGTATCAATAAAGTACTTTTTATCATCCTAAAAGTTCTTTATGTGCATATTTAGAAAAGTCTATTGCTCTTCCGAAATAAATTTTCATTAGCTTTCTCTGGTACATATTTAATTTGAGTCACGGTACATAAAAATCAAAACCTAACATATTATTATATATATATATATATATTTTTTTTTTTTTAAAAAAACCTCAAAATATAGTATGAAAAGATATATTAATAAAACTAAATGCAGTTCACAATAAATATGTAGACATTGACCTCTTTCTATTGAAATATATAGAAGTCATTCCCAGATTTACTCAAATAAAATTGATCATGTTTATTATATAATCTCATATATAAAACGCTATATAAAATAAAAACAAAATAACAAGGTCCTCAAAATAATTCTCAATATCTGTCTGGCAACTGGATTGACACGAGGCTAATAACCACCAAGGCCATAAATATGAACAAGTTGACAAATGTTGATACTCAAAAACAATCATAAATTGGGAAAATTTTTAAATATATATCCAAAAATATGATAAAATATAAAATTAAAAAGGTCGTTCTCAAAAAAATAAGCAACATGTAATTAAATACTATATATGAAAAATAATACTTACATCTCAAGAATTATATTTATTTGTCAATTAACAATGACTTGACGATTGAAATTGATCCTACAGTCGTTTTAATAAAATAGGCTTCTATTGTATTCTTTAATTAAAGTATAAACATAACGATGTTTCTTTTGTTTTGTAATATTAATATTATATTTTGTATCATTGACGTAAAACTTTTATTTAGGAAATTTTCTTCATAAAATGTTAAAAAAAAATAAAAAATAAAAACAAAGAGCAGGCCATCATTGGCTGGGATCCTGGGACCCACCAATTCCTTGGCGTGCGGGGCCCACTAATAAAACAAAACGAGAACTCTATTAAACCCAAAGATCCAATCAACTCAAGCAACTCCATTTTCTCAAAACACACCGCCGAGCCACAGAGCTCTCCGCCTTCCCCGCCGCAGGGGTTGGCCGCAGGCGCCACTGCCACCACCGCCGAAACCACCAGCTCCATGTCAAATCCTCCACGACGGCCGCCTTCCTCGTCCTCTCTGTACAAACAGAATTCGTGGTCCCCCGACTCCCACCGCGACGAGGCGTGGCTGCGGCAGAAGGTCCGCCGTAAACGGCAGAGCAGGAGCGTCACCGATGAGGATCTCGATGAACTCAAGGCTTGCATAGAGCTCGGCTTCGGCTTTGACTCGCCCGAAATGGACCAGCGCTTGTCCGAGACTTTCCCGGCTTATGGCCTTTACTATGCAGTCAACAAACAGTACCACGACGCCGTTTCTAAGCCTTCGATACCGCCGTCCTCTCCCGCCCAATCTGAATGCGACACCCCCTCTCCCCTCGGAAGCCCCCACACCTTTTTCGGCCCAGGTAACTCCCTTTCTATCATTATCTTGTATTTTTTGGATCCAATTTTGGACATTATTTATCGGAATTTGCTCTCTCTCTCTCTCTCTCTCTCTATATATATATATATATATATATATTCACAATTTTGAACCTCTTGATTTTCTTTTGGGATCTACTAGATTTTTTCAGAATGCAAATTGATATCCAATTATTAAAAACAAATAACTCATATTCAAGTCCAAACTCTGCACTATTATTAATTAACATGTAATTGCTTAAGAAACAAGATAAAATTTGCAAGCTGCAAAAATTTGATTTATTAGATTACTTATCATAGGGGCCGTTCGGGTTTGCTTTTTGGTAGGGGATAATCCGCAGACGGTGAAGACAAGGCTGAGGCAATGGGCGCAAGTGGTTGCTTGTGCAGTGCGTCAATCTCCGACCTGATTAATTATTCAAGTTAATTTCAAGGAACGTTCTAAAATTCTGGCAACGGCCAAAAGCAGAAAATTAAAGAAGAAAAAGAGAAAAACTCTACTTCATTTGAAGTGGCCAATTAAACACCAAACAAGACTTTGTACCATAATTTGATATTAGGACTTCGCCGGCGCCACCGGTCCACCACCACCCACTTTCTATATGATTGGCACTTGGCAGGCATGTTTGGTTATCTTTATATGCATAATATATACTTATATCAATCAATATAGTGCATGCTTCGTAGAATTCAACAATTTTAATATCACCCAAGTGGGAAAATGATACTCAGATTTCTTGGGTAATATATCGATTGACTTTTTCTTTTATTTGTTTGTTGATTCCTTTGTGGGTTATCTTTCATTGTTGCGTCTGAAATGCTTTCCTTTGGCCTTTATTATTCTTTTTCCCTGGTAATCAACGGTATTAGGTTTTATATGATATGCCTGAGATTGGCATTGATAGAAAAGGCAATATTTTTCTTTGTTCATGCAATTAATTATATTGCCGATAATCTATGGTTATTTTTTTAAAAAGGGAAAAAGATGCCCCTACATTTTGAGATAAAACAATATGAAGTGACATTCAGCCATGAAGCTTAGGAAATTGTCGAGCCAACTGAAGGGAGGGTGCCATTTCTTCGATTTATTTTTCTGATTAGGCCACGCCATGTTTGCGTTGTTTTCTTTTTCTTTTTTGTTGTTTTTTTTTTTTTTTTCCCAAAAAAAAGACGAGAGTAGATTTCCCCGATTCTCTCTGTGCTTGGTCAATAACTCAAGATAGAAGAGATATTTTGTTGCTAATGTTTCTGTGGTGGCTTCTGCAGACTTGTAATGAAAAGATATTTAGTTCCTAGGAAATGCCTTATTTGGTCATGAGGAACGAACTGGATGGTCTGATGGGTTGCAAGTGCAGTCCACAAGCGTCATCTAATTCGCGTCTTATATGTGTTATTCATGTTCATGTTATGATGTTTGCATGACAAAAATAGATCTGATTAATTTCTGGCACAGAGTTGGAGTCACTAAGAGCATATTTGTTTATACTTTTTTTGGTTGTGTTTGGGCATTTTCTAAAAAATATTTTGGGAAAAGGGTGTTTTGGGAGTTAAATTCGGAGAAAAATATTTGGGAGTGTTTGGTTATGTTTCCCCAAAACAACATTATTTTAGAGAAACATAATCAAACATATCCTCTTTTTCTTTCAAAATGCATATTCTTCAATATGTACATACATATATTATATATACATACATAATATATTTTATTATTATGCTAACATTAAAAAAAATCACTCAATTCCATTTTCAACCAAAAAAAAAAGTATTTATTTGATTACTACAGTAAAAAATGGCTTCCCCAAAACATAACAAATATACCAAAAAATAGCTTTCATATTCTACAATAATTAATTCTCCCAAAACACATAATAAACACATAACAAATTCAAACAAAAAATATAACCAAACATTCCATTTGATTCTGTTTTGCAAAAATATGAAAATTGAAATTGTATATTTGAAATTATTTTATAGGAGACAAATGTAATTGTAGATGTCAAATCAGTTACTTTTTTTATTGAGTTTGTAGGGTGAAATTGTATTTTTTTTATGTTAAATATTGTGTGTGTGTGTGTGTGTGTGGATGATTGATGTCTCACCTTTTCTTTTCTTTTTTAAATTTTTTGGGCGTATTTTGGGTACAAAAAAATTGTTTTGGGAGTGTAATTTGGAGAAAGAAGTTGAATGTTTGGTATTATTTTAGGAGTTGGAAAAAGTTTGGGAAAAAATAAAAACAAACGTAGCCTTATATTTTTCAAATAGATTTTCACTATTTAGAAATAAATTATCAACAATTTATCACTATGTTTACCAAAATTCCAATTCATTTGCATCTCAAAACACATTCCCTAATAAGTTATATATATTTCCTCTCCATTTCATTATTATTATATTTATATACCTACAACCTACTAAATCCTATATAATCATTATTTTTCCATCAAATTATCCAAATACAAATTCATTTTCAACTCGTTCCCTCTAATTAACTTTTCAAATTTTAAAAATGTTGAAAATGAGAAATGAAAATGAAATTATAGCCAAACAAGTTGTAGCTATTAAAGCATCTAAATAAATATCTTCCTTATAAATAAGAAATTTGACAACTTATAGAATGCTATATAATATTTGATAAATTAAAAAAGAAAGAACTGATAAACTTTTTTTAAAAAAAAAATGTTAAGAATTTACAAAAAATTTTTTTTTTGAAAAAAGATATGAGAATCTAACTTATTTTAAACGCTTGAAGCTCTTAAATTTTTAACTATATTTATTATAAAATTATGATTTTTCATATTTTATAAACTTAATTTTTTTTACTCAAATATTTTAAAAGTTATCTTATTTTATTCAAATAATTCAAGATTTTATTTTTAAAAAAATTAAATAAAATTTAATATTATACAAACTTCAACTAATATCTTATAATTTATAAAGTTTTTAAAATAAATTTGGCCCAACATTCTATCATTAATATAAAGTTGACAAAACTTTTAAATTTATTTAATTTACATAAAAAGTACAGCGACTTGCCTGGGATCCGTAACCTCACCAGTTGCCATCTTTAGTAACAAGACATGAAAGTAGTGGTGAGGAATCCTAAGGAGCGACTCATGCAGTCATCATTAATGTGTAGACTGTAGTGAGATAGATTTTCATGCCATTCTAACTTTCGGCAGACCGTTAAGTACCTGATGCAGATGCTCCCACATAACATAAACGATGATTAAATAGTGTACCACAAACTTGGGCTGGCCTCCCTCAGTTGGGTATTTAGTGTAATAGTGGCAAGAATAGTACAATATTGGGCCTTCATTCATGAATCATGATCCCCCAAACCTTCCGGACACCATTCACTTCACTACTTCGCACATGATACAAAAACACAGCCCTGAGAAGAGAATTAATATAAGATGGAACAATTGCAAACAATCCGTATAAGATAATCGAAATAGGCATAAAATTCTCTGTCAAACAAGGGAACAAAACACAGAAACTCTCCTTTTCTTTTTAAAAACCATGCATGCACACATCCCCTGCTTCTTGCTTGATGCTCATTTAACCTAATTTTAGTGTATAAAAATTATATTATCCTTAGTCATTTCATATATTTTCAATTTAATTTAAATCATATTTTATTATTATATTTTTATTTTTATTTTTATTTTCTTTTTTCTCATTTTTTTTTCTTTTTTATTTCTTATTCTCTTCTTTCATCTACCTGACACCAACTAACTACTGTCGCCACCGCCAAAAACTCCGCAGTCATGCACAACACCAATATCCCTGCCTATCACCCTACCTCCACATTGGCAACATTAATACGACCGCAACCATGACAGTCATGAGGGTTTGGGAATGAGCTTAGATGGTGGTGTAGTGGAGATTCATAGATACGTACATGTGATATATATAGATATGTTAATATATAAATATATACCTAACAATAAGGGAGTTTGAAGTGAGCTAGCTCAAACACGTTCTATGATTTCTAACTATACATTACAATAAGGGATCAGGAGGAATGAAGAAACCACTACTAAAGTAGTCACTAAAAATGAGGTACCTTAAAAGAGGCCATACAATGCTATCCTTCGAAGAGGGAAGAATGAATTTAAACTCCTTGAAGCTACAGACTCTACATCTCAATATCTCTAACTCCCCAAAAGTAAGTGAATAAGATAAGTCACTAAGGCCAGCAAGACTACTAGTAACATTGAGAGCGTTCTTGGACCCCTCCTTAGAAGAGTCATAAACTTTAGACTTAGATTTCGATCCCCCTACTCTGAGGAAGAACATGACTTAATGATTAAGGAATGACAGACATCTCCTGATGTATACCTTTATGATCCAAGACTAGATTAGATGATCAATCCAAAGAAAGCTCATGAATTCAAAACATGCAGCAACACCTCGAGGATGATGATCCCCACAAACATGAACCACTTTATACACATTTGTGACTGCCCAAAATGGCATCCACTTGGGTGCTACCCACACTAAGGGCACCATATAGGCACATGTGCAAAGTGTAGTCACTTACTGAGCAGGTGTCCAACATCTGCTGCCTATTAGGTGGGCACCTAGCGCACATGCACATGATTGGTGACCTATGGGAATATTTGCCCCTCCATGAGGTGGTGACCTTATCGCGCTTGCACCATGGAGGCAGCCAGCAACCCCCTCTGCACTGGCCACCGTCGACTCCTACCATAATGCCACCCCCTACACCATTGAGGCAACTAGTCCCCCTCCATAATAGCTATCGTCGACTCCTACCAAAATTTCAGACTAACTTAGATTTGGTCCCACTACCCAACAAATCTCTTTCAGAACTAGACATATCTTATTCTCAAGTTGAAATTTTCTAAAGAAATTTTTACTAATTCAAAGGAGTTAGAAAATACAAATAATGGAAAAAAGCAAAAGAAAAGATAAAAAGTTAATCTGAGAAGGCATCTTGGCTTAAAAAAGGTTACTTCCCAAAATAAGGAATCATCAAATTTGCAAAGTCCCTTGGAAGATGCAATTCACTAAGCAAAACTTACTTTTCTAAAACAACAAATAAAGGGGACTTAAGAATCTCCAAGTTAGTCAATTATTAAATCATTTGAATTATTTTGGAAAGAGATTAAAGAAAAAATTAATATGAATTGATCAAATTAATTGTTAAGAAAAATAAAATTAACTTTTATGGTATGTTTTCAATATGTAAATAAATTTTCAATTTGAAATTAGGGGGCTTGAAGATATGGAAAAATAAGACCCTAAAGGCAAAAGTAAAAAGCAAATAAAATGCCTAATTAAATAAATAAAGGGCCAGTGGGCCCAATAAATTAAGTCCACCAAGAAGGGTACCCCAAACTTAAGTGGGCCGAAGCCCATTAAGGACCTAATCAATATAAATACCAACTTTCAACGCCAAAAAGACATCTAAGCAATCATTCACAAACTCAATATCTAACTCTGCACAAGCACTTTCAATGAGCAAAAGCACAACTCAACTTGCTGATTTCCGAAAAGGAACCTAACTCCATTTTCATGTGGCAGCATCTCACTCCGTTTGTAGAAAACTCTCTTCAGAAACAAAGAACATTAAGAATACATACGAGATCTAAAGCTCCAGACTCCACCATTCAAGTAGCACCACGAGGCGAGAATATGGAAAACAACCCATCAGAAGTGTAGTCTCATTTAGCCACAGAGCTAGTACCTGATGAGCACTGGCCACCAAAGGTGACGCTCTCACAGAAAGCTCCGCTCCTTGAAGGACTGACGCTACAATGATTCAGGAAACATTACTAGGGTTGGTGGAGAATGCTCACGCATAAGCTATGACAAAAGCAATGGCTTAGTACAAGATCGAACACCACCCTCAAGAACAATCTCAATCCTTTTGCTGGAGTATGGAAGCATCATCATCCTTAGGGATGACAGAAAGAAAAACGAATGAGGAACAAGGCATTACACCTCTTTCACCTCAATACGTGGGCATCCAGTCTTTCCTCCAAGCTAACCAATCATGATAATTGCCTACTACAATTGGATTTCTAACTTATTCAACTATACTCGAGCGTTTAGGAGGAATAGGAGGCGAGTACCTTCCCTTAACTATCGTTCTACTGAAATGTAGCCCATTTTGCCCAGCTATATTAGTGGAGTCGCCTCCTTCTAGCATGAAGATTACTAACCTATTGGAGGTGAATGGCATAACTAACCCCTAAAACACCTAAAGTACCTTGACTTCCTGGTATAAGTAAAGCTCTATGACTTGAGTGAAGCCGCTTACTACAAGGTGTTCTGTACTACTCTTACCAAGCGTGCTCTAACACGGTTTAATCAAATACCGGTTAGATCTATCATCAGTTAGAAGCAGCTATCGCAACATTACCTTAACAAGTTTTTCATTAACTACAAGTCTGCAAGTACCCCTAAATGGCGACTAACTTATTCACCTTCAAACAAAATGATGGAGAGTCTATAAAGGACTACATCAACCAATTCGCCTAATTAGTATTTGAAATCCTAGTATTAGTTAAGAGCTCCTACCCAGCAATATCTAATAAAACCTAAAGCAATAAGAATTTCTGAGAATCCATAAAGGGGAAACCAATTGCTATTTTGGAAGAACTCCTCATCCGAGCAAAAAAGCACATCCAAATCGAGGAAACAATGGCCCCTCTAGATCCCAACAAACACAAGTCATGAGAAAAATGAGGTAACAACAATAAGAAGGTAGAAAATTGCTATCGTAGTCTTCCTAGATCCTTATCCAGATACATTTTCTTAACTACATCTAGAATAGACATATTGATTGTTACTGAATAGCAAGGCCTAATCTAGAACCCCGAAAGATGGTAGACAACCCCAAGAGACAAAAGTCCAGAAGTTGTGTCATTTTCATTGCAACCGAGGACACTTTAACGAGAAGGGCCCAAATCTAAAAGATGAATTAATAAGTTAATCTAACATGGATACTTGAAAGAGTATTAGCCGGATGCAGGATAGGCCCAGTAAGCAATATGGACCAGAAAACTAGAGACTACTGACATTTGCTTAGCAAATAATTGAAGTTAAGAGAGAGCCAACATCAGCATGTAACTGATAAATTGCCCACAACAAGCATTATTTTAGTTATCTCAAGAGAATCGGGCAAATTGGTTTTTATCCCCTTGTGAAAATGAAAAAGAGCAAAACACACCCTTATAAAAAAATAATAGGCAAAAAACCTCATTGTGCTTTTGAAAATATAGCAAATTACCCCTTCTATCTAATGGTGTACTACACCGCGGCTAAGTGCAACTTGTTTTGTGTGTTTTATTAATTAAATGATAATTTTCCCCCTAAATATCAACTGGATCCTCTTATAAAAAATTAATGGTTTAAATTAACTCATGTTAATAAAAAAAATACAAAATATATAAATATATTTTTTATATATACATATATTTATTAAATTTATATATAACCTACCCCACCCTCAATCTTGTACCCTATTGCTCCCCCCTCTCTGTGCCCCCCACCCCCATGGCGGCTGTGCGGCGGTAATGGCAGCCTCAGACAGCCGCTGCACAAATGGCTGCCACGATCGTTATTCTCGCAAGCAGTCATCGCAGCCTCAGTTGTAGTGCCATGGGCATTACAGGAATGGCTACCATGGCCATTATAAAAATGGCTGCAACGGCCACCGTTCTCGCAGGGGTAGCCATGGCGGTCACTTGCGGAGGTGGCCATGGCAGCCTCAGTTGCAGAGCTATGGCCGCTGCACGAACGGCTGCCCCTCGTAGTGGCCGAGGATGGGTAGGTTGGGGGTGGTGCAATTGGGGGTTATATATATTATATGTGTGTATATATAAATATGTATATATATGAGTATATATTCTGATATAAAGGTATTGAATATATTTATGTACATATAAATATAATATATGATTATATTTATGTTTATATTTATATATAATATATAATGTATAAATTTTTTATATTTATATACAAACATATAAATATATACATAAATATTATTAAATGAATTTTATATATTTACATATTTATATATAAATATATACAAAAATAAAAAATAAATAAATTAAAAATATTTTTAAAAAAATTTAAAAATAAAAATTAGTATGAAAGAGAATGAAATAAGATATATAAAATTATGAAAATTAATTAATTAATTAATTTGAAAATACATGAAATAATTTAGGGGTAATATAGTCTTTATTCATCAAAATTAGGGTTAAATTGCAGGAAAGACGAAGGGGGGGGGAGGCAGTGTGCATAATTTTTAAAAGCACAAGGAGGTTTTTTGCCTATTTGTTTTTTATAAGGGGGTATTTTGCACTTTTTCATTTTCACAGGGGGCAAAAATAATTTTTTTTTTCATAAGGGGGGTATTTTGCTCTTTTTTTATTTTCACAAGGGGCAAAAATACAATTTGCCCCAAGAGAATCCATAGAAAGTGATTCCTTGATTGCAAGAAAGGCGCTCGCGAAAAGAGCTATGCAGGCACAAGGCCACTTTATAGAGCCAATGTCTGATATATACGAAGTGTGTCCTTTGCTTTCTAAAATCACATGTAAAGAAAAAGCCATGGAGACCAAGCAAGGGGAGCATAATGATGCCTTAATGATCTCAGCCTCTCTCACCAACCTCAAGATAAAGAAGATTGTACTGGACATTGAATCGTCGACCAACATTAGCTTTTATGATACTTTCCTCTAGCTTGGTGTAGCCAATGCCCAACTGCAAAAAATCAACCCTACCTTAGTGGGATTTACTAGTGAGACTGTGTAAGCCCTCGGAGAGACTTCTCTCCCCCTTTCCATTGGTACTCATCTTGAAGAGTTACAAAATTTATGAAGTTCCTGATGGTCAAGCTCCCCATTTGCTTATAATGTTATACTGGGGAGACCTACCTTAAACTTTTTCCCAACCCACATGAAGATAAAGTTTCATATCCAGGTGGAATTGGAGAAGCTGTTGGCGATCGTGACTGCCAGAGAATGTTATGCCGATATCCTGAAAAGAGTAAAGATCCTTGCTGTCAGTTAGTCTAAACAACTCTGAAAGGAACTGCGATAGCGGCTCAAAAGATAAAGGCAAAGGCTTAGCCCTAGAAGTGACACCATCACAATGCTTATATAAGAAGGCAATCTCTAAGGGGGAAAGTCACAGTGCAAGATTGCACTTGCGGAAACCTTCGAGAAGGGAGATCCCATTGTCAACAACTCAATCCCTACAATAGAGAAAAAAGATGCCTCAAGTCTCAATAAACATGCCCCTTGTGGCCCTTTAAAATTTCCTTTTTTCAAAGTTATTCCAATAATTTAGATTTCTCTATTTTAGTTATAAGATTTTTTATTACAAATAAAACACCATCCTAACTTGAGAGACAATATTTGTTCTTTTGATTATCTTAATAAAAAACTATTCTGATATTTTTTTATGAATTTGTCTACTCTTCTACTAAATGATTATGATTTGCAGGAACACATCATTTGCAATAAGACCCACAAAACACACATACAGGGGGAAAAAAAAAACCAACATTGAATAATAAAGAAAAATAATATGACAACTCTATGTAATAATTGACAAGTATGCTACATCAACATCATTATAAGACCCCCAAGTGGGCACGTTGGGTAGTAGCATCAGCACCACTATAAGACCCCCAATAAGGTATGTGACGAACTACATCAGCACCAGTATAAAACCCTCAAGGGAGCAGGTGATAAAAAACTTATAAGACGCCAAGGGGCATATGGAAAACTGCAAAAAAGACCACTAAAGACCTTCGAGAAGGGGCATGGCGAACTCAGAAAAAGAACTATCATACGAAACTCAGAAAGACTATTATATAGCTCCCAAGGGGCATGTGGAAAATTCAAGAAGACTGCTATAACATCTCGAATGGGCTATGTAGTAACTAAGATTGTTATAAAACCCCAAGGAAGCATGCAGCAACCAAGACTGCTATAAGACCCCCATATTAAATGGGGACACTTAGCAAAAACATTACATTAAGACCCCCAATGGGGCACAAATTAACAAAATCACACTAAGACCCGAAGAGGATGTAGTACAACAATTTTATATTGATAAACCAGTTGGGTGCATTATAAACAAATAGTAAAGTAAGACCCCCAAGAGGGCATGATAAGTAGAGCAACATGATAACAAGATCCTCAACGGGGTCTAAAGGAACAAAAAAAAGAGATAAGTCTCTTGTAGAACCCCTAAGCACACTTGCAACTACTTCTCATCGCAACAAAGTCTAGGGAAGTGTGCAAAAAAGCAAAGGAATGCAGAAGCATAATAGAATAAACAACATAAAACATCAAAGAGAAACATGAAGGATAAAATCATCCAAATAATTAAGTATAAAAGAGAGGGTAGAATTACTCAAATGTCCATAACAAAGACTCGGGGTCTAATAATGTTCAAGTATAAAAACATCAATCAACATTTGGCCTACACTTGGCCTTTGAAAAAGAAATAACTAGCATGATACTAAAAGAAACTAGAAAAGAAACAATCCTCAATAAACAAACCGAAAAAAGACTAACTCCTAGTTTGAGTCCTACTCTGCTACTATAGAGCTTCAGCAGTTGGATCCTCCGCCATGGCCTTAGCATCAACCTCTAATGGTCCACTAGCCCCTAGCAGAGAGGTTAATGGAATGGTAGAGTCAAGCAACAACAAGTCCTCTGGTGGGTATCGTCTAATCTCACTGAACACGTAACAACAACTTTGATAATTTGCTCGTATATCACGATAGAATCTATGTCAACAGCCTCAAAATACTTTTTATGGCCTTTAAACTCCTTCACCTCCTCTTCACACGCAGTAGGCACAGGCTTTCCTAGCAGAAGACTCCAAGAATTTCCTCCTAGTATTACCTCTCTAACATATAGTTCTTTAGTTGCTCGTGCTCTTCTATAAGCTTCGCAAACTCTTCAGTATTTTAAATATATTGTTAAGCAAGTCCTGTAGTTTCCTCTGAAG
Organism: Jacaranda mimosifolia; assembly: GCA_018894105.1. Classification (NCBI taxonomy): domain Eukaryota; kingdom Viridiplantae; phylum Streptophyta; class Magnoliopsida; order Lamiales; family Bignoniaceae; genus Jacaranda; species Jacaranda mimosifolia. The sequence goes on from CM032121.1 coordinate 30,485,220, forward strand.
CCTTGCTATCATACTCATAGTCCCCTCTACCTGGGGCATATTTGCACAACCAAGTTTCAGACTTATTTCAAAATGAAAAATCAACAGTCAAATGATTGTCCACAACTACAAATACAATATACAAGCGAAATAAACTAAGTAGAAGGAAAATTGCTTACCCGAGCTAAATCCCTAATGATAAATCTATCACTGCAAAGAGAAGAATATCTCCAACTTCTCTTGATCATACTCGTTGAATCCGCTCCGCAAGCTGTCAGTGTCGAAAATAGTCTCGTTGACATCCCAATAAAAGCTTATGCTACAACTCTTATAGTCTATAGCAAAATAATCTCTTATATTTATCAGCATGAAAGGGGCAAGAGAACCACGAGTAAGTAGCCCCAACAATAAACTCTTGAACACGCTTCCCAATTGGTCAAGAGATCACTAAATTAGACTATAGGTTGTGTCCTTATGAGGTACTATAGAAGGAGGTAGAACATGAGGCTCCCTGGAATGCCTTTGCAGGTGGCTCAAACATCACCCACTGGGAACAGGTTCCCACGAGCTACTTTGTCGCCTGCCTCTCACAAGAACTAGCACGATCCTCACCAAATCCATCTTCTTTCTTGCCAAAAGCAAACAAATTAAGTTAAGCTCAATAGTGCAAGAAACAATCAAGAAAAATAATACAAGTACTGAGGAGAAAACATGAATATAATAAAAACACAAAAAAATAAGAAGCTAAAAAATCAACTAAAGACCAACAAGAAACACATATGGAACATCAAAATAAGAGGTAAAGAATCCAGTCTTCTAAAAGCACTAGTGGAGGTCACTGTGAACCCTCTGTAGAGCACGAACAATGGCAAACTAATCCAAATCCAAGGGACCCCCCCAACGATATGGATATAAATACTTTCTAGTTTCTATTAACAAAACATTCCCTTTTTCTTCGCTCTCCCGGAATTAGTATAGAAATGGGTGCATTCTCATCTCTCACAAAGAAAAAAATGACTTTTCCAAGACCCTCTAGAGAATCTCAAAGTTCAATCTAGGAAAAAAGTGAAAGAAAAATTTATGTGGTACCTTTTGTACCGTGAAAATGGAGTGAAAACTATCTAAGCAAATAGAAAGATTCAAATTCCTAAAGCGGTGCTAAAATCCCACAAAATATGGGAGGGAGTTCGGAGTGAGCTAGCTCAAACACGTTATATAATTCCCAACTATACCTAACAATAAGGGATCAGGAGGAACAAAAAAACCACAACGAAAGTAATCACTAAAAATGAAGTACTTTGAAAGAGGCCATACAATGCTATCCTCCGAAGAAGGAAGAATGAATTCAAACTCATTGAAGCTACAGACTCTACATCTGAATATCTCTAACTCCCCAAAACTAATTGAATAAGATAACTCACTAATGCCAGCAAGACTACTAGTAACATTAGGAGCGTTCTTAGACGGTTGGACCCCTCCTTAGAAGAGTCACAAACTTCAGGCTTAGACTTAGAACCCCCTGCTCTGTGGTATAACATGACTTAATGATTAAGGAGTGACGAACATCTCTCGATGTAAACTTTTATGATCCAAGACTAGATTAGACGATCAATCCAAAGAAGGCTCATGAATTTAGAAAATGCAGCAACACCTTGAGGTGGATGATCCCCATGAACACCAACCACTTTAACACAGTTGTGAGCCTGTGACTGCCCAAAATGGCATCCACTTGGGTGCTGCCATGCTCAGGGCACCATATAGGCACCTGTGCAAAGTGTAGTCACTCACTGAGCAGGTGTCCAACAACTGTTGTCCACTGAGCGGGTGCCTAGCGCACATGCACATGATTGGTGACCTATGGGGATATTGGCCCCTTCATGGGGTGGTGACCTTATCGCCCCTGCACCATGGAGGCAGCTAGTACCCGCCTTCGGCATCGGCCACCGTCAATTCCTACCAGAACACCACCCCCTATACCATGGAGGTAACCAGTATCCCCTCCGCGCTAGCTATCATCGACTCCTACCAGAATTTTAGACTCTAACTTAGATTGGGTCCCACTACCCAGTAGCTCTCTTTCAGAACTAGACATATCTTATTCTCAAGTTGAAATTTTCTAAAGAAATGTTTACTAATTCAAAGGAGTTAGAAAATACAAATAATGAAAAAAAGCAAAAGAAAAGATAAAAAGTTAATCTGAGAGCGCATCTTGGCTTAAAAAAGGTTACTTCCCAAAATAAGGAATTATCAGATTTGCAAAGTCCCTTGGAAGATGCAATTCACTAAGCAAAACTTACTTTTCTAAAACAACAAATAAAGGGGACTTAAGAATCTCCAAGTTAGTCAATTATTAAATCATTTGAATTATTTTGGAAAGAGATTAAAGAAAAAATTAATATGAATTGATCAAATTAATTGTTAAGAAAAATAAAATTAACTTTTATGGTATGTTTTCAATATGTAAATAAATTTTCAATTTGAAATTAGGGGGCTTGATGATATAGAAAAATAAGAACCTAAAGGCAAAAGTAAAGAGTAAATAAAATGTCTAATTAAATAAATAAATAAATAAATAAAAAGGGGCAAGTGAATCCAATAAATTAAATCCACCAAGAAGGGCACCCCAAATTTAAGTGGGTCGAAGCCCATTAAGAATCTAATCAATATAAATATCAACTTTCAATGTCAAAAAGACATTTAGTTGCAAATTTGAGATCTAACTCTGCGCAGGCAGTTTTAATGAGCAAAAGCCTAACTCAACTTACTGATTTTTGAAAAAGATCCCGACTTTATTTTCTTGTAACATCACCATCCAAAAAACACCAAAATATTATTTGCTATAAATATCCTTAAAATAATCTACCCACCCGAACAACTTCACAAATAAATTTAGAATTACATAATTTAAACAAGCAACTGCTTATAGCCGTTGTTTTCTTAATCGTTCTCTCTTGTCATTATTATGTTAACTATCATCTCCTACCGCTACAAGACTCATTAAAATTTTTTCTCTAAAACAACGCCACTAAGCCCCATTCAAACCTCCAAATTTTCCTTTTTTCTTTTTTTTTTTTGGGTGGTGCCAAAATCAGGTGGGTTTTGCTCCTTTTTTGGAAACAAATTGTTTGTTGTATTGTTTATATTTGATTAAGAACTTTTAGTATATGGTACTAAACTCAGGTATATTTGGTGGATTTTGATCCTTTTTTGGTTAGATTCTTCAATTTGAATGAAAATATTTTAATTTTTCTTTCAAATTTAGGTACTCTTTGAAATTTTTGCCTACTTTTGAAGGTATTCATTGAAAAATATTTATTTAATTTATAAGTAAGAACTTTTATATTTTGATTAAGATACTTTAATTTTTTTTAATTTTAAATTTCGATATTACGTTGAAATTTCTTTACCTAAACAATTGAGCTTTTCATTGTTTACGATAAAAAAAATAAAATAAAATATTATGATAACATAAATTTGCGCATTAAGAAACAATATGTCATGCTGATTAATCTTATAAAATATTTTAAAAAATTTATAAATTCAACCAAATATTTTCTTATGAAATTTCAAACTTATTAATCTGACAACAATTTTTTATTGAGCGTCGTGATTTTCAAACCAAAACTTTAGTCACTAACTACTTTTTTCCTCATTACACGACGAAAGAGAATCGTATTAGATATTTATTATTAATATCTTCGAGGACTATATGCTCTATTGAATAGTAGTAATAAACAATATTTGAATACTAACTATATAATTTATTTTTGAAGTCATGGGTGAAACTTTTCTACATTGATTGCTCGGGCTATCAACCTGTCAATTGTCATCGCATTACCGCGTGGTCGAAAAATAAGGACAGATTATAAGGAGTAGAAAAAAGATGATAAGTTGTCCCATGATTATTGATTAGACAATGCTACACTAAGATTTTCCACCACCACCATTTAAAATTACACTATACTCTCAACCATTTGTAGTGCGTCGCAAATGATTTCACTTTGATTATTTTCTAAAGTCAAGTAAGTAATTAAGCTGTCAAAATAATAAGCCTAATTTCAGTACGTACTCGATATGAAATTTACATTAAAATTAAAAACAATATAATCATTTTTTAAAAATCACATGAATTAAGAATAGCGATATTCCTCCCTTGCTATTCTATTGAGATATTAATTAGCTTTAAAATAATTAAATTTTATGAATTGATGCATTATTCTAGAACGTTGACACTCATGCAATGGAAAAGCAAGACAATAAATTACGACAAAAATCCCAACTTTTGTATTGATTCCTTCAAATATAATACAATAGCTAGGAATATTATACATCCCACCTCTTACATGGAGTGATGTGATTATGAATAATATACAAATAAATAGATATGTTTTAAGTCTATCAAATTAAAATAATATAATTTCACGTTTAGTTGGTAAGATTAATTAAAAAGTAAATTAAAATAAAATATATGATTTTACGATTATAACATTTTATTATTTATTTTAATATATCTTTTTATATACTAATCAAGAGTAATTTAGTCTTTTTTAATTTTATCCAACCCAAGCAAAATGTCTCAAGCATCTCACATCTTGATTCATATTCCAACTTGATACAGGCCAATGACTTATCATGGGCCATATACAAGGGCAAAAAAATAATAAATTATGAGAGATTATGCATCTATCAAACATAATCAATTGAAGCAAACAAGCCCTTAAAATTATAAGGTATATATGTATCTAATAAGGGCTTGTTTGTTTTATTGGATAAAGCTTGATAGATTCATTTTCAAGCTTTATCTCTTATTTGATTCACAATTTTATGGCTCATAATATCTTTGTAGCCTGACATGGTATCATGGGCCAGGCTGGTTTATGGATCAAGCCATCCATTTTCTATCCTTTCAAATTTGATCTCATAAATAATGAAAATGACATTCTTACCCTCATAAAAACCCTATCGTCAACGCTTTTTGCCAAATTTTGGAAATTTACCTTCTTAGAAGTTAGGACAATTTGGACATTACAAAATGTAATCACATTGAGCAATATTGCCAACCAAACATTAGATAGTATTAAGAATGGGATACCACTAATTTTTAAAATCCAAACAAACAATAGATTACATAATTTTAGATACCATTTCTAACTTATGTATCGCTAGCATATTAATCCCTCATAATCCTATATGTCTAAGCAAACAAACCCTAAGTACAAACCTATACAGGGGATATTTCATAACTGCTGGACCAATCTAATCAATAGTTTATCACCTTAGCCTGTACTGTGTTTAATTCCAGCGGAGCTCCCTCGTATGCTATGCTATGTAGCAACTAAATATTTGGGTACAGACAATCCCAATCATTCTCACATCTCAATCACATATTATCAATTCTGTTGGTCACAATTCTCAATTGTCTGTTATCAATTATTGTCTAATCACTAGTTTGCCATATTCTTAGTCGTTATTTAAAATTTCTCAATACTGTATTTTATGAGATTTTTTAAAATGGGATAAAAATACTGTACCTCACCTTATTATCCCAATCAAACTAGCCCTTAGAGTTAAATTATATCAATTTTTATCAAAGACTTCATAAATTAAAGCTCACGTCTAAAAAGATCATAAATGAAATTAATAGTTAATTGCATGTTTGGTGGACCAATTTTCAAAGACCTCTCTAGCTTAAACGTCACTTGGATGCGATGATTCACTTCCTGACCCAAGTTCTATTAGTGTCAATTCAACGCTTTTAAACAGTAGTATTCGTCGTCCTTCTATTTTTCTACTTTTTTGGAAATTGTAAATTAAATATAGCTTAATATACTGAGAGCATGCTTCAGAATTTATCAATATAATACTTCAATTTCTTCTGTGAACTAAATGAATGAGTGTATAAGAAATTACATGCCTTTAACTGAATATATAATTATTTGAATTTCAAAAAATGAATTAAAGATAGTACTTATCTATGGTAAGTCTAGTTATCCTTCGTGTGATCGATGTGATTTATAATTTAAGAATTGATAGTAGCATTTCAAAATATATTGTACATACATGTACTCCATTGATTGTTTGAGATCAAGTAATTAATTTAGAGTATTGCAGATATTAGTTAATTCTCCACATTTTTGTGTCTTTTTAGTAGCCTTGTTGAAATTGACGCTAACAACTCCTGAAATTATTTGTTTGAAACATAATTTTTTTTAACACAAGTAACAACTAATTTTTATTACAGTAACCAACATGTATTAATGAAGGAATCATTTCAAAGTCACAAAAGTAACAACTTCAGGTACACGCTTTCCCACCAACATATATACAATGACCGAAATTAAAGTTGCAAAATATATATATATATATATATATAAATTAATTTTGCCGATGCGTGAGATTGAGGTCCATAATTATAAGATCTTGATCAATAAACTTTAGTTTAAATATGGCTTTTAAAGTATGAGATTTTGAGTTTAAACGTTTATCATAATAATAGTTTTTATCTAGTTTTATAGTAATTTCGTCAATTGTTGATTGTTATAGTCTTAATTGATAGATAATAAAAAATCGTGTAAAGATAATGCAATCTATTTACTAAAAAAAGAATGAAATCTTGAATTTTAATTTTTTAATTTAATTACTATAAATTAAGTGAAGAGATGAAGATATGCTACCAAGATTATTTCTATCTCGAATCATCCTAGATATCTCCCTCGTAACTGAAATTTTTCTACATACTTCCGAATTTCAGTTTCGTCAAAATAAAATTCTTTCCATCTACATATCAATTACGTACCACACTTTACAATTCATTCTTTTGCGTATTGACATTATTTTATTATCGTTATATGAAATTGAATATATTATAGTATTTTAAAACAAAATATTCAAAGTTTGTTCCAAGACATCTCTTTCTGGACAAAATATTCAAAGTTTGTTCCAAGACATCTCTTTCTGGAATATATATATATATATATAGTTTTTTACGTTAAAGTTCAAATATAAAATTAGAAAGTACCCCATGCATCTAATTAATATACAATTATCATGCATCTAGAAAGTGGCCTTGCCTGGGGGAGACGCCGGTCATTCAACTCCACAAAAATCATTTAATTAACTTTTGACTCACAATCAGCTAGCTGTAGCTGCTTGCACATAACCTTTTAATTAAAAAGAAAAACAAATAATAACAATAATAATTGAGTAAGATTTCATAATTAATATCAATATTGAATAAGTCATGGTCCACCTTTTGGGCATTAATTAGATGCAACCTAATTACCTAGAGATAGAGACAATCCAAGAATTTTGCCATAAACAAGCTATTTTAATTTGCAACTAAGTCTTTAACTTGCTATATATGGTGCAGCTAGTTATATATGTTGACTAACTAATTTTATTTTCATGATTTTGGGTATCGCCATTAATTATTTCACTTGATATGAGCGAAGACAAATAGATTGACCAAAAATGAGATTGATTGCCTACTGATATTTCGGTTTAATGTTTCATGAGGTTTAGGAAAAATTAAGCCCATCAAGGTCTTGTCAACTTAATTCCACTATTATAATTATATTTGAATTTGAATCTTTAAGGTACGTGCATGGTTTTTATTATTTTCAATATTTTTTTATATATTATTTGTTTTTTATAAATATTAATTTCAACATTGGGGTTTTTTTTGGGGACACGCTGGTGACCCCAATTATTTATTTTAAATTTTAATTAAAATTAAGTTTCAATCATTATCTGAAGATGTGAAAGTTCGAATTAAGAGCAAAATTTTCCGTACTCATATCTTTAGTACTATGTATATATATTATCGTAATAATAATTTCCGCATTGATCATCTTGTAAATTTTCTCCAGGTACAATTTTTGAACTTATTTATTGCATTTGTTCTTGACAATTTTGAGACTACGAACCATTCAATTTAAACAATTTATTATACTATTTAGTACAATCCGATCACATTAAACAAAATTTAACTTATTACTTATTATTTTTTTAATAAAATTAATCAAGATAAACAAATTCAAAGTAACTCACTACAAGAAAACAGAAATTAGCAATAAGATAACAAGCCAGAATATCAAATTAAGTTGCATTGAATTGTATACATATTTAATGACAAAAAAGTTTATTTATAATCATAATTCTCACAAACTTATCAGTACGTAAGAAAGCTTATGCTAAGTTGCCACTATCAAAAAATTAATAAAAAATTATTTACAAATTATTATTATTAATAATTAATAATATGTGTATATCGACAATTAAATAATAATAAAAATTACCGCAATAATCTATGACAATACTCAATAATTATCACTGTACATATATTATTAAGTATCAAATACGGCAACTTAGATAAAGTTAATATCATTATTAAATTATCAAATAAAAACTATTATTATTTAAAGGTTAATAATTTTTTAACACTTATTATTTAATATATATTATTACTAATATTATTTTTTTTTTCTCAGTTCAGGGGCATAGGCATATCTTAAAACTGAGGTCTGAGGGTATCCTGAAAAATACCATTTAGCCCAACCAAATTAAGCTACGACGGCCCCTCGCTGGTCTACATACATACATATAATAATCTCTACATATACGCAAAAGGCCCTTTTGCCATGGCCTTGCATGGAAAATGGAAATGGGTAGGTGAGAAATGAGAATTGAGAAAGCACCTTGTGCTGTGCTGTGCAGTGCAGTGCAGTGCTCTCTCCGTCTTTCTCCTACTTTCAGGTAAAGATAAGCTAAAAAGTAAAAGCCACGCGGCGCGTTATCTTTTATGTCAAACTTTATTGAGAAGCCTCCATTTTTGCCCCCACCCATTCTTAATAATAATTTAAGCAAAGACCACATATATCTAATGAACTCATCATCTTCAACACCAAGATTACCACTCAGATTCCACTTGGTTCTATTTCCATTTCAGTTTTTAATTTTGGGGTTTTGAGAATGCCAAAAAATAATTATTTATTTTTATTTAAAAATAAAAATTTGTTTAAAAATATTGAATTGAGTAGGTATGAAGATAAAAACATAAAAAAGTTTATATATATTATTTTATGCATAAAAGACACATATTTTAGAATATATATTGATGAGGGCATAAACTGTTTGGGGACGTATTGGGCTAAGGTCCAAATCAATTGACCAGATAGCAGGTCGATAAAGATGCTTGGTGAAGTGACGGGGTCAAGTCCTGCAACTAATAACAAACGTCAGGCTTGCAGAGAGGCCCTCGGTTAAAGGACTCTGACACTCAAGTTAGTATAATCGACTAGAAGATGGAGCAACAGAGAGAGGGCTTCTTGAGTGATAAATGGCATACCTTACTGAAGGCTAACAATGAGATATTTATAGCCTTCTTGGTGTGATTGACATGTCTATAATGCCCTTACTGCACAAAAAAAGCCTTTTGTCCTTGCTTGGGGACCTTTAAGTTTTATTCAACTTGTGTACTATTCAAGGTGACGCTGTCTCTAGCTACATAGGACAAGGTAGTACACTGGTGGCGTGCACTAACCTGGTGCGGCTGAAAATATAGTATAGGTGGCGGCACGCGCCGTTAGTGCGGAAACATGCCACTTGTCAGTGTATTCAATGTGGTGGAGAAGGTGTCGTGCCTGATCGACGTCCCCGGTCGAGACTGTCGATCTCCCCAGTCGAGACTAGTACTTGCATGCGAGTCATTTGCTAGACTCTGTTCGACAGGATGGTACTTTGTCATATTCAAATGCCTCTCTAGCTGAGCGCTAAAAGAAACTTCCTCGATCGTAGTCGACCATACTCCGATTTACAAGAGCGAACGCTGATATTCGCGCTGGTAGATAGAGCCCAATAACATCAAATTTGATCGATTATGTGGTCAGGCCACGGCCAGTTGGGCCTGACAGGTGAATGAGTTGACAGCCAGTTGAGCCGATAGGTGAATGGGTTGTAAAGCACCGTGTCTTTGCTTCGATCAAGTGTTATTAGGTTGGGCCTGTTGTGCTGTTCCATATCATATATATAATTTTTTTTCCCTCTTATATTTGAAGGAGTGCGTCTTTTATGCTTACATCTTTTAAAAAACATATTTATACTTTAATAATTTTGAAATGATGAGAGGACACTTTATGTTAAATTTAATTTGATTTTGATTGATGTGATAATAAAATAATAGAATAGGTGTAAAAAAATAAAAAATAAAAAAATAAATGGCATTTCCAGTACAAAGCTAGTATAGACAAATGATTTTTAGTTTTGAAATAGTAAAAAAAAATAAAAATATGTCAATGAGAAAAACAAATTTTAGTAAAGGAAAAAGTGAATATTCATAGTGAATGTATAACAAGAATTAGCGCAAAGATTTATATAATTCATCTGAATTTGGTTACTATCACATGTGAGGATTATAGAATTTCGTTATATTGAAAAGACATAAAAAAATGTATGATACAACTGTCGAAAGTCACATATATTTCCAACTCCAAAATAGGGTATAAATATTAAATACTAATATGGTGCATCTTGTCAATGTCACGAATGATTGGGCTTAAATATTTGAGACGAACTCATTCAACTCATATATAGATTGGATTAGCCCAAATATGAATTGTTTTAGGGCAATAATTGAAGGGATATTCTAGCTATATAATTTTCTAGAAAGATCATTTTTTTGGAAAATTTGATATTTCAATCAAAGAAAACAAATGAGTAATAATGTAATAGACAAATATCTCGTCATAATATATACTACATATAAAATTTGAGAGTTTTAGTGGTATGTCATTTTATAAATTGACAAAATTAACTCCACTTTAAAAAATATTGACAATGTATTTTTTTTTTTTTATTATCTCTCTAAGTTTTTTTTTTCCTATCATATTATTTGTTTTTTCTTTTTTCATCCATCGATTTACTTTATCTAATTTTTTCTTTTATTTATTCTAAAAATTAAAATAAATGTACTGAAAATATTAAATGATATAGTAACATATAAAAGAATAATTGAATATTTTATTTACTTTATATTAAAAAAAATTTAGTACATACATCGAGTATGTCAAATTTACTAGTATAAATAAATTTTTCTAAATTATTTTTAATTAATTTGATATTTCCCATCAGATCAATTTTTTGATTTAAACGTGGGATGGGCTATGTTGGAATCACCGAAAAATTATGAAATGGAAGAATATATATATATATATATATGTGATATGTGATAAGGTGTGGGGATGAAGAATGGAAAAATTCCAAGCCAAAGAACAAAAGGAATAGACATTTACTTGATAATACACGTTTAGAAAAATCAGCGGTGACTATGGGACAAAATTGCGCCCATTTCTTAGATTGGTTGTTCGAAAGTTTGAAAACAGTAGTAAAGTGGGCAGTTGTTTCTAAATTTTTCTAGAACCCCATGTCACTTTCTTTAGACCGCCCCATTATTATCTTCTTTTCTTTCCCACTATTTAAATTCCCCCGCATCACACGCCTCTAGAAAGAAAAATAGAAAAAGGGAAAAGAAGAAGAAGCAACTCACAGAATATTTTCACAGCGTTTCCCAAAGAAGTTATGGTCGATTTCCCCTTGCGGCGGATCAGCAAATCATCATCAGAAGAAGATGAAAAAGCCAATGGAAGTTGCTAAAGTTCCGAAACACGATCTCGTCCATTCTCGCGTTTTTCTGTTTGGATTCTACTGCTGGGGTTGGGAGTTCCTCACTGCCCTCTTGCTCTTTAGTTGCTGATCAATAAACACAAAAATCTCTTTATTATTTCAACCGACTATAGCTTTGATTTTTCTTCTTGTTTTTTTTGGGATTATACAATCTCTCGAGGGAAAAAAATAGAATTTTTTCTTTTTATTGGGTCGGGGGTTGGTGAGAAAATGGCGCAGAGGTCTGTTCCGGCGCCGTTTTTGACGAAGACGTATCATTTGGTGGATGATCAGACCACCGACGACGTGATCTCGTGGAACGAGGCTGGTACGACGTTTGTGGTCTGGAAAACTGCGGAATTTGCCAAGGATTTGCTGCCCAATTATTTCAAGCACAACAATTTCTCCAGCTTCGTACGCCAGCTCAATACGTATGTAAGTCTTCTTCTTCTTCTTGGTATCATTTTTCCCTTCATTATTACGAATTACTATTGATCTTCAATGTTTTTGCTCCCACTGGACCTTAAATTTTTATGGAAAAAGCATAAAAAATAAACATATGAAGAACAATTTTCTCGTTAAAATCTAAAATCTAAGTGCCAAAGATGGCTAGAAGTAGATGGAATTGGATGTTTCTTTAGACAGAATCAATTGTCCAAAAGTCGATGTGGTTCGCCTCGTGTAAATTAATGAAGAAGATAATAATAAAAGTAGCCCAGCCTACTTTTTGAGTCGATTGACTCCGTGGTATAAAGTATTTAGGAAATATGTTCTGTGATATTCTTGTTCCACAAGAAGAATAATCTTGGTGTGTTGAGGATAATTTGATAAGACTAGTTACTGGAGAGTTGCTTCTTGATCTCGTCATTGAAGATAAACCTCTATTTTGCTAAGAAGTTCCATTTATAATAGCTAGGAGCCGGGGTTGCCCCCGGGGGGGGGGGGGGGGGCGGTCATGGGTGACATGGGTGGGGTAGGAAGAGAGAGAGAGAGAGAGAGAGGGTAATATATACGGGTTAAAAACTGGTTTTGGTTTGTTATCCCTACTGTGTAAGAAGAAACTTATCCTCTTGAGGATTTTAAGCATATAGATGTGAGAGTTTACCGCGTTTTGAGCTTTAAGTGAAAATGTTTTAGGTGGGGAAGTAGGCAGGCTATCGTTCTCCGGCCTGTCTGGACAAATTACGCCTTCTGAACAAGCAAACGTCCATCTAACAGTATGGTAAGATGTTATGTAGCTAGGATGGCCTAATGCTTGGGTAAGATCAAATCTTTTTCATGCTTTATTGGCTCTATCGCATATCTTGGTCTATAGCTCGATAGGACCTCGTATTGTGCATTTTGATGGAAACATTTTGAGTCTTTTGGTAACTTAATGTCGTTAATGTTACATAGAACATGAACTTCCTTCCGTTGGTAGTGAAGTATGATCATAAACTTTCTTCCATTGGTAGTGGTATATTACTTTTTTATGGATCCAAATATGGATATGTGGTTCATAATAGGGCACATGGAGAAATTATTTTTATCTAATAAAATCGTGTGAAATTAAACTAAAGTAATACGTATCTTCTCTAATCCACTCCCAAACAAACTGAGTCTTGACTGGCCCCCATCCACGTTTGAGCTGCTGGGCTGCTGGGCCATTGTCTAGCCTAGCTAACGTTGTATGGTTTTGCCTGCCTGTTCTTTTACAAAAGCAGGAAATGGGATATGACTTTTGATATCCAAGGTCATACATGTACTGTAGGTGCAGCGATTTTATTTTATATAGTTTTGCATAGAGGCTGAATCAGATTAAGAAGATATATTGGGGATAAGTGATACTATAATTTCTACAAAATATAATATTTTGAAATGAGATTATTATTAAGGCAGTGAATTGGCGGGCGATGTACTTGCATATTGTACCCATATGATTAATTTATGTCACGCATCATTTATAATAAGCAGTTGCTCGAATATATATATATATATATATATATACACACACACCTACTTTTGTCTAGTTCCCAGCCGAATAAGCAGTTGTTCAAGATGTTTTCAATTTCCTTTTTCTTCTAACTTGACGGCTGAAAGAGGAGGCTGGCGATAAGCATAGTCGCTCGCTGTTGGGGATCTATTGAGTTGGCTTTACGTCGTAAAGTTCGGCTTGTTTAGTGGCAGTCAATTCCATGTGACGTGCTTCTACCATAATTAAAGTCGTGAAAAAGATTTGTTAATAGTGCATTTAGTCTTCTTCTTGGTGCCATGAAGCTTGGTGGGTAGGTATTGTAGCATGATGATTTAGAAGGATCTAGAGAGCATCATAATGAGTGGCACATATTAGATGATTAGTAGAGGATCTTCGCAACAAAATAGGTAAACACGAGTAAGTATAAGAAATTGATGCTAACATAATGTATTTAATTACCTACGCACGCACATGATTTTGAGTAATTCCCCCCCTTCCCATTTTTATTATTTATTTTTTTATTTTTTTATTTTTTATCTTCGTTGGTTCCCAACATTTATTAAATTTTGAGATGGTAATAAGTTTGGACGGTACTCCAAATTGCTTTGATTTGCTTCGCTTGGGCTATAAGTAGATTTCATGATAGGTTTTGGCTTTAATTTTTTTGATTGACCTGACTTATTATACATACCTATGCAAGTTATATGTATTTATTATTTACTGTGCATGTACCTTTATATATATTTATTTATATTTCAAAAGGAATCTCTATAAAAATATAAATATGAATATGTTTGTAAATTAAAATATGAATATTGTGTTAATTATTTTGTATATTTAAAAATATATATATATATATATATGACGTGTAATTCTTCATAAACTAAGTCATTCATATAAAATTCGTAAATGAATAATTCTTTGTTGATAAGATTGTTTTCTCATATTTAAAAAACTTTTGATCATATTACTTTTTTTTTTTAAAAAAAATTCAAAGTGACAAATCGGGTGCTTTGGCGCAAATTTTTTTGGTGGATCCGGGTCCCTAGACAGACCCACAACGATTCGACCCCTTGTCATCGGATCTGCTTAAGTTAATCAACTTTAACAAGATAACTTAAGTTGTAAACTTATTGGGCTTTAACGTTGTCTCCTCTAGGGCTGTCAATGGATCGGATTTTAGTCCGAATTCAATCCGAATTTTAGGATTTTTATTCGATTAAAATATTCAATGGATCAGATTCGATTATAAATATTCAAAATCCGAAATAAGTAGATCGAATATGGAATTAAGCAATTCGATCCGTTAAAGATCCGAATATGAATTTTAATATTTTTTATTAAATTAATACTCTTATATATAATATTAATAATATTTTAAAATAAAATTTATATATTATATTGACATAATATTTATATTAACATCTATATTATACTATTAATATTGAGTTTTTTAACATAAAAAATAAGATGGATATTGATAAAATATTAAATATAATAACATATAATAATTTATTTATACATTAATATAATGTGAAAAAAGGACTTTAATATTCAAATATTTAACTTTTTGACTAATATATAATAAAAAGTTGTCAAAAATTCAAATATGATATATATTTACTTTATAAATACAATATTTTTATAAAATTTAAAAGGAAAAAAACAAGAAAGAAAAAAAATGAAATCGGATCGGATTTTGGATATCCATCGAATTCGGATATGGTACTGATTAACAAATATCCTATCGGATTTCGGGTCGGATTTGGATATAAATTTTGTTAATCGAATTCGGATTCGGATATGAAAAATTCGATCAAAATTCGACCCGTTGATAGCCCTAGTCTCCTCTTTAGTCACAATTTCTTATACCAATGGAGCAATTGCTGCAGTGATTTATCTAATCAATTTCTATTATCTGGTTAAAGCCCACAAAATTGAATATACTACTCATTTGCCCAGGGTTTTCGAAAAACTGTTCCTGATAAATGGGAATTCGCCAACGAAAACTTCAAGCGAGGACAAAAAGAGCTCCTCGCGCAAATTCGCCGCCGGAAAACGGCATCTACACAGAATCCGCCCAGCGCGAAGCCTGGAGCCACCGATAACGTAACTTCACCAGCAAGTTCCGGCGAAGACCTCGGCTCGAGTTCCACCTCGTCTCCTGATTCCAAAAATCCTGGCTCATTGGAGACGCAAGTATCGGCTCAGCTCGCCGACTTATCCGGTGAGAACGAAAAGCTGAGGAAAGATAATAAAATGCTCAGCTCCGAGCTCGCACAAACCAAGAAACAATGCGATGAGTTGATAGCTTTTCTGACTCAGTGCGTGAAGGTGGCGCCTGACCAAATCAGCCGTATTATGAATCTCGGCTCTGAGGCAGGCGGTGGCGGTGGCGGTGGCGGCAGCGGGGAGGTGGGCGGTGGAAATCCTGATTGTGATGATGACGAAAAAGAAAATTGTATGAAATTGTTTGGGGTGCTGGTGAAAAAGAGGAGGGGCTGTGACGAGAATACTGATTTTTCTGGGCCGGATAAGAAAGAAATGAAAAGGAGTGTGGAGGTTACTGTGCCTTGGATGAAGATTTCTGTGTCACCTGGGGAGAGTAGCAAGGTTTGTAACTGACCATATACTTCACGCCACATGTCTCAGGATGTCTTGTGAGGATAGTAATGGAATAGGGGTATAGTCTCAGAGCAGACATAAGGTAGTATAGAGACGCTGTCCAACCGTAAGGGTGGGGATATCGTACGGTCAAAATAAAGGAGTTTTCAAGTTGATAAAAATTCCTACACTTTTGAGTCGGAGAATCAAAAGCAAAGGGGTTTTCCAATCTCAAAATTTTTTATGTAAATTTCGGTTTGGAGTCTTGTAATCAACCTTTGTCGTGAACAAGTTTATTTGTCTTTGATGGGACACGTTGTGTATGATGACCTTTTAAGTGTTTGTTTTGTCACAAACGAATTAAAAGCGTAGACGAAAAAAAGGAAAAAGGACCAGATGAGATTATTTTCAAAGTGCACACTTTCTTCATAAATTATATACTTTTTATAAGCTATGAGTTGTGTCTAACAAAAAGTAGTTCAAGCATAGAGGTTATAAGTAGGTCGGTTCTGAACTAATCTGCCTAGCGTACAATTAAAAAATTAAAAAAAAAAAAAAATAGTACTAGCTCCTTTATTAAGCTATTATACTTATAAATGTATGTATTATTATTTTGGTAGTAGAAGTCTGTGATCAACAAGTAATTAAGGTAAGAGTGGAGTTTTTTGTCTTTAGGATAAGTTAGCCCCGCAGTGGTGCTTATAACAAACTGGCTATCATCTTTCAAGATGCAATGATTATTTCAAACAGTAGCAGCACTACAAATCATCTAACACTCAATTCAAGCGTATTGAAGCTCTCTCTTTTGTTATTGGACGATGCAGAAATGTTATATGAAATGAGTTTTCTAATGATGAATTGTAGCCCCCCGCTCGGGGTCCTAAGCGGAGGTGTCACCAATTCAAGTTTGAAATATAAATCAAACGATAACTAGCGAATTTGAAATTTTATCAATTCAGAGGAAAAATAACTCGCACTCACCCAAAAGGTCGCTTCATTGAGCGAAATACGTACAACCAAGTGTCTTAGGTTCAATATAAATATTCACATAACATTTCTTAGATAGCTGTCTTGATCAGGTGTAGACTATATGTACAATTATGACACCTAATCTATTATAAAATAAACTTTCAACCAAAGTATGGGTCCTTGCTTCTTACATCGACCTATCTAAGAAAAAATAAAGAATAACAAGAAGGGGTAAGTCCTAAGGATTTAGTGAGGGAAGGAAAATGACAGGATTGAAAGGAAAACTATTGTGATACAACAATTAATGAACAATTCAATAACAAGCAAGAGCTTTTAATATGAATCAACAGTGTACATGACACACATGATATAGAATTTAACAAGTTGTTGGTCATTCTGTCCTTATTACTCCTGGATCAAATTATAATTACAATCATAACACGTAATCTACTACAAAATAAACTTTCAACCAAAGTATGAGTCCCTCCTTCTTACGTCGACCTGTCTGAGAAAAAATAAAGAATAACAAGAAGGGTAAGTCCTAAGGACTTAATGAGGGAAGGAAAATGATAGGATTGAAAGGAAAACTATTGTGATACAACAATTAATGAACAATTTAGTAACAAGCAAGAGCTTTTAATATGAATCAACAATGTACATGACACACATGATATCGAATTTAAGAGGCTGTTGGTCATTCCGTCCTTATTACTCTTGGATCAAATTATAATTGCTAGTACCGGGAATCGGTACAGTATAAACAAGATTTTCTTATCCCTCCATTGCTTGAGCACTCAGCTCGGCGTGTAACAACTTGCTTTTATGGCATAGTCGATCTCATGCTGGATCTCGCCACTCACAGTTCGCAACCTCCAGCTACTTGTAAGTCAGGATCGTAAGTGGGTACTAGCTGGAAGACCTGTCATCGTCGGTCCGTTCCGTCAGGTCGTCTTTCTGAACCTAGCCCCGGGCTAAACTTTCCGTGGCGTCCTTCCAGGTTGAACTTCCCAAGGGTGTCCCCATGGGTTGATATGATATAATGCCAACAGATAAGAATTTAACCTTTAAAACAATAAACATGAATATAACAAGGTACAAATCTGAAACATTCTGTATACACAGTACACTGGCTGACAAGGGCATTTCAGGGCCACAAAATAAGTCAACAAGGAAAAATATGATAGAACACTAGACCGACAAGATTTCTTTAACATCCAACATGTTATAAAGAGCTAACAAGAAATGTGGGGTCAGCCGGCAAAGCTGTATAGTACAAGGGACAGAAAATGAATAACATAATAAGAGTTCTGGACACCAGAACGAACAGGATTTAGAATTAATAACAAGCGATAACCCTCACAGGGGTGTACATATCAGATAACAGATAACACTCGAGATTTCAAGCAATATATGGATTTCAATAAACACGATACAATTAGTACAAAAACAAGAACTTTCACAGGGGTTTATCACGATATTAGATTGATATGAAAAGGTGCCAGATTGGCAAACCCTCACTTCAAAAGCCTCAGGAAAGGCAACCGCAATCTGTAGTCTAATGGTCTATGGAACCCACTTCTTCATCACCTAACCAGAAGAGTATATTTATAGTCAAAATCCACATTCAACCCTAATATTTACCATTATCATATCAACATTCCAAAATCACTAATCATTTACTTAATACAATAGTTATAGGGTTGTTTCGGTTCCAATAACAGAATGTAATCTAGTCCTTAATTATATGTTTATCCTTATACATCAATCCTAATTTAACAACAGCAGCCCATTCAACATGATTAACCTCAATGTCAATACTTAGGTCCTAAATATTTAAAAATCCTCAAGTTGGGGTTTACATTCTTTAATAAACTTAATTAATCTAAGTTAGTATATAATATGATACATCCGGGTCCACTAACTATATATAATAGTTCATGCTTGGGATATATATATATGTGTGTGTGTGTGTGTGTGTACCAATCATATTTCTCCATTCTTGATATAATACAAAGTTTATAGCTAATGATACAATATACATTTATATATTCCAAATCTCATTCCAACTTTCTAACACAAGATTCGATTATGGGGGTTTTTGAAATCACAAACCAAGCGCACTAGTATAATCGTTGCGTCGAGGAGGTGAAACTGTCTCTACGCCAGCTGCGGCAGTGGGCTGCCTTCTGCTGCCACTTGAACAGACCAACGTTACCACTGGAAGACACCTTTCAATCT
Source organism: Jacaranda mimosifolia (assembly GCA_018894105.1). Taxonomy (NCBI): domain Eukaryota; kingdom Viridiplantae; phylum Streptophyta; class Magnoliopsida; order Lamiales; family Bignoniaceae; genus Jacaranda; species Jacaranda mimosifolia. The sequence continues at coordinate 30,504,622 of CM032121.1, forward strand.
CCTAAACCCAATGCCCCTATCAATTTCAAGTTTTGCTACCAAAAAGGACCATTAATCACGACTTGAAGCCTCAACATCACCTCCCGCCACCGTTTTCGTTATTCCAGTTTTTTGTCGTTGTCACCGTGCCAAACTCGTATGCAAGGGTACCAATGGCTTATTCAAGCTGAAGGCTTCTAGAACTGCCGTGCATGTGGTGTGCGAGTGTAGCTGGGAGTAAGGGGAAGGAAGTTACCGGTTTGGTTTGGGGAGATTCCGACTGTCGAAGGAAATCGTCCAAGATAGGGGGAAAGGTTGCAGGAAAGAAGAAGAAAAAATGGGGTTCAAATTGCAAAAATGTTATGTTTAAAGAACTATTTTATGAAATTCCCAAATTGACCCCAGAATTATATCAATTTTTTCAATTAAGTCTTTTCAATTCATGAAAAGGGCTTTGACCTAGTTGACTTAAAGTCTTCCATGCAAGCCCTAAAACTTTCAAAAGATGCTCAATCAGGTTTTTCTCTAAGTTTTCAAATTGACCCCAAAACTTTTTAAATAATTCAAATAATTCAAATTTTCATAAGACAAAATAATAATATGTAAATTATACCAATCATGAAATATTTAGGGATGTTACATGAATGATGCAGCCAATTTTCCAATGCAGCAATTGTTTTATCAATGCAAGAATTTTGAAGGATAGTGACTACATGAGTTATTCTACTCATTTTTATGCTTTTCCATACATTGATTTGCAATTTCCAAACATTTACTCATTTTTTCAGCTTTTACACATGTTGAAAAATAAAATTTTGGCAAAGAATTGGCGAGTTTAATTAGAAAATTTGGCCTAGATTGAATTTGGTCCAAAAATTTATTATTGGACTGACGACCCAATTTAATTTAATTCGAGCCCGATTTCAATCTCAAGCTCACGACCACAACTACAGCCACACGAGCCCGGTCGGGCAGCGACGACAGTGCACGCGGGGCTTGGATTGAACCAACCAACATATAGATCCTCTTTCATCCAAACACTTGTGGTGCTCAAGGGGCTCATCTCTTACCTCCATACTTGAGTTATTTATTTTGGTCCACTTTTTACTCATCTTCCAATGTGGGATAGGGTTTCTCTTTTCCCATCCTATTAGCTTCTTTCCTGGTCTTCTAGTCAACCATCAAGTAGCTCACTTTGATCATTAATTTCTCATTCACTTGAAATTGAGTTTGGCCAATTAATCACATTGTTGATATCTACCTACGGTGTAGCTTATGAGTCACCAATTTTTTAGAAATTAATGCTTCGAGCCTATTTAAACATTTGGTCAAAGAAGACCAATTTCTAATAGTCCCTTATATCAATGGAAATTAATGTGAGTGATGATGCATATGTTTATGCAGATATAAGAGAGTTCAGGAGAACAACTATTGCATTAGAATATGTGGCTTGTGGCTTTGAACCTTCCTTAGTGAAACGCTATTGGTTTACTTGGCTAATCAGTTAACACGATGTTCTTGATGGTGTAAACTAAGACAATAGCTCCCACACAATAGCTATCCTTACGCTTTTAGTTCTTTTTGGTTGTGTTCGTTTTAGCCATGGGCATCTATCTTGGATTCATAAATGTTTCCAATGAAGCAGCCCATCTTCACGCTTATATAGGTGATCTCTCACTCAGAGTATTCTGCTATACTTTGCTATGCCAGCTTTAGGAATCATTAAGAGTCGAAACTCAACCTCGTGCCTTACTTAGCAAGTAGCACTTTATGTCACAAAAATAGGTTGAATTGCTTACACGAACCTTCATAACTTAGTTGTCTCATTGAACCAAGTTCTTGGGATCTCAAATCAACATGGCTGGGTATCCGCCATGTCTGTTCTTAAACTTATGGGTTTTAGTCTTATTCCTCTCGACATACATTTTACTTGATCTTTGGGCAGGCCTTTTGTTAACGATTCTGCTAAATTCTCCTTGGACTTCACATAGTCAGGGAGATTACTCCATTTGAGATCAATTACCTTATAGTATTGTGTCATTATCTTATGTGAAGAGATTACCATTGTACATACTGCTATGGGCCCTTCTAATTGCTGATTGACTATCACAATTCATTGTGATAGTAGAAACCGATTTAGGCCAACAAGGAATATCCTCTAAATGGCTAAAGCAATAAATTCAAACTTTATGATGGAACGAGCTATGGATGTTTCTTTAGAGGACTTTCAGGAAAAAACGGCTCCACCTAGGGTGAAAACATATCTACTAGTAGACTTGGTGTCTTTTGTATCTGATATCCAGTTAGCATTACTATATCTTTCCAGTACATCTAGATATCTAGTGTCGTGTAACCCACAGTCTATTGTGTACTTAAAAAATCTAAGTACCCTGATCAGTGCCTTCCAGTGATCATTACCAAGACTGCTCGTAAATTTACTCAACTTGTTTAGTAAGTGCGCAATGTCGGGGTAGGTACAATTTGTAAGAAACATCAAATTACCTATTATTCCTGAATATGCTACTTGAGATATGGGTTCATCAATATTTTTGCTCAAATGTTGACTGGGATCCATGGGCATTTTTACAAGAATGCTGTCACACACATCAAATTTCTTGAGAATTTTCTCAACATAATGGGATTGAGTTAGAATAAGTCCATCAGACGTTCTAATTATTTTGATCTCTAGCATGACTTCAGCGACACCCATATCTTTCATGTCAAAATACTTCATAGGCATTTTCTTAATAGCCAAGATGATAGCTTGATTACTACCCATTATCAGCATGTCATTAATATATAAGCATATTATAACAAGTTCACTTTGAGTGCCTTTGATGTATACACATTTATCGCACTCATTTATCTTGAATCCATTTAACAAAATTATTTCATAAAAATTTTCATGTCATTGTTTCAGAACTTGTTTAAGCTTGTACAACGACTTGACAAGTCTGCAAACTTTATTTTCTTGTTAAGGACAACAAATCCTTTGGGTTGTTCCATATAGATTTCTTGATCTAGCTCACCATTTAGAAAGGCTTTTTTCACATTCATTTGATGTATTTAAGGTTATTCAAGGCTGCTATTGTAATGAGCACTCTAATAGATGTGATTCTTGTCACTGGTGAGTAAGTATTGAAGATGTTAAGTCTTTCCTTTTGTTTGAACCCTTTTGCTAACAACCTGGTCTTCTATCTATCTATAGAGCCATTGGTGTTGTATTTCCTTCGAAGGATCAATTTACAGCCTAATGGTTTGTGGCTTTCTGGGAGATCAACAAGCTACCATGTGGGATTTTGCATAATTGACTCTAATTTACTGTTGATAGCTTCTTTCTAGAAAGGTACTTTCGGACTGGACAATGTTTCACTAATTGTCTAAAGTTAATTTTCTAATATATAAGTTAGAAAGTCTTGGCCAAATGCTTTTGTCGCTCTGACCCTCTTGCTTCGTCTTGGTTCTTCAGTGGTTTGAGGGCCATTTGTTGATTCCAAAGTTCTTTTACGAGAACTCATTTCTTCTTTATTTTTATAAGGAAAAATATTTTCAAAAAATGCAGCATTCATGGATTCAATGATCATTCATTCATTTATATTAGGAATTGTTGATTTATGCATCGAGAAATGATAGGTGCCACTATTGTGTACATATCCGATGAAAATACAATCAACAGTTTTAGGTCCTATTTTTAGCTGTTTTGGCTTAAGTACCTCTATCTTGGCCAAGCACCCCTACACTTTGACATATTTGTAGGAAGGTTTGTGACCTTTTCATAATTCATAAGGAGTTTCATTTTTCCCTTTGTGGGGTATTTTGTTCAAAATGTAGTTAGCAGAAAGAATAGCTTCCCCCCACATGTTCTGATGTAACCAAAAGTTAATCAACATAGCATTCATTATTTCCTTCAGAGTTCAATTTTTACGTTCAAACAACTACATTTGATTGAGGTGAATAAGAAGCCGTCATTTGATGAACAATGCCAGAGTTTGAGTAGAATTCTTCAAACGGTGCACCATATTCTATTATTCACCTCTATCACTTCGATTGCTTTTATTTATTTGCTAAGTTGATTTTCAACCTTAGTTTTATAGCATTTGAATGCTTTTAGTACTTCATCTTTGCTTCGTAAAAGGAATATATAGCCAAACCTTGTGCAATCATTTATAAAAGTAATAAAATAGTTTTTCCTATCCCTAGTTTGCACAAACTCCAAGTGAAAGATATCACTATAGATTAATTCTAGAGGTGTCGTGCTCCTCTCAATCTAGTGAAAAGGAGCTTTAGCCATTTTGGCTCAATAAATATTTTACACTTACGAGCTGTGTCGATTTGAAATGGAGGTAGCAATTCCAAATGTACTAATATGCGCAAAGTATTGAAATTAACGTGTTCTAATCTAATATGCCATAAATCACAACAATCAATCAAGTAAGGGAAACCAGATACTTTATTATTCACTGGAACATTTTTTATTGTAGGCTTTATATTAAATTTAAACAAACTATTTTGCACATAGCCTTTACCCAAAAATAGGTCATTCTTAGAAAGCCCAAACTTGTCTAACTCAAATACAGGCTTAAAATCATTTTTCACTAACAAAGAACCTGACACTAAGTTATTGTGAATGTCTGGCATATGAAGAACTTCATTTAGCGTCAACTTCTTTCTAGAAGTCAGCTTCAGAATGATCTTTCCCATTCCAACAATATTAGATATTGTCGAGTTCCCCATATATAATTTCTTTTCAGTAATAGGATTATAAGTTGAGAACATTAAATTATCAAAGCAAATGTGCCGAGTGGTGTTGGTGTCAATCCACCATTCTCTTGGATTATCAATGATGTTGGCTTCAAAAACCAGTGTCGAAAGATTCAGCTCAGATAAATCTAAAGGTATAGTCTTTTCCTCAGTCATATGGGCTAGATTCGATTTGTTCTTCTTTAGAAGCTGATAATCTTTGGCCTTGTGGTTCAGGTTTCCATAGTTATAGCAGTTCTCTTAGAACCTTATAGGCTTCTTGCCTTTGTTATTTGGGCCAGCACCTTGGTGCTTCCTCTTTGTGTTCGCATTTGAACTTGATTCAATCAAGTTTGCTTTGACCTCCAATTTGATCTTGCCTGTCTTGACATCAGACATCTAATTGTCCTCCTCAATCCTGTTTCGGACAATTAGATTTTCAAGATCCATCTCTTTTTTTTTTGGTATTTGAGATAGTTCTTAAATTCCTTCAGTGATGGCGGTAGCTTTCAATAATTGCATCTACTTGAAAGGATTCGCTTAAAACCATATTTTTAGCGTAAATTTCGTGCAGAATAATCTATAGCTCTTGGACTTGGCTCATGACAGATTTAGAATTCATCATCTTGTAGTTAGAAATTTGGTGACCACAAATTTCTTCAAACTGGCATCCTCAGTCTGGTACTTCTTATCAAGTGATTCCCATTGTTCTTTAGCTGTCTTAATAGGATTGTAAATATTGTACAAGGAATCATCCAATCCAATAAGAATGTAGTTTTTGGCATAGGAAATCACTTTGATTCCAGGCATCAAAAGTTGTCCGCTTTTGGATATCAGTGTCCTCTTTAGGTGCAATAGGTGCATTTTTCTTTCAGGGACCTAACAAGTGAAGGTTAGTAAGCCATTAGGATCCAATAATTAAACTTCAAAAGCACAAAAATAACTAGTGCTTACAACCTACCAGGGATCTATTCATGCTTCCAATTCAAATTTAGTTAGAGATTTACCTCAAAGAGCAAATTTTCAAGGTTACAAAGGTGAACACTTCACCGATCCAGATTCTGGCAGACTCTGGCACAGCGGAGAACTAGCAACTTTTTCCTCGGTTAGAGTTCTCCAAAAATCACGACAAAAAATCTGGAACTTCTCAACTCCTTTAAGAAGTCTCTGTAAAAAATTTGGAGCAAAACTCGATCTGGATTGCTCGAAATTTTTTTGAAAAGTGACTGCTATTTTCTAGTGGATCTCCAAAGTTAGCAAATTAAATGATTTGCCTCTATTGTAATGATCCACACACCAATTAATCCTCCAAATTCTGCTCACTTTTAGCTGGAGAAAATAAGCAGAATATCAATGGCGAAGGCTGATTTTTAAGGTAGGAGAAGAAGAGAAAACAAAGCCTTAACACATGAAGCAATGTTTGAAAAAAGGTTTTTTTTGGAGGGAAGTGTGAATGAATCTAATTCTTCACACATTTTGCAAAGTGACTGAACTCTCCCTCTCTATATCTATATATAGATGTTGAATGGTGTGATGTCAATGTGGCATCACACCTTCCACGAGAGGGGAGAGGAGGGGCCAAGTGGGGTGCTAAGGTAGCAAATTTGAATTAAATCTCATTTGAATTTAATGTGCATTTTAATTTAATTTGAAATCTAATTTGAAATTAATTAAAATGCCAACTCAAATGAACTTCATTTGATTCTTCCCTCCAAAAGTAATTCTTCTCATTAATTAAATTAAACACTTTAATTTAATTAATTTGCCTTTGACTTAACTCTCAAGTCAACAAGCTTAACTCCTTAAGCTTAATTTTGTTAATTTAACTCCTTAAATAAACTTGACCAATTGATGGTCACTTGGCACCAAATAACTAACTCCTTAATTATTGGTCTAATTTAACTCCTTCAATTAGTTGATTAATTTAACACATAAATTAATCAAGCCAAAAAATTGACCTTCAATTTAACACCTCAAAATCGGTCACCTTGGAGTAATTTTCTAGTTCTTAAAAAAATTCCTGCAACTTTGGAAGCCAATTGGATTTTGTGTGTAACCCAATAAGTTCTACCATTCATTCGACGTGGGCTCACAACTCTTTGTGACTTTTGAATATCATATATTCATTTTAGTTTAAAACACTTTTAAACTAATCGACTCAATTTAATTTATCTCATTAATAGAAGAGTACATAATCTCCATGATTGATGTCCAATCTCAAGCCCATAGAGTCCAACTAATTGGCCGAAATGAATGCTTTTGGAGAATCATTATAGCTATATGCGTACCATGCAAATACGGTCCTTCCGTCTCCTATCTCCCAAAAGGGGCCAAAGGCAACATATTTGTCGTCTCCCTAATAGCCTCGATACTATGTCTCTATTCTCAATGTTCGATTCCTTTGTATGACCTCATCTTTGGAAAACTCCTTTTCCAAATTGTAACACCACCTTGCATAAGAATTTCTTGAAATTTATCATTATAGAAAACATATGAGATGTATTCGCCTTTCACAAAAGTGAGGAGTCGGATTCCATTTTGGATTTCACAAACCTCAATGCCTAGTAGCTCATACCTAATCTCAACCCGGAAGACCTACTAAGTGGTCAAGGTAGAGTCAAAGCATGAGGACCAAATATGCATGGCAACATGGCGGGTTTGGCCAGACCCGAGACTCGCCCCGTATGGAAATTGCTATAACCAAAACCTGCCCTGCCCATCCTGCCTCTCATTTGGCCCTGAAACAAGTGGGTCTAACCCATTTAACCCGATTATTTATTTATTTAATTATTTTGGTTTTTTACACTTGATTCATTCATTGCAATAGAAAATCTAACCAAAATTAGTTCATTTGATGCCAAACTTGGATGAATATTCCATGAAAAGAGTCATAAGTTCTTAAGTTTTAACTAAATTTATATGTATACATTAATATATTTAATTATTTATTATAAACAGGGCGGGCTCAGGATGGTCTAGTAAAATTCATAACCCGCTCTGGTGCCTGCCCCAAAACCCATTTAATTAGCCCTGAACTTGTGCTATTTAGGGCGGGGGCCCGATTACCCGGACTCATTGCCATGCCTAGGACCAAATACAAGGTTACCATGGATCCTTAGGTCAGAGGACTAATAATATGCACTAGCGTAAGTTGGAGAACTTGCCACTACCGACTTGCAACTACGCCTATCTAGTGGATTTTTCAGTGGGTCTTCAGTACCTTGTTCTCCTTAACTTGTGTGCCTCATCCAATGATCTCCTTTTTACTTCTTCGAGCACGCAAATTCCCTGGCAAAATAGAAGAGTGCCTTTCACATCGGTACTGAACTTAGATTCTCCAAACCTCTTGAATGTTTTTTTTCTTTCTAATACCTATTTGTCATTGACATGAGCCTGTCATATTTCAGCATACAATTCTGGTTGCACATTTACTTTGGCAAGCCAAACTATTTGTCTCATTCTCATCACAACATATGACTTTGGAACCTTCAACTTTGTTGTTCCTATTAGGTGAGCTACTCTAGCTCTGCGGCTCAGGGCATCTGCTATCACATTTGTTTTCCTTGGGTGGTACGCAATTGAGAAATCATAATCCTCAAGGAATTCTACCCATTGGCATTGCCTCATATTCAAATCTTTTTGAGTGCGCAGATACTTGAGACTCTTATGGTCATATATACCTCAAATATGGCTCCATAGAGTTAATGTCTCTATTTTGATAGCATGAATATGACCGTAGCTAAATCCAAATCATGAGTTTGGTAGTTTTCTTCATGTGGTTTGAGCTTCCTGGATGCATAAGCAATGATATGCCCTCTCTGCACCAGCACACACCTAAGCCCTTCTTTAGAAGCGTCTGTATAAACTACAAAAGCTTCTAATCCATCTGGAAGGGCCAGTATTGGGGCTGTCGTCAATCTGTTCTTGAGTTCTTGGAAGTTTCTGTCACAATCATCACCCCAATTAAATAGCTGATTCTTCTGTGTTAGCTTAGTTAATGGGCCAGCTAACTTAGAGAAATCTCGTACAAACCTCTAATAATAGCCAGCTAGGCTCAGAAAACTACAAACTTCTATTATGTTCTCGGGTCTCTTCTAGTTGAGTATCGCCTCTACCTTAGAGGGATCAACTTCTATCCCATTCTAAGAGATAATGTGTCCAAGAAAGGTTACTTGTTCTATCCAAAACTCGCACTTACTAAACTTAGCATATAACTGATGCTCCTTCAAAGTTCTGAGTACTAAGTGTAAGTGCTCGGCGTGCTCTTCTCAAGATTTTGAGTATACAAGGTTGTCATCCATAAAGATAACCATAAATTGATCCAGATATGGCTGGAACACTCGATGTATTAGAGCTATAAATGCCGTTGGGGCGTTAGTCAAACCAAACAGCATTACTACGAACTCGAAATGACCATATCGGGAATTGAAGGCAGTCTTTGGTATATCTTATTCTCTGATCTTTAATTGGTAATATCCCTGCCTTAAATCCAACTTTAAAAAGAATATAGACCCTTGTAGCAAATCAAACAACTCTTCCATGTGCGGTAAGAGATACTTATTTTTGGCAGTGACTTTATTCAACTCCTTATAATCAGTGCACATTCTCAGGGATCCAACCTTTTTTGATGAACAACACTAGGGCTCCCCAAGGAGAAGTACTTGATCTTATAAACTTCTTCTCCAGCAATTCCTGAAGTTGGTCCTTCAACTCTGTTGGGGCCATTCTATAAGGAGTCTTAGGCTCTTAGTAAAGTGTGAATAACAAATTCTATCTCTCTATTATGAAGTATCGAATCCAACTCCTCTGGGAATACCTCAAGATACTCGGCTACTATATCTATTTATTCCATTTTGGTTGTGTCTCAAAAATCCTTGCCCACCTTCTTTTAGAATCTTCTTGTCCTCTAGTGCAGATATTAGTGACAACAACGTAGCATTATCTGTGGTTTGGCAAGTTGATATCGACGTCTTGTCCCTAAGTGTAATACTCTTGGTGAAATAATTCACCTGCGCTTGATGTTTATATAACCAATCTATCTCAAGAATCAGATCATACCCTTGAATGGACATCTATATGACGTTGGATGGATATATCTCATCCCTTATCAAAACTTAACAGTCCCGATATGTACTATCTGTTGTTAACCCTATCCTTAGAAAGGTCAGAACCTCTATCTAATATACCATAGTTTTGGGTTGCTTGTTCAACTTTTGTGAGAAAGTAGAAGATATGAAAGAATGAGATGCACTAGGGTCATACAAGGCATTACCAGAGGTACGAGTTATAGAGACCATACCTTCCACCACTTCATTTGGATCTGGTGCGTCTTCTCCCATTAAAGCATAGGCATGGGCCTGTACCTTTTGTTTCCCTTTGGCTCCCACCACTTGCTAACAAGTACCTATTAACATGCACATATATTTCATATGGTTACTCATGGAACAGAGCAATATTCGACCCTTGGATTTATGCATCGTTAGTGCAAGTCTATCCGAATTTTAGATGCCCTATCTCATAAGAACCTATGATTTGGACCGTGTAAGACTTATTCCATGGTCATCGAACCAAGTCTTGTAGTTATGATTGATCCAAGGGCTTCATCCAAATGCGAGTAAAGTAATAAATGGAGATGGCCATATATAGAATATCATGCAATCAATATTGTTTTTACAAGGAAATAGCTTTTACAAGGCCAATCCTATTGTCTTGCTGAACACTATTCCAACAATCTCCTAATTGACCTAAAGCCAATGCCCCATGGCCTTGAGACCCATCTTCTCAAGATGTCCTTCAAAGATCATTTGCTTTTAGGGTTTTAGACAGTAGTTTTGCTAAATTCTCTTCTGAGGTAACTTTATCCACTTAGTTATTGTCTTTATCAATTGATATCGTATATCAAATGGTAACGCATTTACTGTGTTTGGATCACTGATGAGATCTTGGCTTAAGTCCAAAGTTGTCTTCCAAAGACAACCGTGGGCTCATGCACGCTAGGCACTATATCCAACTCTTGGATGGAGTTTTTATCCAAACACCTTCTTTTGCGGTTTCCAAAACCACAAATTATTTCACCTTAGTGGTTGTCTCAACTATGGTGTCTTGTTGGAACTCTTCCAACTCACCATGCTACTATTGAGACAAAATATGAATCCAGAAGTGGATTTTAGGTCATCTACATTGGATTGGAAACTTGAATCCGTAAACCCCTCGAGTTTCAATTCTCCATTGCCGTATACTTAAAACAAATTCTTAGTGCTTCTCAAGTACTTAAGGATTGCTTTAATGGCTATCTAGTGACTCTCACCAAGATTGGATTGGAACCTACTCGTAACACTTAGCGAGTGTGCCACATTCGGTCTCGTACATTGAACTGCATACATTATATTCCCAATAGTGGAGGTATAAAGTATGTAGGACATCCTCTATCTCTTGTTTCAGTCTTAGGGGCTATAGACTTGGAAATATGAATGCCATGTCCCATGGGGATGAATCCCTTCTTGGATTCTTCCATACTAAACCTCTTTAGTATTTTGTCAATGTACGGGTTTTGGGATAGTCCCAACATCCTCTTGGATCTATCTCTATAGATATATATTCCTAATATGTAGAATGTTTCTCCCAAATTCTTTATGGAGAATTGTGTGGATAACTATGCTTTAGTACACTCTAACATTCCTACCTCATTCCCAATGAGAAGGGTGTCATCGACATAAAGTATAATAAACTATATTGAACTCCTACTAGCCTTTTTATACACTCATGGTATATACACATTTTTGACAAAGTCAAATGATTTGAACATTTTGTCAAAACGTATGTTCCAACTTGGGGACGCGATCTCTGGAGTTTGCAAACTTTTGCTCACTCTATTTGGATGTAAAACCTTATGGTTGCTCCATATAGATTTCTTCTTTAATGTCTCCATTGACGAAAGTGATTTTCACATTCATTTGCCATATCTCATAGTCATAATATGCGGCTATGGCAAGTAGAATCCGAATGGACTTAGGTATTGCGACCGATGAAAAGGTTTCCTAGAAATTGATAATGGGTCTTTGAGTATAACCCTTTGCAACTAGTCACGCCTTAAAACTGATCACTTCTCCATCCACTCCAAGCTTGAGCTTATAGATCCACTTGCAACCAACAGGATCTATTTCCCTTGGTGGATCTACCAAAGTCCATACTTTGTTGGAGTACATGGAGTCCATTTCGGATCTCATGGTTTCAAGCTAACATCTTGAGTCAATGTCCAACATAGTTTCCTCGTAGGTTTTCGGATCATTATCCAATTGGCTCGTCTCATGAAGAAATCCAAACTTTTCGGTTGTTTTTTGATTCGGTCCGACCTTCTCAGAGGTTGTGTGTTAAGGCTCTTTGATATTTATTTGTTTCTATTGCTTGTGGGATTTGATGATCATCTTGAACTTCATCAAGTTCAACAACGCCTTTTTCTATTTTATAGAATTTTTTTTTTCCAAAAAGGTGGCATTCCTCGAAACAAACACCTTTTCTTTCGAGGGATCATAGAAGTAATAACCCATAGACTCTTTTGGGTATCCCACAAACTTGCACAAAGTGGATCTACTATCCAACTTATCTCCCACTAACCATCTCACGTAAGCGGGAGACCCCCAAACCTTTAAGTAATAATAAGAGGGTGCTATGCCATATCACATCTCATGTGGCATTTTGGCACCGACTTTGAAGGTACTACACTTAGTAACTTCATTGCCGTCAATAAGGCGTATCCCCAAAAAAATATGAGCACATTGAAGAAGCTCAACATGGAATGTACCATGTCCAACAAGGTACGGTTTCTCCTATTGGCTACTCCATTATTTTGGGGTGTGCCAGGTGGAGTCCGTTTTAAGAGAATCCCATTCTCCCTTGGATAATCTAAGAATTTGGTGCTCAAGTATTCTCCCCCTCGATCTGATTGAAGAGCTTTAATACTTAGCCCTAGTAGCTTTTCCACTTCATTTCTATACTCTTTGAACATTTCAAAAACTTTGGATTTGCACTTCGTAAGATATACATGTCCGAACTGACTATAATCATCGGTGAAGGTGATAAAGTAGGAATAACCTCATCTTCCACTAACTCTTAGTGGTCCATAAACATCTATATTGATCAAATCTAAAAGACTTGTGAAGCGCTCCGTTTGTCATACAAAAGGAGCCTTGGTCATTTTTCTTTTTAAGCAAGATTCACAAGTAAAAAAATCCTCAATGCCACTAACATTTAGTGCTAACTTGCTCATCTTATTTTTAGAGATATGTCCAAGCCTTGCATGTCATTACATGGCATTTTCTTGGATATCAAATTTTCTTACTTTGTTGAAAGTGCATTAGTGATGATTGAGAATTCAATATGTATAATTCTTTAAAGAACCTATTCTTTAATGCCTTCAATGTCCCATTTGATATAGAAGGATCAAATCCTTCGCTATCCAAAACAGGAATTGAAATAATGTTCTCAACAATATATGGCACACAATAGCAAGAGTTCAATACAATTATGGAGTTCCCTAAGTCCAACTTATTATATGCCGTCGACTTTAGTTACAACTCTTGCTCCTTAGCCAATGTGGTAGATCATATCTATATAACTTAGTTTTATTCTTCTTTCTTGTTCTTGTAATAACTTACAAAGATAAGAACCGCATGAGATATCAAATATACATGAGGAAGAATTTATCCTTAAATACACTTCAATAAAGTACATACCCTTCTTAAGTATTGCAAGGTATCCCTTGCAAAACCGCTTCCAATGGCCTATCCTACCAAACTAGAAACAAATAATATAGACTATATTCTCTATAATCTTCTCAACTCATCTGGATGCCTTTAATAGTTATTTTTCCTTGGAGGAATAACTTTTCTTCCTTTTACCTTCCTTTCTAGCACCCCTAGGGCCCATAAATTTGGAGGAGGAAACAAGTGTCAAAGGTTTGCCCTTGTTATGGTAGTCTCCTTCTAGATCAACACTTTGATTAATAAAACTCGATAAGGATGTGAGGATCAAATCCTCATGGAGATCATTGTCCATAACTAGGTCCAAGTAGAAAAAACTTCTCCAAGCTTAATCATCTTTAGACCGTAGTTGATGACACATGACTTCATATCTATCCTAGCTTGAAAAATTTCCTTTGACAACATGAACTTCTCATACCTTGTTTACTTTACAACTCTTGTAAACTTTAACTAAGGTACTATTCATGTGTCATTGAGACTATTAGAGTTTGTAGATGCCAGCATGAGACTATGGGATAGGACGATCCTAAACCCAATTCGTGAACTTTTCACGTTTCTCTTGATCTACTAGAATCCCCATGGGATTAGGAGCACATTGATATAGGACATATATCCACTTTTAAGAATTTAGAATGATTTTGAGAGGTTAAGTCAGTCGTAGAAGTTTTGCCCAGCTGGTTTATTGGTTTTCAAAATAACATTGAGTGGAACATTAAGCCATTCTTGATACCTCACAAATCATCAAAGGCGAACAAGAGAATAAGCATATGATTGAATTTTGATATTTAAAACATGTTCATGGTCTTTCAAGCATGTTTTACTCTCACTATTTTATCAAATCCTTCACCCCAAGACTAATTCGGGAAATCTTATTTCTTAGTGAGAATCAAGATCCTAAGGACTTGCAAGTGGACCCACGACTCGTGAGACATCCACAAACAATCGAAAGGTAAGCAACTTTTGCTAATTGCATCTCATGCAACTCTTGATATATTTTGCCTCACTTTTCATGTGGAGCCACGACTCATGAGACATCTATACTATTAGGTGTTAATTCAGACCTACCAATCAAACTTTCAATTCGAGACGGGCACCACGACATCCCATGACTCGTCTGACAAGGCATGGGTGTTCCCAAATCAAAGGTGCATTATATGCTAAGTATATGGTCACAGCTTTCCACTATAAGTGTGACCCACGACTCGTGAGACATCACACAAATAATGGTAGCATCGTCATGCCATATACTATTGGTAGAAGGCATGGATTAATTAAACCTCTTTTAATTTGTATCGATTTAACTTAATATTTGAAAAGCACATAGACATTCTAAGTGGAGGATTTTTGCTTGCAAAGATCTCATAACTTTATCTTCTTATTTAGGTTTTCTATATTCTAACCATACATCTCATACATCAATAGGATATGGAAAGCATAAATAAGTAAATACGCTAGTATGCTCCTAGGGTGGGATGACCATGAGCCTAACCAAGTGGTGCACTTATAGCCATAGGTGCACCACCTAGTTGATTTTAAGTGGGTTGATTAAATCTAACTATTACATGAGTATATCCCATACATTCATAGGTCTTCAAAAGTCTCCATACTCAAAAGATCTTCTTTGCTCCATGCAATATTTACATGAGATAGATATCCTCACTCCTAGTGATCCTACTCTCATAACAATTATAGGGTAGAAACAAGACGCATGCAAGCCTTATTTAATACAACCCATTTCAACAACGTGAAATAAATAAAATCAATATTAAAAGTTCAAGATCATCCTCATTCATTCATCATCAATTCCACAATTAAATGAACAATAAATAAATCTAGAATCAACAATTAATTCCATCAATTAAATGCTAATCAAATTAACAAATAATTGGCCATGCATAACACTTATGCAACATCATGGAGATCAACTTTAACAAGATTTTAGGTGCTTGAACAAAACATTTTATTAAGCACTTGCACAACACTTGTGCACCTTCTATGTGTGATACAAAGCAATTTTGAGCACCAAAGGAGACACAAAAACATGTCAAAAACTCATCCTAAGCCAAAACACTCACTGTCATGCACGCTGGGCGCTGCCTGGCCAATGCCCGGCAATGTGCGATAGTTTGGTGTTTTAAGTTTGAGGACTGAGTCAACACATTTTCAGCTCAACTTTTATGCACCAAAAATTTTAGGACACCTCCTAAACATGTAATCACACATTTTAGATGAAATTTTAAGATTCAAAACAACTTTTAAAAGTAGAAATTCAAGTGCTCAATCAAGCTTCTAAAAAATTAGTTTAAGTAAGAATCACATTCTTCATGAATTTCCAATTGAACTCCAATCAAATTGGATCCAAAATGACCAAAACACATTAAGGTCAGATATAACATGCTATATCAACATATAACATCAATTAATGCTAAATCAACAATCAACATTAATAGCCATGAATTAAAACGTGTTAATCATATGAATTAACACTTAAAACACATATTAGCATGCTTTCAATTCATCAACCAAGGAGCCTCACAATAAATCATCCAAACACTCCAATCCATCACATGAATCAAGTATTTGGATAATAAGATCAATTCATCAAATGAATCAATCAAAAACAAAAAATCCAAATCAAAACATGAAAAAGGCTCTAATACCACTTGAAGGTTAGTAAGCCTCTAGGATCTAATAATTAAACTTCAAAAGCTAAAAAATAACTAGTTCTTACAACCTACAAAGGATCTTTTCATGCTTCTAATTCAGATTTAGTTAGAGATTTACCTCAAAGAGCAAATTTTCAATGTCACAAAGGTGAACACTTCACCGATCCAGATTATGGCAGACTCTGGTACAGCGGAGAACCAACAACTTTTGCCTTGGTTAGAGTGCTCCAAAAATTACGAAAAAAAAATATGGAACTTCGTAACTCCTTGAAGAAGTATTTGTAAAATATTTGGAATAAAACTCGATCTAGATCGCTCAAAAAAAAATTCGGCAAGTGATTGCTCTGTTCAAGTGGATCTCCAAAGCTAGCAAATCAAATGCTTTACCTTTATTGTAATGATCCACACACCAATTGATCCTCCAAATCCCACTCACTTTTAGCTGGAGAAAATGAGCAGAATATCAATGGTGAATGCTGATTTTTAAGGTAGGAGAAGAAGAGAAAACAAAGCCTTAACACATGAAGTAATGTTTGAAAAAAGGTTTTTTTTTGGAGGGAAGTGTGAATGAATCTAATTCTTCACACATTTTGCAAAGTGACTGAACTCTCCCTCTCTATATCTATATATAGATGTTGAATGGTGTGATGTCAATGTGGCATCACACCTTCCATGAGAGGGGAGAGGGGAGAGGGGAGGGGCCAAGTGGGGTGCTAAGGTAGCATATTTGAATTCAAATCTCATTTGAATTTCATGTGCATTTTAATTTAATTTGGAATCTAATTTCAAATTAATTAAAATGCCAACCCAAATGAACTCTTCATTTGATTCTTCCCTCCAAAAATAATTATTCTCATTAATCATATTAAACACTTTAATTTAATTAATTTACCTTTGACTTAACTCTTATGTTAACAAGCTTAACTCCTAAGCTTAATTTTGTTAATTTAACTCCTTAAATTAACTTGACCAATTGATGGTCACTCGGCACTAAATAATTAACTCCTTAATTATTGGTCTAATTTGACTCCTTAAATTAGTTGATTAATTTAACATTTAAATTAATCAAGCCAAAAAATTGACCTTGAATTTTGCACCTCAAAATCGATCACCTAGGAGAAATTTTCTAACTCTTAAAAAAAATTCCTCTTTCAATTTTGGAAGCCAATTGGATTTTGTGTGTGACCTAATAGGTTCTACCATTCATTGGACATGGGCTCACAACTCTTTGTGACTTTTGAATATCTTATATTCATTTTAGTTTAAAACACTTTTAAACTAATTGACTCAATTCAATTAATCTCATTAATTACAAAGTACCCAATCTCCATGGTTGATGTCCAACCTCAAGCCTATGGAGCCTAATTATTGGCCAAAATGAATGCTTTTAGAGAATAATTATAGCTCTACGCATATCATGCAAATACGGTCCTTCTGTCTTCTATCTCCCGAAAGAAGCCTAGGGCAAGATATTTGTTGGCTCTCTAATAGCCTTGATACTATGTCTCTATTATCAATGTTTGATTCCTTTGTATGACCTCATCTTTGGAAAACTCCTTTCCAAATTGTCACACTACCTTGCGCAAGGATTTCTTGGAATCGATCATTATAGAACACATAGGAGATGTACTCGCCCTTCACAAAAGCAAGGAGTCAGATTCCATCTTGGATCTCACAAACCTCCATGCCTAGTAGCTCATACCCAATCTCAACCTGAAATACCTACTAAGTGGTCAAGGAAGAGTCAAAGCATGAGGACCAAACACAAGGTTACCATGGATCTTCAGGTCAGAGGACTAATAATATGCACTAGTGTAAGCTAGAGAAATTACCACTACGGCTATCTAGTGGATTCTCTGGTGGGTCTTCAGTACCTTGTTCTATAACAAGCACCCATATCTCAAATGGTTGCTCATGGAACAGAGCAATATCCAACCCTTGGATTTATGCACCGTTAGTACAAGTCTATCTGGATCTTAGATGCCCCGTCTCATAATATCCCATAACTTGAAAGTTTTAAGATCATGACCGTGTAAGACTTATTTCATGGTCATCGAACCAAGTCCTGTAGTCATGAGTGATCGAAAGGCTTCATCCAAATGTGAGTGAAGTAATAAAGAGTATAAGATGAAGATAACCATATATAGAATATCATTCAATCAAGATTGTTTTTACAAGGGAATAGCTTTTACAAGTCTAATCCTATTGGCTTGCCGAGCATTATTCCAACAACAAGGACCGAGGTCGTAAGGTAAAACAACATTTTCTGCTGTCATCTCATAAAATCAATTCTAGTGAATTTTTTTGGCCTCTTTTCGTGAGTTGGAACAAATGCAGGAACTGATGCAATGATTAGAGCAACAGTGGTAGTTGGCGGAATAGTAAGCTGGTTCGATGCTATGATCACAAGAATAGATAATTTGTCTTAAAATTGTTATTCCGATGGTAGAAGTCTTTGATCAACAGGTAGTCAAGGCAAGATTGGAGCTCTATTTCTTTAAGACTAATTAGCCTTGTACTGGTACTTATGGAAAACTGGCTATTATTTTTCAAGATACAACGACTGTTTCAGATGGTAGCAGCACTACAAACCATCTAACCACTCGAACTCAAGCGTATTGAAACTCTCTCTTTTGTTACTGGACAATGCAGAAATGGTGTATGAAATGAGTTTTCTAATGATGAATAATGTAGACTCGAGGAACAATTTATAGGAGTAGTTGAATGGCGGTAAAAAATGGCAGCCATTTTTTCAATGCAGCAATTGCTTTACTAATGCAAGAATTTTGAAGGATGGGTGGAGGAGTTATTCTACTCATTGTTTTAGCTTTTCCATACATCAATTTGCAATTTCCATAAATTTACTCTTTTTTTCAACTCTTCCACACGTTGAAAAATAAAAATTTGACAAAGAATTGGAGAGTTTAATTAGAAAATCCGGCCTAGATTGAATTTAGTTCAAAAATTTAATACTGGATTGAAGGCCTAATTCAATTTAATTCGATCTCAATCTCAATCTCAAGCCCACGACCACAACCACTGCCAAGCCCAAGACTAGCTCAACCGACTGGGCAGCGGCGCGCACATGTGGCTCGGATTGAACCTACCAACATTTAGGTCATCTCCCCTCCAAACACTCGTGGTGCCCCCAAGGGGCTCATCATTTACTTCCACACTTGAGTTATTTATTTTGATCCGCCTTTTATTCATCTTCCAATGTGGGATAGAGTTTCTTTTTTCCATCCCATTGGCTTCTTTCATAGACTTCTTAGTCAACCATCAAGTAGCTCACTTTAACTATTAATTTCTCAATCACTTGAAATTAGTTTTGGCCAATTAATCGCATTGCCAATACCTACCCACGACATAGTTTATGAAGATCACTAATTTTTTAGAAGTTAATACTTTGAGCCCATTTAAATATTTGGTCAAAGAAAATCAATTTCCAACATGTATATATATACTCAAAATTGCATTTATAAACATCCCAATTTCATCACATGTTCATCACAATTTAATATGTCATCTCGTTCTCAATTTTCTGTTTACTCTCTCAAAAAGGAAACTGGATGCTTTATTCAACAAATACTTGTTCAATCTTGTAAAACTAAGGCTCTGTTTGGTTGCGTTTTGGGTGAATTCGAGAAAATATTTTGAATAAAGGTGTTTGGGAGTTAAAATTGGGGAATGGTCCCACTATTTGGTTTTATTATGGAAAAACACGAAAAATTGAATTGTTTGTTTGGAATTGTTTTGTAGGAGACAAATTTTACTTTAGATATCAAATTAGTAACTTTTTTGTTGGTTTTGTAGGGTGAAATTATATTTTTAAATTTAATAAATATATGTGGATATATATATATGGTTAATTGACGTATGTATGTATATTTTTGTAATGATTGACATATGATTGTGGTGAAGTGATGTGTAGTTAATTTAATTTTAAACTTAAAAAGTATATAATTAAGGAAATTATTATGACATGATAATTCGATGAAATGAATAAAAATTATGAAACAAAATTAATATTATTTA
Source organism: Jacaranda mimosifolia (assembly GCA_018894105.1). NCBI lineage: Eukaryota > Viridiplantae > Streptophyta > Magnoliopsida > Lamiales > Bignoniaceae > Jacaranda > Jacaranda mimosifolia. Next base: position 30,524,801 of record CM032121.1, read on the forward strand.
ATTATAAAACTTTATTTAATGATAATTAAGCAAAAAAAGGATAAGCGTATTATTATGCACTGTTAATTAAATAGTTTTTTAAATTTTCTATAATTAATATTATTAATAGTAACTAATTAAGTAAAATTTGAAATAATTTTGATAATATTTAATTAGGGTGTAATCATTAATATATTTACTGATTTGAATAATATTATAATAAGATTTTAATTAGTAATATATTTATTAGTAAATGTACGAGTTAACAAAAATACTATTTACATTTTAATAAATATGTAATTATTAATATATTTACTATATAAATAAATAATTAAATATAAGTATATAAGAATTAATATAAATACTGTTAAATTAAAAATGTAATGTAAATATGTAATAATTAGTATAAAAACTAGTAAAGAAATAATTAAATATATAAAAAATAAATAAAATAATAAAATTATATATTAACTTATTAAATACAATAACCTAACTATGAAATATATTTAACATATTTACTTTATAATTAGTAAATAATACATTGAATTATAAATTAGTTATTCATAAATAATATATTTTACTCAAAAATAAAAAATAAATAAAATAATATTTTTAAAATACAGTTAATTCTTTAAATATTTTTGGATGATTATGTTAATTTATTTGATTAATATTTTATTGAATGTTTTAAATTATTTAAAGAATTATCACTCTATATTTAATTTTTTTAGTTAAATTTATAACTAAATGCAAAAAGAAAACAAAAAAAATTTAATTAGTAAAGTTTTAATATTTTCATATATGTAATATATATATATGTATATGAGAGAATGAGAAATGCACGAGTGATGTGAAAGGTAGAGTGAGAAAAGGAAAGGTAGGTGTGTTTTTTTTTTCTTTTTTCGCTTTTGGGGGGTATTTTGGGAATAAAAAATGTATTTTGGAAGTTAAAATTGGAGAATGTATAATTTGTTTGTTATTATTTTGTGCATGGTTTAAAAAATCGGACTGGACCGGCAAGTTAAAGTCGAATTGGTCCGATTTTCTCATAAAATTGAAAAAAATAAAAATAAAAAGCGCCTTATTTTGTTAAAACCATTCAGATCGGTGGTTGGACCGTTTGAATCGATGAACCGCTCACAATTCAATTGAAGTGGAGTGGGTTTTTTTATTTAATTTTTAATGAAATTAATTTTTTTTTTTAATTTTTTTGTCTAAGTACAAAGTTTTAAGATTAAGGTATACCTTCATATCATATTTAAACAATTAAACTTTAGACTTGAGATATTTAAATTATGGTGATTATTTATAATATGAATTGTGAAGTTAGACAATATATTCATTTAAACTCTTTATATTTTATATTTTGTCATTTTATTAAATTTTAAGCAATATATATAAATAAAAATATATATTGCATAATTATGATATCACGGTTCAATTACAATCCGACCAACGATTGAACCAGTGAACCATGAATCTTTAAGTTTTTCGGTTCAATGAACGGTTTAATTTTTCAAATACTAATTTTGTAGAATTGGAAAATATTTTTTTAAAAACTAAACAAACATAGGCTAAGATTTTGGTCAGTCCATCTTGACGAATTGTGGCCCACTTGTTCATCGAACGATACAACCGACATGGCAATGCTCGGCCCATTCGAGTGCCTCTGTGCCATATTTGTCTAACGCATCCCGTCGCAACCAGCATTTGCATTTTGCTACTAGCCCCTGCAACAAGCATCCATAGCCGGTACCTCATGTCAATTGTACTGCCTACATGAAAAAATTATTGACTAATTCATCAATTTTATATTTATATTTAAAAATTTTTCAAATTGAATCTTAAAATTAAATGACAAAATCAAATATTTTATGAAATTAAGGCGTTTATGACAATATAAATCATATTTTCTGAACTAAAGAAATAAATGTTGAGGGTTTGATAACTCAAATTAAATTTTGTGGTTAAAGAAAAGAATATCAATAAAATAATGGAGATTAATCAAATTAGACAATTTTCTCAATGAAATTTTGAGACGACCCATGATTTTCGAGGTGGACATAGATACTCATGAAACTCATCAAATTCTATTATACGTTAGAGACTTCGCTGTGAATACCTTCAAATTAATATTATTGAGAGACAAATTAACTTTAACAAGATCAAAGCGTCAATTTTTTCTTTTGAAGTTTCAAATTGCAAAATACTTAATCCTAAATAGAAAAATTAGAGAATTGAAATAGAAATCAAATTTAATTGAATATTAATTTGTATTATTTTCTTGTTTTGAAATTTTATTTTATATAAATAAAATATATGTTATAATTTTCTAACATACATAGGGAAATAATCTTTACTCCCATCTCCTCTCTTTACGAATCAAGTTTCAAGTTCAAATGGAGACAAATGACAACTATTCCAATTTAACACATTTCAAATTTCTCAAATCAAACTATGTAACCACTACTCTGAAGCAAAAGCATGAGGGGGCAAGAAATATGGTCTTTTCACATTTCTAGACAAATTTTCGTAGAAAGGAGAGGCAAAGCAAGGAATGGGAGCTATAGAGATAAGTTGTTAATCCAATTACGACTCAAGAATATTCTACAACCTCAAATTGTAAAATAGTAGGAGCCACAATGGTCCAAACTACTTAATTGTAAGAAAAAATTGTGTCATTGAGTTCAACATTGGCAATTTGTTTAAGTATATTAAGCATGCGGTGATCAAATCTACAAATTTACTGAAAATTTTGAATGCATGAATTGAAGATCGTCAAAATAATCCACAGTCATATAACATTTTAGAACAAAAGATTTCAAGTATAGCAAAAAGCAGTTCGAACACAAAAATCAATGTATCTATCAATGGTCTTACTTCGACGTGTAAGTCGAAGAATTTTGTTGTTGAAGCAATTGCTAGAAAATATAAGTTGAAGCTCAAACTTTCAAATCATACAAGAAGCCTTACACAAAAAGAATTGAGCAATTGAAAATGCCTGAAAGTTACTAGCCAGCATAATTTCAATCATTTGATGGCTGTGGAGATTCAAAACAACATATTGTTCACTGTGTTGAAATATTTAAAGCAAATTTTTAGGCCCATAATTTTAATTGAATAATTCACAATTAGGTTAAGTCCATTAGGGCACTTTTATTTTATTTGTTTGAGAACATATTTATAGGAATTTAGTCAAGAAAAAAAAAAAAAAAACCTTTACAACTTTATGGAAACTTACAAAACAATTAAAATTTCTCCCTTTTGACTCAACGAGATTGAAGCAAAGAGACAAAATAATCATGGTCGAGCTTAATATCATCGATTTGTTTTTCAAGAGAAAAGCTAATGATAATACAAGAGTTGGTGAATCATCTACTATGTCATCAACAATTCAATTCAGCAATGAAGAACAACATCAATCTAAAATTTCAAGAATAACATCAATCTAAAATTCCAAGAGTGGAAAAAGATGTTGATGCTTCTTTATTAGAAAAAGATCCAAGAAATCGCTTACCAATATGGCAATATAATACTGACCAACGAGAAAAAATTCGAAGATTTTATATACAGAGTGGACCATATCAACCTACTTTTACTGATATGAAAGAGCATCGCGCTCAACTTCGATAATATATATTTCAAATTCATAAATTATAAAATTTATACTTGAATTTCTATGTTTTATAATTTTTGCCTCCCAAAATCTCAATTTCGGATCCGTCCCTGTTGATGGAGATATTCCAATCAAGCAATTTTGCTCTATCCTTGAAATACTCAGCTTTTGATTGGTATGTTAGTCTTGAACTTAATTCCATTGATAAGTAACAAGATCTACAAAGCAAGTTTCTCAATTGGTTTTATGATAGCTGTCGTACTTTGGTATGATTGAGCTTAATAATTTGAAACAAAAAGAAGATGACCCCATGCTTGAGTATATAATAATCGAGCAACTTATCTTTATTTAGAAAGATACTTTGTCTAAATTTTCTGCAATTAAAATATGTATTCCAAGAATGTATTGGAGTCCTTAACGCATACTTAGAGGAATCAGAATGAAATTTTTTGGAGAATTGATAACTCGTGCATATAACATTGAGTTAAGCGTGAATATTGATAAACAAGAATACTCAACTGATATTAATGATGATGAAGATGAAGACTAAGAGGGTGTTTGGGTGAGCTTATAAGCTCCTTAAGATATCTTATAAGATGTTTAAGAGCTTATAAGTTGATAAAAAATATTTGGTAATTTTTTCAAAAAAAGAGCTTATAAAATCCTAAAATAAGATGTTCGTAGCTTATAAGCTCTTTTAAAAAAAGTAAGGAGACCCCCAATTTATTTTTAAAATATTAACAAACTACTTCATTTTTAACCATTTTAATTACAAAATTGTCATTATTAACATCTTGTGAGCTACAAGATTTTATTTTACCCAAACACTTCAACAACTTATTTTAAAAATAAGATCTAACATCTTATAAGTTCTAAAAATATCTTATAAGATGTAGGAGTTTATAAGATATTTAAAATAAATTTAGCCAAACACTCTCTAAGTGGTGTCATATTTTATCTCTACTGACTTTGAATTTTCAATATGCTCCTGAACACATGCATAAATTTTGTATACAAGAATAAACTGTTTAAATTCTTCAAATTAAAGTACAAGTACTCTTAGATATGAGCTTAAATTCTTTAAAAAATTTATATTTAGACTTATATATGATACTCTTTGATATGAGTATGAACTATTAACATGTTCAAATAAATTCAAAAGTTCTTTGATAAGAGTATAAACTTGTATAAGTTAAATGAAATGAAACATTCATTAACAAAAGTATAAAAGTGTCTAGAAGTTTAATCCAACGGAAGAGTCCTTGATATGAGTATAAATTATCCAATAAATTTAAGTTAAGACTTGTTGATATAAACAATCTATAAATTTAAATAAAGACTCTTTAGTATGAGTATAAATTATTTAATAAATTCAAATAGAAACTCCCTAATATTAGTATAGACTATTTAACAAATTTAAATTTAAATAGAAAACATGTTTTTATAAGTATAAACTATCAAAAATTAAAACTAAGGAACTCCACAATACGAGTTTAAATTATCCATTCCAGATAAGTTCAAGCAAATTACTGTAACTTGATCATTTGAATGAATTATTTCAAGACTCATTCTCTTTTCATCAACCAAAATTGATATACGTGAACAGGTCTCGAGGGGCATTTGTGGATATGAAAAACTAGTTATCTAATTTATCAATTTTATATTTATATTTTTGAAATATGTCAAATTGAATTTTAAAATTAAATAAAATATTTAATTGATGAAAAAAATCAAATATTATCATATATGAAATTTAGATGTTTATGGAAATTCAATCTATCTTGCAAAATAAAAATAAAAAAAGTAAAATTTAATATTATAGTAATTTAGATCACATCTTGTGATTAAGGAAATGAATAGCAATTAAATCATGCTAATTGCAAAAACTCATTCCTTGCAAATATAAATAAAGGTGACCTTCAAGAAGCCAAAAACACACAACATACTCTACATGCAAGCAAGAGGAAATTCAGAGGAGGTTCGCGTCGCAATTCTCTTTATAAATTTTTAAAAAATCCACAGTGTTCAAGGGAGGACACCATAGCGTTCATCATGAAACTTATCAAACTCCGATATTTAATTTAAAATTACAGTGCAAAATCATCAATTAATGTTTCAAAAGATAATTCAATTTTCAAAAAAATTCGTATTATGCTTTATAAGCATGGATGGAGGCAGAGGCTAGCAGAGCCTCTGGCCCCCCTAGCTTTATATATACATACATACATATATATATAAATATATATATTAATAGTAACTTTTACTTTTTATTTTTTTGAATTTTAGTAATAATTTTTTACTTATTTTAATTTTGTAAAGTTAAAAAAATTAGGCCCATATTTACAATTTAATAATTAAGTGAATTTTTTTAAATAGTATTTTTTTTTCTTTGTCTTTAACACATGATTTGTTGATTTTTTTTTAATTTATCTCTTATTTTTAATTAGAATAATATATATTATTTTCTTTATTCTTTAATTTTATAACATGTTTTAGGTGTTTGTTTATATGCATTATATAACATATGTTATCTTCAATTGAAAGCAAGTCAAAATTACACGTGCTTTTAGGTCTTTTCAAAAGAATAAAGTTTATGGCATGGTTTAAAAAATCGGATCGGATCGGCCGTCGTACCGGTCTGATTTTTTCAAAAAATTGAAAAACTTAAAAAAATGACCAATTTTGTTAAAACCGTTCAAAACCAGCCAGTCGGACCGGTGAACCATTCCGGTTCAATTGAACCGGAGTGGTTTTTTCATTTAATTTTTTTAATGAAATTATTTTTTTTCGTCTAAGTATAAAGTTTGAAGGCTAAGGTACACCTCATAAGCTATCTAAAAGTAAAAAAAAAAAAAAAAAAGGCCTTTATTTAGAGTTTAGACTTTAGAATTAACTCACATACTCTCAACTTTAAATGTTAAACTTGAGATATTTAAATTGTTGTGATAATTTATAATATAAATTGTGAAATTTGGGTTGTGATGCTAGACAATATTATTTAAGCTCTTTATGTTTTATATTTTTGCATTTTATTAATTTTTAAGTAATACATATAATATAAATATATATATTTCGTAATTATGACGTCACGGTTCAATTGCGGTTCAATTACGATCTGATCAATGGTTGAACCAGTGAACCGTGAACCAGTAAGTTTTCCGGTTCAATGAACGGTCCGATTTTTCGAACATTGATTTATGGTCAAATATTGTATAGTCAAATAATCAAAATATATATATTTGAGATTGTTATTCTTATATATATTATTAAATTTTTTAATATTGATTCGATTATTAATGAATTTTATAACATAAAAGAGCGTTACGCTCAACTTCAATGGAAATGTATATTTTGAATTCATAAGTTATCAAATTTATATTTGAATCTTTTGTTTTATAATTTTTCTTTCCCCACACTTTCACATATGTATCCATCCTTACTTGTAACTCTCTAAATCCAAAATCTTTATTCCTAAACAAAAATCAAATAATTAAAATAGAAGCCATATTCCTAATTATCAAATTCAATTATATTTTAATTTATAATATTTATTTTTTCTGTAAATTTTAATTTATAGACATGAAATTAATTTATATTACAATTATCTTCATCATTCAAGTACACAAACAGAAAGGTAAAGAAACAAATGCAAAGTGAAAATATAAAAAGAACAGAAATTTCCAAACGCGATATATTTGGTTTTATTCGCCCAACATATTTTTATTTTCCTAAAATATTTTCAAAACACAAACAAATATTTATCCCAAAATTTAATTTTTTTTTCTCTCAAAATATTAAAAAATTCTATCGTTTCAAATCATTATATCAATCAAAAAAATATATTTATAACTTTCAATCATTATTTTAATATAAATATATATTTTTTAATTATTATATCACTATAAAAATAGCACTTAATGATATAAAAATTTTATGTGACATCATTAATCAAACAAAAAATTTACATGAAAAGATATTTATAGTAAAATTTATCTTTTCTCTCAAAATACTACCAAACATAATTTCATTTTCAACACATTCTCTAATCCCACTTTTAAAACATATTTTTCTAAAACATTCTCCCAAAATACCTCAAAATAAATCCAAATATTGCCTAAAATTAGGGGTGTAAACGAATATTAAACGGTTTGAATACACTGTTTTCATATTCATATCCATTTAACTTTTCGAATATTCGAATACGAATAAAGATTTGACGGATATTTAATAATGATATCCGAATTCATATCCGTCGAATATCGATCGAATTCGGATATATTTGTATTCGATTATAATTATTCAAATGCATTCATATTTGATTAAACTTATTTGTATTCGAATTATTTTTTTATATTCATATTTGATGATAATTATTTAAATATCTATTTGCGAATATCCAAATACGTGAATTTATGAACCTATAATAAATACATATTTTAATTAATAAATGAAACTATACAATTTCATTACAAAGAAAGCAATCAAACAGATAGCATAATTTCTAATTAATAAGTGACTTTTAATTAATTTTTAGTACTAAGTAATAATAATAGTGATATTTATGTATTTAATTACAAAGTCAACCAACAATAATTATGTTCATTAACTTTATCCTTTATTTTTTTTCTCTATATTGCAATAATTTTTAATTTTTTTTCTTCACAATTCTTCAATTATAATTTATATACATACATGTATGGATTATGATATTTTTATTGAAAAATATGAATAATATATTATATAATATATATATATATATATTTAGAGCGAATATTAAACGAATCGGATACGCATTTACCATATGCGTATCCATTTATAATTTGATATCTACTAATTGAATGCGGATAATATTTGCTTTAAATGGATGCAAATAAATTTTATATAAACGGATACGAATACAAACGGTAAATAAATTTTCGAATATTCATTTACAACCCTACCTAAAATCTTTGTTTTGGGAGACTGGTTGAGTGATGAGTACTAGGTTGGGGATTTGACTTACTAATAATGATTAATAGTTAGCAAGTTGTTAAACTCTGCCCTTATTATTTGAATTCTAAAATGATTATTTTTATTTTTATTTTGTTTAAAAATAAAGAAATATGATTGTTTAGACTTTTTTAATAAAAAATATCAATTTTATATATAAATATTTATAATTTTTAAACTTAAAATATCTACTAATTTAAAAATAATTAAGGCCCATTAAATAATTAAATAATAATTTTTCTCCTTCATCTCAAGATAATTAATAACACATTTTATTTAATAATATTTATTATTCCAACATAATGCATTCTAATCAATTAAACAATATTATTATTCTATTTTAATTTAATAAATAAAATATAAAAAGTTAAATAAAAGTATTTTATTAAAATATTTAGTATTATTACATTAAAATAATATTTTTAATTCGATTATTTTTTAAAATCTATATAGGCTTTGTTTGTTTGTCAACCCCCAATTCATTTTCCAACTCCCAAAATTTAAACAAACAAATACTACACATTCCTCAATCTCACTCACAAAATACAAAATTTATTTCCAAAAAACCCCTACTATTCCCAACTCCACATCATTTCCCAAGGCACCCCACATTCTTTCATCATTACAAATATATATATATACTACCACTCATACAATCTATATATACATATATATAAATAATTTTAAAATATTTATTTCACCACACAAACCCAACAAAAAAGTCATTAATGTGACATCTTGTCCTCTCAAACACAAACAAACAAACTATTTTTTTTTCCAATTCATTCTCCCAAATTATAAACAAACAACCATCACATTTTTCAACCTCGTTACTCAAAATTCATTCTCCCAAAATATTTTGGAAGAATGTCCCAATTTACATCCAAACAAAATCATAGACTATTAATTCAATCATGTTTTAGTTTTTCCACACAAAAAATAATAATATAACGAAAGGGGATCAGGTTGCAAATCATTCAAAAAGCTCCAAGGAGCCTTGAATTGATTAACCGGACAAGACTGGATTTTCGTAGTGAGTGATGTACTGTCTCGTTGTCAAAACTGTTGAATACGCATATTAAGTGGAGTGAGAAGGGAAAGTTGTCGATTACCATTCCCTTATGGCTATAATCTCTGCCAGTTTTTCAAATTCCACTTTCCATTTCCCTCTACCTTCTTCTTCTTCTTCTTCTACTCCAACTTCTCGCCTTCCAAAAACTCGATTTTCACGCCGATCAACATCCATGGATTCCGGCGATGAGCTCACAGCGAAATTCATGGAGTTCCCCCATGTCTCCGGCCCGCACAGGAACCTGATGTTGGAGCTGGTATCTTCTGTGGAGACCCGGCTTGGATCCTCGCTCCAACCTTGTACTCTCCCGTCCGAAGTACAATATTTTGAGAACCCTACTGGTACCGCACAGGCTTCTCTCCACCTCAGATCCGGCCTCTCTTCTTCTCAGGTACCCTGTTCTTCTCTATGACGTTTGCTCTCTCCTTTTCTACATGCCACAATTTCTATTCCTTCAAAATTTCTGCTAAACAAGGCAACGGTACTGTAGTAGTTTAGATGTTTAAATTGTAATATATATATATATATATGTATATATATATATGATCTGCAATTTGGATCAAGTATTTCAAAAGATATTTTCCTAAAAGCTTGTGGTGGTGGTGTGTGGAATCAAATCGGGAGTGTTAATGTAGACGCTTTGTTCTCCAGCAAGAATTCAGTGAGCTGCAAAGTATCAAAAATAAAGAAAAATTTGTAAGTTTAATTGAATATAATGGAAAAAATAAATGAAAAAAATGTGAGACTTTCGTAAATTAAATGTCTCTCATGATTGTATATTAATAGTTAATTGAAGCTTTGTCGATTTCTGTAATCATATCCAAGAGCCAAGTGGAGGGATTGATGGAGAAGTTAAGCTCTCACGTAATTAAGCACAATTTCCTTATCTTCTTACCATGACAGGTCGAGAGGATAATGATCCGTGCCAAAATCTACCTTACACTTGCTTGTATGGGGAAATTGCATTTTTGGTGCCATAACTTTGCTCAACTTGAGATTATGACTTGTCAAATTTCAAATTTAGTTCTGTAAGTCTCACAAAAGTATCACATTTAGTTTGGTTTTACTGGAAATTCATTTTGGCTGGAACGAATCAAGTGGCTGGCATGCTGGAATGATGGCGAGGGGCGCATTGATTTGATGATGTGGACCATGTGTTAATAATTTTCGGCGTGCCACACCATCAATTCTTTCCGTTAAGTTCTGGCTAATTGTAACAATTTTGTTAAACATACATGACTAAATTTGAAGTTTGGCATGTTAAAGAATAAAAATCCCAAAGTGGGAGAAGCTACATAATGAAATATGCAGTTTTTCCCTTCTTCATATAGTGCCGACGTTCTGAATCATTAACAGTTAATGTTATTATGACTAAAAACATGAAGAAATTCTAATTTTCCGAGTAATTGTTCTTAATCTCATCTTAATGTCTTGATTTGAGAGCAAGAGCATACTCGCAAATAAGAATGGAAGAAATCTCACTTTCTGAGTGATGATTTCACTTAATTGACTTGTGGAGGTTGCTTAGATATATAGCATGATTTTGATATTTCTTAAGCAAGTAATATAGTCTAGGACTCACATCTAACATTAATTAAGTACATAAATAAGAATCAAATTCTGTGTGCATGATATTGATACGTGTGTGACTCTCATCCTACTGTGCAAACACAACACAATTAAATCAAAATTTTTGTGCATGTGTTGCCTTGATCAAAGCCTTTCTGTATTGTTGGAAAACTCTGCTGGGCACTTTCCTTGGTTGTTTATTGCAATTTTGGGCAGGAAAGCTGCACCCCCATGGTAATCCTTGTTTACTTCTCATGGTCATGGTTATTTACTTCTTGGGGTTGCACAGCTAAATATTGTGCAAAATGCTCTTATGTTGCTGAAGGGTGGGATACAAACTATAGTTTAACAGATATTATGGTACTCAGATCAAAGATCTTATGGACATAGTTTGAGTTGAGTGCTAATCATTTATATTTTTTCACATCATACTTGTCAAGTTATATGCCAGATCAAATTCTCAATTCTTAGGAAATTTGAACATGCATGTATCAGGTTGATTTCATTTTGGGCGGCTGGATCCACTGCAAGTTGCCATCTGGTGGAGCCTTGAACATAACAAGCCTGTCAGCCTATTTGAAACCTTTGACGGATGCTCCACACTTCCTGCTGGACCTCATCCAGAGCAGCCCAACATCACTCGTGCTAATCCTAGATTTGACTCCACGAAAAGATCTCATCTTCTATCCTAATTACCTTAAAACCTACTATGAAGACACTCAGATGGACAGACATAGACAACGTCTTCAGATGCTGCCGGAGGTAAGACCTTACTTCTCACCATCGCTTTATGTACGAGCTGTTGTTTCTCCGACAGCAATCCTAGTCAACATAGACATTGGGGATGGTGAAAAGACAAATATAGAAGAGATAATTGCAGACCATGTCAGTCCCATTGCCAAGGAGTTGCTACAATTTTGGATGGACTCATGTGCCTGTTTGGAGAGACGTGTGGGAGAGTCTGAGAAGACCTATTTAGCTGAAAGGGATCGAATAATTAAGAACACAACCGTTGAGGTTGATCTTGGGTCAAGTTTCCCAAGGTTGTTTGGGCAAGAAGTGGCTGATAGAGTATTAGGTGTCCTAAAGGAATGTTACAATAAATAATCCTTCTACTTCGGAGATGTCAATATATATATATATATATAAATTTCATATACAAATTTCATATACTGTTTGCAATTGTAAGAACTGAGAAGTTGATGGAGCTTCTTCATTATTTGCCATTTTGAATGTGGAAAAGTGCCACTTTTGTATAACATACAAAGGGGTTAAATGTTTTCTGCTTCTACCCAGCACGCTCCGCTCAGATTCACCGGCTTATTCCGCATCAGACTAATCTAATTTAATTTTTCAATAAAAAAGTGACACATTCTAAGCATTAAAACTTCACTTTCAGATTGGGTGATTCGTTTAATATTGCTGCAACATAAATGCATACACACATAAGAATAATTATATGGTGTCTTTTATATATTTCTTTGCACTCATAAAAATTTTAATTCTCACAAATTTTTCTAATAGCGAGAAGTTAAGAGCTGTCTGGTTTTATCTTCACTTATATTTTTTATTTCCATCATTTCTAAAATTTGAAAAGTTAGTTAGTGGAAATAAGTTGAAAATGAGTTTGTATTTGGATAGATTGTTTGAAAAGTAATGATTATGTTATTTTGAATAAATTGTAGGTGGTGAGAAATAGAAATAATAGAATAGAGAGAGAAGATATATGTATATATATGTATGTAACATGTTATTGGGAGAAGATATATAGATTATTGGATAATGTGTTTTGAAAATGAAAATAAAAATGAAAATGATATTGGATGAAAATATGTAAAAATTGATGTGTTTCATTTATGGAATAGTGGAAAATGTGAAAATGGAGTGTGAAACCGGCCCTAAGGCTATGTTTGGTTACATTTTGCCAAAACAAATTTGTTTTGACAAAATGTAACCAAACATATGAATATATTTTTTGCCAAAACAATAATTTCTAATTTCCAAAATACCCCTTCAAATCAATTAATTTATTACCAAAACCTCATATAAATACATATACTGATATACATATCATAATATTTTATTATTATTTTTATAATTAAAAAATTATATCTAATCATCACATATACATATTATATATTTTATTATTATTTTTACAATAAAGAATATTATTCAATTTCATTTTCACTCCAAAAATTCAACAAAAAAATATTGATTTGACTGCTACAGTAGAAATTGTCTCCTCCCAAAACATAAACAAACATACCAAAACTCTCCCCAAAATAATTTTCTAACTATTCCCAAAACATAAACAAACAAACATACATCACATTCTCCAACACAAATTTCACATTCTCTAACCCACTCCCAAGACTCATTTTCCCAAAATATATAATCCAAAACATACTATTCATATCCAAATATTACCTAAGTTTTTATTTCTCACAAATGATACTCGATTCTCCTCCTCCTCCTATTATTATTATATAAGAGGGTATGCTTCAAATCCCCAAATCAACCCCCAAAAAATCGATTCCTATTCATTTTGAACTTTAATAGCCCAAGCAGTCATTAGATTGTGAGCTTGACTGGTTCAGCTGTGAGCTGACTACATATGAACACAATTTTTCGTTCTTTTCATTTCTTGTTGAATTTTATTTTGTTGTAGAAATATTTGATCTAAGTGTTCTTTCTTCAATTTATTTGCCATGTATGCTCCTAAAAAAGGCTACATATCACAAAAAGAGGATTAGGCACATCTTATATAATTTAAATATTTTTTTTTTTACACATAATGTCGAGTTTTCATAAGGTGAAAGTTCACTTAGTTTATATAATTTCTAGATGAGTTTTAAGACTTAAAATTTTGATAAAATCGCTATCAACAAAGTAAGGGTGGCAAATTAAAAAGTTAAGTTGGAATTTAAACTCAAATGGACTAGGTTTAAAATGATTTAGGTTCAATATGAATTTAGGTAAGTTGGTTCAAAATGAATTGAGTTCAAAGTAGTTTGGACTGAGTCCAAAATGAGTTCAATGCCACAAAAACTTTTTTGATTCATTTTACTTATTCAAAAAAAATTAATTCAGATGATGATGATGATCTTTTTGCACCTTATTCAACATACCATTTTATACTATGATGAGGTAACTTATTGAATTATATTCTTGTTTTATTATTGATATAGGTCAATATACTTAATGGGTCTAAGTACCAGAGCCCAAAACTGTTTCTCGCATATGGGACCAATTCGACCTCATAAGGTCGTGATTAGCCCCCCTGACAGGGAATGGAAGGCGTCTAATAGAAGTTTGCCACCCATCACATCCACATTAATAGTGTCTCAACCATTAGGTTGTCCTCAATAAATGGATTAACAGTGCGTCACCTCCGCGGTAATGACAGTAAGAGTCCCTATTCCGGCTAGCCAAACATTTGTGCACCGCCTAGATAGGTCAAAAAGACCTACCTTGTCCCTACTTGAGGAATTAGCGTGTGAAATACGCTGGAGGAGATACTCGTCTTTCACTTTCAGACAAACATTATATATACTTCGTTCTTCCAAATTCAGGGTAAGCATACATACATTCAAAAACTGTTACTATATCCAAAACTCTCCATGTCGATTTACTGACTTAATCATTTGAGGGTCTTAGTCGAGGATCCTATCAACTAGCTTGACGTTTCTTCCTTGGCTGAAAGTTCCACCCACCACCTTCATAAAGCATCCCTCTAGTTGGATGACCCTTCTGGTCAAGGTCCAGAGACTCCTCATACTAAAATTAACCTCATCAATTATATTTTGAAAGGATTTCAGACAGTTAACTTGTTAATATATTCAAAGCCCAAGAGTTATATCATTTTTAAAATTATGAATAATCCAAAAATATGAGACTCTAACAAAAAAGAGAAAATTGGAAATTACATAGAATTTTATTATTATTCAACAATATTTTTTAAAACTTATTAAATTTTAGTTAAATTTTTGTATTAGACCTATTTTGAACTCATTTTGAATCCAAAACCTAATAAAGCCCATCTAAGCCCAACTCACTCTAACTCATTTTAAAATCCAAGGGCCACTCGACTCTAACTCACAAAAATATGAGTTAAATAGAAAACCTATGGATTTAAACCCACTTTACCACCTCTAATTTAAAACAGAGGACAGAAGTAAATCCTACCAAATGGAAGATCATCATTGAAACGGGGAACCAAATCCCGGCATCCAGTTAAGCAGAACGAACTGCACTAGCCCAATAACAAGTAAGAGTCCATTGGCCAAGTCCTGGAGATTGAACACACGTTTACACTTGTGTGTGTACTGAATAAACATTACAGCTTTCTTCTAAACTATACCCTGCTGGCTGGCGTTGCTCATTTTACAACAATAGTGACAACCAATTTATTTCTTATGAAACTACATAAACATATACCATGAAAGAAGGTGAAAAATTATGAAGAACAAGCTCCATGAATTTCTTACAATTGTAAAACGATATGTGAACTAAATATATTGCCATCTATGAAGCAGAAGATCATTTATTGTAATATTCCTGTAACACTCCTAATATTCTATCAGCTACTTCTTGCCCAAACAACCTTGGGAAACTCGACCCAAGGTCCATCTCAATGGTTTTATTCTTAATTATTCGATCCCTTTCAGCTAAATACGTCCTCTCAGACTCTCCCACTTGTCTCTCCAAACAGGCACACGAGTCCATCCAAAATTGCAGCAACTCCTTGGCAATGGGACTGACATGGTCTACAATTATCTCTTCTATATTTGTTTTTTCACCACCTCCAATGTCTATGTTGACTATAATTGCTGTTGGAGAAACAACGGCTCGTACATAAAGGGATGGTGAGAAGTAAGGTCTTACCTCCGGCAGCATCTGAAGATGTTGTCTATGTCTGTCCAACTGAGTGTCTTCATAGTAGGTTTTAAGGTAATCAGGATACAAGATGGGATCTTTTCGTGGAGTCAAATCTAGAATTAGCACGAGTGATGTTGGGCTGCTCTGGATGAGTTCCAGCAGGAAGCGAGGAGCATCCGTCAAAGGTTTCAAATAGCCTGAGAGGCTTGTCATGTTCAAGGCTCCGCCAGATGGCAACTTGCAGTGAATCCAGCCCCCCAATATGAAATCAATCTGATACATGTTGAAATTTCTTAAGAATTCAGAATTTGATCCGGCATATAACTTGAGAAGTATAATGTGAATTAAAAATATAATTAGCATTCAGCTCAAACAATGTCCACAGGATCTTTGTTCAGAAAGTACCCTAACATCTTTTAAACTATAATTCGGTTCACACCCTTCAGCAACTTAAGATTATTTTTGCAGAAGATTTTGGCATGCAACCCCAAGAAGTGAAGAAAGTCTCAGAACGCCACTAAATAATTAATCAAACAAATTCAAGGAACAATACTTCTCTTCCTCAAAAGGTCAAAGAGTTCGGGACTAATTTCAAATAATGGTTAGCAGACAACAATAGGAAACTCCGAGCAGCAGTCAAAATTTCCAGCAGTACAAGTTTCAATCCAAGAAAACAGAGGATTACCATGGGCGTGCAGCTTACTGCCCCAAACTTTGCAGTTAATAACCAAAGGAAGTCCCAGCACAGTATTCCAACAATACAGAAAGGCTTTGAACCAAGGCAACATGTACATGAAAATTTGATTTCATTGTGTTGTGTTTGCACAGTAAGATGAGAGTCACACACATATCAATACCATGCACGCAGAATTTTGGTTTTCATTTATGTACTTTATCAATGCTTGACGAGAGTTCTATACTAGATTACTTGCTTAATAAATTCAACACAATGTCATCAAACCAACTTCCACAAGTCAATGAAGGGAAACTATCACTCAAAGAGTGAGATTTCTTTCTTCTTATTTGTAAGTTGAAGTGCGAGTAGGCTCTTGCTCTCAACTCAAGATATTAAGACAAAACTAGGATCAATGACTTGGAAAATTATAATTCCTTCCAGTTTCCAATCATGACAATATTAACTTTTGGTGATTCAGAAAATGGGCTCTACATGAGAAAGTGTAAGATTTTGCCACCATTTCTCATCATTTTGGCTGAAGCATTTATATTTACTAATTCTCACATTTGATTCGCTTCCTTTTCCATTATATTCATTTACACTTATGATTTTTCTTTATTTTCATATTTTCCAGTTCATTAAATTCTTGCCTGGAGAACAGTGTGTCTGCATTAACACTCCCCATTATGATTATCTAGGAAAATATCCTTTGAAAAACTTAATCCAAATTGCTTATCGTTTTATAATTTCAAAATCTAAACTACTAAACTGACACCTTTTTTAGCAAAAATTCAAAGATCACAGCCATATGATAAAGCCCAAGTCCCCTGCGAAGCAAGCATAAACTGCAGCAAACTGTTGGCACGGTCCTATAGATGTCGGGCACCATATGAATAAATTATAGCTTAATAAAAAAGCAAGAAAACAGCGTAGACAAAAGAATTAGGCTACCTGAGAAGAAGGGAGGCCGGATCTGAGGTGGAGAGAAGCATGGGCAGAACCAGTAGGGTTCCGAAAATACTGTACATCGGGTGGGAGAGTACAAGGTTGGAGCGAGGATCCAAGCCGGGTCTCCACAGAGGATACCAGCTCCAACATCAGGTTCCTGTGCGGGCCTGAGACATAAGGGAACTCCATGAATTTTACTCTGAGCTCATCGCCGGAACCCATGGAAGCTGATGGCCAGGAATATCGAGTTCCTGAAAGGCGAGAACCTGGTGTAGAAGAACAAGAGAGTAGAGGGAAATGGAGAGTGGAATGTGATAAACTGGCAGAACTTATAGCCATACGGGAATTGACAATTTTCCTTTCCCACTCAACGAGGGTCGTACAAATATGTTAAAAAAGAAAAGGGGGAAATTTTTATGAATGAAATGTGATGAAGCAACGTGAGCCAGAAAAAAAAAAAAAAAAGCCATGACAAAACCATTGATTCTATTCCTCTCGCGCATTAGAAGAAGACAACAATTCTTAATCATGTAAGATTACAGCATGCACCTGGGGAGAAGTAAAAATCGAAAAGCCTAATAAGAAAAGAAAACAACTGTTTTATTCAAAAACTATCGAGCTCCAGTACTGCCACATAGTTGGGGGAAAGCCAAACTAGTGGTACTATATAGTGACAGTACGATGATGCTCAACTATTCATGGCGCGCTTACTCTTTCGCGCTTCTCTACAAAATCCATTTATGCCAAACTTTTGCTCTCATCTCTCAGTATTCAACCGCTCACTTCATGCTAATCCACATTTTGCCGAGTATTTTATTTCTCTATTACCCTTCTGCCGGAAAAGGCAAGACTTAAAGGCGTTAAACTGTCTTCTGACAGTACACGGATTAATTAGGCACCAGCCTTTAACTAAACAGTACATTAAGCAATGCTGTCATCTGGGTTTTCCGGATTTAGCTCTTTCTGCGTTCAGAACAATCGAAAAACCGAGTCTTTACGTGCAAAATTTAGTTCTCAGGAATTTGTGTGTTAATGGGTTGTTTGAAGATGTGGTGTTTGTTTATCAAAAAGGTCGAAATTCTGGAATTTCGGGGGATAATTATACTTACCCTTTTGTGATCAAGGCATGTGCGGCTCTGAGTGATGTTTGGTTCGGTAAAATGATGCATTCTATTGTTTTGGGGACTGGGTTTGGAGATAATCTGGTTGTTCAAACTGCGCTTCTGGATTTCTACGCCAAAGTTGGTGAAATGGGAAATGCATGTAAATTGGTTGATGAAATTTCTCAACCAGATTTGGTGGTTTGGAATGCGTTGATTTCTGGATATTCTGTCAATGGGTTTGATTATGAGGTTCTGCAGGTTTTTCAAGACATGCATATCATGGGTGTGAAGCCTAATTCTAGCACATTTGCAAGTGTGCTTCCTGTGTGCTCCCGAGTTGGAGTTAATGATATTGGCATTTCTCTCCATGCATTAGCTTATAAACTTGGATACACTAAAGAGGAAACATTAGCACCTGCTTTAATTTCAATGTATGCTAGTTGTGGAGATTTGTTGGCTTCTAGAGATATTTTTGATACTTCAAGAAGAAAAAGTATTGCCATTTGGAATGCCATGATATCTTCTTACACAAGGAACCATAAACCGGAAAAAGCTGTTAGAGTGTTTCAAAGAATGCTAGTGGATGAGGTGAAGCCAAATATGATAACTTTTGTGTCTCTTCTTCCCTCTTCCGAGACTACTGGTAGCATTTGGTATGCTGAATCCTTCCATACTTCTGTAGTAAAATTTGGATTTGAGAAAGAGCTTTCTGTTGTCACAGCTCTTTTGTCAGCATATGCTAAACTAGGGAATATGGATTCAGCTGAGTTCCTTTTTCATAACATTCGAATTAGGAACCTCTTATTATGGAATTCCTTGGTTTCAGCATATGCTGGTCATGGCCTTTGGGAACAGAGTTTGGATGCATTCCGTCTCATGCAGATGGATGGTTTCATTCCAGATGCAATCTCAACTATTAGTCTCCTTGCTTCATGCTCTGAATTGAATGCCTCTCTGCTGGGAAAGTCTGTACATGCTTATAGCATTAAAAGGGGATTCGATTCAAATCTGAATGCAGCCAATGCATTGTTGACATTTTATTGTGATTGCAATGAGTTGGCCTCTTCTTTTAGGATATTTGACAGAATGGCTCAAAAAAGTGTTATTACATGGAACTTGATGATTTCTGGATGTGTGGATAGTGGAGAATTCAAGAGAGCAATGCTCCTTTTCCATCAGATGAGGCAAGAAGGAGTGGACTTTGATTTGGTTACCTTGATAAGTATTCTTCCCTCTTGCCATGAAAGTCAAAATCCAAAGCTTGGTGTGGCTATTCATAGCTTTGCTATCAGAACTGCTCTGACAACTGATATTTCCTTAGCTAATGCTCTTGTTAGCATGTATATCAACTGCGGAGAGCTTGATGCAGCGAGGTTACTCTTTGATGAGATTACTGACAAGACTGTGGTTTCTTGGAATGCCATTTTAACCGGCTATCGTCATCATAACTTGCAAAAGGAGACCATTGAATTGTTTCTAGAAATGATAGGGGAGGATCAGAAGCCAAATTATGTAACTATGCTGAATTTATTACCTGCATGCCAAATCCTTCTTCAAGGTAAATCTGTTCATGCATACATCACCAGGAGGATGATTCCACTTGAAATTCCTCTTCTAACATCTCTGATGATCATGTATGCTAGATTTGAAAATCTAACATCATGCTTGATGCTGTTTGATATTGGAGATAAGAAGACTATTTCTCTGTGGAATACTGTTATGTCTGCACATCTACTCACGAAGAACTGTGCTATTGCTCTTTCCTTCTTCCGCGAGTTGCTTGGGAACAAAATGGAGCCTGACAATATCACAGTTCTGAACCTTATTTCAGCTTGTGCCCACATCAAGAACCTGTGGATTTCAAACTCTGTCTTAGCTTATCTGGTGAGAAAAGGATTTGACAAAGATTTGGCAACTAGCAATGCCTTGATTGATATGTATGCAAAATGTGGGAGCATCTCTTCTGCAAGAATGCTGTTTGAGGTGTTGCCAGAAAAGGACAACATTTCTTGGAGTGTGATGGTAAATGGCTACGGATTGCATGGGGACGGTGAAGCTGCATTGGCTCTTTACTTACAGATGATGCTTCTGGGCTTGAAACCTGATAAAGTTACCTATATGAGTATTTTATCAGCTTGCAGCCATGCTGGTTTTGTTGAGCAAGGGAGAATGGTTTTTGACTCTATGATTAGAGATGGTATATTGCCAGGGATGGAGCATTATGCCTGCATGGTTGATCTTCTTGGAAGAACTGGTCACTTGAATGAGGCTTTTGAAATTGTCAAGAATTTACCACATAAGCCTTCAGCAAGTCTACTTGAATCATTATTAGGTGCTTGTCTAAGTCATGGAAACTATTGGCTTGGAGAGGAAATTGGTAGGTTGGTCCTAGATATGAACCCAACAGATTCTGGCCCATATGTGATTCTCCACAACATCTATGCAGCTGCAGGAAAGTGGGTAGATGCCAAAAATGTGAGGCTTGAACTGGAACAAAAGCAACTCAGCAAAGCTCCGGGCAAGAGTCTTCTTGATGGCAATACATGGACACAGTAATTGTTGCATCAAATATAGAGGCAGATCTGGATCAGCATTTGGGATTTTTAAATATAGCATTACGATCCTCTATTTCAATCAGTATCTCATTTTACAAAAACATAACAATGTACCTAATCCATAACCAAATATTTGAACAAGGAAATATCACCAACAAAAAAAGGAAATATAAACTGCCGCTAGGGGTGGGATAGTGAGTGATGAAATCCCTAAAACCTGATTAAGAATAAGAGGAAAGGGGGCTGAACGGAAACTTTCTGGGATGCAATCTCTCAGAAGAATCTCCAAAGGTTGACAAAAATGTAATCGAACTACTTATATCATACTAAACAAAAATATAATACTACTTTAATCGTACTTAGAACACGTATAGGTCGAAATCTTCGAATATTCCAATACATCAAAACAAATAGTTAAAAGAAAAAAGAACCATAAACCAATTTCATCTTGCAGTCAAGCAAACTCAATTGCAGAGTGACATCCATTCACCATAATTGATTCCATTCCAACAGCAAGACTTAGGGGAGGAACTTGACTGCCTAAATTAGAAGTGTATCTCACCAGCCAGTCTGCAACAACAAAATAAAATAGGCTCCACAAAGAACTCAAACTATGCATTCTATATCAAGTACCCAAAACAAGGTGTTAATAGCCAGACAAAATGCACTTGTAACATCCGTAACTTGCATCTCTCCATAGTATCCGGCTCATGTAGTGGAACTCCCACTAGTGGTCTGTTTAGCCACATAAATTTGTTTCACCTTTGAAGGAGGAAAAGCTTTATCCACATTGGAGGACTGGTTCCTTCCATGATAACCCATCCGACGGTGAGACCATTCATTTCCTGTGTTGCTCCTCTGAGACAAGCCACCTCTTTGATAATTATAGCCAGCAGTATTACCATGTTGGTTGGATGCAATCTTCTTAGAGAACTGAGTCTTCAGAGAACTTGCATTCTGATGTTTGCCATTGTCTGTTGTATCAGTCTTGACAGATTCAGCATTTGCACTTCCAGACGAGCTTTGAACTGCCACAGTCTGCCCAGATGAAGCTGTGTTGGATCTCAATGAATCTACTAATCTTAGTTCAGCAGAAAATGGGGTGACATTTGCATCTGCAGCAAGAGTAAAACTTGGGCCATTATCTGATGGTGTTGGAGTTCGAGACTCGTTGAACCTATTGGCAGTTAATGATTGGTCAACGGAATGGCCATTGTTGACTTGAGAAGGCAATGCAACTTCGACTTGTGGTTGCATTGGTCGAGAGATAGGAACAGAGTGAAGTGGTGAAGCAGGAATATGCCCCCATCGAGCTTGGACAGGCAAATCAGGGGCAGTCTGGAAAACATAAGGTGACTTTTTGAAGATATAAGACAAGATTTTCAAAGAGAAAATAAATAATAAGTGCTTGAAGAAAATAAAAACAAATATCTCATGTTAAACGTGCACTTCATATAAAGTTTTTTCTCTCTCCCGGCAAAAAAATGAGGGCACAAGGCAAATCAACTGTGTACTTAATCATGCAAAGATAATCATGTACTTGATACTCTATAATATGGTAGAGTTAGTAATGGGAGATAAAATGAAAATGAATGTGCAAGAAGCTTTTACCTGGAATGGAGATACATCATACATGGGCAATGGGGAGGGCATAGGCAAGAGAGGTGATCCAGGGGCAAGATGCTGAATGGGAGCCGTCATACTGGGGGCATTTCGCTGCATAGTATCCATATTCACATTATTAATGTCTCCCTCACCAATACGCATGGCAGAAGAAGTCAGGTTGTTTTTCCAATCAGCTTGCTTAGCAGAAGGGATATAGGTGGCACCCATAAAACTTAAACCAACCTGTCTGTACTGTCCAACTGGAGCAAAATGATTATAGACCACCATATGTGGAGGCCCCTGAACCCCAGGAATGGCTCCATGTGGTCCAATGAATGGGCCAGAATATCCAGCTGGAGGACCATAAAATGAGTCCACACCAGAATGGCATTGCTGCCAGTTACCAAGAGGTCCAGAACTGGATGCTGGACTCTTCTGGGGCTGTGATTGTGTACCAGAAGATTCTTCATGCGGACTGAAGGCAAAAATTGGACCCCCCAACAATGGGTTCATCTCGTAGAAGGGGAAGTGGGAAGGTGGACCTGCAGGGAAATGAGAAAGCATCTGGCTTGAGGAACCCTGAGGACTTGGCAACGGTGGCCACAAGGATATGGGTGTTGTCTCAATAGAGAGATCCGCCGGAAGAGAAACACTTAATAACTCCTCGCCCCGTGATTGACTTGCCAAGTGCTGATCTCCAACCACACCTGCAAAAAGACACAAGCAATCAAATTTTAGGAATGCAAACACCCATGTCCTCCCTCCCACCCTCCCGTTCTTAAGTTGGGTCACACTTTAATGCTACCTGTTGTGATGCCATCAATTTCAGTACTATCAAAACTTTTGGAGTCATTAACCGAACCCATCCCATTCCCAACTATGTCGTCACTGCTGATGGCTGCGACAGCAACAGCAGAAGCAGCTGCTTCTGCTTCAGCCTCACAATCTTGTAGGGGAACACAAGAGTCGCTCAGGTGCTTTTCTTTTTCAAAGAAAAGAGAATTGTCTGTCTCAGATACAGGAAAACTGCGGGAAATTTGCACGTCGTGTCTGTTGGAACCTGGAGCACCAATCCCATGTGATACAACATGGCTGCTAGGAGGAAGGACTGGTGGAGATGTAACGGCACCTAAGAACAGAAGGAAAAAACAAAAAAGGAAATGTGAATTTCAGGGTAACATACTTATACAAAAAAAAACCTAAGCTTGTAGTAACACATGATATACCAAATTGAATTTTTTCTCCAGCAAGCAGGGAATTAATTGGACTTGCACCAGAAGAAAAAGTTTTATCCTTCGCCAAAATGGATGATGTTGGCAAGATTGGATCACTAACTGTGCTGGAATGACCTCCCAGGGCAGCAATTCGTGAATCACACCGAGCAGGTTTCATTGCCTCATCAATTTGGGTCTGGCTCAAAGACATCACCTGCCAGAAAATAAATTTAGTAACATAAGTTTTTCTTAGAAAAGAAATAGTTAAATCAAACTTTTCACAGACATCCCAAAATAGAATGAAAACCAGATCCCAAAAGCAAAATGTAGGATGCTGACAAGAAGCAATAACCTGTAATGTGATCACTAGCTAAAGAGGCAGAGAGAGATGGATCAGCAAATTAATATTCCAAGGTTGCTTACTCAGCCCTTCACTAATTAATGCCAGCGCATCGAAAACCTCCAGTAATAAAATTAAGGACAAACAGAAAAAACCCACCAACATGACTTCCGAAATTAATAATTGTATCACACCATAAATTTTGTGATGATACAATGTCTTATATTGCATTGTACGTTCGGATGAGAGTTGAAAAGACACAAATTGTTAAAATTAATCTACGCTTTAGCCTTCAAACTGACAAAAAACAAAGTCATTCACATGAAAACTTAGGCCATTTCTGGAAAAATATAACTACTTTTTAGAACATAAACTCGCTAACCTGTACCAATGCTAACGCTAGTTCAAACATCTACCAGTTGATTATTCCCTGCAATGCCCTAAGAAGTCAAGGATGATTTGACATGATTCATTACCTTGTTTTTGCTGTCAAACATTAGGCCAGGATCAGGTTCTGTTCCATCATTAGAAACAACAGACACGGAGCCTGCTTGGGGACACCTGCTAATACAAGCACATGTGCAATAATTCATTACCTATTCTTGTTAAATAAGACCAAATGTTGAAGTGTGTATTAAAGAATAATTACTTGACAGCCTGTGCTTCAGAATTAACAGTTGGAGTGCCAATTGGAGGCTGGGAATCAGCAGTGGTAAACCCTGTTGATTCTTCATTATTGGCAAGGTGAGGGCTCTTAGACGAAGTAAAATCCAATTGAGAGTTGCTTGCTTCTTCACTGCCCAATGATACAGAGAGTTTATTATGGCTTCTTGAGACTACGTCCTTTTGTCTGGAAGCACGTGGTTTGCGTGGTGGCTGGTATGAGACAAAAGAGAAAGGTAAATTGCCAAAGAGGAGGATATGTAATTGAAAAACCAGATATAATCAAAAAATTGCCAAAGGTGGGCTAGAAAACATTTTCCCTAAACATTGATACCTTAGGGGTGCGTGATTTTGCTTTGATTTCCTTTTCCCTCTGTTCACGCCGATCATTTAGCATTTGCCTTTTGGATCGGACTTCAATGAAATCATCCTCATCACTGGGGGCTTCTATACCAGGTTGTTTAAATACACGCACAACACCACTCTGTAGGGGTGCATCGACATCCTCATCAGAAACATTTCTTCTCAAATTTGCTTCACCAAGGTGTGAGGTATTCTGACTCTTATTTGATAAATCTTTTGCCATATCTTTCGCTGCCCGATCTCCAGATTTGACCTCCTGATGTATTATATTTCCAGAAGCTGAGGGCTCTGATTCAATTCTCTGCTTCATAGTTCTACTAGAGAAGGTACCTCTCTTGGATCCACTTCTTGTAAACACTCCCACAGCTTTTCCAGCGTGATTAGACTTATTATCTAAGCCTGAATTAATAGAAGAACCCAATACAGGTGGTGGTCTCCTGTCATTGTTCTCACGAATCCGAAATTCAGTTCGTTGAACAGTTCGTCGCGGTCTTCTCTGAAATGCATTAGAATCTGTCGGCATATCATGATCCTGGATGAACAATCTCGTGTTTGCATTCTTAACTGCATAAACAAATCTCTTTCCCCTGCCACCAGATACCGGACCCAGACCTCTCAGTCCATTGAAGTTTTTCTCACCGGCAACAGACTGCATCATTGGTTGTGCATGCTGTAACTGATTTTCAGATCCCCTTGTCTTTGATGATGGTAAATAACTCTTCAAAGAAGCATGATGCTGTCCTCTCTCTTCTGATTGGGAGTCAGATTCTGACTTCATTTTTCCATCAACGGGCCCAGAGACCCCAGAAGAAGATGATTCAACAACAGTATTGTCCTCATGACTGGCCGCATTCGAAACTGTATTAATTCCCCGGGAAAGGCTCCCATTAGATTGCTCTGGTGATGCAGAAACAAAACTTGGCTGCTTAATTGTTGAAAGACACGGCGCTTCGTCCTTGGTCACATTCTGTGTGGAAGCATCTCGATCAGGTTCATGAGTTACTGAGCCCCCAGATTTCTGATTAAGATTAAAATGGCCCAGTATGTTAGGCTGAACAAAAGACATTGATTGAGGGGCCATCGGCAAAATTCCCTGCGACAGAGAAGACGTATAGTGGACCTGACCAAATTGGAACATGGTGGGCTGAGATGGATGCATGTGAGTAATGGATGGACCAACAGGAGGATGGATGTGCAGAGGCATCTGTATGGAACCAATCTGTATAGCAGGAACTGGAGATGGTATCAAAGAAGGACCAGAAAACAGTCCAAACTGAAGCTTAACTGGCAAATCACCCTGACTTCCACCAGAAGACAAAGATGGCATATTATCAGAGTGACTAGCAGCAGCTGTAACATCACCTGAAACTGAGACAGTTTGCTGAACAGCTAAACCAGTATTACCAGAGGAATCAGCCTTATTTAAAAGATCTGCTGTTGCAGAGGAATCGGGAGCACCAACATGTTGACCAATAGAACCTTGGAAGGCCGATTTTTCTGGGACCTTCCCAGAGGAGCTATCCACACTTGTCCCAGGAGAATAATCTGCAGGCAGAAGATTTTGTTCATCAGAAGGAAACCCTTCAACAGGTCCTCGTCTTTCTTCCATGATACCAACAGAGCTTTTGGGAATCCCAAATGATCTTTCTTGAGTTCCTAAATTTTTCTCAAAATCATCACTTGGTATTACAACTTCAACACCCTCATCAAAACCTAACACCACATTGTCCATCATATGAGGTGACTCTCTTTCCTCTAGTTCCATTCCTTCAAACTTTTGGTTCAGCTCAAGATTCTCTTCATCCCCTTCACGCACTTCATCCTCTTCTCTATAACCATCTTCATCGTCATCGTATTCCTCTGGCTGCTGAATTATGTCAACATTTTCAAGAGTCCATTCTTCATCCTCAACAGCAGAAACAGAATCTGACACTGCACCATTTCTAGAATTACCATTGTGGACAACAGATCCACTTCCTGTCAGTAAACTGCTTTTCCCTTCTGCTACAGTTGATGTCACTGGAGAATCTCCAGACTCATCCAACTCATCATGGGAGAGATGGGGTGGAGAAGTTGGGGGGCTGGAAACAGATAGTGATGACTGTGAGTCACACCTTGATGTATTTCTCAATATCCGGTCTTCGGAAGTATTATTTTCCTGCTGCAGTCCAAAAATCCCAGATGGCTCTAGACCTTCTTGATTACCATAGTACGCTGTCTCCCTGGTTGATTCAGTTCTTGCTGCATGTGAATAATTAATGTCGTTATCTTGAAAAGCTGAGGAACCAGCATGCTCAATAACTCTAAAATTAGTCCTTTGAGCTGAAGCAAGTGAAGGAGGGGGAAGGACACGGGGCTGTCTCATGGAATACCTTGACCTGCCATAGGAATAAAGCTCATTGGCCTCAGAATGTGGATAAAACCGCTCTGGATAAGGTCCAGTGTTACCACGAGAGCGTCCCTGCCCCCATCCACCATCTCCATACTTATCTCCAATACTATCATGAAAGTCTGAATCCATCTCCCTAAGTTTTCCATAGGAGTCGGCATTCCCAGAAAAGTTCCACCTATGGTCTTTTTGATATCCAAACTCATCTGAGTATGGCTCTTGCACCCCTGCTTTCAAGTAAGCCCTAGAAGGCATATATCCAGCTCCACCAAGGAACTCTTTCCAAGGAGCTACTCTGCCGCCACCAAATGCATCTCGCCTTGGACTGTAATGACTGCTCTCCTGCTCTGATAGCGGTGAAGGGAATGTACTACCATTTTCAAATACATCCCTTTTCCAAGAATTAATAGCTTTTCCTCTGTCGAGAAAGTTTGAGGAACCTTCTCTAGGAGGGTAAGTCCTCGAGCTCATCTCAACAGGTCTGTTATGAGAAGATGTATCAAATGAACCTGAAATCATCATATTTTCCACCATTCTCTCGTCATCTTCCCTGGTATCCAAATCTAGATTCCTGGAAATATGTTTTTCCTTCTCTGATGATTCCAGTTTCTCATCATCAATTGTTGTAGACCCAAAAGCATCGCCCTTGGCAGCTTCAGCCTGCTTCCTGGCCATCCTAGCTTCCAATTCCTCAAGCTTCTGTTTGGCAGCTAGCTTCCTCCTCTCTTCTTCTACCTTGATTCTTCTCTTCTCCTCTTCCCTGGCAACTCTCTGCTCTTCAGCTCTTTGAATAGCCTCAACTCGCTCCTGTTCTGCTCTCTGTGCAGCTTCACGGGCTTCCTCTTCCAGCCTTCGCTGCCGTTCCTCCTCTTCCCTAATCCTTCTTTGTCTCTCCTCCTCCTCTCTTCTAGCTTGCTCTAAAGCTCTTTCTTGTTCTTCAATGATCCTCTGCCGCTCAAGCTCTTGCATTTTCTGGACTTTTTCAAGTTCTGCCTCAAAAGATTCCCGAACAGGATCATGAAAATCAGTCGGTTTGGCAGCATCTTTTTTCCTCTTAATTACCCCAACAAGACCCCCTGAAAAAAGATCCCTTTCATCAAAACCAGCAGAACTGAAGTCTCTCAAGAAAGGATCCTCTGAGAATGGTCTATCACTCTTTGAAAATCGTTTATCTCGACCCACAGTCAGAATGGGATCAGCTATAGGAGGCATTTTCCCACCAGACGAAAGAGAAGATTTCGACAATGTATTATTCTGAAAATTATCTCCTCTATACCTATTAGGCTGTTCAGTGACATAGCGATCCCGAGAATTACGCTCAGCCCCTCTGTTATTAAATGATTCCATTGAATTATTTCGCTGCTGCTGCTGCTGTCCTACGAGTCCCAAATCCCTTCTCCCGAATGTAGAATCCCGATTATGTGTGGCATTGCCATCTTGACCAACGTCTCCATAATGAGGTGGGATATATTTATTCTCCTTTACCATGTTAGTATGACCAGTCATTCTTGTAGCACCATCAACTTTATAATTTCCTATTTCTTGAGAGCTAAATCCATCATTGGAAAGTGGTGAGGCTCTCCACTTGTTGACTTCCTTTCCTTCCCGACTAGGTGCTCTCACATCTTTGTTATGTGCGTCTATTTTAAGGACTTCACTGGAATGACTCTTTCCAGTTTCCTTGTCTCGTTGACCCCATCTATCATATTGATTCGAAGCTGGTTTGTGAGGCAAAACACTGGGCCTGGGCAAGTCAAAATCTCTATCCCAATAACTTTCGTTGTTTGAAAACCCAATATCTCTTCCCTGGTCCACAAATCTATGGCCTGTGTCACGCTCATCATCTGCCCAATCAGATCTTGGATTCACGTGAACCAGCGGCAGTGGATCAGGAAAATATTCTTCCTGCTTCCGAATTTGATCGGCCATTCGCCTACCACGCATTCCATTCCCCTCATCACCATTTTCAATGAACTGATTTCCACCAGTATTCCTTGAGGACTGCCCCAGTGGATGCATATCAGCAACTGGACCCAAATGGCAGTTGTCCTTCTTCTCCAGAGTCAATTCCTCACCTATGACCTGCTTCTGCTTTTGATTTAAACCATCCTTCTGCTTCTGTGATGTCCCAGATGAGACAGGCCTTACTGCCTGCAGAGATGGGAAGTCCTCCCCTCTCAAAACCATGGCTTTCACGACAGATGATGGGAAATCTTGAGATGCAGAAGCAGAACCTACAACTCCGACCCCATTAGATCGAGCTGAAGGCGGCATATAAGAACCAATGCCCCGACTTGCCCCAGCCACAGCATTCATTCCATCAACCCCAGGATTGTCAACTCCACTCTCATTCTTCTTCGGTAATGCAGCAGAAGCTGCCACAGGTTTGGTCCAGCCCAAGCCCGATGAAGTGGGCCTCGATCCACTCCCAGTACCCGCACCAGCTCCCGGCCCTCCTGGGCCTGACATGTCAAATTTCTCATGTTCTTTCCTCAAGGACGGCAAATTCAAGGGGGGTGGAACAGATAATTTTGGAACAACTTTTGGTGCACCACCCCGATTCCGAGACAAAACCGCCATTCCTCCACCGCCTCCACTCCCTCCCCTGCCCCGCCCAGAAGCAGTGGCCTGCCCATAAGAGCCGCCACCTCCATTAAAATGTGGGTAATGAGTATGATGAGAAGGCTGATGCTGCTGGCCATAGGACTTGTTCAGATTCACTGAGACAAACTTGGCCCCATGATTAGCCATCTCCAAACCGGAACCGAAACCCGAACTGGAAAACGGGATCCCAAACAAAGCCAACGCATCAAAATCCTAACCTAAGTGCTTTCCTCTCGCTCTCTCTCCCCTCCACAACAATAAAACAAATTAATCAACGCTTCCCCTCAGCAGATCTCACTGTAGCAAAAATAAAGAGAGAAATAAAATGAAAACCTTATAGCTCCCTAAGCAAAGATAATAACCAAAAAGAATAAGTAAATATTTTAGACAACCTTGTTAATTTGGCAGAGAAATTTAATTATAGGGGAGGGGAAAAAGTCTTGTCAATTTAATTAGAACGATTGTTAATGGGGAACAACGAAATCGGGGATCAAACGAGAAATGGAGGTGGTAGGTGGAGGTGGAGGTGGAGGGTAAGAGCGTACCTCGGAATGGCGTAAGGTAAAAGGCGGCAGGCTATTGACGTGCGCAAGTAGAGAGACCTGATACAAGAGAGAGAAGCCCTACTGCGTACTTTAGTCCGAGGAAGAGACGGATTGCGGATACACAGAGATTGCGAGAGAGACAGAGAGAGGTGTTCGATTTTGTTATGTTTTTCTATTTTTCTTTTTCTTCTTCCCTTCTTTTTATATACACAAAAACTCTTTGGGCTTGCTCAATGGCATTTTAGCTATTTTTAGAAAAAAATTTGGGAAAATAAATTTTTGGGAGAAAATTTAGAAAAATTGTTAAGTGTTTGTTTATATTTTGGGAAAATAGAAAAAATTAATTGAAAATGAGTTGTTTGTTTGTTAATATTTTGGTGGGGGACAAATTTTACAGTAAATGTCAAATCAATTATTTTTTTATTGGGTTTGTAGGAAGAAATTATTTTTTTTATGTAATGTGTGTGTATATATATATATATACACTTTAATGGTGTGTATATATATATTTGAGTGTTAGGTAGGGTTAAGGTAGGGCTAGGGTAGTGTGTAGGGTCTTTTTGAAATTGAATTTTGAGGATTTTTTGAGTATAAATTTTTTGTATTTTAAAAAAATAATTGAAGAATGTGTATATTTTTTGGGAGTTGGGAAATTTTTTCCCAAAATGCTAGTGAACATAGCCTTTGGCTTTGAAAATAATATTTTGAGAAACTAGATTATGGGGAACTTATTAAAAAGTACCAAAACTACTTTCAAAATTTGTGTTCAGTCCCTAATTAAAAACTTATAGTGCAAACTCCCTAGTTTTAATAAAAGTTTAGAGATTACTCCCTAGCCACTTGATTTGACACAAATGCCCTTAAGTATCATATTTTTCCTTGTTTTTTCAAGCAAACAGTAAACCCTACAAACGCTCGTTATCAGAAACAGAAAGAACAGAAAAAATTGCAACAAGCGGGAAACGAGAACAACGTTAGAGCCAAACGCCACTAACCCGACAACTGCATTGTCTTCTTCTCTTTTTATTTTCATCATTTTCGGATTCCATCTTCTTCTCAGTTCCTTCTCAGTTGCTTCTGTGTTTCCTTTTTTTTTTTTTCCCCGACAATGTCAACCAGCAGCGAAGCAAGTGCGCTCAATCAAGTGTTGGGGAGTTGTCGCTACAAAGACCAGCTCCATATAATGTCAATTAAGGACAGTACGACTGTAATGGATATCTACATTAATCTAGCAAGAAAATGGAGTGAAATCAATTCCGAGCACTTCAGCTTGCGATATATAGCTCCACATCAAAGATTGTACGTGAGTTTAACTGATGACGATGACGCCATGAATATGGTCTTACTGCATTTGACATTGAAGATGAACATTGCGGACATCTTGGTAAACCGAAAGGATGAATCAAGCAGCAGAGAAAAGAAGAGCAGTGATGTTTTAAGGTAATACTTCTACAGAATCTCAACTTTACTGCAATTAGTAAAGTTCTGTACATGAAGTGTTCTAAAATTGCTCTCTGTTTATTTGAAAATCTTTCTGTACTTGGAGCGTTCCACATTATACTTCATTGCAGTTAACATTGTACTTACAGAAACATATACTCTCTTCATTGAAGTTCTATACTTCCATTGTTTCTAACTTGTACGTCGCTTTATATAAACTTGTACTTCAAGTATCTAAATCTATAATTCGGCTTTCATGTTTTCTACTAATAAGATATCCAAATTGTATTGCCATTGCTTAGGTTTTATACTTCAAGTGTTCAGAAATTGTTCTCAACTTTGTAAAAAGTGTACTCCTATTTTCTAAAATCATACAACATTTTATATAAATCTGTACTCTTTTCACATAAGTTCTACACTTCTGGTGTTCCCAATTTGTACTTCATTATATTAAAACAGGTAAATCATTCATTGAAGTTCTATACTTCAATCGTCTAAGTTCTATACTTCAATCATCTGAATCTGTACTTCACTTTACTTGAACTTGTACTTTAATTATCTGAACCTATTATTTAATTTTGAAGCGTGTAATAACGTACTATCTAAAATTTATACTGCGAAAGCTGAGCATCTATACTTCAGTTGCTCCAAAACTGTACCTCACATTGTCCAAAATTATACTTCGAATATCTAAACTTATATTTCAGTTGTTAAATAATTTCACTTAAATCTTTATATTATTTTTATTGGGCTTATACACTTCAGGTGTTCCGAAATTGTTCCTCACTTTGTCTAATATTGTACTTCCTTTTTCATCGAATCATACCTCATTTTATATTCATTTAATCTATATTTGTGCTGCATTCATTGAAGTTCTATACTTCAATTTCCTGAATTGGTACTTCATTTTGTGTGAAATTGTACTTTAATATTGCGCTTATACACTTCAGGTGTTCCGAAATTGTTCCTCACTTTGTCTAATATTGTACTTCCTTTTTTCATCAAATCACACCTCATTTTATATTCATATAATCTATATTTGTGCTGCATTCATTGAAGCTCTATACTTCAATTGCCTGAATTGGTACTTTATTTTATGTGAAATTGTACTTTAATTATTCGATTCAATTATTTAATTCTGAAGCGTGAACTGTTGTGTTATCCAAAATCTATACTGCGAGAGCCGAATTTTTATACTTCAGCTTTTTCGCAACTGTACTTAACCTTATGAAAAACTATACTTCCAATTTTTGAACTTATATTTCAGTTCGAACATAAATCCGCTTAATTCTTATACTCTTTTCGTTGCGCTTATACACTTCAGGTGTTCCGAAATTGTACTTCATTTCTTTTATTTCTGTTCCTTCATTTTGCAAATCAATTTGTGTATATCTGTACTCTTTTTGTCAATGTTGTGTGCTTCATGTGTTCACAAATTGTACGTCACGTTTTTTTAACTTGTACTTCAATTTTCTGAATCTGTAATTTAATTTTCAGTGTTCTACTAATGAATTGTACTTTATTGTGCCTAAAATTATACTTCATTTGCCATCCTCAAGGGATGTAGTGGAGGAGGAAATTGGTTCGACCAGTGCATCGCACAATGAATTGGCTTTAATTAGCAACTCAATTGATGCATGGAGGAATTGCATATATGGGGAGGGTCAAACATTCAATGATGCTCACGAGTTCAGAATTATGCTTAAGAATTATGCAGTGTCTACTTTGCGGTCATTTAAATACAAGAAAAATGACAGCAAAAAAATCATAGCCGTTTGCAGTGATGAAAATTGCAAATGGAGAATCTATGCATCAAGGCATGAAGCTGATAAATTATTTGGCATTCGAAAATGTAATCTAGAGCACACATGTGGTGAGGCTAATCTTCGGACAAGGGGACATCCTAAAGCCGATTCCGCTTGGGTTGCTAATGTAGTGAAGAATAAATTGAGATCAGAGCCATGTTATCGGCCCTGCACCATATTGAAAGATATCCACAGAGAATATGGTGTGGAACTTAGGTACCATAAAGCATGGATGGGTAAGGAATTAGCTATGCATGACATCCATGGAGCTGAGAAGGGATCTTATGATAAGTTGAGGTGGTACTGTGATGCTGTGAATAGAACAAACCCTGGAAGTATTGCAGACTGTGAGATTGACCCAATTAGTCGAAAATTTCGTCGGCTATTTATTTGTTTTAGTGCCTGCCTTCTTGGTTTTCTTAGGGGATGCAGGCCATTGATATTCTTGGACGGCACCCATATTAAAAATAAATTCAAAGGAGTCTTACTCAGCGCAGTCAGTAAGGACGCCAATGATGACTTATTCACGTTAGCATATGCAGTTGTTGACTCTGAAAATGATATGAATTGGGAGTGGTTCTGCTTAAAGCTGAGAAGTGTCTTAGATTCTGAATATTTGCCTGGCTTATCAAGGTTTACTTTCTTCTCCGATCGACATCCTGGTCTTCTTAAGGCCCTTCCCATGATATTTCCCGGTAGCCATCATGCATATTGCTTGAGACACTTAGTGGATAACTTCAAGAAACAAGTAAGTGTGCTCTATCTCTGTTTGTGAGATAATTATGTGAAATAAGCTCTACTTCATAACATTAAGCCCATTATTGTTCTATTATTTTGAATTCAGGTATTAAGGAAGTACCCTCTACATAACAAGAAACATTGGAGTTCTGTTTTTATGAAAGCTGCATATGCGCTTACAAGGCAGGAGTATACCCGACATATAGACAGCATCTTGGAGTCAATGCCGCTTGCCAGAGACTTTATTATGCAGTCTGACCCAACCTGTTGGGCAAACTCCTTATTCAGTGGAGATCGATGGGGTGTAATAAACAATAATCAAGCAGAATGTTGGAATAATTGGGTTAAACCAGCCCGATTTATGCCAGTTGC
This sequence comes from Jacaranda mimosifolia, assembly GCA_018894105.1. Taxonomy (NCBI): domain Eukaryota; kingdom Viridiplantae; phylum Streptophyta; class Magnoliopsida; order Lamiales; family Bignoniaceae; genus Jacaranda; species Jacaranda mimosifolia. The sequence continues at coordinate 30,560,264 of CM032121.1, forward strand.
AGCCATGGTTGATCACATACGCATGCAAATAATGGTTATGATGCATGGTAGGAGAGAAGAATCTCATAAGATGGTTGGTCAATTATGTCCCAAGCAAGAGAAAAAGTTGGCAATCAATCATATTTCTCTCGCAACTTAAAAGTTGTCATGTCTAGCGGTTGGAGCTTTGAGGTGATTGAGCAAGATAAATCGTATGCTATAGATTTACATAACAGAGTTTGTTCTTGCGGAGCATGGCAGATTGATAAGATACCATGCATACATGCTTGTGCTTCTATCGAGTCAAAGTCACTTTCACCGTATGACTTCACAGATCAATACTACCGAGTTGAGATGTATCAACAAGCATACCAAGCAGTTATAAATCCTATTCCTACGTTTGATATGCATATGTTCCATGTAGATGATGACGACGTCATTCATGCACCTGATTGTCGATCTCAGCCTGGGCGGAGAAGGACACAGAGGATTCCATCACAGATTGAGAAGCGTGCCATTAAGTGTAAGAGGTGTGGTAGAACAGGGCATAATCGTCGAACTTGCAAAGAATCAATAAAGTAGCCAACATTTGTACCTCAAAACTGGATAATTGTACCTGATTTGGTCCCATTTGCACCTCGCTTGGGCAATGAAGCGGGTGATTTATCGTGAACATAGCAGCCTAGCATGTTGTTTAGTAAAGTAGCCAACATTTGTACCTCAAAACTGGATAATTGTACCTGATTTGGCCCCATTTGCACCTCGCTTGGGCAATGAAGCGGGTGATTTATCGTGAACATAGCAGCCTAGCATGTTGTTTAGTAAAGTAGCCAACATTTGTACCTCAAAATTGGATAATTGTACCTGATTTGGCCCCATTTGCACCTCGCTTGGGCAATGAAGCGGGTGATTTATCGTGAACATAGCAGCCTAGCATGTTGTTTAGTAAAGTAGCCAACATTTGTACCTCAAAACTGGATAATTGTACCTGATTTGGCCCCATTTGCACCTCGCTTGGGCAATGAAGCGGGTGATTTATCGTGAACATAGCAGCCTAGCATGTTGTTTAGTAAAGTAGCCAACATTTGTACCTCAAAACTGGATAATTGTACCTGATTTGGCCCCATTTGCACCTCGCTTGGGCAATGAAGCGGGTGATTTATCGTGAACATAGCAGCCTAGCATGTTGTTTAGTAAAGTAGCCAACATTTGTACCTCAAAACTGGATAATTGTACCTGATTTGGCCCCATTTGCACCTCGCTTGGGCAATGAAGCGGGTGATTTATCGTGAACATAGCAGCCTAGCATGTTGTTTAGTAAAGTAGCCAACATTTGTACCTCAAAACTGGATAATTGTACCTGATTTGGCCCCATTTGCACCTCGCTTGGGCAATGAAGCGGGTGATTTATCGTGAACATAGCAGCCTAGCATGTTGTTTAGTAAAGTAGCCAACATTTGTACCTCAAAACTGGATAATTGTACCTGATTTGGCCCCATTTGCACCTCTCTTGGGCAACTTTGTACTTAATATCTTCAAAATTTTACTAATATTCTTGGGCAATGAAATTTGTTCAAAGATTTGATTTTGAATTCTTGGTAGTTAATCACCAAAATATTTTATAATATGAATAAAATAATATTAAGAATTTTCAGTTGTTATTCAGTAGTGTTCAACGGATGAATGTTATCAATCGCGGTAATGAAAGAATACCTATGCTTTCATGGATGTAAACAAATGAGAATTTGTCGAACATATCCACCCTATGAAACATAGCAAATCCGTACAACACCAAATCCGATGCTCTCAAATTATTGTACTTGCCCATCATTACAATTAGTGGAGAATAATTATTCATTTACAATAAGTGTACTTGAACAAAACAAATTTTATACTTTATTTGTTGCAGATTGTACTTTAATTTTCCCTGGTTTGTACCTCATTGACCCCAAAATGCTCTCGAATCCGCCGCCCGATTTTAATTCTCTTGATGTGTACATCCACGAAGCCCATTTTATACACCATCTGTTTCAATTTGTACTCCAGTTTTCATGAATTGTACTCAGGATCCCCGCCTTGTTTCAATAGAATTTGAGTGTCCGTCCCCGAAACATATTTTATACTTTCATTTTCCCTGGTTTGTACCTCATTGCCCCCAAAATGCTCTCGAATCTGCCACCCGATTTTAATTCTCTTGAAGTGTACATCCACGAAGCCCATTTTATACACCATCTGTTTCAATTTGTACTCCAGTTTTCATGAATTGTACTCAGGATCCCCGCCTTGTTTCAATAGAATTTGAGTGTCCGTCCCCGAAACACGTTTTATACTTTCATTTTCCCTGGTTTGTACCTCATTGCCCCCAAAATGCTCTCGAATCCGCCTCCCGATTTTAATTCTCTTGAAGTGTACATCCACGAAGCCCATTTTATACACCATCTGTTTCAATTTGTACTCCAGTTTTCATGAATTGTACTCAAGATCCCCGCCTTGTTTCAATAGAATTTGAGTGTCCGTCCCCGAAACACATTTTATACTTTCATTTTCCCTGGTTTGTACCTCATTGCCCCCAAAATGCTCTTGAATCTGCCACCCGATTTTAATTCTCTTGAAGTGTACATCCACGAAGCCCATTTTATACACCATCTGTTTCAATTTGTACTCCAGTTTTCATGAATTGTACTCAGGATCCCCGCCTTGTTTCAATAGAATTTGAGTGTCCGTCCCCGAAACACATTTTATACTTTCATTTTCCCTGGTTTGTACCTCATTGCCCCCAAGTTTGTATTCAAATTCCCAGCCCTGTTTCAGTTGAATTTAAGTTATAAATAGTTACTGGAAAATTACACTTAGCTACAAAACAATATTATAAACAAATTATGCTTCAAGTTACACATGTATTTACATATAAGTGCTTCAAATCCTGGCATTTTCATGAGTTAATATTCTATGCGCCATTTTCGCACGATATTTATCAACATTAATTGTTCCAGCATCCCTCCAGAACACGGGGGTGTCCCTAGCAAAACCTTCTGCCCAAAGGCATACATAGACACCACAATCCACTGTACCCACTTGCTGCCTACTTTTCCTCTGCTGTAGCTTTTCATCCACACGACTCCCCAGTGAAAGCCTAATGTACCGAGAATAAAATGAAGCCTACAAAAAATTTGTCAATTGTTGACTCCACAAATTTGCAATGGGAAATCGTAGGGAAAGAAAGCAAACTTACAATGGCAACAACTATCGGTTTGTATCTGGGGGCCATTATTGAATTCATGTATAAAAAAGAACGAGTGGATGTGTCAAGGACAACTAAGAACCAGTGCTGGCGCCGGCAAATCGGTAGGATTATGTAGCGACAGTTGTTTAAAACATCTACCGTCAGCTCTTCCAAATCTGAACAGGTGAAGCTGTTAAGCTTAAGCATCATCTCCACAAATTCTTCATCCGCAATATCCTTCATGTTGCGTTCATCTATTCGGTCTAATATATCAGCCTATGAAATATAAAATAAATGGTTAGACTCATCTCTCACCGTGTACTAAATTAAGTTAGGAAACTGTCATATACCTGCGCTATTGAGGACGTAAACCACACCTTGTGCTGACAGTTGTTGCTAAAAGATGGGCTACATAATATCGACATGTAACAGTCCACTATGTCGCCGGTAAGTTCTCCTCCAAATAAGAGCTCACAAAAGTCTCTTCCATTCAGAAGATGTCTTGCTCCTTCCCAGACGGTTACCCTACACAATTGTTAATTGTGTGTTCAGATACCAGTTTATCCAATAGAAAAACAATAAGCAAATTTTGTTACCTCAAATTATCTCTTCCGACAAAGTGGTCGATGACTTCTCGCTCTTCTACTGGAATAAGAGCAAGTCCTCTATAATCAGTCCTTCCTTTATAGGGATCGGCCACTTCAGTCTTTGGGGTGACTTGTTCATCTACCACCAGGATTGGTTCTTTTGCCACCTGGATTGAATCTTGTGCCACCTCGATTGGTTCATTTGCCACCTGGGTTGGTTCATGTGCCACCTGGGGTACAAACACAGCACATAGGAACCAAGTATTAACTATTGAAATATAAAAGATAAACACATGAAAGTACAGACTTCACCAACATGGAGTACAAAACTCAAGCACATAGGTGTAAAGTGTCAACTGCTGAGGTAGAATAGATGAGCACATGAAGTACAAATACCACCAACATGGAGAACAAAACTCAAGCACATTAGGTGTAAAGTGTCAACTGCTGAGGTAGAATAGATGAGCACATGAAGTACAAATACCACCAACATGGAGTACAAAACTCAAGCACATTAGGTGTAAAGTGTCAACTGCTGAGGTAGAATAGATGGCACATGAAGTACAAATACCACCAACATGGAGTACAAAACTCAAGCCCATAAAAACAAAGTATCAACTGCTGAGGTAGAATAGACGAGCACATGAAGTACAAATACCCCAACATGGAGTACAAAACTCAAGCCCATAAAAAGGTGTAAAGTGTCAACTACTGAGGTAGAAAAGATGAGCACATAAGTGCAAGTATCAATAATATGAAGTATAAGACATCATCCATTAAGTGCAAATATCAACCCATCAAGTATAATACTTATTACAAACAGACAGTTTACAAATGAAATGCAAGTAGGAAAAAAATAAAACATTAAGTAGTGTACAACACCTTCTTCTGCTCTTGTTCTTTATTTTTTCGTGCACGAGGACGAGCACGGTAGGTCTTTGTCACTTGTCTTGCTCTTTTGGCTGGTGTGGTGCTGGGGGGGCTGACAAAATCTGGAGATTTCTGTTTTCGCTTCCTATCTTCTCGATTGCGCACATTTGTCACAATCGAAGACATGACATTAGCCACTTCAATCTCATATTCCTCGAACTCAGCCCCTTCAATTGGTATATAATGTGCTGTCTTCAATGGTCTGGGGGAATCTGAAGGATCATGACATTTTTTGGTTCGACTTTCTTCATCCACCATGTCTTCAGAATCATCCCCTTCTTTCTGTGCATCATGTACCAAATCAAGTACCCCCTCATGCACATATTCACCAACTTCCTCCTCAAGCTCCACCGCATTAGTCTCTTCCTCAGTTGGATGCTCCTCCTCACCCTGCTCCTTCATTACCATGTATTCCATTGAAGCAATTTTTTCTTTCAATGATTTAATTTCTTCTCCGTTCGCTGCAATCATTGCTTCATATATTGTATGATCACAGACATGGACTTCATTCATGACAGTACTGGCAGCCTCTGATTTCTTGATCAAATCTGCCAATTCTAACTCCTCTAGAGCAGGGTTGAGGTCTACAACCTATTACAATGGAAATAATTATCAAATTCAAATTATTATACAAACAACAAATACTGAATTATTACAATTATTACCATATCTGCTGTAACTTGCTTCAACTTCTTCTCTGCCTGCTCCACATTTTGTGGGAGTTTGCTATCCTTCCACCGGTAAAAGCGTGGAAACTCAAACAAACTCACTGGTGTAGCTAGTGATGGGATGCGTTCATAAACCCATGCCTGTCATTCATAAATCTAAAAATTATACTCACTTCAATATAAATATAATCAATGCTATTAGAAAAATGAAGCAAACACTTACCATCAACCCTACTGTACACCCATCAATGTACTTCTTTCTTGTTTTTCCACCTACTCCTAAATGGTTCCTCATATCTTGCACAAGAAACCTGTATGTAGCTTTGCCCCATGCATACAGACCAACTCTGGACAAATTATCCAAGTATGGTAGGAGAAATCGTGGAGTCCAGTAATTAGATGTTGGAAACAAAATACAATTAAAAACAAAAACTATGTACAACCTAGAAAAATCATTCAAGTCCTCCACACTATCCTTATATACATACTCCTCAAGTTTTTTAGCTATTTCAGATCTAGTTATATTCTGCAGCTTTCCAGAAAAAAGCCGCTCAAAAGTTGAAGACTTTATCTTCAATGTTATGTCAACAGATTGCCCCACATGTGGCAACCCTAAAACCATTGAAAATTCAGCTGCAGAAAAAGGAACCTCAACCCCCTCCGCAAAATGAAATGAGAGCTTTTTTGGGTCAAACCTCCTAAGTATAGCTTCAAGTCGAATGAAACTTGAACTCAACTTCGGCATATCCATGTATATATAGAAAGAGGTCTTTTTCAATGCATCAAAATGTTTGGACCCCATCTTGGACTTCACAAGCTCCAATTTACTATGAAAATATTGGGGGGAGCAACGAAAACAGACCTCACAACGTCTTGGCTTTGCTGCAAGGCCAAAAAAAAAATAGTATATTAACAAATAATAAAGTAACCCTTTTAGATAGTGTGTACTAAAAGCATGAATATTTTCTACTAAAATATCTTCAAAAATGTACTATAGAAACACATAATATATACTACACTTTCAGTTATTCTATACAGATTATATACTAAAGTTCCATTTAATGTATACTGCAGTAATAAAGGTTTTATACTTCAGTTTCTTCTAAAATGTGCTGCATATGCGAAGATTATATATTACATTTTCAGTTAATGTATAATGCAGGCTGAATGTTTGTGTACTAAAATGCTGCTATTATATATTGCAGCAACATAGATTACATACTACCCTTATGCCTGAAGTGTACTGTCAGATTGAATGCTTTATACTGCATTTGTTCCTAAAATGTATTGCACCTACAGAGATTTTATACTACACCTTTGTCCAAAGTGTACTCCGGATGCTCTTAAAATGTACTGCATGTTTGAATGCTTCATACTACACTTATGCCTAAAGTGTACTGCACGTTTTCATGTTTTGTACTACTTTGCTTCAACAGATATTTTATACTACACCTTTGTCCAAAGTGTACTCCATATGCTATTAAAATGTACTGAATGTTTGAATGCTTCATACTGCACTTATGCATAAAGTGTACTGCCAGTTTGCACGTTTTATACTACTTTGCTCCAATGGAGATTTTATTCTACACTTTTGCCTAAAGTGTACTCCAAATGCTTCTAAAATGTAGCACAGATTATATTCTACCTTTTGCCTAATGTATACTGCAATCTTGAATGCTTTATACTGCATTTGTTCCTAAAATGTACTGCACCTACAGAGATTTTATACTACACCTTTGTCCAAAGTGTACTCCAGATGCCCTTGAAATGTACTGCAGGTTTGAATGCTTCATACTACACTTATGTCTAAAGTGTACTGCACGTTTTCATGTTTTGTACTAATTTGCTTCAACAGAGATTTTATACTACACCTTTGTCTGAAGTGTACTCCAGATGCTCTTAAAATGTACTGCATGTTTGAATGCTTCATACTGCCCTTATGCCTAAAGTGTACTGCCAGTTTGCATGTTTTATACTACTTTGCTCCAATGGAGATTTTATACTACACTTTTGCCTAAAGTGTACTCCAAATGCTTCTAAAATATAGCACATATTATATTCTACCTTTTGCCTAATGTATACTGCAATCTTGAATGCTTTATACCACATAAATTTGTTTCTAAAATGTACTTCTACAAAACAGATTGTATACTGCATTTGTGTCTGAAATGCCCTGCACCTATATTTTGCCTAAACCGTACTGGCAGTTTGCTTTATACTATACTTATGCCTAAAGTGTACTGCACCAATAGATGTTTTATACAGCACTTTTGGCTAAAGTGTACTCCAGATGCTTTTTAAAGGTAATGCGTTTATTCACATTATATACTATCTTTTGCCTAATGTATACTGTAAGTTTGAATACTTTATATTACATACATTTGTTTCTAAAATGTACTGCTGCAACAGATCATATATAACACCTATGCCTAAAGTACACTGCTCGTTTGAATGTTTTATACTGCTTTGCTACTAAAATGTACTGCGCCTACTCAGATTATATTCCACACTTATATCTAAAGTATACTACCAATTTGATTGTTTTATACTACATTTGCTTCCAAATTGTACTGAAGCTACCCACATTATATACTACACTTTTGCTAATGTATACTGCACGCTTTCATGTTCTGTACTACAGATAACACACCACCACATTCAGATAGTTTTAAAATATAATTTTTCCGTACACTTTTTGTTTAAAAAGAAGTATAAATCCCTTAAAGGTGAAGTGCAACTTTCATGACCTTCAAGTACAAATCAGAACTTCTAATCTCACAATAGAAACCATATATCAAATGGGTCCAACTATTTAACGACTAAAAAATGAATAAAAACCCTAAACATGAGAAAATAGACAAGAAATGAGTGAAACACTGAAAAATCACGGACATTTGAAGTTTCAAATGCAGAAAACATACCTTTGTTCCTTTCAGTCACTTGTTTTTTTACTTCGCTTCTCTTTGCAGCTGTTTTTCATTCCATTGTCGCAGTAAAATGGCAGAAATTTTGTTGTTGTTGTTTTTTTTTTCCCACTTCTTCTTCTTCATCTTCTTCTCGCGACAGTGGTAGAGGAACGGTTTTGCGCCCTTTTCTTTTGGCGCTTAGAAAGGTTGGATTCAAGACAATAAAGAAAATAAGAAGCGTTCTTCTTAAGAGAGAACGCATTTTCGAGGTTTTTTTGTTGTTTTTTCCAGCTGCAAGGGTATACTGGTCTTTCTGAAAGATATGGGGAGTAATTCCTAACTTTTGTGAAAAAGTGGGGAGTTTTGTGTGAAATAATTCAAATGGGGACTGATCACTAAATTGAAAGTAGGATTAGGGATTTTTTTCTAATTAACTCCTAGATTATAGAAGGAGCGAAAGTTAATATGTGTAATTTCATTTTTTGATGAAGTAGCTTTTTTTTACATATATTTTTTTTAATGTAAAATTTGTATTTGATTACTAAAATTATGTTAAATTTTTATATTACTACTATATTATTAAATAATATAATAATTAAAGATATATATTACAATAATTGTGAAATCAGCGATTATATATTTATATGTAAGAATTAAAATATGTGTAAAAATTATGTACAGAAAAATATAATAATGAGAATTTATATATACAATATGTGCATGAAGTAATAATCAAGATTATTTAAAAATATTTTGAGAGGAAAAATATTTTTAGAAGAATATTAACATTTAATTCACTTTTGACAAAATGAATTTTAAAAAAATATCAAACGTGGAGAGTCTTTTGACGTCGGTCTCTGGATTTTGATTGTATATGTTTTTTTCTAAAAGACAAGGGTAGGGATAGAACATTATTGTAAAGTTTTTCTTTTTAAATAAATAAAGATTATCTCTTATGAAATTCAAATATATCAATTTATTCACACATTTTCATAAGTTGATTTTGTATCAATAATTGTTAACAAAAAATTAATTTGAAAGAAACTAAACACTACAATATTATGATGAATTATAAATTACATTTATGGAACATTGATATTATTTTTAAAGAAATGAAAATATAATTTAGTTAAATTTAATATTCAATTTAAATCTACAAACTCAGTGTTGAGTCCTTTGGCAATTCTAAATATACTAGCATGTGTCCGGACTTCAATGTGATGCACCAAAAATAATACTAATATTGAAATAATTTATTTTATAACAATATTTATCTTATTTCATGTGATTAAAAAATAAATTGCAAATTATTTTTAATATTTAAGAAAAAATTTATTATTAATTAAATTAAATAATATGAATATTTTAATTGAAGATATTATGTTTGAAGATAATTTGTAATTAAATAAATTATAATATATCAAGAATTGCTAACTCTAAGTTTATAAATTATACATAATTTTTAAAATAATGAAATTTAAAAAATAAATTAAAGAACTAAGAAAACAAATATGCAATAGAACATTTTACTCAATATGCCTTTTAAATTAGATATATATTTATATACATATTTTGATATTAATATGGGATAGCCTAATAGGTCCAATCAATTAACACTTGATAAGAGCGAAGATACGATGCAAAACAACCTAATTACCTATCAGGTCCAACTGGTTGTGGCCTAACCATTAATCAACCAAGTCTGATCTCACTAGGCTCCATCTACTAGCGCAAGGATCAGCATTCACCCCTGTCGACCACAGTATGGTCAACCGTGACCGAGGAAGCTCTTTCCAGTGGTCAGCCGGAGAGACATTTGAATATGATAGAGTGCCATCCTGTCAACCAGAGTCTGCATAGATGTCTAGTGGACAAGTGCAAATCTTGACTGGCAAGGTCGAGAGGGCACGATAGTCTCTTTGCCGTATTGAATGCTTTGACAAGCGGCATGCCTCGGCATTAATGGCGCATGCAGCCACTAGTACCATCTCTTCAGCCGCACCAGGTTAGTGTGTGTCTCCAATAAACCACTTTGTCTTACGTAGCTGGAGGTAGCACTACTTGAAATAGTACATAAGTTGAAGAAGACTTAAAGGTCCTCAAGCAAGGACAAATGCCTTTTTTGTGCAAGGGCACCATAGACATATCAATCGCACCAAGAAGGATATAAATACCCTATTGCCAGCCTTCAACAAGGTATGCCATTTATTATTCAAAAGCCCTCACTCTGCTGCTCTATATTCCAGTCAATAATATATTGACTTGAGCGTCAGAGTGCCTTGCCTCGGCTAGCCTGACATGTGTTGTTGATTGCAGGACTAGACCCAATTGAATTATTGAACACCCAGATTGACCTCCCGCCCAGTCGATTAAAATTGGAAACCAGTTCAACTTATTCAAAACCGTTCATACCTATATCATTTGGAGCCATTTGTGGGAAAATTAAGTTCGCAATTGAGAAAAATGGTGAACACAAGGCGAGTTGTTTCTTAAAAGGAGGAGAATAGAAGATCCCCAACCCCTCATACTCGACCCCATCAAGAGCTAGATGTGGCGGGACCTCGCTCCCACCCAAAAAAAGTGGTCACCTTGACTATGCCCCAACTTATGCAGCTAATAAGCGAGCAGATATTTGCCTAAATTTTAGCTCAATTGTCAGCTGCCCTCAATAGACACAACAATAAGCTCAGACCAGCTATTAGTGTCACTCCCAACCTTCCCAGCACAAAAAGAGGCCCCCTAGAGAAGAGAGGGGTCGACCGGAAGCTAGGCGACCACCCACTCGACAAGAAGATAGTCCCCGGGCAATTCCCAAGAGAAGAGGCCTGACTTAACCTTTGAGAAGAAGTTTCAGATTCAGTGGATCATTGCGCTTGACCTCTGCGAGCCCCGCAGTGCGATAAGGTTGAGAGCCCAAGGCCCCAGACAAATAGAAACATGTCCCAGGCTGATCGAGATGAATGAGAAGAACTATCCCACCAAGTCCAACAGTTGAACAGACGTCTGGAAAAGATTTCGAGGAGGAACACTGAGAGGAATCTTCATTACAATGGTTCTCTCTAGCTTCGTCGAGAGTGGGAGTCACCATTCGTGCAAGATATAGTCGAGGAGTGCATCGCTGTTGATGCCAAAGTTCCTACTAGGCTGCCTAGATACGATGGCACGTCAGACCCGAACGAGCATCTGTTATAGTTTGAGCACATGATGCAGCTACATGGGCACAAAGAGTACATCCATGCTAAGATGCTGATCACCATGTTCTAGGGAATCGCACTCGACTAATTTGTGAAATTGGAACCAGCGTCGATCTACTCGTATGACCAACTATGTAACAAGTTCCTCCACTTGTTCACTAGTCGGAGGAAGGTGAAGCTCCCACATACCCACTTGCACACTGTTAAAGAGAATTAGGTAGAGTCACTCCGTGACTTATCACCAGTTTCAATATTGAGGTTCTGAAGATCGACAGCCCCTAGATCAAGTTTTTGATCGATGTGCTCTTCTTGGACCTTCGACATAAAAAGGATGCTAATGCTTTGGTCAGGGAGTGACCGAGGACCATGGAGGAATTGCTCGACCACGCAGAGAGGTACATAACTCAAGAAGGCATGAATAAGCTTAAATATGGCAATCCTAATGCCGACAAGAAGAAGGCCAAAGAGAAAGATGACCAACAGCACAAAGATGGTCATCGATCTCTGATCAAATGTTTCCACAATTACACCTTGCTCAATGCCGCCAGAAAGGAGGTACTGTTTGCCATTCAGCACAACAGCCTCCTCAAGAAACCTAGGAAGTTGACCGAGACGGAAGCCATGAAGAGGTCCAAGAAATATTGTCACTTCTATAGGCAGAAGGGCCATAACACGGAGGACTACTTCAATCTCCACGATGAGATTGAAAGGCTGATTTGACAAGGCCATCTAAAAAAGTTTGTCAATGAGAAAGCTCGACAAGAGATGGGCTAAACCAACATGATTCCTTGCAAAGAAAGATCGGTTAGCCTAAGGAAAGAAGATAAAGAAAAGAAACCTGCCCACGATACCTGCCCACCCATTAGGGGAGTGATTGACACAATCGCTGGAGGCTTGACTGGAGGGGACTCCAAGTCAGTAAGAAGGCAGAACCAAAGAAAGCTGGAATTAACCAAATCTTCCTTGGTTTAAACTATCTTCCAGCTCTCGACCAACACAGAACCAATCTCTTTCTCTGACGCCGACCTCTCACATATCGAGAGTCAGGGAATTGACAAGAAGCCAAATTGTCCTCTTATGGTATCTATTGAGATAGCCAACTTTAAGGTTAGAAAGATATTGGTCGACAACGGCAGCTCTGCAAACATCATTTTCTTGTTGACCTTGAAGAGAATGAATATGGGGAAGTTAAAATCCGAACCCATGCGCACCTTGCTGGTTGGATTCGGGAGGTTGGAGATCATACCTAAAGGATCCATAAACTTGTCCGCATCATTTGGGGAGGCCCCCCGATGAAGAACACTCATAGTTAACTACCTGGTAGCTGACGCACCATTTGCTTACAACGCTATCATCGGACGACCAGCTTTGAACGACTTTCGAGCTATTGTCTCGACCTATCATATAAAGGTCAAGTTTCCAACAGCTACTGGAATCGGTGAGTTTCTTTGCAATATGAAGGAAGCTTGGCGATGCTTTATAATTTCGGTTGAAGCAAGCGAGCAGTAGGCTTGACCAAAATTGAAGCCCTCAGAGGACTCCATAGTAGCAAAACTCAAGGAGGAACTGCAAAATAGGAAACGAAAGCTAGAGGAAACTAGGTCGAGCCTTTCGGAGAATTTAAGACCATCGAGCTGGAGCTAGGGAACCCCGACAAAACCACTAGAATTGGGACCGACCTGGGCAGCAACATGGAATGCCTCATGGTTAATTTTCTCAGAAGGAATGTGACATCTTCGCATGGAAGGCTTCCGACCTACAAGGCAACGACCCGAGTATCCAAAATTGAAGCCCTCAGAGACTCCATAGTAGCGAAACTCGAGGAGGAACTGCAGAATAGGAAGCGAAAGCTAGAGGAAACTAGGGTCGAGCCTTTCGGAGAATTTAAGACCATCGAGCTGGAGCTAGGGAACCCCGACAAAACCATTAGAATTGGGACTGACCTGCGCAGCAACATGGAATGCCTCATGGTCAATTTCCTCAGAAGGAATGTGACATCTTCGCATGGAAGGCTTTTGACCTACAGGGCAACGACCTGAGTATCATAGTCCACTGCCTAAAGTTAGATCCCTAATTCAAACCAATGAAACAAAAGACCAGAACCTTCAACACTGAAAGATGCCAAATCATTGAAGAAGAGGTCAACAATCTTTTAGAGGCAGGATACATTGTAGAAATTCAATACCTAAGTTGGCTTTGTAATGTAGTCATTATCCCTAAGAATGAGGGAAAGTGGCAAATGTGTAATGATTTCACTAATTTAAATAAAGTTTTCCCTAAAGATCCTTATCCCCTGCCTCGTATAGATTTATTAGTAGACTCTACTGTTAGCTGTGATCTGTTGAGCATGATGGATGCATTTCAAAGTTATTACCAAATTTTCATGACACCCGATGATAGGGATAAGACCTTTTTTGTCATCCCCAATGGGGTGTATTGCTTTCTGGTCATGCCTTTCGGGCTTAAAAATGTAGGTGCCACCTACCAAAGACTCGTCAACTTTATGTTAAAAAACGAGATCGATAAGACCATGGAAGTTTATGTCGATAACATGAATGTTAAAATGGAAAAAGAACATAATTGCTTAACCAACATTAGCCACGCATTCTCAATAATAAGAGCATTCGACATGAAGCTCAACACCAACAAGTACACGTTTGGGGTGAGATGGGACAAGTTCTTGGGTTACATGGTCAGCCAGAAAGGCATCGAAGCAAACCAATAGAAAATGCAAGCCATTCTAGATATCACACCTCCTCGAATAGTGAGAGACGTTCATTGTCTGGTCGACAGAATCATAGCTCTAGGTCAATTCATTGGCCGACTAGCCGACAAAAGCCTGCCATTCTTCAAAATCCTTAGAACTGCAAAGAGATTGGCTTTCCAATGGACAGAACAATGCAACCAGGCACTGGTCGAATTAAAGTAATACCTTTCATCAGTACTGATGTTGGCCAAACTTAAAGTTGAAGAAGTTTTGTATGTTTATTTGGCAGTCTCGATAACAACAATCAGTTCGATTTTGGTTTTGACTGGGAACAACACCCATTGACCCGTTTACTACAGCAACAAATCATTATAGAGCAAAAAATTCACTTTCGCCTTGGTCACTACAACTAGGAAATTGAGGTCTTACTTCCAGTTTCACTCCATTGTGGTCTTGACAAATCAACTACTGAAATAGGTGTTGTTGAAACCAGATACGTCTGGAAGGTTAACAAAATTGGCAATCGAGGTAGGTGAATTTGATATCACATTCCAGCCCCAAACTACTATAAAGGCCCAAATGTTAGCCGATTTTGTCATCAAGAGACTTAATCTACCCAATCAGCTCGACCATGACTCGCTTGTATAGACTTTGCATGTCGATGGTTCAGCAACTTCCTCAGGGGGAAGATCGACATTTTCCTATGATTTCCACAAGCTGAGGAATACGACTTCACAATCAAACTCGATTACCCCATCATCAACAATGAAGTAGAATATGAGGCCCACGTTGCAGGCATGAAGATGGCAGTAGATAGGGGAGTGAATAGCTGGTAGCCATTACTGATTCCCAGCGGGTTGCAGAACAAGTCGAAGGAAACTTTGAAGCTAAGGATACTACGTTGAACAAGTATCTGGCTAAGGTTAAAAGGTTGCAGTAGCGGTTTATGAAGTTCACCCGTAGCCAAATTCCTCGATCAGAGAATTAACATGCCGACGCATTGTTAAAATTTGCGAGCTCGGTGAAAGAAACTAGGGACAGAACCATCACCTTCCTCATCGCCAACAAACCCAACATAGGCAGTCTCGACCAGAATTAGGTATGGTAGATCGGGGAAGCCCCCTCTTCCTGGCGGGATGAGATAAAAGCTTACTTAGGGAAGGGTAAAGTTCCTGAGGATAAAGGCCAAGCACACAGGCTTAGAGGTCAAAGCAGTCAAGTTTGCCCTCGACGTACACAGTCAGCTTTATAGGAGGTAGATTTTCAGACTATTGCTGAGATGTTTGACATCGGAACAGGCTCGCGAGGTCTTATATGAAGTCCACTCAAGCATTTGTGGCAATCATTCTGGATGACGATCTCTAGCCCACAAAATCATCAGATATGGGTATTTCTGGCCAACTTTATTGAAGGATGTTGTCGACTTCGTCAAAAAATGCCCATCCTACTACTTGCAATAGCTCACCAACCTATGACAACGCTGGTGCCCGTCCAGATCACATGGCCATTCGACCAGTAGGGGATTGATATAGTTGGTTCTTTTCCAAAAACCACAGGTCAAAGGAAATTCATGATCATTGCAATTGAATACTTTACGAAATGGGTGGAAGCAGAAGCAGTCCCAAAAATAACCAACGCGGCTATCAAGTGCTTCACATAGAAAAACATCATCTGTTGTTTTGGCTTACCCAAAGTCTTAATATTAGATAATGGGATGCAATTTCAGAGCAGAAGCATGAGAAGCTGGTGCGAGAGCCTAAGGATCCGACAACATTTCACCTCAATGGGCAACCCTCAAGCTAATGGCTAAATGGAAGTCACGAACAAAACTGTTCTTGATCACCTCAAGGCTTGACTTGAAGGAATTTGAGCGAGTTGGACAAATGACCTCCGGTCTATGGGTTAGAAGCAGTCATCCCAATAGAATTGGTACAACACACTGCTTGAGTAATCTAATACAACTCGATCAGGAATAACTTGGAAAGAGAATTTGACCTTCAGACAATCGACGAGTTACGACAATAAGTGTATACAACAATGCACAAATACAGATCCAAGATGGCACAGCATTATAACAAAGGAGTCCGATCGAGGAGCTTCAAAGTATGGGACTTTATCCTCGAAAAGGTCAAAGTATCGAAGAGCATGGGAAAACTTTACCTAAAGTGGGAGGGCTCATACTCAGCGGTCAAGGTAGCAAAGCACAATGCCTATCGACTCGCAGATATGAACGACAATGAGCTCCCTCAACCATGGAACTCGATAAACTTGAAAAAAAATTATGTATAAAGAGACCAATGTCTCTACCTGACTGTATTACAACATGATTCCAAATCAATCAATACTATTTATGTTCCTACAACCATTCACCCACACCAACAACTAAAGCTTATAGCCCCAAATTAATAAGCAATGTGATCGCTTAATGTCGAACCTATAGTCGACCACAAATCGATTTCAAACCGTGAACTTGGGCTTTTAGCCTAAATTAATAAACAAATTGATCATTGTAGGTCGACCTTATAGTTGACATAAATCGGTTTCAAACCACAAACTAAGACTTCTAGCCCAAATAAAAAAAAAGAGTTGATCGTTCCAAGTCGACCCTAAACCTGTTTCAAACCACAAAGTAAAGCTTCTTAACCCACTTTGATACATGAGTCGACCCTGTAGCCGACCTCAAAGTGGTTTTAGCAATAAACTATGACTTTAAGCCCAAACTAATGAGCAAATTCAATTAGAACTCGATCACATAGTCAAAGATAAAATCGCGCAAATGATGTAAATATTCCAATTGCAACATTGAGCGTGAAGTTGAAATTAATTTAGCAAATTCGACCACCAAGTTTGTTCACTGGATCACAAAAAGTACAATTTGAATCGACTCAACAGTCGACGACGAATAATATTACAACTCATATTTTAAAGTGAGTTAACTCGATTTGAATGACTTGGATTAATTTCATTATTTTTTCGCTAGTCGACTTCTAAATCAACTATAGACTTGCCCAATTCCTTCGTTAGGGGAATGAGTTGTACATCTTCTTATTTGAGATTGGATCATTTATTTCATCGTCTATTAATAATTGAAAATCGATGAAAATGTAAATATTAAAAAGAGAAAAGACAATCAAATACACGTCGAGAGAAAGAAAGCATAATTCATTTTATTCCAATGGTTCGATCACAAAGTTCACAAAATATATATTAAAAGCAAGCGCCTCAGGGCAACCAAAAGATAAAATAAAAATACGATGCCTTAGCGCTCAACTCAACCATGCATATTCGGCTCGCGCAGCTCGCGCACCCTCATCGATCACTTAATCAAGCTCATCACTTGAGAGGATAGGAACAATCGCAGGACCCTCAACTTCCTACTCAGGCACCACAGTGGGGGCTGGCTAAATTTAAGGGCTGGTCGAGAAGGCCCCACCTCATCGATGAGAAATATACACCCAGGTGGAGGAAAAAAATCAGTTGTGTTGACCTTGCTGTCCCAAATATCAAACGCAAAGTCATTGGTGAAAGAAAATTCACTAGTCATGTTAGCAAGCCTCATTTGGTGATCAGTAACAGGCCCAACCACAAACGCACTAATAGGCCCCTCTACGGGGCAATCTCGTCGGGGTCGAGATAGACCTCTAGCTATTCATTAAGCATCGGGTTAAGACATTTCTTATCCTCAAGGCGAATCTAATAGCCCAGGTATTCTAACTGCTTAAGTGCTTTGTCGAAAGCATCTTTTGCGTCTTCAATTGAGAAGACGACGCTGGCGTCTTGGAACGCTGAACACAGCATAAACTGCTGAACTGTTTCTCATCGAATAAAGGGCAACGTCTTGAAAAACTCAGCCCGAGCATAATTCATTGCCCCGTTGTACCCAATTGATCGACTAGAATCATAGCTGACTTGGATATCTAACCTTGCCTTCATCAACAGCTTTTCTGCTGTGCTTTTCTTGGCCACAACAGTCACAAGTTGTGATCCTTATCTTTGAGCTGCGCATTCCCATTCTCAAGCTCCTTAGTCAGCTGCTCAATCTTCGACTGAGCAAACTTGAGTTTAGCTATAATCACCTCCACCTCGCTGCTCTCGTCCCGTAGTCGGTCACGGTCATCAAAGGCCAGCTCCGACCTCTGGTATAAATGGTAGCCTAGTTGGCTAACCTGCAATAGAAACACTTTTGGTCAGGCTAATAAAAATAACAACAAAACACAAACAAACACCATAGCAGCGAAACATTCAACAAGCGAGTAACACTCAACTAGGCACTTACCATGTTGGAGTGATATGCCATGGCCTTCAGCACCCCGCCATAGTTTAGCTCCATCATCTTTTTTTGGTCAGACGAGAATAGTCCAACCATCATTACTTTTAAGGGCACCGTCTCGGTCGACCCACGTTCATCATTGACCAGGAATTGTGAACGGCCACTTTGGTACCGAACAAAGGTGATGACAACTTTAGCAATTGGAACAACTCGTTCTCTTCTCGCAGCTCAAAGAGATCGTAGATGGTTGGTTGGTTGGGGCGTCTAGCTTTACCTTTGCCCTTCTTGACAATAGTCATCTTTTGGGTAGGTCCTGCCTACTCGACCGTGGGCCTCTTTTGTCGAGCAAAAGGATTGTTGGTCACCCCAGAAGTGGGTTGGGTCGAGCAACTACTGGAGCAGGTAGCACGGCTTGTGGCTGCGGGGCAGCCTCTCGACGAGCTGAATTCTGGCACGACTCTTGATTTCTCTGCACACAAGCCATAGCTTGTGCTCGAGTTTGGTTCATGATCTCATCTCGATCTATACCACAACAAGGACAAGGTGTGTCATCATTGACCAGCAAGTAAAGATAAAATAATTGACAAAACCAGCAAAGACAACTACATAGTCAAGCATCTGCAAGTAGGTCTAACTAAGCAAGCAATAAGCCAGCTAGCACCAAATTCATCTCCTCGACATAACCCAAGGCCTCTATTTGCCCAAACTTAACTAAGTCCTTAGTAAAGGTGTTGGGCTAGGTTGGGGTTTCATTTTCAAGCATCTCTATACTACTCCTCATCCAACCCTTAGGTATATTAAATCCTACCTCGCTTGGAGATCAAATAAAGAAATAGCGAGTTTTCCATTTCTGGCGGAATGAACATGAGGGGGTCACTAGAAACTTTCGACGAGGATGGGCTATGAGGTAATAAAAGTCCGACTCCTTTGTACTCCTGGACTTTCAGGACATGCAAAAATGAAAAAGGTTGCTAAAATTTGCGAAAATGGGGGTTTAGTTATGAACATGCATAAGGACTGCAAAGTTGTATAAGATCAAGAAACAGTTTGGCAGTAGCTGGGTAATGCAAACTTGGAGGCCTGTAAGAAGATTGACTATCGGTTGGGCAATTGGGAACCTAAGCCCACATCTAAGGGCATCTTCGAAGATAGTAATACAACCGACTGGAGGTCGATGCATCCTATCGTCGGGCCCAGGGACAATTAACTTGAACTCTCGAGGAATATGGTACAACCGCCTAATGAGGTCGAGATCCCTCTCAGTCACCTTCGATATGATCTCATTATAATGGTCAGGGGTGAATAGTTGGCCATTGGAAAATAGGCAGTAGACTCGGCCCAACCTCAGCCCCAGTGACAACACGATCATCATTAGAACTGTTAGAGGTTGAGCTATCACTGGAAGAACTACTAGACTCGCTAGTCGAATCACTCTCCTCTCTGGTTGGAACCCGATCCGACCTAGTTGCTTCACTATCACTCCCTTGACTGTTATTATTAGTAAATACACTCAACATTTTAGCAATGCTATGTGGATTTAACAAAAATAAAACTCGCTCAAAGGATTTTGAAGGACTTACACGGTTTAGAAGCTTAAAGTAGATTGCAGTTGTAAGCGCTGTAAATCGATTGACTCGACCTCACGGAATGCCGTAAAAGTGAAAATGAGGACTTTCACCGTGCCTATTTGTAAGCTTTAATACGCAGTAATCTATACGACTGTAATAATTGTGTAGATGCCACTTGACGCTTTGTGTGACCCAATGTAATAGCCACATTAAATGCACTAAAACCCTAGTCAAATTCGCAAACCCTAGTTGAGCGCACTTCAGTTTCCACGAATCAGCCACTCCCCACTCCTTCTCATCGACCATCTCGATCAGGATTTAGAAGTGGGGGGATTTATGATGTAGGATAGCGCAACAAGCCAAACCCATTAATGCTCGACCAAAGCAAAGATACGATGCGAAACAGCCCAATTACCTATTAGGCCCAACTGGATATGGGCTGACCATGTAATCGACCAGGTCCGACCTCACTAGGCTCTATCTACCAGCGCGAGTATCAGCATTCGCCCCTATCGACTACAATATTATCGACCGTGACCAAGGAAGCTCTTTTCAGTGGTTAGGCGGAGAGACATTTGAATATGACAGAGTACCATCCTATCGACCAGAGTCTGTGCAGATGTCTATTGGACAAGTATGGATCTCATTGGCGAGATCGAGAGGGCACGACAATCTCTATGCCGCATTGAATGCTCTGACAAGCAACATGATCGGCGTTAATGGCGCATGTCGCCACCAGTATCATCTTTTCAGCCCTGCCAGGCTAGTGTACGCCTCCAGTGTACCACATTATCCTAGGTAGCTGGAGGTAGTGCCACCTCAAATAGTGCACAAGTTGGAGAAGACTTAAAGGTCCTCAAGCAAGGACAAAAGGCCTTTTTTGTGCTACAAGGATACCATAGACATGTCCATCACACCAAGAAGGCTACAAATATCCTATTGCTAGCTTTCAATAAGGATGCCATTTATTATTCAAAGGCCCTCACTCTGCTGCTCTATATTCTGGTCGATAATATACTGACTTGAGCGTCGGAGTACCTTAGCCAATGGCATCTTGGCTAGCTTGGCATGTGCCGTTGATTGCAGGACTCGACCCGATTGAATTATTGGACACCTAGATCGGCCTCCCACCTGGTGGATTAAAATTGGACACCAATCCAACTTACTCAAAACCGTTCATACCCTCATCAGATATGATAAATAAGAAATTTATTTTTTTATAAATATAAAGCTTTTTTGATAATTTCTTAATAATGTGGAAGTTTATAACTATAATTTCATGAAATTTGAGATTTTTAAAATAGTAAATATTTTTTGTTAGAGTAAATGTCAAACAAAACATGAATAAAACTAAACATCGTTTCAAATCCAGAATTAAAAACAAAATTAAAGGGAGAAGAAGAAACTCTATTCCTAGACGAATCAGATCTCTACTTTGTCCTCCTCTGAATTCTGAATTCTCGCGATACTTCTCATATCCAAAATAGCAAATCCCAAAAACTCCTTAACTAAGTGTCTAAAAGGCCTATTTATAATTGATTAAAAAAGTTTTCTGATTAGAATAGGACTCGAATGAATAAAAAGACTATTATGCCAATCCTTGATTAGATCATGAGGTGTCATCTTATCAGCATTCCCACAAACTTATGTCAATTTGTCCCTTTTGTAGCTTCTTCACTTATATTCCTGTAGTTCCAAATTTTCATCAATTAGCAAGGGAATTATAAGTTTTTAAACAAGAAAATTATTTGTTAAGTTATAAGCATGATATTAAGATTAATACTAATATAGACTTAACAACGCCCCTTATTTCCAGCCGGTCAAAAGCATGGCTACCAACCAACCCTAGAATGGCTCCTAGAGTCCCTACAAAGAGAAATGAGATTTCACTAGGTAGTATGGAGAAAATGGTCATTTCAACCCCGCCGTCTTTCTCAGACAATGAACATTATAAATACCCTCATTTCAAATTGAAAGGTATGACTTTCACTCTCTTTTAAGCCTTACTCTGCTCATTTACCTTCTGTTTGAATTATAACTGACGTAGGCATCAGAGGGCTATAGTTGAGGACATTCTCGGCTAGCCTTATGTTTGTTCTATGGTTGCATGATTCAATCCACCTTTCATATTTCTGGTCGAATGGCACCACTCCACTAGCTCGCCAAACTCACCTCACAAGAAATAGCTTAATCATTTGACACCATTTGTGGGAAATATTTGACTCCGTTGCTAAGAAAATCGTAAACACTAGGCGTGCCATGTTAGAAAGACAGAGTGATAGAAGATCCCCACTACCGCTGCCGCCACCTCCTCAATCTCAACAACCTCTGGAAGAGGCTGGTCCAAGTTCACTACTAGATTAGGTGGTAATGCTGACTATTCCATGGCTTATGCAGATAATAAGCAATCAAAATTTTGCCTGACTGTCAGTGCAACTTTTGGCAACATTGCCCAGGCATAATAACCAACCCACATCTACGGCAAGTGCCACTCCTCATCCATCACTCTATGAAGACAAGCTCCCACAGGAGGATGAAGTCCCACATGAAGAAAGAACACGAGAGGAAGTACGTCCTCGGACCAGCATGCGTGAGGCTAGCCTAGGACGATTCTCCTAAGAGACCTTGCAACCATCCCCAGAAAGAAATGGTAGATTCAGTTGAACATCTTGCTCGACCCTATCGAGCCTAGCAATGCGAAAGGGTCGAGCACCTAAACCCCAGCTTAGTTGGCATCTATCCTAGGCAGATCGCAAAGAATGAGAAGAAATTTCCCATCAGGCTCAGTAGTTGAATAGGCGTTTAGAGGAAATTTCAAAGCAAAACACTAAAAGAAATTTACAACTTAACAAACCTCTTCAACTCCATTGGCACAAGGAGCCACCATTCATTTAGAAGATAATCAAAAAGTGTATAGTGATCGATGCAAAAATCCTGACCGGCTTGCCTCGATACAATGGTTCCACCTACCCGAACGAGAACCTCTTATAATTCAAGCATATGACGTAGCTTCATGGACATAACGACCATATCTATGCCAAGATGCCTATCTCCACATTCTAAGGAATAGCCCTTGAGTAGTTTGTAAAATTAGAATCACGCACATTATTTTTCTATGATCAGTTATGCAAAAAATTTCTACATCAATTTGCTAGTCGAAGAAAGGCCAAGCTCCTGCATACTCATCTTTATATAGTCAAGCAGAATGATGAGGAGTCCCTAAGAGATTTGTTTGATCGTTTCAACATTGAAGTGTTAAAAATTGACAATCCCATAATTGAATTCATGATAGACGTCTTTTTTCTCGAACTTAACCACAAGGAATGTGTTAATTCATTAATCATGGAGAGACCAAGAGTTGCTCCACCTAGCTGAACGGTATACGACTCAAGAGGACATGAATAAGATGAAGTTTGGGAGCCACGAGCAAGAAAGAAAAATAACAAAGGAAAATAGAAGAAAGATAAGCAACAAAGATATGGCAACCGATCTTCTATTAGGAGGTTCCACCATTACCTCCCTCTCAACACACCAAGAAAAGAGGTCTTGTTTGCAATCCAGAATGATAGCCTCTTGAAAAACCTAAGAAGCTCAATGAAATTGTTCCCATGAAAAATTCTAAAAGTTACCATTATTTCCACAAACAAAAAGGCCACGACACTGAGGATTGCTTCTAGCTACATGATGAGATAAAACGTCTCATCCGTCAAGGGCATCTAAAGAAGTACATTAACTAGAGGGGTCAAAAGTCTGATAGGCAAATTGATTGGACTCCCTATAGAAAAAGGTCAAAGAACCCAAGGAAGGACGACAAAAGGAAAAAGAAGATGGAGGTCAAAATGTATGCACTCAGATAGGTCATAAACATAATAACTGAAAGCTCGACCAGAGGGGACTCTAGGACAGCAAGAAAGTATGTCCAGCAAAAATTAGAATCCATCAAGAATAGATCAGCAAACACAATCTATTAGGTCTCTATAACACTGAAACCATCTCCTTTTCAGACTCAGACCTCACTCATGTAAGTGAGCAAGGAGTAGACAGAAACCTGGATCGCCCGATGGTGGTCACTGTTGAAATCACAAATTTTACTATCAGAAAGATCCTAGTCGATAATGGTAGTTCAACAAACATCATCTTCTTATCGATGCTATGCAAGATGGACATGAGTCAGCTAAAATTTGAGCAAGTTAATACCCCACTTGTGGGGTTTGGCGGATCTGAAATCATTTTAGTCAGATCCATAACACTGTCCATATTATTCGATATTCATTGAAATGATGAACTCTGATGATTAGTTATTTGGTAGTCGATGTGCTATTTGCATACACTGCAATCATTGGAAGACTTGTCCTTGATGATTATAAGGCCGTTGTGTCAACTTATTACATGAAAGTCAAACTCCTTACAAGTTTCAGAGTTAGAAAGTTGTTGGGTAACATGAAGGAAGCTTGGTGCTGCTACACAATTTTGGTGAAGGCGAACAACCAGAAAATTCGATAGAAATTGAAGCCCTTAGAAGACGTCCCAGTAATGGAACCTAATGAGGGACAAGTGCCCACAAAAAGAAAGCGTGAAAAAACCAGAGTTAAGCCAGTAAAAGAATTCAAAGCTATTGAGTTGGAGCCTGGGAACCTCGACAAGACCACAAGGATTAGCACTCATTTGAACAACATGGAATGCATGTTGGTCAATTTCCTCAAAAAGAATATTGATGTTTTTGCTTGGAAGGTAGCCAACCTCCAAGGAATTGACCCCTAAGTTATCGTCCACTACCTCAATGTAGACCCTTCTTATAAGTCGCCAAGTTGGTCAAATAGAAGCCAAAACCTTCAATGTAAAGAGATGCCAGATCATTCAGGAAGAGGTCAACAAATTCTTATAGGTAAGATACATTGTAGAAATGCAGTATCCCTCTTGGTTATGTAATGTAGTCTTTATCCCTAAGAATGAGAGCAAGTGGAGAATGTGTAATGATTTCACTGATTTAAAGAAATCATGCTCTAAAGACCCTTACTCATGTCTCAAATAGATTTATTAGTGGACTCGACTGTAGGTTGTGATTGTTATGTATGATGAAAGCCTTCCAAGCATACTATTAGATTTTTATGGCCCTCGAAGATAGGGACAACACATCTTTCATGGTCCCCAATGGTTTATGCTATTTCTTAGTGATGCCATTTAGCCTTAAAAACATAGGGGCACCTTACCAAAGATTGGTAAACTTTATATTAAAAAATGAGATAGGGGGAACAATGGAGGTCTATTTGGATGACATGATCGTCAAATCTAAAAAAGAGACCAATGACTTGGTCGATATTAAGAGCCTTTGGAATAAAGCTCAATCCGAATAAGTGTACGTTTGGTGTTAGAGGAGGCAAGTTCCTAGTGTACATAGTTAGCCAAGGGGGCATCGAACCAAACCCACAAAAGATTCAGGCAATCTAGGATATCTCACTACCGAAGACAATTAGAGAAGTGCAAAGGCTGGTCGGAAGAATTATAACCCTTCATTGATTTATCACCAAACTTGCAGATAAAAGTTTGCTATTTTTCAAGATCCTCAGGAATGCAATGAAATTCCAGTGGACAGAGGAATGTGACCAAACTTTGGTTGAGATAAAGCAATACTTGTCTACTCCTCCACTACTAGCCAAGCTATCCATCAACAAAATCTTGTATCTATATCTAGCCATTTCGACAGCAACGATCAGTTTATCCCTTGTGTTGATCGATCACGACACACATAAATCGGTATACTATATCAGCAAAGCTTTTCAAGATCCCGAACATAATTACCTGAAGATTAAGAAATTTGCACTTGCTTTAATTACCACGGCAAGGAAATTGAGACCTTATTTTCAATCTCACTCCATAGTTTTTTTGACAAACCAACCCCTAAAATAGGTTTTGTCAAAACTAGACACATTTGGTAGGTTGACCAAATGGACTATCGAGTTAGGTGAATTTGATGTTAAGTTCCAGCATCGGATGACCATCAAAGCCCAAGTGCTCTCAGACTTTATGGTCGAACGCATCGACCTCCCCATAGTGGTCAAGCAACAACCATCTTTTTGGTCTTTACATATGGATGGGTCATCCATATCATCTGGAGGGGGAGTGGAAATCTCTTTGCATTCTTCCCAAGCAGAGGAGTATGTTTTTGCTATCAAACTCAATTCCCCAGTAACTAATAACGAGGCCGAGTATAAAGTACTTATTGTTGGCAAAAGGATGGCCATAAATTGAGGAGTCGAATATCTAGTGGCCATCATGGATTCCCAACTAGTGTCCGAATAATTCGACGGCAACTTTAAGGCCAAAGAAACACCAATGTTAGAGTACCTAACAGAGGTTAAGAGGCTGCAACAATAATTTAAGAAGTTCACACTCAGCCAAGTTCCTCGGTCGGAGAATGAGAGGGCATACATGCTATCTAAGTTTGCCAGCTAGACTCAAGGCACCAGAGAGAAAACCATTACATTTTTTGTAACAGAGGACCTACGATAAAGGGACTGGACCAGAACCAAATATGGGAGATAGAAAGTCACCACTTAGCTGGTAAGATGAGATCAAAGCATACCTAAGAGAAGGTAAATTACTAGAGGATAAGTCAGAAGCTAGGAGGTTGAAGGGTCGAGCAGCAAAGTTTGCTCTCGACGCGTTTGAAAAATTATATAGAAGGTCCATTTCTGGCCCTTTATTGAGATGCTTGAAACTAGAGGAAGCCCACGAGGTACTAAAAGAAATCCACTCAAGCACTGTGGTAACCACTCCGGTGGCTGAGCATTGGCCCACAAAGTAATCATGTAGGGATACTTTTGGCCAACATTGTTGAAAGATGCCATCGATTTCGCCAAAAAGTGCCTGTCCTACTAGGTACATGCTAACATCAGTTATCAGCTAGCTTCGACCTTAGTCCCAGTCAATATCACTTAACCATTCGATCAATGTGGAATAGATATTGTGGGATCATTCCCAAGGGCTACAGGACAAATGAAGTATATGATAGTTTCACGGTCGAATATTTCACCAAATGGGTTGAGGCATAAGTCATGCAAAAAATAATGGATGCAACGATAAAGAGCTTCATATGGAAGAACATCATTTGCCGCTTTGGTTTACCATAAGTGTTGATATTTGACAATGAGATACAATTCCAAAGCAAATATACGAGAGATTGGTGTGAAAGCTTGGGCATACGACAACACTTCACATTAGTACGCAATCCACAAGCAAATGGGCAGACAAAGGTCACTAATAAAACCATCCCGAACCACATCAAAACTCGACTAGAGGGATCTAAGGGGAATTGGGCAGATGACCTCCTAAGGGTATTGTGGTCTTATAAGAGATTTCCAAAATAGCCACAGGTCACAATCTATATAATCTGGTCTATGGATCAGAAGCTGCGATCCCTGCAGCACTGATACAACACACGGCCTGAGTAATACGCTACAACCTAATAAGAAACGAATTGGAGAGACTACTTGACCTGGAGACAATTGATGAGCTATGTCAGCAAGCATACATAAAGATGCAAAAGTATAGGTTAATCATGGCCAAGAATTACAATAAGCCTGTCCGACTAAGAACCTTTCAAGTTCATGATTTTATTCTCAAAAAAGTGGAGGTTTTGAAGAATGTTAGCAAACTCGCCCCGAAGTGGGAAGGCCTTTATAGTATTGTAAAAGTCACCCAAAACAACTCATACAGACTAGCTGACTTGGAGGGCAATGAATTGCCTTAACAGTAGAATGATGTGAATTTGAAGAAATTTTATGTATAAATGAGATCCTGTCTTCTCGAAATACTTATCATCTTTTGAGATCCTGTCTTCTCGAAATACTTACTATCTTTTGAGATCCTATTTTCTCGACATATTTATCATGCCTTGAAATTGAATGTTCTTGACAAATTAAAGATTTCATTATGAGATCCCGACTCCTCAAACACTAAGGTCATTAAACAATAACTGACCGGTCACAAAACCTACAAGGTACGATCACCCTAGATCACAGTCGACAAAATACTATAATAAAGATAATAAAGCTGATAATAAAGGAATAACCGACCCAAACAAAGGAAAACATCAGCATTCCATTCAAATACCAAGATAGTACAAAAATATTTCAAAAACAAAAACCAAATTGTTCACCATCCATCAACAATTGCACGATTAAAAATGAAATTATTCAGAGAACACTAAAAAGATAGAAAAATAGATTAATGATCACCTCTACCCGGCCCTTTCTTGTGGACCAGCAGTAGCTCTTGTTTTGGCCGTGATCTTATCCACGGTCTTGTCAAGATCATCCTCTTCAGTCGTGTTCATAGTGACAACCAAAGGTGGCCCCTCGATCTCTTGATCCTGCCCCATTGCAAGAGTACCAATCGGGCAGGAAGGAGCAGCTTCATCCTCAAGAAATTCCCATTCAATTGAGCAAGAAGACCCAGTGGATGGGAAAGACTAGCTTCATCCTTAATAAATTCCCATCCAACGAAAGGGAAGTATGCTGTATAGTGAACCTTCTTTTCCTTGATTTGATAGGCAAATAGGGTGGCGAAGTTGAACTCCTTCATCACCAATGGGATGCTGGGGGTGCGGAGTGGACTTGATCATATTAGGAGGAACGTTTTTCGAGGTATCATCTGGATAGTATTCTAGGCACTTGTTCTTGTATACATCCAGTTGAACCTTGAACTCGTCCCGAAATTGATAGCCAAGGAACTTATGTTATTTTATTGTCTTCTCGAAAACATCTTTGACATTATCTATGCTAAAAATGATGCTAGTATCAAGGAAAATAAAGGTCAACGTGAACTGGTATATCGTCTTTTTTCGAATATCAAGCAATATCTTAAAAAACTCAGCCTAAGTGTATTGGCGACAACTTTCATATCCCATTGCACACCCTGCCAGAGTAGCTTCTTTGACCTCCACCCTCACTTTCTTTAACAGCTCCTTGAGGTGACTTTTTTCAATTACAACCGCCACCAATTGTGCATCTTTCTCCTTGACTTGTTTTGTTACTTCTCAATTAGGGATTCAAGCGTATCAACCTTAGTCTTTGAAAGGTTCGACTGCTCTTTTTCCAACTCTTCATACTTTTGTTGCTAGTTCACTTGATCGGCCAGCGACAAGTGAAATCGACAATTCAAATTATACCCCCGTTGCTCGACCTGCAAGAAAGTCATAATAAGGTTAACAATTTATAAATCCAAAAATGGCGGAGAATCGAATAGAAAGACCATCACCATGTTATCATCGTATGCAAATGCCTTCAAGGCCTCCATAGGTTGCGCATCCAGCATCCTTTTTTGGTCCTTCAAAAATACACTAGCTTTCAAAACATTCAGAGGGGTCACCCTTGTGGCCCCCGCATCCATCATCAAGGCGATGTTGGCGACCCCAATCGTTGACCTAAACAGAAGTTCAGGAAAGTCAAACAGATCAAACAACTCCTTATTCGGCAATAGTTGTAACTTATCAGACACCCGTATATCTTTGAAAGCAATAGCTTTCCCTTTCTCCGCGATAACTTTCTTTTTGGTAGGCGATTGGGCTGATCCCCCGACCTTAGTAGTTTCCTCTTTGGTTGCACTGTAGGACTTATGACATCGGGCGTGCTCTGTCGAGCGGGCAGGGGAGTCGGGAGGGGAGCATACTAGGACTTGGCAGCCAGAGATGCGGCTTTTCAATGGGCATTAGCAACCTCTTGCCTCTCTTGTGGCCTTTGTGGCCTCACTATAGCAAGTTAGTGTGCCTAGTTCATTATTGACAGATTTGCAAAAAATTAGCACAAAAAGATCAATTAGAAACAAAAGCAAAAATAACATCAATAGCGAAACAAAATTGACTCTACCTAAATGCACATGTGGCGACACCCTTAGTTGAGCAGTTAACAAACTTGCCAACACCAAATTCATTTTCTTAATAAACCTAGCTGCCTTTATCTCCCCAAATTCAACTAGGTCTTAGATGAATATGTTGTGCAACTCATTTTCATTGCTCGGCATTTCTACCTAACCCCTCAACCAACCCTGTGGATATTGAAGCCCCCCTGCCCGGAGCTCGGACAAAGAATAATCTTTTCTTCCACCCTTAACCATGGGAAGAAGAGGGAGTGACAATAATTGTTCGATAAGGTCGGGCGGTAAGATAATAAAATGCTAATTCCTTAAAACTTCCTGACTTTTGAGATATTGAAAAATGAAAAAGATTACTAAAGTTGACAAAAGATGGAGGCTAATTATGAATCATCATTAAAACAACAAAACTATACCCGATCGAGAAATAGTTCGGCAAAAGTTGGGTAATGCAAACCTAGAGACCCGTAAGTAGGCTAACTATGGGCGATGCCATCGAAAACCTAAGCCCATACTTAAAGCACCATTGAACACAGTTGTACATCCCTCTGTGGGATTGCTCATCCTATCTCTCGCCCTCGGCTTGATTAACTCAAACTCTACAGGAATATAAAACTTACGCCTAATCGACTTTAGATCATTTCGGGTAATCTCTGACACGATGTTGCTATAGTGGGTAGTCATACACAATCTCCCCCTCGACACTGGAGGTTGACTAGCTTCCCCAGATGGACCTGCCTCATCCACTTCAAGCCTAGCTTGCCCAGAAAAACTCGCAACGGCAACTTTAGGCCTAAATGGGTTAAACCACTCCTGAACCTCAAACTCTTCTTCACCTCTACCCTACCCGCTTGAACTACCAGACTCACTAGAGCTATTTTCAAAAGAACTATCAGAAGATGAATTACTCATATCGGTCAAACTCTAGATGATAGGGTGCCTCAGAATCGATCGACTTGTCTCTTTCTTCCTTGAAAACCTTAGCCATACTATAGATAAATGTTGACAAAACGAATATGCGGAAGCAAAGAGAGAAAGAAAAGAACTCACAAAAAAGAATAACAGAAAACCCAATGGAAGATGGTTGGAAAATAACCATAGCAACCCTGAAAGTAGATAACACTCGAACAAAATCACAAAGGTCGACCTCATAGTAATGCGGTAAAAGTGGTAAATAGGTAGCCCAAAAGACTATTTATAGGCTGCTAACTGTCAAGTCAACTGGTTAAAATGATTAGATATCGGCTACTTATTACATAACCACTGGTCAACATTTTTAACTGCTTGAGGTAACCGCCCAAAATCGCCAAGTAATTGTTGCCATCAAAGCCTTGGTTGAAGTTCAAATTTCCTGGTCAAGCTAACAACCGAGACAAATCAACTACTCCTCACTCTAACCTTTTGCAAGCTCGATTGAAATCGAGGAATGGAGAGAACTCATAATATGGGTAATGTAGAAGAGCCTAATACTCTTGGCCCACATGCCTAATATCTAAGATAAAGCCTAAGCCTCTGCATGGGCCCAAGCAAAGCGATGTTGAAGTTGTCGACCCCAGGCAGAGTTAGTCGGCCATTGAGGTCATCATCCCCAAGCAAGGCTAGTCGACCATGGGATGTCCTCCTGTCCCATGGTCTCCACGACCAGAATTTCCCTTGACCAACTAGTGGAGCAAGACCAAATCATCTCTAGAACACAGCTGCATTAATTGTAGCGTCTGTCACCAATCACTTCTATATTTAATGTTGTCAAACTATTATCCTATCCGCATTTATGGCTCCATCAACTGGTCACCTCTGCATTAATTATAGCAACGATGAGAAAGAAGTTTCACTAGGTAGTAGGGAGAAAATGGTCATTGTGACCTAACCGTCTTCCTCAGATAATGAACACTATAAATACCCTCATTTCAAACTAAAAGGTATGGCTTTCACTCCTTTCTAAGCCCTCACGCTACTCATTTGCCTTTTGGTCAAATTATAACTGACTTAGGCATCAGAGGGCCATAGCCAAGGGCATTCTCGTCTAGCCTGACGTTTGTTCAATGGTTGTAGGATTCAACACATCTTTCATCTTTCTGGTTGAACGGTACCGCTAGCTCGCCAGACTCACCTCACGAGAAATATCTTCATTAATATGAATAAAATATTTACATATATTAGAAAAATATCTAATTAATTTATGATGAAAACGAAACAAAAACAATATAACGATGTGCTATAAAAAGATTAAAAACTTTCTATGAAATGAACTTTAAATTAATAGAAAAAAGAAACATCATTATATTATGCTACAATTAAATGAATTGGAATAATATAGAATTATAGTACGAATAATTTGGTAATAAGATGTAAAAAGAATAATCACAGAATAACAAAATTTACATATAAAATAAATAAAATATTTATTTGTTATCTTGTGATAAACTAAATTTATATGATAGAATTGTGTGATAAGAGTACTTGATATAGAACTTATAAAATATTTTTTAAATTAAAAAATTATTTGATGAGATAAAAATATAATTATTAATATTTTTGGAATCATCCCATGAGATAAAAAATATGCATTGCAATTTTGAATAAACACAATGTGGTATTGTAGTTATAACAGATAAGTTGATTGTACAAAAATAAAATTAAAAAAAATAAAGAACCAATGTGAATTGTTTAATTTAATTAAAAAATTCAAAATTCTAAAAATTCGACATTCGGCCAAAATTGCGCAATTAGATTGATACAAAACTGCGCTATATATAATAGTATAGATAAGCAAATTTATTGGTTTTTTTTCTCAAGATGATGGTGGGGAATTTTACACTATCCATTTATATATATTGGCTTTGCTAAGACCATGCCTATTTACAGACACGGATCCATAAATAAGAGTATAGAAGAGCAAAAGTTATAAAAACATGAAAGTCCAAATACAAATTTTATAATTTATAATTTGAAATACATGATTTTCATCGAAGTTGAGTATAACGATTTTTTATATCATAAGTTTCATCAATAATCAAATCAATAGACTTTTATTAATATCTTTTTTAATATAAATAATTAAACAATCAGCTAAAAAATCATCTTCCATTTTATTTTTTAGTCTCTCTTTAACAATATTTATAATGGAGAAAGTTTTCTCACTTGCAACTATTGAAAGGCAAAAAAATTCACAAATTTTTTTTCTAAAATATTCACTTACTCTTATCCCTTTGTTTCAATCTTGTTGAAATAAAAAAGATACATTTTACTTGTTTTGCAAGTTTCTCAATTTTTTTTTTTTTTACTAAACCCTTGTAACATTTTTTCACGCAACTAAATGAAGTACCCTGACAAACCTAGCCTAATTGTTGTTGTTTGATTACTTGATTGTGGATATGGACTTAAAATTTTATTTTGAGTTTTAAAATATTAAAATAGGTAAAGATTAAATTAATTAATTTTTATTTTTATAATTAATTAAAAATCAATCAATTTAATTCAATATATCTAAATAATCAATTTTTTATTTAAGATCCAATAAGAAAAGTTAAATCTTTTAAAAACTATGAATTGTAATAAAAAATTAATCATTTTAAATTAATATTAAATAATCTATTCTTTTAAAACATAAATTATTTAAATTAATTATCATAATTATATATATATATACACGTATATATACACTAAGATATATATTAAAGTTGGGGGGACAATGCTCTTGCTTCCCCCCCCCCCCCCCCCCCCCCCCCCCGCCACCCCCACGCCCCTAAATCCGTCCTTGCCTATTTAGCTATGAGCAAACTTTGCAAATCCCCCCCTGTCCCTTTAATTGACGTAGACCCCAGTCATTTAATAATAATAAAATAAGAATGAGATGTTACATTGGGAATGGTCGGGATAGCTCAATTGATAGAGTAGAGGACTAAAAATCATCGTGTTATCAGTTCAAATCTGATTCCTGGCACATGATTAATTTGTAGGAGGTCTTTCTTTTGTAAATTAATTGATATGAAGCGAGATACATATACATATTGATTTCGAAAGTACACTGCATAGGGCGCAGTGTTATGCCCGTGAGCTATATGCATCATAGAAATTTATTTATTATTTTATAGACAACAAATATTTTTATTTTTAAAATTGTGTTTAATTTAAATTATAGATGGAGATGCACCTACATACAAATGGTGATATTGGCATTATTTCTTCAAAATTTCATTTTCTTCGAAAATTTTAAAAATGAAATCGGTCGTTAGCAAGAATAACTGCTTCCTTTTTTAGGTTATTATGGCTATGGTTAATTTGCAGTGCAGCACGCGCAAGTACGCCATGCATTGCTTAAACGTATTGCTACTTTTCTTTGATAATTAAACGCATTGCTACTTATTACATTGATCTTCAACCTCTTTGCTGGATCAATACAAAAACTTCCAAATGACAAGCAAAACTCTCCAATGCATCATTTAATTGCAATAACTTAATTTCACATAATCTTAGTCCAATCACTCACAATTAAACAAGTACAAATTTATAGCAAACTCAAACTACAGACAAATACCATATTATTATGCCATGGTTGTGCAAATGCAAATCTCCTTTTAGATCAATTACCAATATGCACAAGTTACCTAGACAAAATAAGTTAAAGACTTCCAGCCATTTTACATATAATTTGCCACATCTAAGTATTGGACGCATTAGGTTTATGTTCCATGATATGACATAAGATGGAAACGAAAAGAGAGGAGAAAAATTCCTAAAAGGAGAACCAAATATAATAGCCACAAAAGCCAAACATGGTGTCCGTTAAGTCTTCTAATATCTGTACTATCCAACTTTATAATAATATTTGAGATATGGTCAACACTCATCAAAACTTAATATGCTGCAGAACCAACTCTGTACCACTCAGCAAATCAACTTAATCCCAAAACTAAACACAGCATCCCAAATTTTCTGAATTAGTTGGTACATTCTTTTCTTTTTAATCCAAAAGTCAAATTTTTGCAAATCCTGCACAACATCATCTTTCTATATCTAGTTGCACATATCACTGTACAGTAGCTTAATTCGGGAATCCAGTATTGCGTACAAATGTTTCAGCAGTATGGAACTCAAAAATTTTGAACCAAAATATAAGCTGCCCTATTCGCACCATACCAAAACTCAGCTCTAATTCTAAAATACAAGAGGTGTTAACTAGCTCCATCATGCATATAATTCCTCAAAATCTATCAAACGGTACAAACTGTCAATAGCCTGTCCCATAGAAGACCCAAGAGAGAACCCAAGTAAGAAGCAACAAAAACAATAAGAAAGAAGGAAAAGCAGGTAAATCCACATAATAAGCGACACGTAATAGTAGTAGTAGTAGTAGTAGTACTTTACTTATTTCAAAGAAATTTGAGGTATTAATTCGAAAGTTAACATGGCAGCCAAATTTATCTCAACATGCTAAAAGCTAGAGAAGCAATTGTAAAGGCCATTTATGAACTAAAATTAGTCTGCACCAATAAAAATCGAAAGAACCATCCAAACTTCTAATTACAGCTCGAATCAGTTCAAGAAATAGCGAGGAGAACTCTGCAATTAATTCATGCGTCCAATTCGAATAGTTCTGTAGATTGAATCCTTGACCAATTGACTAACTATTAAATTATAGCTAAATACAAATCCACAAAACCACAACTACAGAATCATATATACCAAGATGTTTGTGGAGTTTCAATATCCATCAAGACTCATCTTTTCTAAAATATGTTCCCAAGTTGAAAAAACTAATCTAAACACAGGAAAATCAATTGTTTTCCTAGATCTAGATCAAGATGTCATAAATTTATAGTCCACCATAATAATTTAATGTCACTACTTACACAGTAGAATTTAAGAGACTCAAGTATCGAGTAAAAATATGAATCCCCATCTTTCATATCCATGTGCGTCATGGAGCATCCACGTAAACCCCACAAATCTCTGATACATTTCAAAATATCAGCTCTATTCTCTGATTGTTGCTTGCCTCCTGACTCCGCAACTCCACCATCCTCAGACAAATCGCAGCAAAAGAATTAACCCCATTTATAAAAATATCCAATTAGTCTTCAGTTGCAGCACAACTTTATCCAACTTTATCCTTTTACTAACACTTATATCAGCTGTTTCAGCCTTCCTTTTTGTAGTAGATTCAAGACTCTTGAAGTGGCTATTTAGAGGAGAAAGTAAAGATAACAAAACTTGGGCAACATGAGGCGACATTTGGACTCCATTCTGAATCTATGAAAATAACAAGAGGATTGTCCGGTCCGGCATCAATAATTTGCAGAGACTCATCATGTTCTAAATATGTTGAAATCCAGGAGGATCTATTGCGGAAACAATGAAATAATAGTAAAGTAATTCGATGTAAAGTGACAACAAGATTTAACGTGATTCGGCGATGTGTCTAATCCACCCAACAAAAAAAAAAAAAGAATTTTATTGATCTAAAATCAAAGTGCAAGTACAAATTTAAATCCCACAAATATCATGAAAACATCTAACACCCTTATTCTAAACTCCGTCTTGAGAGAATTACTCAAAAGCAGTAAAGAAGCCATTGTGTTATGTTAGTGATACTTTCTTAGAAGAAAAAACACTAAATTTATACCCGAAAACGAAGCCCAAGGTCCGTGGGCCTGCGTCACACACTGGGGCGCACAAAACTTGCGCCCCAGCGCACCTTTCTTGTACTAGGGCAGAAACTTTGCGCTGGGCCGCAAAAAACTTGCGCCCTGTCGTAAAGTTACTGTTAATTGCGCGCCGGGGCGCACGACGCGTCTTTTCATGCCTTTTTCGCCCATGTACATGCCTTGGCGCACCTTACCTCGTGCCCTGGCGCGCAGTGTCTTTCCAACATGCGCTAGGGTGTGTTCTCGAGCCTATTTTGACCATTTTACTCCGTTTCGCTCTATTTCTTCCATTCCTTGTCAATTTTACTCAAATTTCAAGGCAAAATCAACAATTCTCCACCTTGACTTGAAATTCCCATTCATCTTCTTTGTCCCTCCCCCCAATAGGGCCTCTTATCTGAGTCTGCAAACATTAATCAAATCCAAGCAATGCTCGAATTTAATTCATAGAATAACCTTAGTCAACATGTCTGCCGGATTATCCTTTGTCCCAACTTTGTCAACCAACATGACTCCTTGAGACACCATATCCCGAACAAAGTGATACCTCACATCTATGTGCTTTGTTCTCTCATGAAACACTTGATTCTTTGACAAGTGTATGGCACTCTGATTGTCACAAAATACCTTAGTGATATCAGAAGTCATACTCACATCATCGATCAGCCCCTTTAGCCAAATGCCTTCCTTAACACCTTCGGCAAAGCCATGTACTCAGCTTTTGTTGTGGACAATGCAACTGATGACTACAAAGTTGCCTTTCAGCTAACCGTACAACTTGATACACAAAACACATAGCCCGTCATGGACCTTCTGCTGTCCAAATCTTCTACATAATCTGCATCCACATAGCCAATAATTCTTGTAGTAGAATTCGATTGACTATACCTCAAACATCTGTCTGCAGAGCCTCTCAGATACCTCATGATCCATTTCACAGCTTGCCAATGAGTCTTTCTTGGCTTGTGCATATACCTGCTCACAACACTGACTGCATGTGAAATGTCTGACCTAGTGCACACTATGTCGTACATCAAGCTACCCACTGCACTAGCATATGGCACATTTGACATGTGCTCCACCTCCTCCTCAGTACTCGGTGATAGATCTGATGAGAAGTGGCATACTAACTGGCTTGGACTTGTCCATCCCAAATCGCTCAAGTACTTTCTCAATGTAATGCTGTTGAGACAAGTACAACAGTCCTGCGTGTCTGTCCTGGATGATCTCCATGCCCAGAATCTTCTTTGCACTACCCAAATTCTTCATCTCAAATTCTTCACTTAACTAAGCTTTTGATTGGTTGATCTCAGATATGTTTCTAGAGGCAATCAACATACAATCAACGTACAACATCAAATATACGAGAAGGCTATCACTACAAATTTCGTAATATACACAACAATCAAATTTGCTTCTAGTATATCCTATCTTGGTAATAAAAGCATCAAACCTTTTATACCACTGCCTGGGAGATTGCTTTAGGTCATATAATGACCTCTTCAAAAGACATGTTTGATTTTGTTTCCCGGGAACAACGAATCCTTCTGGTTGACTCATGTAGATTTGTTCCTCCAACTCACTATGCAAAAATGATGTTTTCACATCCATATGCTCCAGTTCCATA
This sequence comes from Jacaranda mimosifolia, assembly GCA_018894105.1. Taxonomy (NCBI): domain Eukaryota; kingdom Viridiplantae; phylum Streptophyta; class Magnoliopsida; order Lamiales; family Bignoniaceae; genus Jacaranda; species Jacaranda mimosifolia. Next base: position 30,598,440 of record CM032121.1, read on the forward strand.
TCAAACAGAGCAACCATGGCAAGTAAAATATGAATGGAAGTATGTTTTACAACTGGGGAGAATACTTCGTGAAAGTTAACTCCCTCTCTCTGAGTAAAAGTACCCTAAGCAACCAATCGCGCCTTGTATCTAGCATCTTCAACACCGGGAATCCCTTCCTTCTTTTTGTAGATCCATTTGCAACCTACAATCTTCTGCCCTTTGGGTATATCAATCAACTCCCATGTGTTATTCTTGTGTAGAGACTCCATCTCTTCATTCATAGCTGCAACCCATTTATCAGAATCTGGCCTGGAAATTGCCTCTTTATATGAGACTGGATCATCTCCTACAAACTCCTTAGCTGAACTCAAAGTATAAGTTAGCAGATCTGAGTAAGCATACCGCTGTGGTGGTTTGATTTGCCTCCTCTCCCTATTGCGAGCCAAGCAATAATTTTGTAGTGGTTCATTTTCCTGCTGTTGATTAAGTGGTAATGTGCTCTCACCAGCTTCATCTACCACATTATGTTTCCCATTTGAAACTTGTGGAGGATCAATATGAATTTCCACCTTCTCCTTAATGCCCTGTTGACTGGTCTCTGGCTGTTCCACCTTCTTCATCATTGCAAACTCATCGAATGTCACGTCCTTGCTAATAATCATCTTGGAGCCCTTGTCATCATTACACCACAAACGATAACCTTTGACTCCATTTGCATAACCTAGAAATATGCACTTCCTAGCCCTTGGCTTAAGCTTCCCATCCCGGACAGGAGCATAGGTTGGACACCCAAATACTTTCAAATTTGAGTAATCAACAGGAGACCCGGACCAAACTTCTATTGGTGTCTTGCAGTCCAAAGCAGTTGATGGTGACGTATTCACCAAATAAAAAGCAGTGTTAATTGCTTTTGCCCAAAAATCCTTGGACAATCCAGCGTTAAAGAGCATGCATCTAGCTCTTTCCAAGATAGTCCTGTTCATCCATTCTGCAACTCCATTATGCTGTGGTGTATGTACAACTGTGCAATGCCTCATAATTCCTTCCTTGTCGCAGAATTCCTAAAATTCCTTGTTGCAGAACTCCAATCCGTTGTCAGTCCTCAAGCGCTTGATCTCTTTACCTGTCTGCTTCTCAATTAAGGTCTTCCATTGCTTGAAGTTGACAAACACCTCATCCTTATGCTTCAGCATATACACCCATACTCTCTGTGAGAAATCATCTATGAATGTCAGCATGTACCTAGCACTTCCCTTTGAAGGAACCTGAGAAGGTCCCCAAAGATCTGAGTGAATGTAATCCAAGGTGCCTTTGGTCCTGTGAACTGCAGTGTCGAATTTCACCCTGTGTTGCTTGCCCAGCACACATTGCTCGCAGAAATCTAGTTCTCCAGTTTTCTCTCCGTAAAGCAAACCTCATTTGCTCAGTTCTGACATCCCCCTCTCACTCATATGTCCAAGCCGCATATGCCATAGTCTCGTATTATCATTGACTGATGAAGAAAATGTTGTAGTACCAGAAATTGTGTTTCCCTACAATATGTAAAGGCCGTTCTGCTTTTCTTTCTTCATGATAAGCAATGCGCCTTTGGAAACTCGCATAACTCCATCATGAGCTCTGTACTCACAACCATTCTTGTCCAGAGTACCCAGCGATATTAGATTTTTCTTCAGATCTGGAACATGACGCACATCTGTTAAGGTCCTTACTATCCCATCATGTATTCTGATACAAACTGAGCCAATTCCTACAACCCTACAAGAAGCATCGTTTCCCATAAGCACTTTACCACCATCGTATTTATGGTATGTGGTAAACCAATCTTCTCTTGGGCACATGTGGTAGGAACAACCACTATCCAAAATCCATTCAGAGTTTATTAAAGTTTCAGCAATGTTGAGAACAAGCCCACCATCAGACTCATCCTCAACAATTCTTGCGACATCATTCTATTTCTGATCAGAAGTTTCACCTGCATCATTTGCCTTTCCTCATTCCGGACAATTTCGTTTCCAATGCCCCTTTCCACCGCACCTAAAACACTTGTCACCATTTCTAGGCTTTGTTCGAGACTTCGATCGACCTCTACTCTTTCCCCTTTTCTCTCGGTCTCCCTTTTGTCTCGGTCTCCCTTTTGCCACCAATCATTCCCCATTTTCACCATCGTTGCTGCCCACGATATGTTTTCTCAACTCGTTGAAATTTAATGATGCCTTCACATCCTCCATTGAAATCGTATCTCTCTTGTACAACAAAGTAGTAACCAAGTGCTCAAAAGATTTTGGTAGAGAACACAAGAGAATTAAGACTTAATCCTCATCATCAATTTTAACATCTATATTAACGAGATCCAAAATCACCTTATTGAAAAAATCAATATGTTGAGTGATAGATGTACCTTCCTTCATCCTCAATGTATATAATTGCTGTTTCAAATACAGTTGATTTGTCAGGGACTTCGTCATATATAGACTCTCCAGCTTCTTCCATAAATCCGCTGGCGTACTTTCCGTGGTGACCTCTCTCAGTATGTTATCCACCAATGATAACACCAGAGTACTGTAAGCCTTCGCCATGAACTCGTCCTTCTCTTCGTCCTTCAGCATTTCTGGCGCGGAATTTCTGCCCTTTAACGCTCTTTCTAATCCTTGTTGACACAGGAGGGCGTGAACCTTCATCTTCCACAGCCCAAAGTCATTCTTCCCATCGAATTTCTCTACCTCGTATTTCATTCTTGACATCTGATCCAACCTGCTCTGATACCAATTTGTTGAAACCCAGGAGGATCTATTGAGAAAACAATGAAATAATAGTAAAGTAATTCGATGTAAAGTGACAACAAGATTTAACGTGATTCGGTGATGTGCCTAATCCACCCAAGGAATTTTATTAATCTCAAATCAAAGTACAAGTACAAAGTTGAATCCCACAAATCTCACGAAAACAGCTAACACCTTCATTCTAAACTCCGTCTTGAGAGAATTACTCAAAAGCAGTAAAGAAGTCCTTTGTTATGTTCATGATACTTTCCTGGAAGAAAAAACACTAAATTTATACCCGAAAACAAAGCCCAAGGCCCGTGGGCCTGTGTCGCGCACTGGGGCGCACAAAACTTGCACCCCAGCGCATCTTTCTTGTACTAGGGCAGAAACTTTGCGTTGGGGTGCAAAGTTACTGTTCACCATACGCCGGGGCGTACCTTACCTCGCGTCCCGACATGCGGTGTCCTTCCAACACACGCTGGGTTGTGTTCTCAAGCCCATTTCGACCACTTTGCTCCATTTCGCTCCATTTCTTCCATTCCTTGTCAATTTTACCTCAAATTTCAAGGCAAAATCAACAAAATATTATATAGAAAATTCTAAGACCTATGCATAAGTCGAATCATTGACTATGAAATATAATTAAAAGATTTTTCATTTTATCTTTACTGGAATATTTGACAAGAAAATATCAATGACACACGTATGTATGTACTACTAAAGCTTTACTTAGTATTTCTTTTTCCTTTTTTCGAATTTTTGTGATTCTTTGTTTCAATTATGCATATAAACCATGATAATCATTGGCATGGCTTCTGAAAGTGTTGAAAGTAATCAAAGTTCCAGATAAGAAGAGCTGATATACTTCAATGTGATAGTAGAAAAAGAGCTAGGCGATCAAAATTACATTCCAAATGGCTTAGATTTGCAGAACTATGAATCTGAAAATATAAAAGGATGAGATTCTCATATCAAGCTCAGATTTTATAAAAAGTATAGAAACAAAAATGAGAAACCCTGTCATATCCAAATAACTCCTAATGCCCTTTCTACAAGACGGGCATAATTAAAGTTAAATATACCTACAAGAGTAGGAGAATTAAGAAGCATGTGATGGCGAGAAGAAGAGCATATGTGCAGAACATGAGAACCTCTTGAATTTCATTATCTATCCCAATAGCAGGCTTGCCATCATACGAGACCAGATCATGAGTGAATACAAGAATAACGGATAACTAAACAAGTTCTCTGAGAAAAATCTCAAGGTGCATTTTTAGAAAACCTAGTTGATTTTGCTAAAGCCAAGTCATCATCACCCAAACTGAATAGAGCATTTTAAGGTAAGTACTGAGTAAATTATCTTTGGTGATAGCATGCATAGGTTGCTAAATGACCTCACTTTCCTCATATCATTGAGGCTCTTAAATTAAAATATTTATGGTCCTCTATCTATTATGTCAATGACTTAAAACTCAAGGCCACTGTCTACGTACACATCTGGGTAAATTTTGTTGTTTGTGGCTATACATTGTGTTTTCCATTGGATTTCATAATTTATTGCAAAAAAGGTGGAAAGAAAAAAACTCCAGACATTTCTTGCATTTTCTACATTCATTCTGAGCACAATATTATAAATTCGTAAGAGAACAAAAACGATGGTAATCCACAGTTTTGGGCTTTGAAATGAGCAATTATCTTCTTTTACAAATTAATATTGATTTGTAATATTTAAAATCAATATACAAATTAATATTAAAAAGCTATTTATTGAGTAGCAATATGTTTTTAATACTATCAAAAAATTTCAAACTTTGTGGGTTTTTTGAATGTACATGTGATGTACATGTAGATCATGAAAATTTATATGAAAACTAGAAAGGGGTGCACCGTGCAAAAGCGCGGTGCCATGCCCGTTTGATTTATATTATATGTGTATATATTTTTATGTATGTAAAAAATATATGGACACATAAATAGAGAAATAGTAATATAGTGATTCATTATGCAAATATGATAACTCAAAATTATGGTAAAACCATTTTTATATGAAAGTCACAAAAAATTATATAATATGAATACCATTGCTTAATGCAAGGAATTTATAAAGCTTTCTTTAGATTTATTAGTTGCTCATCTCTAATTTTTCTAGCTTGTTCTCCATTACAAGATAAAATATACAAAATGAGAGCTTAAAAGTCATAGCTTTATGTGATCACATAACAAAAGGAAGGCTAGATAGAGGAGAATTATAAGGCTGCTCAAGTGTCTATAATTTGGTGCTATTGTAAATATTTTAGCAAGCTAATTAAACTCTATATTGTGGAGAAGTATTGACCAAAAGGTACTTGTTTCAGACCTCCATTAAGGAATTATTGTATTCCTTTTTAGTACAAAGTTTTTCCTTTCCTTTTTTCTCCTACAAATTGGTTGAGTACTTGAGTTATTTTGCCTTCAATTCGAACTTTTTTTTAAAAAAAAAATTCTTTTGAAATTAATCACCAAATTAGTTACAAAAGAATACAATAATTTGTAACATTAGAGCACTAAATAAAGAAGTACTGCTTTCCTTACAAGACAAAAAAATTGTAATTGTACAAAGAGAAGAATCTTACAAGGAATAGATGGCTCATCCTTGCCAAGCGAAAAGCAACATGTCGGCAACTTCTCCATTTTGGGCAACACAGTTTTGTGGTCCTCTTTCAAGCAATTTTAAGGTCATTAAAAGTAAATTGAAGAAGAGTATGTTGGAATAGTGCCCCGCAAGCCAATTAGATTGGCCTTGTAAATTATTTCCTTGTAAGACAATCTTAATTGAATGATATTCATTATATGACCATCTTCATCTTATGCTCATTATTTGCTTCACTGGCATTTGGATGAAGCCCTTATATCACATTAGACTACGGGACTTGATCAAGCATTGGATGGTGATAATGGAATAAGTCTTACATGGCCGTGATCTTAAATCTTCCAAGTCATAGGATCTTACGAGACAGAGCATCTAAGATCCGAATAGATTTGCACTAACGATGCATAAATCCAAGGGTTGGATGTTGCTCCGTTCCATAAGCAATCTCATATGAGATATGGACGCATGTTAATGGGTGCTTGTTAGAGAACAAGGTACTGAAGGCCCGCCAGGAGAATCCACTAGATAGCCGAAGTGGCAAGTTCTCCAACTTATGCTAGTGCATATTATTAGTCATTTGACTTGAGGATCCATGATAGCCTTGTGTTTGGTCCTTATGCTTTGACTCTTCCTTCGTCACTTTGCGGGCCACTCGGGTTGAGATTGGGCATGAGCTACTAGACATGGAGGTTTGTGAGATCTAAGAAGGAATCCAACTCCTGCTTTTGTGAAGGGCGAGTGCATTTCCTATGCATTTTATAATGATGGATTCCAAGAAATCCTTGCACAAGGTGATGTGACAATTTGTAAAGGTGTTTCCAAAGATGACGTCACTAAGGGAATCGAACATTGAGAATAGAAGCACAGTATGGAGACTATTAGGGAGCCGATTAATATCTTGCCCTAGGCTTCTTTCAGGACATAGCAGACGGAAGGACTGTATTTGCATGGTACGCGTAATGTTAGAATGGTTCTTCAAGAGCATTCATTTTTGCCAATTAGTTGGGCTCCATGGGCTTGAGGTTGGACATTGACCATTAAGATTGGGTACTCTTCAATTAATGAGATTAATTGAATTAAGTCGCTTAGTTTAAAGGAGTTTAAACTAATGCGAATATTTGATATTCCATAAGTCACAAGGAGTTGTGAGCCCATTTCTAATGAATGGTAGAACCTAATGGGTCACACACAAAAGCCAATAGCATGACCTATTGAAAGAAGGAGAATTTTCTAAGAGTTAGAAAATTCATGACCGAATTTGAAGGAGGTGAAAATTGGAGTCATTTTTGGCTTGATCAATTTAAGAGTTAAATTAAAATCAATTGATTAAGAGTTAATTAATTGATGCCACATGACTATCAATTGATCAAGTTAATTTAAGAGTTAAATTGATTTTGAATAGCTTAAAGAGTTAAGCACTTTGACTTAAGAGTCAAGTCAAAAGGATTATTAATTAAATTAAAGTGTTTGATTTAATTAAAATTGGAGAGTTTATTTTGGAGAATATTATCAAATGAAGGATTCATTTAATATGGAATTGGAATTCATTTGGAAGTCATTTCATTGGATAAAATGCAAATTCACTACAACAAATTGCACTTCTTGTAACAAAAATTTTGGTAACAAAGTAAAAATTCGTTAAAAATCATGATTTTTCATAATGAGACTAGAATTTTGTTACTAAAGTACTCATCTTGGATAAACAAGAAAAATATTTGGTACCTTTAATAAATATTTATTACCCAAAATTTTTATTCTTTTGTAACTAAAGAAAAATTCGTTACAAAAACTGAAGTATTGTTACAAATAATTTTTCCTACCTTTTAGGAAGACATATTTGTAACAAAAGTTTCTACATTTTGTTACGTTGACAAATTTGTTACAATTAAATTTTTATAGTAACAAATATATTTGTTACTACAGTTAATAATTTACCCTCTAAAATTTTTTTCCTTCCAAAATTTTGTTATATGAAAATGGTAACAAATACTTTTTTTACTAATTTAAAATCACAATTAAATAAAGTCCCTTTTCCATCTAAAAATGTATTCCCTCCAAATTTGCTCCAAAGTTTCTTCCTTCAAAATTTTGTTCCCTCCATAAATTAATTTAATTTAAAGTGTAAAAAATATTTTAGTTATTAATATCACATGTCATCACAATTAAAAATTTTCTCCAAAAATTGGCACCTCCCTATATGCCCATGTCACCCTTCACCATAGTTAAAAAAATTAAAAATTAAATTAAATATCTAAAAAGTAAAACACAAAATTATTCTTTATTTGGATCTACTTAGATCTTCATGTCAAACCATTAATTGGTTTAACAAATTTATAATTAAATAAAGTACAAATATTAAGAAAACCCAAATCCCCCCTTCAAACCAGCCACACCTAGCCCAACGGAAAGCTCAATTGCCACATTGGCGGGGTGCTAGGTTCATTTTATATATGTACGTATATGTGTATATATATCTATATATTAATATGTATATGTGCAGGCAAATTGCAATTTTCGTCTTGAAACTTTATCTTATTTGGTTTTTGCTGCTATAAGTTGCATAATTGCAATTCTAGTACTATAAGTATAAAAAAATTATCATTTTTCGTCCTTTTTTAGCCGGAGATGGCCAAGATCGTCGGAAAAGCTAACATGGCTCATTGGGCGTGTAGCGGCTTGGAGTTTTTGCCACGTTGGACTGCCTAGTAGGCATTTTTTGTCTTTTTCTTACTTAGTTGGCAATATACATGCCTTTTTTTTTCTTTTTGTAATTTCAAATATATTATATAATTTATATATACACACACATATATATACACATCTATTATATATATATATATATATTTCTATATTACATATCATCATTTTTCCTCCAAAACACAATTTGTTTTCCCAAAATACCCTATACTATCCTTCATTATCCCCAAAACTTCCTTATTTTCCAATATATACATACATATATATATATTATATATATACATCATATATATTTTATTATAATCATGCAATTCCATTTTCACCCAAAAAATTTAACAAAAAAGCATTGATTTGACTTTTACAGTAAAAAAATATCTCCCTTAAAATATAGACAAACAAACACATATACACACACATATTTATATATAATCTATAATTATTTACTAATTAAAAAATAAAAAAATTTAATCTACCATATTAACAATATTCTTTTAACTCGCATGGTTGGCACAACTTTGAATTTAAAAATATACACATTTATGTATGCACATATATTTATATAAATATATATTTATATATAATTTATAATTATTTAATAATTAAAAAACAAAAAAAATAATCTATCATATTAACAATATTCTTTTAGCTCATTTAGTTGGCACAACTTTGAATTTAAAAATATACACATAAAATTATATAAATATGTATTTATATATAATTTATAATTATTTACTAATTAAAAAATAAAAAAAATTAATCTACCATATTAACAATATTCTTTTACCTCGCCTAGTTGGCATAACTTTGAATTTAAAAATATAGACATATATATACACAAATTTTTATATAAATATATATATTTATATACAATTTCTAATTATTTACTAATTGAAAACAAAAATCACATGGTTAAAATAATTTAAATTAAATTTAAATTAAAAATGAAATTTTGAAAAAAAAAAAAAAAAAGGGGGCAAAAATGGTACATCCCCTCCCAATCCCCACCCATGGCAGCCACCATGGCCGTTACCTGGCCAGATCTGGACAGACGACCCCTAATCATGGCTAGCCAGGTGGCTATGGCCATAGCCATGGCTGAGGCCAAATCCAGGCAGGGTCGCTGGCCGCTTGGCTCATGGCCTTGGCAGCCTAGCGAGGTTGGGGGATAGGTTCTACGGGCTTTGTTTGTGGAAGGGGGAGGGGGGGCATATATATAATGTATATATAAATACACATATTTAGATAAATGTATATATTTAGATATATGTGTATATAAATATCATAATATATATCATATATATTATATATATTATCTATTTGACAATTTTGTTGTTGTTTTTAATTAATCAAGTCACGTTAGCTACCAACAAGGCAAAAACTCCAAATTGGTACGCGTCCAGAGAGTCACGTCAATTTTTCCTGCGACTTTCGTTGATTTCGGCAAAAAAAGGACTAAAAGTGATAATTTTTTGATACTTATAGCTAGGACTAAAATTGCAATTATGCAATTTATAGAACTAAAAACCAAATGGGGTAAAGTCACAGGATGAAAATTGCAATTTTGCTTATATATGCATATATAGTTTTATTTTTATATGTTTTCCTTTTTTATGTATTTAGTTTTATGGTTATACTTATATTTCATATCATTTATTTTTTTTAAATTTTTATTTAATTTAATTTTTTTATGGATAAATATCTAATTGTCTAGAAATTTTTAACTGCAAAGATACCAAATATAGCGCCTTGTCCGGGAGGTGCTACTCAAATTTTTTCCATAAATGTTTAATTTCAAAACGAACCTCCAAAATTCAATTTCAATTCATAAGACTGCACAGCAACCCAAAATTTTACAACTCAAGTGATAGCAGCTTAACACCAACTCAAAAAAATCATTTCAGAGTGCGCAATATGTACAACCAAAAGCAACAAAATTTAAAACTCCAATAGACATTACAAGAAGTGCAACATATATTCATATTCTAAAGTCTCATAAATAATGACATATCTCAACTTAAGATAACACTACACACCAACATTATATATAGGCTCAAAGTCTTCCAGCTAAGTTCAGTCTTGTCCATAGTCTCAAATCCCATAGTCACTATCAGATGATATCTAAAAGCCTATCATAAACAGTTCTTTCGAGCAAGCATCAGTCTTCATTCTTCACTATTCATACCTATTTGAAAATATGTAAGAATGCACAAGAGGATGAGTCTTAAGGACTCAATGAGGAGTAAAATATAAAGCAGTACACGATTCTATCGAAGAATCAGTAATTCAATAGAATTTAACTAGCATGAATACAAAAAAACATGAATATGCCAGAAAACGTCATTAATGTCCCGTTATTTGAACCAGAAGTTTTCGGCTTATAGCTTATCCATACACTTAACAAGGATTAATGTCCCGTTATTTCAAAGGTTCTGGGCTTCTGGCTTATCTATGCATTCAACAAGGATTAACTCATATTCTGGGCTTACGGCTTATCCATGCACTTAGCAAGGATTAACGTCTCTTTATTTCAAAGGTTTTGGGCTTTGGCATATCCATGCATTCAGCAAGGATTAACGTCCCATTTCGGGCCTACGACTTATCCATGCATTCAGCAAGGATTAATGTCCCATTCTGGGCTTAAGGCTTATCTAAGCACTCAGCAAGGATTAACGTCCCGTTATTTCAAGGGTTCTGGGTTACGGCTTATCCTTGCTGAAAAGCAAGGATTAACGTCCCATTCCTGGCATACGGCTTATCCATGCACTCAGCAAGGATTAACGTCCCGTTATTTCAAGGGTTATGGGCTTTCAACTTATCCATGCATTCAGCAAGGATTAACATTCCATTCCGGGCCTACAGCTTGTCCATGCACTTAGCAAGGATTAACGTTCCATTATGGGCTTACGGCTTATCCATGCACCCAGCAAGGATTAACGTCCTATTATTTATTCCCATATTTGCCAAACAAAACCAAATAGGTGACAAGCAAAATCAAGGAATCAAACCCTCATAGGGGTATAAGAAATCAATAGATAACAACCAGAAATTCAAATAATTTGCAGAATCCAAGAATCAAGATGCATATTACAGGTCAGAAATAGATTTAACCCTCACAAGGGTTCAATGAATAACAGAGTACAATAATCAAGTCAAGTAGCAACCCTTACAGGGGCTTATCAAGATAATCAACAGGTACAAGATGTGCCAGGTTGGCGGATCCTTACCTCTGTAGTCTTAAAAATCTGAAATCATAGATCACTGGTTCGCGGGATCTACTTCTTCGTCACCCAAGATCCGACTATAGAAGCGCCAGAATCACAAACCAAGAACACCGTTGAGATCCTTGCGACAAGTTGAAGAATTTGTCCCAACTCCTTTGCCACGCCGTCGCTGTCGACATTCTCCATAAAAGGGAAAAAAACACCACCAATCGAAGCCTCTCAGCTTCAGGAATCCAACGTCTCCTTCAATTTTGAGTTTTGCCATCGGGAAGGCCTCCAATTGGTCGAAAAATCTAACTGGGTCACCTTATCACCGCCGCGTGGTGCCACACGTAATTTTCCTCTGTCTTTGGTTGGTTTGTGAAATTGAGGACACCGGGATGCTCCTTGAGCTAAACCCATCACAGCCCATGGCTCAGACTGAAGCTTTAACCACCAGAGACTTCGCGACCACTACCTCCGCCACGGTAGTAACTTCGAGTCGAAATTTTGGCCGCCTTACTGCTTGGTTTTGGAAGAGGATGGTACCAATGTGTTCCTTGTGAGGAGAAGAGCAGAATGGTATATAACCTGATGGGTTTCCTCACTTGTTGGAGAAGGTGACTGGAGGAGGAAGATTGTGGTTACATGGAGGAAAATTGAAGAAAACCAGGGGTTGAATTGCTATATATAGGACTAGTTTCTGAAATCCAATTTTGACCCCTAAAACTTCTTCCCAACTTCTAATTGGGTCCTCAAAGGTTTAACCCACTTCAATTTCAGTCCTTAGACTAAGTTAGTGCTTCAATTTGGCCCCTTTGACCTAAAATATTAGCCATGAAACCCCAAAACTTTGAAAATGTGATCCAATCAAGTTTTGCTTAATTGGACTTTGATCCCAAAACTTTAAATTTTTTTGTAATTAAGTCCTTTTGATTTATTTTTCGAGCTATAAAATCCGACCAATCCATATCTTGAATTTTTGAATTTTTATTTTCTCAAAAATAAAATTTTAGGGGTGCTACAATCCCTCCCTTAAAAGAATCTGGTCCCCAAATTCTCATATCCAATTAGATGAACTTCAATTAACACCAGTACACATAACATTTTTGTTCCTCAATGCCTCAACTACATGTCACTTTAATACTTAATATATATCCTCCATCTAAGTTCTAGCAAAGTGCATACCTTTATATAAAAGATAGTAAAACCATTATAGCAATAAACAACTAACAATATCACAAGATCATACCTATGTGATATTTACATTAAGGAGTAGTCAAGTTCAAACTTAACATACTAGACTTGATAACATATCATACATTCCCAATAGCTAATTATAGGTTCACAAAACTAAACTTATTAGTTATAGTCATGAACAATCTATTTGAGGAATAAGGTCTAGAACATATAGGATCAAACTTTCCCTAAGCGTTTAAAACTTAGTTAGAATCCTCAGCTTCTTGTTTTCCTTTTCCCCGTAGGTGCTATGTTTGTCCGTCTAGGGCAATCTTTGACAAAGTGCTGGTTGCTACCGCAATCCACACATCTGCGCTATTTTCTCTAACAATTAGTCTCTTCATGGCCAAATCCCCCACAGAATTTACATTGTTGTGGTGCCATTCCTTGAACCAAACTTGTAGCCCTGCTAGTCTGATGTTTTCGTTGATCAGGGCCTTCAATTTGTAGTTTTTACTGTTTCCTATCGGGGTTATCCTGTCTATTAAGGTGCATTTTTCCCTTTCAACTCTTGTCTTCAATCTTTTGGATCTCCTGTAGGTCTGATTCTACCATTAGAGCCTTAATCACCGCACTATTTTAGCTCGAAAGATCACATGAAAGAAGGCCCTATCTAAGTTCTGGTCATAACCCTTCTATAAACTTGCGATCATGTCGCCCTTCATCTGCAAGTATGTGAGGTGCATACCGAATCAATCGGCTAATGTGGCTTCATACTAGCTGATTGATGATGCTCCTTATATTAATTTTGTGAATTCTCTTTCCTTGGCATGCTTGGTCACCTCCGATACATATTTTTCCATAAACTCCTAGGTGAAGTTTTCCCAAGTTCGATGAGTTCCCTCCGCAATATACCTATGATCGATCATTTGCCACCAATCATGTACAAGACCCTCTAAAAGAAATGTGGCATATCGGATCTTCTGCTCATCTAGATAACGCAGAGTTCCAAATATCTTTTCCAAACTCTTAACCCATATCTTGGCTTTTCTGTCATCAGGTTCCCCTAGGAATTTTGGGGTTTGTAATCGGAGGAACCGATCTAAAGCTCAGTCTTCTGCAGGCTCTTTAACATTCTCTGCTTGATTACTCTATCTCTGCTGCTGGCAAAATTGCATAAATTGTTGCCACATCTGAAACATAGGTTCTACTGGTTAGCCCGCAGCTGGTTGATTAACCTAAGGGACTTGTGAAACCTCTTCTTCTGTCTGAGTTCATAGTTAGCTGGTGCTCTTTGTCTAGGGATATGCTATGTAGTGGCCTGTGGGCCCGGCGGTCTCTCTCTCCCACCCTGACCTACTCAAGGTAGGGCATGTATATAGGAACCTTCGTAGGATGCCATTGCCTTTTCTAAATCATCCCTTGTTCCTCCTTAACTTGCTACTGTCAAAATTACACAGTGACATCTAAAGTTTGCACCGAAACTTTTATCCTTCAGATATAACTATAAGGTATTTGGCAAATTAACCAAATCCATTATAACAGAAGTTAAACCATTAAAGGTCTACATAAGAACTTTCAGTATCACCCTAATCCCATATGCAGTTCTTTCTTAGCCATAGTAAGATTTTCAATCACACATAAAATAACCAAAGTTCCCGTCTCAGTCTAAAATCCAATGATTATTTCGGAGGTGAAGACTACCAGCTAGTCGACTATCCTAGATATAATCCCCCACTTCCTACAGACCCTTTATGTATCATCTTAATACCCATTTACCTAGGTTACCGTCAACTTAGGATCTGATACCACCTCCGTAGCGCCCCGTCCGGGAGGTGCCTGCTTTTCGGGCCAAGGTGCTATTCAAATCTTTTCCATAAAAGTTTAATTCCAAAACAAACCTCCAAAATGCAATTTTATTTCATAAGATTGCACAGCAACCCAAAATTTTACAACTCAAGTGATAGCAGCTTAACACCGACTCAAAAAGATCATTTTAGAGTACGCAATATGTACAACCAAAAGCAACAAAATTTCAAACTCCAATAGACATGACAAGAAGTGCAACATATATTCATATTCTCAAGTCTCATAAATAACAGCCTATCTCAACTTAAGATAACACTACACACCAACATTATATACAGGCTAAAAGTCTTCCTGCTGAGTTCAGTCCTGTCCATAGTCTCAAATCCCATAGTTATTATCAGATGATATCTAAATGCATATCATAAACAATTCTTCTGAGTAAGCATCAATCCTCATTCTTCATTATTCATACCTATTTGAAAATATTTAAGAATGCACGGGAGGGTGAGTCTTAAGGACTCAGTGAGGAGTAAAATATAAAGCAGTACACGATTCTGTCGAAGAATCAGTAATTCAACAGAATTTAACTAGCATGAATACAGAAAAACATAAATATGCCAGAAAAGGTCATTAATGTCTCATTATTTGAACCAAGAGTTTCGAGCTTACGGCTTATCCATGCACTCAGCAAGGATTAATGTCCCGTTATTTCAAGGGTTCTGGGCTTACGACTTATCCATGCATTTAGCAAGGATTAACGTCCCATTCTGGGCTTATGGCTTATCCATGCACTCAGCAAGGATTAATGTCCCATTATTTCAAAGGTTCTGGGCTTACGACTTATCTAGGCACTCGGCAAGGATTAACGTCCCATTCCGGGCTTACAACTTATATATGCACTCAACAAGGATTAACATCCTATTCCTGGCCTACGACTTATCCATGTACTCAGCAAGAATTAATGTCCCATTATTACAAGGGTTTTGGGCTTACAACTTATCCATGCATTCAACAAGGATTAACGTCCTATTCCGGGCCTACGGCTTATCCAAGCACTCAACAAAGATGAACATCCCATTTCGAGCTTATGACTTATCCATGTACTCAACAAGGATTAACGTCCCGTTATTTATTCCCATATTTGCCAAACAAAACCAAATATGTGACAAAAAAAATCAAGGAATCAAACCCTCACAAGGGTAAAAGAGTCAATCAACAGATAACAACCAGAAATTCAAATAATTCGTAGAATCTAAGAGTCAAGATGTATATTACAGGTCAGAAATAGATTTAACCCTCACAAGGGTTCAACAAATAAACTAGTACAGTAATCAAGTCAATTAGCAACCCTCACATGGGATTATCAAGAAAATTAACATGTACAAGATTTGCCAGGTTGGCGGATCCTCATCCCTATAGTCTTAAAAATATGAAATCACAGACCACAGGTCCGCATGATCTACTTATTCATCACCCAAGATTTGACTATAGAAGCATCGGAATCACAAACCAAGAACACCATTACAATCCTCACGACGAGCTAAAGAATCTGTCCTAGCTCCACTGCCATGTCGCCACTGTAACACCCTTAAAATTTGATATTTTGAAAAATAAGAATCAAGAAATCAGGATTTTGATTGGTTGGATTTTAGGGCTCGAAAAAGAATATAAAGGACTTGATTGCAAAAATTCTGAAAGTTTTGGGGTCAATTTGAAAGGTTGAGAATAACTAATTGAGCAAACTTTTAAAGGTTTTAAGGTTGCATGGTAATTTTCAAGTCAACTGGGTCACAGCCATAATTCTTTTTGATTGGCAGGGCTCAATTGTTGGCTGAAGAAACTCTTGGGATCAATTTAGAAATTCAAAAAGATCCCCTATAAAGATTACATTTTCACATTTCACCCCCCCATTTTTCCTTCTTCCTCACTTGAAACCCTTCATTTCTTCCCACCAGCGATTTCTTTTCCGGCTAGCCCTTTCCCCAAACCCCAGCAGACATCTCTATTCTCACACCTTCGGCAACCACTTACCACTGTGAGCGCAGCGTTCTGGGCGGAGGAGCACCGAAATTGAGAAGGTTTAAGAAATCCACCTTGACGGTCTCGGCGGAGCAGTGGCCAAATGCATTTCTAGGCAGAGTTCTGAGAAGCCCTCAGCACAGAGACCACACTAGTGACCTTGCATGGAGGCCTGAGGCTATAGTGGTGACGAAAATGAAAGTTGTAGACACGGTGGCAAGAAGGTGGTGTTGAGACTGTGAACCAAGGTTGACCACTATTTTGGCCTCAAAACTGGAAACTAATAGGATCATTGGACTCAGGAAGACGAACCGTGATGAACGGTGGTGGTTTTAGCATTTTTCGGCGACGGCGCATGACAGCGATCTTAGGGCAGAATTTTCCTCTCATCGCGGTGGTCATAGTAGTGTGTTCGGTTTGTGGTTTCGAGGTTCCGATAGTTGGTTCGAAGGTATAAAAGTTAGATGATGCTTATGTATATATATATATATATATGATGGTGTATTTTAATTCCTAATCTTGTATTATGAGGATTATATATAGTTGATTTATATCTTTTCCCATGCATGGACTAGGACATTGCATGGTGGGCTGGGATTATGTATTAGCAGATGATAAGTAAGGATTAATTGAGTTAATGAAGATTAATCTATGATTTTATGAAATTGGAACTTGAGGATGATAATTAGGTATTTGAGATATTACGGACTAAGACTTGGTATATGCATGTGCCAGTATGAGTTTAGTCAACTTAGATTGTATTATTTTATGAAATGTTGGGAATTATCGAGTTAATTGGAAGGGAAAACCCTAATTTTATGAATTTGGGACCTAAATGGCAATAATTGGGTTATTAAAATAATTGGCTTGCTGTTGTTGATTTAGGATATGATACGAGGTTAACTATATAAATAAGGACCGGATTATGCCTTTTATTAGTACTATGTTAATATTGGAGAATAGCTCTCGATTTTAGACAGTTAATAGTAAGACTATAATTATTGAAGGTTATCGAGGTTGAATAAAGATTTGATTGTGAACTTATTCCTTTGGTTAGGTGATGAAGGAGTAGGTCCCACAGACCAATAAACTGCTGATTGAGGTTGTAGTTTTTTGAGACTACGGAGGTGAGGCTCTGCCAACCTGGTACTTCTTTCAATTATCTGTTATTGGGATAAACCCCTGTGAGGGTTTTCTGTTTCTGTACCGTACTGAATTATGTTTATTGAAATCTGTGAATTGTTGAGAATCTGCTTGTTATCTATCCGTTCTGGTCCAGAACATCTTATCTGTTATCTTTTTATCTGTTATCCGATTGTTTGTTATATGTTCGATCTGTTATCCGATATGTTGATCCCAACTGTTAGGTTCGGGATGATCCGTTATGTTGATCCCAACTATTGAGCTCACGACGATCCGATATGTTGTTCCCTGCTTTAAAGTGGGATGTGCTGTTATGTTCAGAGTGACAGAAATTAAGGATTAATATGATTGTTCTGATATGATCTATTGGATTGCATCGATTGATTTGATCTGTTTGTTCGATCAATTTCTGATTGTTTGATTGTTTTTTTTATTGTTCGATTGTTTCCTGACTCCCTAATTGTATTTTGATATGTTCTGCCTGACTATTCATATACGGTTTGTTGAGTTGATTCTTCCTCAATAGTTCCTTTATGATTATGCTTATAGTTATCCCTCACTAAGTCCTTTGGACTTACACCCCCAGTTTATCTTTGATTCTCTCAGACAGGGATTAAGTGAAGAATTTGGACTCCAAGTTGGACATGAGTATGTTTTGTAATAGATCAGGTGTTGAATGTATATATGGAAATCATTTGATTGCTAAGCATGGATTCAAGACGCTATGATACGTCATGTTGATGTGGACGACTAAGGGAATGTAAAATTTTTGTTTTATTAGAATATGAATCATGGCATTTACTTAGTAGATTGACGAGTCTATTAAGTTTGAAATACTGCTGCTTCTAATGAGTTGAATTTGAGATTTTGTGGTATGTATTTAGTATATGTGCTGTCTGTTACATGATTGTTTAAGGTTTGAATTTATTATCTTGTGACATGTTTGTTTAAGTTGGAATCCACTGCTATTTCTGATAAGTTTGAAAGTTTGATTATGGGCCTATTGATTTGTATTTTGGATTCAATTTAAGATGGAATTGAGTGGCGCATCAACTTAGGTGCTATCTCGAGTGGGGGCATTATAGCCGCCGTTGGCCATCATCCACTGCCGTCGACCATCGTGAGAAAAGTGAAACACCACCACCAATCGAAGCCTTTTAGCTTCATAAATTTAACGCCCCCTTCAATTTTGAGTTTCGCCATCGGGAAGGCCTCCAATTAGCCAAAAAATCGAACTGGGTCACCTTATCACTGTGGCGCGCCGCCCCGCGTAATTCTCATCCGTCACTGGTTGGTTCATGAAATTGAGGATTCCGGGATGCTCCTTAGGCTAAACCAATCACAGCCCACAGCTTAGACTGAAGCTTCAGCCGTCAGAGACTTCGTGACCACCATCTCCGCCGTAGCAATAACTTCGAGTCAAAATTTCGGCTGCCTTACCGCTTGGTTTTGGAAGAGAATAGTACCAATGTGTTCCTTGTGAGGAGATGAGCAAAATGGTATATAGCTTGATGGGTTTCATTGCTCATTGGAGAAGGTGGTTGGAGGAGGAAGGCGGTGGTTGCATGGAGGAAAATTGAGGAAAATTGGGGGTTGAATTGCTATATATAGGACTAATTTTTGAAATCCAATTTTGACCCCCAAAACTTCTGCCTAGCTTCCAATTGGGTCCTTAAAGATTTAACCCACTTCAATTTCAGTCCCTAGACTAAGTTAGTGCCTCACTTTGGCCCCTTTGACCCAAAATATTAGCCATGCAATCCCAAAACTTTGAAAATGTGATCCAATCAAGTCTTGCTTAATTTCACTTTGACCCCAAAACTTTAAATTTTTTTGCAATTAAGTTCTTTTTATTTATTTTTCGAGCCATAAAATCCAACCAACCCATATCTTGAATTTCTAAATTCTTATTTTCTCAAAAATCAAAATTTAGGGATGTTGCACCAAAACTCTCGAAAACAAATTTTTAGCTATTCTCCAAAATATAAACAAAAATTCATTACTTTCTCCAACACAAGTATCACAGTCCCCAACTCTACTCTTAAAACTCATTCTCCCAAACACATAATACAAAACATATAAAATATAACCAAACACTACGTTAGCAAAAAAGAAAAGAAAAGTAAGGGTTTAATTGAAATGGTAACAATTTTATTGGGCTAGTTGGAATTTACCCCACTGTGATTTGTGCAATAGGCATCAAACCGTACTGTGAAAAAAAAATATATATATATATATACACACACACACACAAAATAACTTCCTTATGTTTTTTAAAACCTCCTTCCCCTCCACATTTTTTGCTCATTTAATATAATTTTAATATAAGAAGACGAGTTTACCCTAATCATTTCACATATTTATAATTCAATTTAAATAACTTTTTATTATCATAGTTTATTTATTTTTTCTTTTTTTCATTCTTTTCTTTTCTTTTTATTCTCATTTCTCTCTTCTTCCATTATTTCATATATTTCTCATTTTATACATATATATAAATTTATCATTATTTTATAGATATTTGTATATATAAATTTATCTATAAAATTTTAAATAATTTTTATTTTTATCTTTGTTTTTTCTAATTATTCATACATATATACTTATTTTTTCCATTTATACTTATTCACATATATAATATACATATATATAAATTTATCAATAAAATTTAAATTACTTTTATTTTATCTATTTTTTTTCTATTTATTCATTCTGAATTAAACAATATTTAATATATATATAACATAGTTTTTTATTCATATTTATATACATATATAGTATATACACACACACACACACATACATATATATATATATTTATATAAATTTCAATAAAATCTAAAGAAGATTCATCATATATTTCTCATTTTATACATATATAAATTTATTATTATTTCTCATTTCTCATACTTATATACATATATAGTATATATATACATATATATAAATTTCAATAAAATTTAAAGAAGATTTATCATATATTTCTCATTTTATACATATATAAATTTATCATTATTTCTCATGTCTCATTATTTCATATATTTTTATTTTATACATATGTATAAATTTATTTAATGAATTTGGATGGCAATGCAATTTTTTTTCCCTCGAACTTTGTATTCCCTCCAAAATTTGGCCCATAAAAAATGTTAACAATTGTTTTTATTATTAGTTTGACATAATAATTTAACTTGATTTCTTCCAAAATTTTGATTCCCTCTAATAATAATGAATTCTCTTTATTTTTTTCGATTCCTCTAAATTTTAGCTCCTCCATTTTTTTTTGTATAAATAATTTGTAGCGAACTTAATTTCTTTTATCTTAGATTATACGATGAATTGACATATAATTTTTTAAATTATTAAATGACTTTCTATTATAGTTAAAATAGTTAAATAACATATAATTTGGACTTATAAATTTTGGTGCTCAAGAATTTAATTTTTTATTATAATTTATTACAATATTCTTTTAGAAAAATTCTAAAAACTCCTTAAAATAAATAGTTAAAGTTTATATACCTGAATAACAAAAGAAAAGAAAGAAATCTAGTTTACCATAATACTTAATGAAAAGAAAATGGTCCTTGAAATTAAGCTTGTTAATGTTACATTTTGTTTTTTAGTCATTGTATTGGCCAGTTAAAGATTTTTATAACTTATAGATATCTATATGTTAATTGTGTGTATGTTTTACTATATAAATTGCTAAAATGAAGATAACTTTCGTGGTCTAATATAGTGTAAAAAGTATTAACTTAAAGTGTATTATTAAATGTAATGATTATTAACTTTCATAGACCTGAACAAGTTGTTCATAAGAATTAGTTGGTCTACATTAGGGGTGTAAACGGATATTAAACGGATCGAATACATTGTTTTTATATTCGTATCTGTTTAACTTTTTGAATATTTGAATACGGATACGAATTTGACGGATATTTAAAAATAATATTCAAATTCGTATCAGTCGGATATCGATCCGATTCGGATATATCCGTATTCGATTATAATTATTCAAATGAATTCATATTTTATTAAATTTATACGTATTCTAATCATTGTTTTGTATTTATATTCGATGATAATTATTTAGATATCCATTTACGAATATCCTAATACGTGAATACATGAACCTATAACAAATATATATTTTAATTAATAGAAGGAACTATGTAATTTAATTAAAACGAGAGTAATCAAACAAATAACATAATTTCTCATTAATAATTGACTTTATAATTGATTATTAGTACTTATTAATGGTATTTAAGTATATTAATTATAAAATTAACCAACAATAATTATGTTGATTAACTTTATTCTTCAAGTTTTTCTCTATATTACAATAATTTTTTAAATTTATTCTTTTTTCTTCCCAATTCTTCAATTATAATTTATATATATACATGTATGGATTATGATATTTTTATTGAAAAATATAAATAATACATTATTTAATAAATATATATTCGGATCGGATACGCATTTACCATATCCATATCCATTTATAATCGGATATCTACTAATCGAATACAGATAATATCTGCTTTAAACGGATGCAGATAAATTTTGTATAAACGGATACAAATGTGAACGGTAAACCAATTTTTGAATATCCATTTACAGCCCTAGTCTACATATTATATTTCCTTCACAAAGATAAGTTTCCCACCAAAAATGAATTCCCCTATTATTTTTTTTTATTACCTCCAAATTTTTGCTCCTTCGTCGATTTTGTGTATAAATAGTATTTACAAACATTATTTATTTTATCTTATATTATAAGATGAATTATGATGTATTATTATGGAGGTTAAAAATTTAATTCTATTCTTTGTTATTTTTTATTAGGATATTGTTTTTGAACAAAAAGATTTTAGAAAAATTATTTATAAATTCTAAAAACTTTAGTCTTTATGTGTAATTAATTTCATTTTAAAAATTAAAATATTCTGCACTAATATTATATTGATGTGGACAATTTTAACATGCATTTATTGAAATGTTTTTACACTTAATTAACACAAATTGTTTTGAAATTGATCAACTTTTATAACTTTAATATAGTTGGAAAATTTGAAATTATTTTGAAATACTCATGACATTGTAATATAAACTTAGTAATATAGTCATAAGTTTAATAAAATTATTTTTTATCCCCATATATTTAATTAAATTTTTGAAGAACTGTTAGCATCCTTAACAAATTTGTAGACATCGGTTGAAATTTTATATTAAAATTAAAAAATATCCTTAAAAAACTGTTTTGATTATTTTTAAGACAAAAATACCATGAACTTATTTGTAACTTTACATGGGGGATTAACTTTAATATTATTTAAATTACTCAGAATAAATTTAAGTAATTTTATTAATAATTTTTTCAAATATTAAATGATCTTTTAATTCAAGTTGAATTAAAAATGTAAAAATTTAAAATCATCAACATATCTAAATTAATTTAATTAAACATATTTATTAATTATAAAATAAAAATAAAAATCAAATCCATCTCTTAATTAAATATGATTTTGTTTTTAAATTACATCTCAATAATATTAAAAAAAATCATATTTAAAATTACTTAATTAGATTAAGTTGAATATATTTATTAAATATAAAAAAATATTTATTAACTAAAATAAATAATTTAAAAATAAAAATAAAAATAAGATCTAAAAATATCATACTGACAATAGTAATTTTAAAATGTCAATTTCACCATACCAACCCAATAAAAAAGTTATTGATATGATATCTTGGTCCCTCTTAAAACACAAATAAATAAATAATTTTCTTCCAATTCATTTTCCACCTACCACCCAAAATATAAACAAACAATCATCACATTCCCCAACCCCCCTTCTGAAAAATCATTTTGCTAAAATATTTTGACAAAATGCTCCAATTCATAAACAAACAAGCCCTAATTTAAACTAGTTTCATTAAATTTATTAATTAATAAAAAATAAATAAGTCAAAATGTGTGAGATCTAGAGTTTGAACCTTGTGAGACCTTGATGTGTGTATATATAAATAAAAAAAATTAAATTTATTTATTAATCAAAATAAATAATTTAAATAAAAATAAAATATAAAATTTTAACCTAACAGTATAATTTTAATAATTTCAAATAAATAATTTTTTTAAATTATTTTGACAAAATAGTGTAATGATTTTAAATAAATAACATAAGTAAAAAAAATCAATATTAAGTTTAGTAAGCAAAGAGTATAGGAGACAAGGCTTGAGAGCTATATTAAGTTTTGGAGGCAAAGAGAATAAGTAATATGTGCATCTCTATCTAATTTATATCAGTTGTAGGCAAGATGGTTAGTACTTTTCTGCATGTGGGCGTTGGCGCGGGATCGAGTCCCGCTTCAAGCAAACCTGTGGATTTATCTCTATCCAACAACAGTCTATCGCGCCCAGGCCTAAGATGCTGGGCCTATTCCAGCAGGCCCAACAGCTCAACCCAGCGCGCCGAAGCCGGGTACTTGAGTTCGAGGCCCAATGAGCGGGCCCAGCAGTTCCAACAAGCCCAATTGCTCAGCCCAGCGCATTGAAGCCAGGAGCCCAAGTCCGAGGCCCAATGAGTGGGCCTAGTAGTTCCCAGCCCAGCCCACGGACCATTGTCCATCCAGCTTTATTGCAGTGTAGTAGATGGCCTAGTGTGTTAAAGCTTGATGAAGCGGCCCAAAACTGGGGGCCTAATCTAATGGTTTGGTGCTCGCCTAAAGCGCATTGCGCCGAAGTCCAGAGAGCGAAGCCCAGCATGCCCATACTGAGCCCCAGTCGGTCCAGCCCAGCTCGTCGGCCCAACGTTTGCCTGCCCATCTACTAGTGGCCCAGCGAGATCGAAAAATTATGTTATGCATTGTAACGAAAAAATAAAATACAACAAAATTGCCAATATTTTAGTAACTAAATATTTCGTTACGCTATAAAAATCTATTGTAACTAATACACTTTTTTGTTACTAATATCATATTTTTGATAACGACATGTTTCGTCGCCATAAGGTAATCATTCGTAATAAACCATAAATTTCGTTACTAAGATTTTTTGCGACGAGCTTTAGCTTACGAAATTTCAGCGATGAAAAATTCGTTATCAATATTTTGTGTAACGAATTTCAGCATTATGGTATCAAAATTAGTCGTTACTAAAAGTGTAATTTGTTGTAGTGATTACAAATGACATTCAAATTCACATTAACACTAATTGTTAGTGGCCACCTTGGTATGGACACTTGGCACCCTTTCCTTGACCACACACCATCCCATTCCTATATATAGATATAGGAGGAGAGGGGGCAACCAAATGGTGAGGCATTGCTAGGTGTCAATTATTCTTCCAACAAACTTGGATAGTGGGCATCTAATTGTTAGCATCCCATTATTCTCTCCAACCTTTTTTTCTTCTTCCACCTCCATTTTCCAAGCCTTTTCTTCTCCTTTCTCTGCAAATATCTCCAACATATTGTAGAGAATAGGTCCTATCTATGGTGTGTGGACTATGTCATTAGAGGCCAACCATTTAGTTGCTATTGTTCTTGTTTGAGGTAGTTTTTGGTAGCCATTTAGACCGAGTTTTGGGAGGCCTTTTAGTGTTCTGTTTCGGATGATTTTTGGAGTTTTGAATCCTCAAGGTGTGGTGACATTCCAGTAAAGTTTTCAGCCTAAAAGGAGAAGTCTAACTGAGGGATAACCGGTAGTGATTCTACTGCGCCAATGAGAAGCTTCTTCAATGGTTGAAGAGAGTTTTTCTTGCTCCTTGATTTTTCTATTGTCATCAAGGTATTTCCCTTCCATAAATTTGATTTCTATGTATATCTTGATCCTTGGGGATGTGTGTGGGCTAGTTACATTCATTTTTTTTTTAAATATTTGGATCCTAGTGCCACACACATCTACAAGTGGTATCAGAGCCATATTCATACATGAATTTGGATTTTTCTTGGCTTGGATGATTGGTTCTTGTGAAGAATTGATTAACATCACCATGTACTCGATCCATATGATAGGTTGGAGTGTATGGATGGTCTCATTTATGGCTCCTTGATTAATGGATTAAATCATGCTATTATGTGCTTCAAATGTTAAATCATGTGATGAGTATTTTTTAATTATTTTTGCCTAATGTTGAATTTTAATTTGGCATTGGTGGGTGTTATATGTTGATATAGCATGTTGTGAATGGCCTTAAGTTGTTTTGGTCATTTTTGGGTCAAATAAAATTGGATATATTTGGAGATTTTTGAAGAATATGATTCTTGCTTAAACATGTTTTTCAAGCATCTTTGGGCACTTGATATTTCAGTTTTAAAATCTATTTTAATTTGAAAATTTCAGCCATGTTGTGTGTTTTGATGTTTAGAAGTTGTTCTAAAATTTTTGGTGCACAAAAGTTGAGTCGAAAATGGCTTGACTTGCTTATGACCCCCAAAACAGGGGAGCTACCACTTGGCAACACACAATAGGGCAGTGGCCAAGAGCTACTGCCTAGCAATGTGGAAGCTGCGGCCAACAATGCCTAGTTGGGTTTGGGATGAATTTTGAGCTTTTCTTTTGGTTCTTTTTGTGACCAAATTTATTCTGAAACACACACAATGGATGCACAAGTGTTGTGCAAGTTCTCAGAATTGTGTTGGACACTTTGTGGTTGCTTTTAAAACTTGTTAAAGTTGATTTCCATTTGTTGCAAAAATAAGATGCATAAATGTTATGCTTGTTTTTGCTTGAGCAATTATTTGTTAATTTGATTAGCATTTAATTTATGGAATTGAATGTCAATTCTTGATTTATTTATTGTTCATTTAAGTGTTGAATGGATGATGAATGAATAGGGATGATCATGAGCCTTTAATATGAATTTTATTTGTTTCAAGTTATTAAAAAGGGTTGTATTAAATTGGGGCTTGCATGCCTATTAATTTCTATTTTGTAAATGTTATGAGAGTAGAATCACTAGGAGTGAGGTTTACTTTCTCATGTAAATGTTACAAGGAGCAAAGAAGATCATTGTAGGCAAGAAGACCCATAAATATATGGGATACACTCATGTAATAGTTAGATTTAAACAACCCACTTAAAATCAACTAAGTGGTACACCTATAGCTCTAAGTGCACCACTTGGTTAAGCTCATAGTCATCCCACCCTAGGAGCATGTTAGGCGCATTTACTTATTTATGCTTTTCATATCCTATTAATGTATGAGATGTACGATTAATATATAGAGAACCTAAATAAGAAGATAAAATGATGAGATCTTTGTAAGCAAAAACCTTCTACTTAGAATGTCTAAGTGCTTTCAAATATCAAGTCAAAATGGATACACGTTAAAAGAGTTTAATAAATCCATGCCTTCTACTAATAGTATGTGGCATTACAACACTACCATTATTTGTGTGATATCTCATGAGTCATGGGTCACGCTTATAGAGGAAAGCTGTGACCATATACTTAGCATGAGATGCACTTTGATTTGAGAATGCCCATGCATTAGCACACGAGTCGTGGGATGTCGTGGGCTTGTCTCGAATTGAAGATTGATTGGTAGGTATGACTTGACACCTAGTAATGTGGATGTCTCACGAGTCGTGGGTCTACATGAAAAGTAAGGCAAAATACATCAAGAGTTGTATGAGATGCAATTAGCAAAAGTTGCTTACCTTTGGATTGTTTATGGATGTCTCACGAGTCATGGGTTTACTTGCAAGTCCTTAGGATCTTGATTTTCTCTAGGAAATGAGATTTCCCAAATTCTTCCAGGGGGTGAAGGATTTAATAAAACAGTGGGAGAAAAATATGCTTGAAAGACCATCAACATGTTTTTAATATCAATATTCAATCACATGCTTATACTTTTTTTTTTCGCCTCTTGTAGATTTTTGAAATCTTCAAAAACAAAATGGCTAAAAATCCACTTGCAAGCATTTTGGAAACCAATAAGCTAACTAGGCCAAACTTCCACGACTAGTTAAGAAACCTTAAGATAATTTTTGACTCCGATAAGAGGACTTATGTCCTAGATTAAAGTCCTACGAATACATCGGGTGATGATGCCACTGATGAGGACCATGAAAGGTTCATGAAATTTGTAGACGATGATCTACAATTTAGATGCCTCATGTTGGATTCCATGACCAACGAGCTTCAAAAGACTCACGAGCATATGAAATATGCTAGAGAGGCCTACTTGCATCTACAAGAGTTGTTTGGTGTAAAAACTAGACACGAAATGTTCGCTTTGCCTAAGGAGCTCTTCAGGTCAAGGATGAGTGAGGTGACAAGTGTCCATGATCATGGGTTCAAGATGATTGAACTCATTGAGAAGCTTAGACAACTTGACATGATTATGGACAATGACCTCTATGTAGATTTGATCCTCCAGTCATTGCTCCCATCATTTGACCAATTCGTTATGAACTTTAATATGTCCAAACAAGAAGTTATGATTAACAAATTGGTGAGCATGCTTGTGACCGTTGAGGTGACTATGAAAAAGGAGAAGCCCTTTATTCTAGCTTCTTCCTCTAAGTTAAAAGGCCCTAAGGGCCCAAGAAAGTGAGGTAAGAGGAAGAAGAGTTTTTCCTCGAAAGGGAAACAATCCGTGAAATGTTTCGGGGGGTCAAGAAAAAGGTTAAAACCGATGCAAGTTGTTTTCATTGTGGTGAAAAAGGGCACTGTAAGAGAAACTGCAAGGCTTACCTTACAAACCTTGAAAATGGTATATACTTTATTGAAGTGCATTTAACGACCAATTCTTGCTCATGTGTATTTGATACCGCATGTGGTTCTCATCTTTGTAATTCATTACAGGGGATGGAAAGAAGAAAAAAGTCTGTGTGAAGGGGATATGATCCTTTGCCTAGGAAATAGAGCAAGAGTTGCGGCCATGGTCCAAGGCATTATCAAGTTAGACTTGGGGCATTTTAGTATTGTACTTAATCTAGTATATTGTGTACCGAATTTTGTTAAGAACATTATATCAATTCCCATTCTTGATTGTGAAGGATATGATTTTTCTATATCAAATAAGACATTGAAAGCATTGAAAAATGGTTCTTTAATTGCTCAAGGTACATTGATTGACGGGTTATGCGTACTTGAATCTCAACCTTCACTAATGCATATTCAATCAAGTAAAAGGAAATTAGATAAGCAAGAAGATGCCATCCTTTGGCATGCAAGACTTGGGCATATCTCTAAGAATAGGATGAGTAAGATGGAAGCACTCAAAGCACTAAAAGTCACTGGCATTGAGGACCTTCCTATTTGTGAATCTTGTTTAAAGGGGAAAATGACCAAGGCTCCTTTTGTAAGATAATTGGAGCACTCCACAAGTCCTTTAGATTTGATCCATATTGATGTTTGTGGCCTACTAAGAGTTAGTGTGAGAAATGGATGTTCTTACTTCATCACCTTCATCGATGATTATAATCGGTTTGGACACATGTATCTTATGAAGTATAAGTCCAAAGCTTTTGAAAAGTTCAAAGAATATATGAATGAAGTGGAAAAGCAATTATGACTTATGAATGAAGTGGAAAAGCAATTATGACTTAGTATTAAAGCTTTTCGATAGGATCAAGGGTGAGAATACTTAAGTACTGAATTCTTAGATCATCTAAAAGAGAATGAGATTATCTCACAATGGACTTCGCCCAGCAAACCCCAACACAATGAGTAGCCGAGAGGAGAAACCGTACCTTGTTGGACATCGTACGTTCTATGATGAGTTTTTTCAATGTGCCCATATCTTTTTAGGGATACGCCTTATAAATGGAGGTGAAGTTACTAAATGTAGTACCTTCAAAGTCGGTGCCAAAAATGTCGCATGAGATGTGGTATGGCAAAGCACCCTCTTACCACTACCTTAGTGTCTGGGGGTCTCTTGTTTACGTGAGATGAATAGTGGGATACAAGTCGGATAATAGATCCATCTTGTGTATGTTTGTGGGATGCCTAAGAGAGTCTATGGGTTATTACTTTTATAATCCCTCAGAACAAAGAGTGTTTGTTTCGAGGAACACCACCTTTTTGGAAAAGAAATTTCTATTGTATGGAAATGACATTGTTGTTGAACTTGATGGAATTCAAGATGATTATCAAATTCCACAGGCAGTGGAAACAAGCGAGCAATAAGAA
The DNA here is from genome assembly GCA_018894105.1 of Jacaranda mimosifolia. NCBI lineage: Eukaryota > Viridiplantae > Streptophyta > Magnoliopsida > Lamiales > Bignoniaceae > Jacaranda > Jacaranda mimosifolia. The sequence goes on from CM032121.1 coordinate 30,628,017, forward strand.
CCTCGCACACAACCTTTGAGAAGGTCGGACCGAATCAAGAAGCAACCAAAAAAGTGCGGATTTCTTTATGAGATGGGCTAGTTGGAATTGATCCGAAAACTTATGAGGAAGCTATATTGGACATAGACTTGGGATATTGGCTTAACGCCATGAGATCCGAAATGGACTCCATATACTCCAACAAAGTATGAACTTTGGTAGATCCACCGGAGGAAAAGGTTTCCATTGGTTGCAAGTGAATTTGTAAGCGAAAGCTAGGAGTTAATGGAGAGGTATTGACCTTTAAGGCGCAACTAGTGGTAAAAGGTTACACTTAAAGACTCGATATCGATTTCGAGGAAACCTTTTCACTGGTCGTTATGCCTAAGCCCCTTTGGATTCTACTTGCCATAGCCGCATACTATGACTATGAGATATGTCAAATGGATGTGAAAACTGCTTTCCTCAATGGAGACAATGAAAAAGAAATCTATATGGAGTAATCACAAGGTTTTACATCCAAGGGGAGTGAGCAAAAAGTTTGCAAACTCCAGAAATCTACTTATAAACTCAAACAGGCGTCCCAAAGTTGGAACATACGTTTTGACAGGATAATCAAATCATTTGGCTTTGATAAAAATGTGTACGAACCATGTGTGTATATGAAGGCTAGTGGGAGTAGTGTACAATTTATTGTACTTTATGTCGATGACATTATTCTCATTGGGAATGAGGTAGGAATGTTAAAGTGTACTAAAGCGTGGTTATCTACACAATTCTTTTATGAAGGATTTGGGAGAAGCATCCTATGTATTAGGAATATGTATCTATAGAGATAGGTCGAGGAGAATGCTGGGGCTTTTCCAAACCTTGTATATTGACAAAATACTAAAGAGGTTTAGTATGGAAGAATCCAAGAGAGGATTTCTTCCCATGGGACATGTCATTCGTCTCTCCAAGTCTATAGCCCCCAACACTGAAGATGAGAGACAAAAGATGTCCCACATATCTTATACCTTTGCCATTGGGAGCATAATGTTTGCAGTTTAATGTACAAGACCAGGTGTGGCACACTCACTAAGTGTTACGAGCAGGTTTCAATTCAATCTCGATGAGAGTCACTAGATGGTCGTAAAAGCAATTCTCAAGTACTTGAGAAAGACTAAGGACACGTTTTTGGTATACGGCGATGGAGAATTGAAACTTGAGGGGTTTTCAGATTCTAGTTTTAAATCCGATGTAGATGACCTGAAATTCACTTCTGGATTCATATTTTGCCTCAATGGCGGCGCGGTGAGTTGGAAGAGTTCCAAACAAGACACAACGATTGATTCTACCATAGATGCAGAATATATTGCAGCTTGGAAGTTGCAAAGGAAGGTGTTTGGATGAAAAACTTCATTCAAAAGTTGAATGTAGTGTCTAACATTGCTGAGTCAGTAGTTGTCTTTTGTGACAACAACGTGGTGGTAGTACAAGCTAAAGTGCCAAGATCTCATCAACGATCAAAGCACATTTTGAAGCGATATCACTTGATCCAGGAGATCATTGATAGAGGCGCCATTCGAGTGGAGAGAGTTGCCTCAGAAGATAATATAGCAGATCTACTAACTAAGCCTCTATTGCAAAAGGTTTTTAAGGATATATCGAGAAAATGGGTCTCAAGGCCATGGGGTATTGGCTTTAGGGTAAGTGGAAGATTGTTGGAATAGTGCCCTACAAGCTAATTAGATTGGCCTTGTAGACTATTTCCTTGTAATGTAATCTTGATTGAATGATATACATTATATGTCCATCTTCATCTTATGCTCATTATTTGCTTCACTGGCATTTGGTTGAAGCCCTTAGATCACATTAGACTATGGGACTTGATCACGCATTGGATGGTGATCATAGAATAAGTCTTACACGGTCGTAATCTTAAATCTTTCAAGTCATATGATCTTGCGAGACAGGGTATCTAAGATCCAGATAGACTTGTACTAACGATGAATAAATCTAAGGGTTGGATGTTGCTCCGTTCCATGAACAATCTCATATGAGATATGGATGCATGCTAATGGGTGCTTGTTAGAGAACAAGGCACTGAAGGCCCACCCGAAGAATCCACTAGATAACTGAAGTGGCAAGTTCTCCAGCTTACGTTAGTGCATATTATTAGTCCTTTGACCTGAGAATTTATGGTAACATTGTGTTTGGTCCTTATGCTTTGACTCTTCCTTGGTCACTTAGTGGTCCACTCGGGTTGAGATTGGGCATGAGCTACTAGATATCCAAGAAGGAATCCGACTCCTCGCTTTTGTGAAGGGTGAGTGCATCTTCTATGCATTCTATAATGATCGATTCTAAAAAATTATTGCGCAAGGTGATGTGACAATTTGAAAAGGTATTTCCAAAGATGATGTCACTAAGGGAATCGAACATTGAGAATAGAAGCATAGTGTTGAGGCTATTAAGGATCCAACTAATATCTTGCCCTAAGCCTTTTTCGGGAGATAGAAGATGAAAGGACCGTATTTGTATGGTATGCGTAATGCTAGAATGGTTCTTCAAGAGTATTCATTTCGGTCAATTAGTTAGGCTCCATGGGCTTGAGGTTGGACATCGACCATGGAATTGGGTACTCTTCAATTAATGAGATTAATTGAATTTAGTCGCTTAGTTTAAAGGAATTTAAACTAATGTGAATATTTGTGATTTGAAGGTGAAAATCAATTGCCCCCAATATCTTCATCATCATCGACATCACTTAAGTCTTCTTGTTCATCAAAATTCATGCTCATTTCAATATTATATGCATGCGTAGCCAAATCTTTAAAAGTTTTTGGTTTGATTCCTTGAAGTATGTGGCAAAGACTCCAATGTATTCATTGGATACACATCTCAATTGCTGAAGCCTCCAATAATTGTTTATTGCAGTTAAGACTCAAATATCTCCAGCGATTGATGTAGTTAATGACAGGTTCTTCTTTCCACTGGTGAGAGTTGGTGAGTTCAATCATGTTAATTGTTCTTCAAGTGCTATAGAAACAATTGAGGAACTCTTATTCTAGTTGCCCCCAATTATCAATGGAGCTTGCCTCTAAGTTAATATACCAATCAAAAGTATTATCCTTTAACGATCGAACAAATTACTTGACGAGATGATCTCCATATGTCCCAGCATTATTACAAGTCTCAATAAAATGAGCCACGTGCTGCTTTGGGTTGCCCTTACTATCGAATTGCTGAAACTTTGGGGGCTTGTAACCCATTAGCATTTTCAAGTCATCAATCCTTTGAGTATATAGCTTGGAGTAAGTCATAAATGACTTAGAACTTTCATTAGACTTGTTTTTGATAGTCCCCCGAATAAACTCTTTCAATAGGTCAATAAGAATTAGTCCATCAGTGGAAATTTGTAGTTCTTTTGTTGCAATCTCTTCAGTTTTGGCTGGTTGTCTCCTTGTGGATATTTCACCTTCGTTCTAAACCTCAATTTATTTCTCCACCGTGCAACTGGCATTAAGATTGTCCACTTTACTCATCAATTTGGAGATTTGAAAGTCTTGTTCTTGAACATGCTTCGTGAGTCTTTCAATAACCCTCGTTAAATTTGTAATTTGTTCCTCCAAGGTTGTAGCACTTGTCACCATCACGTTGCCATGCTCGAGGAATTTGATGCTGAGTGGAGAATGGATGATGTAGATTCTTCCTTCGAGTCTTCACCATCTTCATTCATATCAATAAAATGCGGCAACACCTTTTCTATAGCAAGCGAAGAAGCCATCTCCGAAGATGATTGCAACTTCTTGGATATATTTCTTGTGATGACCTAACACCTTTTGCTCCAACATTTGAGGAATTTGAGGTAGTAATTTTCAATGCAGCAGTCTTATTGACAACCATTTGATATTTCAATCTTGATGAAAGAAAGAGATGAGAAGAAGAGATGGTCCCACTGGGCATGCCAAAATTTTGTAATTTCTTTGTCTGCAAAGCAAAATTACAAGACAAAAAAATTCGTATAAATAAGAATGAAATTAAAATCTATCGATTATGGATCTAATTTCTAATCTAATCATCTGATTCTTCCCTTCCAAATATGATCTTGAAATTTGATAAGTTCCCAAAGAACGCCTTAAATATTATGGATCTCGTTAAATTTGATTTGAAGAAAATAGAGCCAATTCGAAGGCTTTGCACCTTAATCTCAAATCAAATGCCAAAATATGATGAGTTCCACGAAGAATGCCTTGAACGCCGTGGATCTCCTTGAATTTGATTGAGAGAATTGCTGGACTCCCTCAAAGCTCCTCTCATTTGTTAGAATTTGTGTTGTGTGTAGAATAAGCTTTGGTCACCCCTTTGATATAGATGTTTGATGGGAGACTTTCAGATTGACTTGAACTTCTTTGATAGTTATCTTTTTTATAAGATAATATCAAATTAATATCAAGAGATAATATCAAATATCTTTCATTTGATTGGTCCACAGATGTAGGCATTTTATCTTTGATACTTATCAATATTTGATTTGAGTATAAAATAAATACTAGAGTATTAATTAAAATTAACTATTTATATTTTGAAATTAAATTTAATAAATTTCAAAATAAATAGAAAATTTTGAATTAATAACTAGCATATTATCTTATACGTATCACTCTCTAATTAGACAAAAATTGATATGTTTACAGTGGATATTTAAGAAAGAATGTTCTATCCGCACCCAACTGGAAATTCAAAATATTGAAATATGTGATTTAAGGCTATGCGACTAAAAAACAATCTCCATTCATGTTGGAACAATGCGTTTGAACAGTTTGCCTTTAATTTAGGGCCCGTTTGCAAACAATATTTAATAGATTGTAGGTGGACATTTTAATTTTCATTTCCATCAATTTTTAAAATTTAAAAAAGTTAGTTAGTGGAAATAAGTTGAAATGAATTTGTATTTGGATGAATTGTTGAAAAAGTAATGATTATATTAGTTTTAATAGGTTGCAGGTGGAGAGAAAGTAATGATTATGTTGGTTTTAATAGGTTGTAGGTGGAGAAAGATAAAAATAATGGAATAGAAAGAGAAGATATATAGGTTGTTAGGAGAATATATATAAGTTATTGGAGAGTGTGTTTCGAAAATAAAAATAAAAATAATATTGAGTAAAAATGTGTAAAAAATGATGTATTTCATTTATGAAATAATAGGAAATTGGGCTTTGAAAATGAAACCAAACGGGGCCTTGGAATTACAGATTTGTGACAATGCCTTATGAACAATTGCAAATATGCAATGCTCTTTTGATCAACTTGGTAAACTTTTTATTTCTCTCTGCGACACTAACAAAAGTATCTTGTCCATAAAAATAATTTAAGTAGTCGGCGAATGCTGGATCCTTCTGATATATGTAATGATTTGTCAAACAGCCCACTGACATGATCTCTTCTTCTCACGCTGGTTAGCCCTTGCTTGATGATAATTTGTATACTGCTGTGGCAAGCCTTTGTTTTCCATGTACTTGATGTGTCGTTGCAGTAGGAAGGATTTTAACTCCGGGGCCAGCTCCCACGTAAGGTTACTTGATTAGAGTACAGTCGATTTATATACATTATACATACAGATACAATATATGTATATAAAATAATAATACTAATAATAATAATAGTAATAATGAATAGTACTATAGATGGAAGAGAACATACTAGCAATAAGAAATTGAAATGGAAATAGTATAATGTGTTTTATCATTGATTATATGGAACTATAAAATGATGGTAGGGACAATAGTAGAATTATAAATGATAATTATTGTACGTAGTTATGAGAATTTAAAAAATAATTTGAAGCATATCGCATAAAAATCCACTAAAGAAAACCTGCTGTTTAATTCGTAGCATAAGTAATACAAGTACATCACATTTTTTTCCTAGTTCAATTCATGCCTAAACCATTTGCAAGCACATAAACTAAATATGCTAAAACATATGACAGAAGAGAGATCTTGTAATTCTCTGCCTAATAAAACGTAATGAAGTCTTTGGGCCGGTTGGGCTTCATTTTCATATTTCATTTTTGTATTTTCTATTATTTGAAAATTAAAACATATTATTCTATATATATTTTCACTCAGCATATTTTTATTTTTATTTTTAAAATATATTTCTTAATAACTTATATATCTTCTCTCTCTCTCTCTCTATTAACATTATTACTATCTCTCACTACCTATACACCTACTAAATCCAATATAATCATTATTTTTCTAATAATTCATCTAAGTACAAACTTATTTTCAATTCATTTTCACTAATTATTTTTTCAAAATTTAAAATAAATAGAAAATAAAAATAAAAATAAAACCAAACAAGCTCTTAATACTATGTTTGGCTTAAGGATTTTCATAAAAAAAAAGGAAAGTATTAGAGAAAAGGAAAAGAAAAGAATATAAAATCTCAAACTTGTTTGGTTGTAGAAGAAAATAATGAAGAAAAAAAATGAAAAATGAATGTGTTGGAAAAGGAGAGAGAGCTCAAATGGACTTTGCCCTCATTTTTTTTACTATTTTGTTAAGAAAACTCATTTTCCTCAAATCCAGTATATTTTTCCCAAGTTTTTTCTTTTTTAGCATTTTTCTTACCAATCAAATAATTAAAAATTAAATTAGTGGAACACAGACACATGCACGCACTTATATATACACGAACGTGCGCGCGCGCGCGCACACACACACACACACACAACATTCTAGTACTCCACAACGGAATTGTGTAGTTAAGTTCCAATTGGAGGCTTGACCCACTACATCTACAAATTATTGGAGGAGTCAGAAATATTGTACTTTATGATAGTTGTTCAATGGTCAACTCAAATAAAGAGTAAAACAATAACCAAAAATAAAATTAACATATATGTAGAGAAGTGGAACTAGCTAGCGTTATAATATTGAAGTATATCTTATTAGTGTGATCCCACAATAATTCTATAATCTGAATTGATGAAAACTCAGTTATACAATGAAAGATACGCACATATATATACATAATATAAGGGGAAGTAAGAAAGAAATTAATGTTTGAGATATAACACAGAATATGATGATGGCGGCTTTCTACTAAGCTAAGATTTGGTTCATTAGAGGCCAAGTTAGTAACTGAGGTGAGGTGAATATGTCTAACTAGTAACAAAAATTTTGGCTGGGACTACTCCATACACGACAAGCTCTTCTCACTGCCACCTTCCACCTTATCCTGCCTACATCTGTTCCCACACCACCAAACACCCCTAGAAAAAAACACACACATTTCACCTAAATCCACACATTCAGCAGGCGGTGAGAGAGAGATTAGATATACATGTACTTGGGCATTTTTTGTGGTCTAAGGTAGTAGTGTTTTCAGCACTGCTCTCAACTATATATCTCTCTTCCGCTTCATGTGCAAAAAGATTTTTACAATTGGTTTCCTTTGCAGTATACATATGTATGCATTAATTCATTGCTGCACAGATATTATATAAGCTTGAAAAGTTTCCATTCACTGTTTTCATGGCTTCACCAACTTCTGTTCCTCTACTTGTGGACCTCAACAGCAACAAATTCCAACAGGATTCACAGTTTGATCATGGCTCCCATCCAAGTCTCTCTTTTTCAGAGGTCAATTATCAATTCCTTCCAAGTTTAATTTTCATGCTTTGATTCTTATAATTAGTTTATATTCAATATTTAAGGACCCTTTTTCTTCTTCTTCTTCTTCAGGTGATTTTGGAGATCAAATTGCTATACACAATAGCCTTTCCCATGATCATCACCGGCCTACTCATCTACGGCAAATCCTTAATATCAATGCTGTTCTTGGGAACATTAGGCAAGGATGCATTGGCCGGCGGGTCGCTGGCAATGGGCATAGCCAACATCACCGGCTACTCAGTTATCTCCGGCCTGGCCTTGGGCATGGAGGCCATCTCTTCTCAGGCATTTGGAGCCAAACAGTGGCCTCTTATGTGCCAAACCCTACAACGCACCGTTCTTATTCTTTTGTTTGCATGCATTCCCATCTCTGTCTTGTGGCTAAATATCCAACCAATACTTGTCTTTTGTGATCAACATCCCACCATTTCTTCCATTGCTTCTACTTATCTCACTTTCTGCCTCCCAGACCTCTTGTTCCAATCTCTCATCAATCCTCTTAAGATTTATTTGAGGTCCCAAAACATCACTCTCCCTCTCATCTTCAGTGCCGCTTTCGCCCTCGCTCTCCAGGCCCCTATCAACTATTTTCTCATCAATCATCTCAGCCTTGGCATTCGAGGCGTTGCTTTATCTGTAGCTATCACAGACTTCATTCTGCTCGCAACCCTGGTTTTCTATCTGTGCTTTTCGGGGATCCACAGAAAATCTTGGGCGGCAGTCCAATTCTTCGATCACGAATGGAAATCCATCCTCAAACTCGCATTGCCAAGCTGCTTCTCTGTTTGCTTGGAATGGTGGTGGTATGAGCTGATGATACTCTTATCAGGGATTCTTCCAAACGCCGCCGAGGCAGTCGCCACCATGGGAATCCTCCTTCAGGCGACTTCACTCGTCTACGTTTTCCCTTCCGCCCTGAGCCTGGCCGCGTCGACCCGAGTGGGAAACGAGTTAGGATCCAACCAACCCAGCAAGGCGAGGACCTCGTCCCTCATAGCATTGTTCTGCGCCATTTTGACCAGCCTGATCGCTGTCTGCTTCATGGTGATGCTCGGTGGCACGTGGGGCCGAGCCTTCACGGATGACGAGGCAATTGTCTCGCTCACGGCGGCTATTATGCCGGTGGTGGGGCTGTGTGAGCTGGGGAACTGCCCGCAAACCACCGGCTGTGGGGTGCTGAGGGGAAGCGCCAGGCCAACTCTTGGCGTTCATATTAATCTGGGGTCATTTTACGGTGTGGGTTTGCCGTTGGCTGTATTAATGGGCTTCGTGATGAAAATGGGCCTATTGGGCCTTTGGTTGGGCTTATTGGGTGCTCAGTTAGTCTGCGCGCTTCTCATGGTTTGGGTCCTGAGCAGAACGGATTGGATAGTACAAGCAAACAGGGCAAGGGAGCTGATTGGAATGGATGAACAACATGAAGGATTAACATCAATAAGAACGTTATACTAATTTTTGAAGCCCTATTGAGGTGTTATTATTCTGAAGGAATCGCATTTCTTTTTCTTTTTTTTTTTTTTTTCCTGTTTTTATTTTCTTTCTTGTAAATAAATAAGTTTGAGACAAATCTAGAGACATAATTTTGCCATAGTTCTGTAAATTTTGGAGTATTTTCTTAACAAGTTGGTAAAATTATTTTTATATGATACATATATCTGAAATGGATAAACTTTAAATTTCAATGCATCTTTTTCTTTTGTTCAAAATTTAATTACACCCAATGAAATAATTAAGTAGTATGATTTAAGTCAAAGATAGGTTTGTCATGGTTTGAAAGTTCAGATTCTTGCATTTTCATCAAGGGATATTGGAAAAGGTGAAGCGTAAAAGGATTTTCTAAGTACTGATTGATGTAATTACTTGATTACTAATCTTTAATCAACATAAGTCATTCATTATTGAAAACCCTTCCACCATGACCTCTTTAAGTTGCCGATTCTGGGGAATATGCATTAGCATTTATTTTACTCTTGATAAATTCTTGGGATGCCTTTAAAAAAAATAAATTAAAATCTTTATTGGGGATTCTACATACCCCAGACCATCTATCATTGTAAGTTTCCTAAGACTAAAATAATAAATCTTCAAATATCTATTTGAACGATTTTTTATTCATCAATCTGAATATTTCTAGAAAATATTGCCTCTATTAAGCTCTTAAATCTATATAGAATTACTCGAACAGCTGTTTTAATGCTGTTTAAATGTTTAATCCATTTGATATCCATATCGTAATATACTAATATATATATATATATATATATCTCATTAGTTAAATCTGAAGCCGCCAAGAAATGGAGCAGTCTATATGATTTTTAATAGACCCATGCACATTGAAAGAATTAGAAAATGTAATAATAAATGTAGAAGTAGAATTGTTACATTGCACCTGCAAGTAAGTGGTAAGTTTATGAAGTAGATGTCTAACAAGATTTATATGGTATACTTGTGGGGTCGACAAAGCTAGGATTTTGAAACAATGGCAGAGAATGTCGTGAAAAAGAGGCTGTAAAATGATTTAACGATAAAAAGGACAAGTCCTAATGATGAAACAAAAGATCTATTTGTTCGTCAATCGACCATCAAATGTGATAGCTTCTACAACCTTGGCGATGGCGAGGCGGTGGAGTACGTGGTCGAGTATGGGAACAATGGACGTCCAAAAGTGGCTAATGTGACAGGTTCAGACAATGTCTTTATCCAATCACCCACAGATCTTAGGAGATAAAAGTAGCAATGCTGGAGTCAAGTAAAACATTGTGGTAGTTGGGATTATGGAGACGGAGGCTATGGAGGTGGCAATTAGGGAAGCTACGTAGGAGGTGGAGGACAAGGGAGGAAGTCAGTAGGACAGTTGCGATGGCAGTGGAGGTGGGTATCAGGAGGAAGAAGGCGGTTGTTCCTGACCACGCATTCACGTTAGCCGCGGCGGCGGCAGTGGACTGACCCAACGGCCCCATTAAGTAGGTTACTAAATTCGAGCTTATACCATAATAAGTAAATCTTTCAGTCACTTCAACACTTAAAATATTACGAAAATTAAAAAAAAGGGATAAAAATACAAACTTTTATATGATTTTATTGGCCTTTTGAATAATTAGACGTGATAATTGTGATTGTACCTATGATGAATGAAGCGGATTTCCAGCAACTGGATTTTGCCCCTTGGAAAGGGCGGCTATTGAAGTCGACAAAGCACTTGACTACGTTAGTTAGCAGAGGAGACTCGGCCTTCGAGATTTCATTTTCGGTGGCTATAGATATAGACATTACATTTAACCCTTTGCTGTTTTTTGCATGGGTTTAAGAGTTTTGATTATGACAATATTTGCTGCATGATTAATGTGAGTTATTCCCAGAAATCTACTGGAACTTGTCTTATGTTATCTGGAACATATTTTGAGCTGTTTGGAACTTATCTTCCAATATATTTTGGCAGCATATCTTTATATTTGATTAACTACATCGTATCTCTTATTTATGAAAGGAATATCGTGTTGCTGAGCTTGAACATGGGCTCATCATGGCCAGATTCAATGAACATAATATATGGAATGATTGACTAGTGGCTTCTTTCCTTTTTTTGTTATCTCTTCCCATTTGATAACCTTTTAATGATTTAAGAAAAGAGCATTTTCTGCATGGACATATTAACTTATCTTTAAATAATTTGTAGAGAATTCATAAGTCTTTTCTGGAATTTGCCTTCCATAAATAACTGGAATCTGACTTATCTTTTTCATCAAGATCATCTAGATTGATTCATATCTTTCTTATTAGGAAAGTATATCCTTCTTGGCTCTAAATCTTGCATCTCTAGGTAGCTGAATAAGTTTATTTGATTTGGATGCCATAATTATTCTTTCCTTAACTATCTGCTGGAATTTGTCTATGCGCTGGTACATACTTTCCATATTTAAAAGATCTTTTAAAGATTCTAGCCTAATTCATATCTTTTATGATTTAGGAAAGAAATCAATCTTGTTGTTTTTATTAATAAATTTTCAATTCATGTTGCTAATGGATTTTACTATAATATCTTGTTTCCTTATTTGTTTCCAATGGACACTTACCTAATTAATGATTTATAGCCGTTGGACATGAACATATAAATAAGAAAATATACAGCATTGTTTGATGTGAATCACTTAGTCAGGAGAGAACTTTGTTAAGTGTATTGAGAAGTTGTGTGATACTCTCTTACATGTTCTTATGCTTAATTATTTCTAATTCCTTGCTCTACGTGTGTTTTCGAGGGACCTTGTGACGAAGAAGGTCAAGTGAAGCTTGCCTTCGACGGACCTCGGGGAGACGAGGACAAGGCTGTTTCTGTATCGAAAGACCTAGTGGTGAAGAGGGACAAGAGTCGTACCTACCCTCGAAGGATCCCGTGAAGAGAACAAATTAGCGTTTGGTTGCTTTAAGGACCTCTAGGTGAAAAAACCAGTAGGGCGGTACTGTCTGGAACTTTCCGCAGTGTTCTTGATTCTGGTATGGAAGAAGAGACTAGAGCTTACCGTACGGAGTGGCAGCAACTCGTGCATCAGTTCACAGAGGTTGTGCAAGTGAATCTAGCAGAAGTTCCCCCGAACCTGTTCACAAGCGGTTGGTTTCAACAGTGTTCTGGAACTTGCCTCATGCCGTCTGGGATTCTAGTGTAGCTCTTTGCGAATAGCTAATTTTTCACCTTGCTAGGGTGTTTCTGTTCCCTACACTTTCGTTATTGTCAAATTATTATTTTTATTTGTAAAAACATTTTCATACACTTATTAATTTGATAGGTTTAAAATCCTAAGTGAAAGCTTAGGTAGAGGACATAGGCTTGCCGAACCTCTATAAATTTTAGTATCTATTTACTACTGCACTTACTGCTTTTCTTATCACTGGTCTGACTGATATCTTAACTGATATTTACAAATTTCAATTAGTAACTAAAACTATTTTTCTGCAAAAGACTTAACAGTGAAAAACAGTTTTTGAAAAGACCAAAAAGTATTTTGAGTGATAAATTTTCGCTGCATTAAAATCTCTTAAGCCTAATTCACCCCCTTTTAGGCATATAATCACTCACACATTTGCCTCTCTATCTCTGTTGTAGTCCAACATCACGCAAGGCGCAGTTTGATGCCCATTTCATAATGTAAATAATTTTATTTTTATTTATGTTTTTTTTTAAATTTTAGACATACAAAGAAAAATATAGTACAATAATTTTTTTTTGTAAAGTTTGTTTTGGGACATGGTACAAATGTACAATAGGACATGGTACTATAGTACAATATAGTACAATAATTTTATTTTTATTTATGTATTTTTTAAAATTTTAGACATACAAAGAAAAATATAGTACAATAATCTGTGCATATAATAAAGCATTGTATATCAAAATTGTGCATATAGCAACCTGTTTAAGCTATACATGAAATACTTATCCTGCATTACGATTATACTCATAATCAGACAAACCTATAAAAAAGAAACAACCATGCTTGCTAATGATGTAATTCTTTGTGAGTGCCTAATTATTCAAAGTTAATAATTTTTTCTTTTTGAATTGGATTTGATTCATATTAAAAAATATATAGTCAACACCCATTTGGATATTAACACATGCACAATTAAATAAAATTATAATTAATTTAAGGCTAGTAGTAAAAGAGTTGTATTGTAAAATAAAATCTATAAAGCAATTCTTAATGAAAAGCATTAAGAAACTTCTCCAATCCCATGTCCACCTTCATATGTTCTTCCATAAAATAAATCTTTTATTTTAAAGAATATATTCAGTATATTTTCTAATAGGTTTGTTATTTATAAAATAATTTTTGTTTCCCACTTTTCCAATCTTTCACTAATAAGAATGATGGATGAAGCTCAAAGCCCTTTTCTTGTTATGCAATAATATTCAAATCTTTTATTGATAAACATGCTAACTCTTTTATCAAGCACCAATGAATTGTAAGGAAAATTTCTAATGGTAATTGCTGAAATGTATCATCCCCATAATTCAGGGGGCATTCCACTAAATTGTATTTTACCCTATAATTTTCTTAGAATAAAAACAGTAGGAGAACTATTAAAAAAATAAAGGGAAAAGGTCAATATGTACATAAGTAAGCTAGGATAGCAGGCAAACCAAACAAATCCAACCAAGTTTTGAGTCAATTACCAAGAGTAACATCAAAATTGCAAAATGAGCTTTACAGGAAATCTAGTTCCAAATATACAAGAGGTAAGCCAACAACCATAAATTTCAAACATGCTAAGGTAAAGATACAAGCATAACCGTGCTAAAAACATCAAGAACTCTATCCCATCAAGCTTTCTACTGAGATTCATCAACATTTAATACTCATATTCATAAGAAACCAATCTATTTCAACACCAATAATCTCTTTCATGCGGCTTAAATACACAAAAAGGGGGAAAATGGGCTTGCTAGCAAAAGAAAGAAAAAATTGTTAAATGAAACACATAAAAACAAAAATCGAGAAGAGTGAGCTAGTTGAACTGCAGTAAGAAGAAAAATATAAAAAGGAAAAGGCATTTGCTAGGAAAAGAAAGAAAATCAGACAACGTCATTTTGTACAGCAGAATATGCAACAAAATGACACCATTTTGTATAAATAAAAGAAAAAAATCGAAGGCAAATTCAAAAAACCCACATATAAAAAGCCACTTGAGGTAAAAATCCCCAAAAGCCCTTTTCTTCTAAGTTCTAATCATGTGAGTGGGGCCCACCACCAAAACTCCACTTAAGAAAGGCATACAACTCAAGCAGCTAAAGGTACACACCTAGATAACAATGACCAAACAAAAAATCTATTTGTAGAAAAAATCCAAAAAGTTTATTTTCTTCTAACTATTTGAATGGGGCCCACCACCATCCCCCAAAACCAAAAAGCATATAACTAAAGAGGGCTAAGATACGCTCCTACACAACAGCAATGAAACAAAATGACATCGTTTGACAAAAACAACAACTGATTTTTTTTTGTTGAAAACAGCACTCACGCGCGGTCAAAAGAATCACATGTGTATTCATGTCTATAATATATCGTAATACAATGTCTATTTAATAATGGCTATGTCCAATGGTTATTTTTAATAATTATGGTTATATGATAACAATCTTTTAGTAATTATAAATATTATGTTTAATTCTAATGAATCTTTAGTATGTCTATAAAAAAAGAAAATAAAATAAATACCTTGTCTAGGGCCTTAATCAGGGTATGCTCACAGCTTTACAATAATTATATATATATATATATATAGGGTGATGTTGGAATAGTGCCCTACAAGTCAATTAGATTGGCATGTAAACTATTTTACTTGTGATACAATCTTGATTAAATGATATTCATTAAATGGCCATCTTCATCTTATACTTATATTTAACTGGCATTTGGTTGAAGCCCTTAGATCACACAAGACTATGGAACGTGGTCATACATTGGGCGATGCATTATGAAATAAATTTTATACGGTTGTGATCTTAAATCTTCCAAGTCATAGGATATGATGAGACAGAGCATCTAATATTGATAGACTTGTACTAACGATGCATAAATCCAAGAGTTGGATATTGCTCCGTTTCATGAGCAAGCCATATGAGATATGGGTGCATGATGAGTGGGTGCTTGTTAGAAAACAAGTTTACTGAAGGCCTGCCGGAGAATCCATTAGATAGCCGTAGTGGCAAGTTCTCCAGTTTATGCTAGTGCATATAATTAGTCATTTGACTTGAGGATCCATGATAACCCTGTTTTTAGGTCCTCATGCTTTGACTTTTTCTTGACCACTTAGCAAGTATTTTGGGTTGAGGTTGGGTATGAGCTACTTAGATATAGAGGTTTGTGAGATCCAAGATGGGATCTGACTCTTCGTCATTGTGAATGGTGAGTACATCTCTTATGTATTATAATGATTGATTCCAAGAAATTCTTACGCAAGGTAGTATGACAATTTGAAAAAGGAGTTTTTGAAAGATGAGGTCATAAAGGAAAATCGAACATTGGGAATAGAAACATAGTGTCGAGGCTATTAGGGAGCCGACAAATATCTTACCCTAGACCTCTTTCGGGAGATAGGAGACGGAATGACCATATTTGCATGGTATGCGTAGAGCCAGAATGGTTCTCCAAAAGCATTTATTTCGACTAATTAGTTGGGTTCCATGAGCTTGAGATTGGACATCGACCATGGAGATTAGGTACTTTTCAATTAATGGAGATTAATTGAATTGAGTCATTAGTTTAAAGGAGTTTAAATTAATGTGAATATTTGATATTTGATATTTTATAAGTCACAGATGGTTGTAAGCCTATATCCAATAAATGGTAGAATGTAATGGGTCACACACAAAAGCTAATTGCAAATCCTACTTGATGAAGGGGAATTTTCTAAGAGTTAGAAAAATTCCTTCATGATCGATTTTGTAGGTAGACAGTTGATGCAATTTGTGGTCATTTTGACTTGGTTAATTTAATTTTTAAATTGATCCACTTAATTTAAAAAGTTAAATTAGACCAATAAACTAAGGTGTTAATTATTTAGTGCCACATGACTATTAATTGGTCAACTTAAGGAGTTAAGTTAACAATAATTAGCTTAAAGAGTTAAGCTAATTGACTTAAGAGTTAAGTCAAAGGTTAATTAATTAAATTAAAGTATTTAATTTAATTAAAATGAAGAATTATTTTGGAGAAAAAATTCAAATGAAGAGTTCATTTGGTGTGGCATTAGAATTTATTTGGATGACATTTCATGAGATGAAATAAAAATTTCAAATGAAATTCAGATGCACACAAAATTCACATGCCACTTGCTTGCCAACTTGAGGAAGGTGTGATGCCACCTTGGCATCACGCCATCCTCCCTCTATATATAAATATAGAGTGAGAGAGTGGGCGGCCACTTTTGCATATGAATACAAGCATCTAGATTTAAAAGTTAGATTCTCTCTTTTTCCCTCCAATTTTCCAAGTATTGCCTCATGTGTTGAAGCTTCACTTTTCTTCATCTCCTACCTCCAAATCAAGTCTTCATCCTTGCATGTCTCTTCCT
Source organism: Jacaranda mimosifolia (assembly GCA_018894105.1). Classification (NCBI taxonomy): domain Eukaryota; kingdom Viridiplantae; phylum Streptophyta; class Magnoliopsida; order Lamiales; family Bignoniaceae; genus Jacaranda; species Jacaranda mimosifolia. The sequence goes on from CM032121.1 coordinate 30,644,732, forward strand.
TATTCTCCAGCTAACATTGAGGAGAATTAGATTGTGCATTGGTCTGTGGATATTATTATTAGAGGCAAAACAATTAGATTGCTAGCCTTTTGGAGATCCTCTATTCGGATAATAATATTGGAGTGTCCATTGGAGGTCTTGCCAAAATTGTTTTGAGGTGAAATTTTTACTGGATAATCATCAAGGCGTTGATGATATTTTGGTCTAGGTTTCACTCAATTCTGAGTTTGTTTGGTTGGACAAAAGTTGCTGGAAAAACCGTTGTGTCACTGGGAGACAGATTCTAGGAGTTGAATTGTTCTTCCTAGTTTCTTTTGATTTTGAGAAAATCAAGGTAATCCTCAAACCAAATCTGAATCTATGGCATGCTTAAATCCTTGGCTTCATATGTAGCCTAGTTATTGTGGAGTTTTTATGATTTAATTATTGGATCCTAGTGCTATATGTGACTTCAAATGGTATCAGAGCCTAATTCATGCTATAATTTGGACTTTTTGATTGATTGATTCATGTGATGAATTGATCTAAATCTCCAAATACTTGATCCAACCTAAGGATTGGATAGTTTGGATGATGATGATTGTGGCTCCTTTGCTTGATGAATTGAAAGCATGCTAATATGTATTTTAATTGTTAATTCATATGATTAGTATGTTTTAATTCATAGATGCTAATGTTGAATTTTTGATTTGGCATTAGTTGATGTTATATGTTGATATAGCATGTGGAATTTGGCCTTAAAGTGTTTTGGTCAATTTGAGATCCAATATGATTGGAGTTTATTGGAGATTTTTGAAGAATATGATTCTTACTTAAACTTGTTTTTAGAAGCATGACTGATCACTTGAAATTTCATTTTTAAAAGATGCTTTATATCTGAAATTTCTTCTATATTGTGTGATTTAATGTTTAGGAGCTTTCCTAAATTTTTTGGTGCAGAAAAGTTGAGCCTAAAATCAATTGACTCGATCATGATTCCGAAATAGAGGCTGCTGCAAGCCACTGCCAGGCCCTCGCCAGGCAGCGGGCGCGCCATGCGCACGCTAGCCGCCCAACTGTACAACTAGGTTGGGCCAGCAACGGCTATTTTGAGTGGAGATGAGTTTTGAGTATTATTTTTGGTTCCTTTAGTGACCAAAAGTGTTTTATTTCACACATAATAGATGTAAAAATGTTGTGCAAGTTCTCCAAATTATGTTTGATATTTTTGATTGTTTTTAAAAGCTTGTTAAAATTAATCTTCAATAATGAAGCATAATTGTTATGCTTGATCTTACTTGACCAATTAGTTGTTTATGAGATAAGCATTTAATTGTTAGAATTGAATGTTAATTCTAGATTTATTTATTGTTCATTTAATTATTGAATAGATGATGAATGAATGGGGATGATCATGAGCCTTTAATATTGATTTTATTTATTTCAAGTTATTGAAAAGGGTTGTATTAAATTGGGGCTTGCATGACTCTTAATTTCTATCTTGTAAATGTTATGAGAGTAGAATCACTAGGAGTGGAGATTTCTTTCTCTTGTAAATGATGTAAGGATCAAGGAAGACCATTAGAGGCAGGAAGATCCATGAATGTATAAGATAGACTCATGTAATAACTAGATTTAATCAAACCACTTAAAATTAATGAGGTGGTGCACTTATGGCTCTAAGTACACCACTTGGTTAAGGCTGATGGTCATCCCACCGTTAGAGCATAGTAGGCGTTTTTACTTATTTATGCTTTCCATATCCTATTGATGTATGAGAAGCATGATTAGGATATGGAAAATCTAAATAAGAAGATAAAAATGATGAGCTCTTTGTAAGCAACAAAAATCCACTTAGAATGTCTAAGTGCTATCAAATATTAAGTCAAAATGAATACAAATTAAAAGGAGTTTTAATTAATCCATGCCTTCTACCAATAGTATATGTCATGACGACGCTACCGTCTTTGTGTGATGGCACTCGATCATGGGGGTCATACTTAGATAGAAAGCTGTGAGCATATACTTAGCATATGATGTACTTTTGATTTGAGGCTTCCCATGCATTGGCACTCGGTCATGGGGGATGTTGTGGAGCGGTCTCAATTTAAAGTTTGATTGGTAAGTCCGATTTAACACCTAGTAATGTAGATGGCATATGGTTATGTGGGTCTACATGAAAAGTGAGACAAAACACATCAAGAGTTGCATGAGATGCAATTAGCAAATATTGCTTACCCTTCAATTGTTTGTGGATGGCACTCGATCACAGGGGTCGGACTAGGAAATGAAATTTTCCGAATTCTTCTAGACGGTGAAGGATTTGATAAAATAGTGGGAGAAAAATATGCTTGAAAGGCCATGAATATGTTTTTAATATCAATACTCAATCATATGCTTTACTATTCTTTTTGCTTGTTGTAGATTTTTGAAATCTTCAAAAACAAAATAGCTAAGAATCCACTCCACATTATTTGAAAACTAATAAACTAACTAGGCCAAACTTTTGTGATTGGTTGAGAAACCTCAAGGTAGTTCTAGACTCCAAAAAGAGGACCTATGTCCTTGATTAAAATCTACTAGACACCTTGGGCGATGACGCCACCATGAGGCCTGTGAATTGTTCACTAAATTTGTAGATGATGATCAATAAACGAGATGCCTCATGATGGCTTCCATGACCAATGAGCTTCAAAAGACTCGTGAACATATGAAACATGCTAGTGTGATTTATACATATCTATAAGAGTTGTATGTTGTTCAAACAAGACACGAAAGGTTCGCTTTGTCTAGAGATCTTCTTAGGTCAAGGATGGTTGAGGGTTCAAGTGTCCATGATCATAGGCTCAAGATGATTGTACTCATTGAGAAGTTTGGAAAACTTGATGTCATCATGGATAATGACCTCTACGTGGATTTGATCCTACAGTCATTGCCCTCCTCGTTTGACCAATTCATTATGAACTTTAATATGTCCAAACAAGAGGTAGCGATTAAAGAATTGGTGAACATGTTGGTGACCATTGAGGCAACGATGAGAAAGGAAAAGCCTCTTATGCTTGCTTCCTCCTCTAAGTATAGGGGCCCTAGGGGTCCTAGAAAAGGAGGTAAAAGGAAGAAGAGTTCTTCCTCCAAAGGGAAGCAACCCTTGAAGAGTTCGGAAGGGAGTCAAGAAAAAAAAAGAGGTTAAGACCGATGCAAGTTATTTCCATTATGGCAAAAAAGGGCATTGGAAAAGGAATTGCAAAGCTTACCTTGCAACCTTTGAAAAGGGTATGTACTTTATTGAAGTGCACTTGACGACTAATTCTTCCTCATTGGTATTTGATACCGCGTGTGGCTCTCACCTTTGTAATTCTTTACAGGGGATTGAAAGAAGAAAGAGTTTTAATGAAGGGGATATGATTCTCCGCCTAGAAAATAGAGCAAGATTGCTGCCATGGTCTAAGGCGTTGTCAAGTTAGACTTGGGGAATGCTTGCATTACATTAAATCCTTGTTATTATGTACCCAATCTTGTTAAGAACATTATTTCAATTCATGTTCTTGATAATGAAGGATATGATTTTTCTATATCAAATGGGATGTTGAAAGCATTAAAGAATAGTTCTTTACTTGCACAATGTACATTGAATAACATATTGTACATACTGATTTGCAACCTTCATTAATGCACATTTAATCAAGTAAAAGAAAATTAGATAATGATGAAGATGCCATCCTATGGCATGTAAGATTTGGACATATCTCTAAAAATAAGATGAACAAGTTTGAATCTTTCAAAGCACTAAATGTTAGTGCCATTGAGGACCTTCCTACTTGTGAATCTTGTTTGACAGAAAAAATGACCAAGGCTCACTTTGTAGGAAAAACGGAGCGTACCGCAAGTCCTAGGAAAAATGGATGTTTATGGCCCACTAAGAGTTAGTCCAAGAAGACGCTATTCTTACTTCATCATCTTCACTGATGATTATAGTCGGTTCGGACATATGTATCTTATGAAATACAAGTCAGAAGCCTTTGAAAAATTTAAAGAGTATATGAATGAAGTAGAAAAGCAAAAGGGACTTTCTATTAAAGCTCTTCGATCAGATTAAGGGAGAGAATACCTAAGTACCGAATTCTTGGATTATCTAAAGGAAAATGAGATTCTTTCTCAATGGACTCCATCTGGATCGCCCCAACATAATGGAGTAGTCGAGAGGAGAACCCATACATTGTTAAACATAGTACGTTTCATGATGAGCTTTTTTGATGTACTTATATCCTTTTGGGGATTCGCCTTAGCAATGGCGGCAAGGCTACTAAATGTAGTACCCTCAAAGTCAGTGCCAAAAATACCACATGAGATGTGGTATGGCAAAGCACCATTTTACCATTATCTTAAGGTTTGGGGGTCTCCCGTTACATCAAGCGGTTAGTGCGAGACAAGTTGGATAGGAGATCCAACTTGTGTAAGTTTGTGGGATAGCCAAGAGAGCCTTTGAGTTATTATTTCTGTGATCCCTCAGAACAAAAAGTGTTTGTTTCAAGGAACGTCTACTTTTTGAAAAGGGACGAGAGTCATACCTACTCTCGAAGGACCCTGTGAAAAGAACAAATCGGTGCTTGGTTGCTCTAAAGACCTCTAGGTGAAGACACTAGTACGGTGGAACTGTCTGGAATCTTCTACAGTGCTCTTGGTTCCGGTCTAGAAGAAGAGACTACGGTTTGTCATACGAAGTGGTAGCAACTCGTGCATCAATCTAGAGAGGTTGTGCAAGTGAATCTAGCAGAAGTTCCCCCGGTCCTGTTCACAAGTAGTTGGTTTCACAGTGCTTCGAAATTTGCCTTACCCTGTTTGGGATTCCAATGTAGCTCTTTGCGAAGAGCTGGTTTTTCACCCTGCTAAGGTGTTTCTAATCCTTTACTTTTTATTAATGTCAAATTACCATTATCATTTGTAAAAATATTCTTATACATTTATTAATTTAACAGGTTTAAAATCCTAAGTGAAAGCTTAGGTAGAGGATGTAGGCTCTTCGAACCTCTATAAATACTAGTGTTTATTTACTTTTATTTTTATTACTTTACTTATCACTAGTCTGACTGGTATCTTCTTAATTGGTACTTACAAATTAAAGTCAGCATCTAAAATTATTTTTCTACAAAAGACTTAAATAGGTTTTCGAAGGCCAAAAAGTATTTTGAGTGATAAATTTCCACGGCATTAAAATCCCTTGGGTCTAATTCACCCCCTTCTTAAGCATATAATCACTCACAATTGGCATTAGAGCATTAGTTCTCTATATTGTGATGTGACTATCAGAGTAAAAGGTCCTATGGCTACTAATACTCTTGATGTCTTTGTAGAAGGGTAATCACACAATCGGCCTCCACTGTTTGATGGTTCCAGCTATGCTACTTGGAAAAAGAAGATACATGAATACATAATTGCCCAAGATTTTGATATATGGGATGTGGTTAGTGAAGGGTTGACAGTTCCAATAAAATTAGTTGACGGACATATGGATCCAAAGGAGGGACATGAATTTACCAATGATGATAAAAGGCCATCTCAATGAATGCGAGGGCTAAAAACATTCTGTCATGCGCTCTCACTAAAGAGGAGTACAACCGAGTTAGTACATGTTCTATAGCAAAGCATATGTAGGAAATATTGCAAGTAACCCACGAAGGTACTTGTCAGGTTTGACAAGAGAGGATAGCTCTTCTCATTCACAAGTATGAAATGTTCAGATGAAACCTGATGAGACCATAAGCCAGATGTACACGAGTTTCATGGAAATTATAAGTCCTATGTTTGCACTCGGTAGAACTATAAATGAGGATGAGCAAGTCTGGTAGATTCTTGATTGCTTCCAAAGGAATGCACGCTCAAAGTTACTGCTATTCATGAAGCTCGTGATCTTAGCAGAATGACCCTGGGTGAACTGATTGGATCTTTTACATCCCATGAGATGACACTGCTAAATAAAGATGAAGGTTCGAAAACAAAGGTGAAAAAGAATATTGCTTTTAATACCGATCATGATTCTAACTCAAAACTTCAAGAAGATCTTAACGAGGACCAGGTTGAGGATGAAATTGTTCTGATTTCTTGAAGATTAAAGCAACTAACAAACCTCAAAAGAAAATTCCAAAACAACAAATCAAAATAAAAAAGAACCAGTCCGAAAATCCAAATACCTAGCCAACTTACGGCTACAAATATAATGAAATTGGACACAGAAAATCTGATTGTCCCCGATTGAAGAAATATGCAAAACAAGCCAAAGCTAAGGCGATGGCAACCACATGGCACGAGTTTGATGGTAAACAATTTGACAATAAAGAGAACTGCTTCAAGGTAAATCAAGTAAGTACCTCTTCATGTTTTGATTATGATTCTAGTGATGAAATTGACATTGATGTAGATGTGCAAAAATTGCTTAAGCTTTATGAAATTCATATCAAAATGCTTGTTGATAAAACTAAAGCTTTGCAAGAAAAAGTGGACTATTTGCAGGAAGAATTGGTTAGGGCTCATAAAGATAAATTTGAAATACAAATGGCTAAAAACAGAGAGACCTTTCATGCTGAATGTAAAAAGAAAATGAATGATTACCTCACTAAAGAGAATAATTCCTTGAAGAAACAAATTGAAAATATGAGCCGTGAAATCAAAAGAAAAATGATTGTTGAAAAATAGATGCATGTTAGGGATGATCTAGGTAAATGTTTCACAAGTGTCAAACACACACATATGCTTGCTCCACCTAGACATAATGTTAAGAAGGGTTGGAAATTCAAAAATCGTATAAATCAGAGAAAAAACAAATCAGTTTCAACAACTTCCAAAATGAATTTCAAACCAGTTTGAAAAACCTATTTTATTATGGTAGATCTGGTCATGTCAATTATAGATGTTTGATTGAGAAACTTATTGGTACTAAGTTTGTTTGGGTGAGAAAATTATCAGCTAACAACATAGTTTGGGGACCTAAAACAAATTGATTTCTTACAGGTTCATGCCAAGGAATATTCCCAGAAATAGAAGTAGTACTTGGATAGCAGATGTTCTAGGCATATGACGGAGGATGCATCCATGTTTCTTAAGCTTAATGATTGCTCTACAGGAAATGTTCTCTATGCAGACAACACAAAATGATGCATAATAGGTAAAGGTACTATTGCTAAGCAAACTGCTAAGCATAACTTGCTTAGTATCAGTCAAATGTGCGATGAAGGATATGAGTTTAAATTTCATCCTCCTCACTGTGTTATCAAGCAAAATGAGAAACTGGTTTTTACTTCTACCAGGGATGGAAATGTTTATTGGATAACTCTTGATGCTTTAACCTATCAAAATATAGAGTGCTTAGCTGTTTCAAATGAAAAATGCTGGAAATGGCATAGAAGAATGGGCCACATGAACATGGAACTTATATATCATCTCACAAAGAAAGATCTTGTCAAAGGGGTGTGTGATGCATGCCAAAAAGGGAAGCAAATCCAAACATCTTTCAAACCAAAGAATGAGGTTACAACTTTCAGGCCACTAGAACTTCTACATATTGACCTATTTGGACCCATGAAAACCACATCCCTTAGAGGTAAAAGATATGTGTTTATCATAGTAGATGATTATACTCGTTGTACGTGGGTTCTATTCTTTGCTCATAAAAATGATGCTCTAAATGCTTTCATTCTACTCACTAAAAGGCTTCAAAATGAAAAAGGTTATTTCATTAAGAAAATTCGAAGTGACCATGGAATTAAGTTTGATTAAATAAATTTTATTATTTTTTGTGAAGAACATGGTTACATTCATGATTTCTTTACTCCTAAAATCCCCCAACAAAATGGGGTAGTTGAGAGGAAAAACCAAATTTCGCAAGAAGCGACTAGAACCATAATTAATGAATATGATCTTCCAAAATCCTTTTAGGGTGATGCTGTGAATACGGCTTGTTATGTGTAAAATTGTGTCTTCTTAAGACCACTTTTGAGAAAATCCCATATGAATTATGGCACTGTAAAGTTTCAAATATTTTCTATTTTCGTATCTTTGAATGCAAATGTTACATTCTTATTGATAGAGATTAATTGACAAAGTTTGATTTCAAAGTTGATGAGGCTATCTTTGTTGGTTACTCAATGCCTAGTAAAGCCTGTTGTGTTTTTAACAAAAGTAAAAAGACTGTTCAAGAATCCACATATGTTATGTTTGATGAAACTAACCCATCTTATGCCAAGGAAACCTTGAGCAAAGAAGTTGCAGGAATCAAAGAACCAATCAAGATTTCAGACCCTGAGCCATCAACATCAAATCAATAGGAATCGAAATCATTTGAGAAAACAATTCTCACTGATGAACCTGATTCCAACGAGTTAGTAGAAAGGGTTGACAAAGAACTAGAAAGTTCAAGCATGCTATTCGTCACCCTACTGGAAAAATCATTGGAGATCCACAAGCTAGAATATCTACCATTTCCAAAACCAAACAAGTTTCACCGGATGAATCCAACTATGCCCTTATTTCAATGATTGAACCTAAAGATATCAAAAAGGCACTAAAAGATCCATTTTGAATTGAAGAAATGAAGTAAGAATTGGCTCAGTTTAAAAAGAATTAAGTTTGGAACTTGGTAGAACGACCATCATACCATCCAATCATTGGTTACCAGTGGGTGTTGAGAAATAAGCTAGATGAAATCCGTAAAGTTGCCAAGAATAAAGCCACACTGGTAGCAAAAGGCTACAGTCAGTAAGAGGTCATGGACTACGATGAAACATTTGCTCTGATTGCAAGGTTAGAATTAATTAGAATGTTTCTTGTCTTTGCTTCTCATAAAAAGTTTATAGTTTATCAAATGGACGTAAAAAGTGCTTTTCTGAATGAATTCATAAAAGAAGAAGTTTATGTAGAGCAAACTCCCAATTTTGAAAATGAAATTTTTTCTCATCATGTTTTTAAACTGACAAAGGCTTTATATGGACTAAAACAAGCCCCAAAGGCTTGGTATGATTAGTTGAGCAACTTTCTCATGAACAATGATTTTTCTATTGGAATCTTAGATACCACTTTGTTCACCAAGCACCAAGAAAATGGTTCTCTTATTGTTCAACTCTATGTTGATGATATTATTTTTGGTGCTACTAACGATCTACTTTGCCGAGTGTTTGCCGAGAAAATGAAATAGGAATTTGAAATGAGTTTAATGGGAGAGCTCAATTTCTTCTTAAGACTTCAAGTGAAGCAAACTTAGAAAGGGACATTCATCTCACAAGAAAAGTATACAAAAGAGATTCTAAAGAAGTTTGGAATGAGTGAATGCCACCCTGCAACCACTCCCATGAGTATAAATACCAGATTGGAACTTGATGAGGACGGTAAGAATGTAGACGAGAAATTCTATAGAGGTATGATTGGTAGTTTACTCTATTTAACTACTAGCCATCCAGATATTATGTTTTCAACATGCTTATATGCCAGATTCTAGTCCGATCCAAAGGAATCCCATTTAAATGCTGTGAAAAGAATATTGAGATATCCTATGGGAACATCCACATTCTAAATCTTTCATAAGCTATTCTGGTCTGGATTAGGTTGGTTGCAAGATAGACAGGAAAAGTACTAGTGGTGGTTGCCAACTGCTAAAAAATTGCCTAGTTTCATGGTGTAGTAAAAAGCAAAGTGTAGTTGCACTATCTACAATCAAGGCAGAATACATGGCCTTGGGCAATTGCTGCACCCATGTATTATAGATGAAATGCATATTACATGACTTTGGTATTAATGTGCCTTTCATTCCCATTTTATGTGATAGTTTCAGTGCTATTAGCATTTCTAAAAATCGAGTTTTGCACTCACACATAGAACATATTGAGATCAAACATCATTTCCTACATGATCATTTGAATAAAGGTGATATATCAATTGATTTTTTTCCACTAAGAATCAGCTTGCAGATGTCTTTACCAAAGCTTTGGAAGAAAATAAATTTGTGTGCATTAGAGATAAATTAGGAATTAAATCAAAATTGAATTTTGGCGGGATTAGTTAACACATTTAAATATGGAAATTATTATGCACTAAGACTAACTATATCTCTTCCCTTTTTCAATGCCTGTTTTTGTGTACATCAAATCAACTATTTTATTCATTCCATTTTTCAAAAATCTCATTTCAATAAAACTGCCAATTCCTCTTCCATGACAGAAATAAGAGAAACTCTTCTTCTTTTGTTCAAAGAAATCCCTTTTGTTTTCCATCTTCTCTTTAGCAAAAAATCACCATACCAAAACGAACAGCAAAATCATATGCTGGAACATCTTTTTCCAAGAAAAATGGTCCATTATCTCCTTCCAAACCCGTTCATGTTCAAGTTTCTGATAAGGATCAGTCATCATTTTTTGACAAACCAGTCCATCTTGGCAGTGAAGAATTAGGTAATAAGGATACTATCATTGGTAGTCTTGAAAAACCTACTAGTTCTAACGAAAATGTTTTTAGCCCTAAGCCCCCTGCTCCTATTCGTCCTAAAGAAATCGAGGACTGGAATTTCATTAAGCTTCCATCCTCCTTAAAATTCCACTATCCCAAAGCTCTAATGAGAAAATTTTTGGTCACAATCTGAATCGTGGTAGGGCTATAAAATTTGACTCTCTGCCAAAATCTAATGCTATTAATTGGGTTTATGGGTTAAAGTGGGATAAGTTAATGAAAATTGATGAACATTCATATCCTCACCCAATCAAGTTGTTTTACTCAAATTTCACCTTTATTGAATTTGATTTTGATATTTCTGTGGAATCTTATGTTTTTGACAAAAGGATTGTATTGTCTCCTTCAAAGTTGAACTTTCTATTTGATATTCCAAATGATGGTACCAAATTCTTATTTGTCTAATTCCAATGTTTCCTATCATGAAATTTGTCAACTCTTTTGGAAAGGAAAACAATATTCTTTTTCTGAAGGTGCTGGTTTGAACAAAATGAAAATTGAACATATTTTGCTGCATAAGTTGCTTAGCCGCTCTGTTTTTTCTGCCCCAATCTCTAGTGGAAGGCATACCACTGATTTGAATTCCATGAATATTTATCTTATGGCCAAAGTAGGCCTGCCAATGAGTAGGGTAAAAACCCTACCCAAACCCACGACTATAGTACAATACCTATACTCATACCCAATAAATAGATATGAGACCCATATCCTACCCAGACCCATTAAGAAAAATGAAATGGGTAAGGGTAGGGTTTATACCCATAAACTACCCAAATATCCAATACCAAAAAAAATACTCAATATCAAATATCCATGTTCCAATTCTCTCATTTCCAACTTTAATTATTTTTACTCATAACACTTTATTTATATAACATCCCTAAATTTTGGTATTTTGAAAAATAAGGATTTAGAAATTAAGATATCGATTGATAAGATTTTAAGGCTTGAAAAATAAATAAAAAAGGACTTGATTGCAAAAATTTCAGAAGTTTAAGGGATTAATGTGGACAAGTTAGAAGTTGGAGGAGCTTAAGATAATTGGATTTGGAATTGATTGTCTAGAAATAGGAATCTTAGTGGTCAATGTGCAATTGTTGAAAGTTAGAGGACTTAATTGAAGTTCAGGGACTAAATTGAAGGCGGTTTAAAAATTTTGGGGTAATATTGAAGCCGATCAGAACCTTTGGGGCTAAAGTAAGAAGGTTGAAAAGTACTTTTATATATATAGAATGAAGGACATATTTTTGTCAAATTCTCAAAAAAGGTCCAAAGCTACCCCATTTGCCAGATATTGGCCGTGAAACCCGAAACCAAGGCCATGGTTAGCTTCCTCCAGCTGAGGCGAGCAAAACTACCAATATTGAGCCAAAACCACCGATTAAATGGCCAAAAAATCAAACCCGAAGGTGGACCTCGGGGGAGGTGACAATTTCGCCACCTCCGGCGGTGAAAACTAGATGGGTTTTGGTCAGAAAAGCATGGGCAGTTGGGTGGTGGTATTAATTTGGTGAAATAGTGAACGGTTGTGGTGGAATTGAGAGGGGTGGCGGACGGCGGTGCTCGGGCTTGGCCACGTACTTCAAACGACCAATTGATCGGCCTAACGTTGTCGAAATCAGAAATCATTTGAGGGGTTTTGTTGGGCTTGTTGAGACGCAGTTGGTGGTGGAGTCGATTCCCATCCTCGACGGCAGCGCGTGCAGTGGTTTTGGGGCAGATTGTTCAGATTTGAATTTCAGATGCGTCTGGACTAGTTCCGGCTTGAGATTGGATCTCGGTTCGATCCAATTTAAGTAAATTTCAATAATTGAATTTTGATTCGATTAAATTGTCGAATGTAATTGGATTCTTTTTGAATGAAGTCTAATTGCGATCAGAACTAAGAATGTTAAACTACAGTTTAGTTTAAGGTTATAGATTAATCTTGTAATTAATATAGTATTATGGACTGAGAAGACAACACTCTCAACCCAAAAATTGCATTTCCTGATTTGGCATATAACTTTTTCTCTCTCAAGACTCGCAAAACTACCTTTGGATGCTCTCATGTTCTTCTTTACTTCTAGAGCACACCAAAATGTCATTAATAAAAACCACCACAAATCAATCAACAATTTTATACCCTATTTGTAAGATCCATAAAAGTTGTAGGAGCATTTGTTAACCCAAATGGCATAACTAAAAACTCATAATTTTTGTACCTTGTCCAAAAGGTTGTTTTAGAATTTTAGGAACATGCTCTACCCTAACTTTTAATTCATGATATCTAGAACATAAATAAATTTTGGAAAAATATTTTGTTCCCTCTAATTGATCAACAAGACCACCGATCCTTGGTAATGCATACCTATTATGCATTGTTACATTATTTAGTTCCTTTTAATTAATACACAACCTCATAGTTCTATCATTTTTCTTAACAAATAAGACTGGAGCTTCCTAGGGCGAAACACTTAAATTAATGTATCCTTTATTAAACTGCTTTTATAGTTTCACTTTCACTTTGCTAAGTTCTACTGGAACCATTCGTACGGGCCCTTACAGATGGGAATGGTTCCTGATTATAGGTTAATAGCAAGCTAAATCCTCTCTCTATTTGGTGGAAGATTAGAAATAATCTAGAAATTCAACTATGTGGATATCTTGCAGTCTTAACTCACTTTGTTGATTATCCACCATGTATACAAGATAACCCTTGGCAACCTCTCTTAACAACTGCCTCGCTTGTAATGCTGAAATTATATAAGTAGGGTATGTGTCATACTTTCTATAAAGCTAAACTTTGGCTAGCCAGGAATTTAAAAAATCAATTTCTTTCTACAACAATCTAAAGCAGCATAGTGTAATGCCAGCTAATTCATTCCTAATATAACATCAAAATCTTGTAAATATAAAACTACCAAGTTTGTAGGAAGCTCTCTATTTTAATAAAACAAAATTTGCACACTTAATCTACTAGCAAGGTTCCCCAACTGGGGTATCCACATATAAGCCATCATCTAAATGCTCACAAACCATATTAGACCTTTTAGTAAAGCTTCTAGAAACAAAGGAGTGTGCCACATCTAACTCAAATAACACATATGCATAAGCTTATCCTTCTTTGTTATACTGAACACTGTTCTAATTCCAATCCCTTGAAGTATCTTTCATTAAAGGGCATTCTGCAATCTTATAACCTATCTCAACATAATGAAAACACGCACTTGTAGCTCAGTGACACTCTTTTCCTTCGTGATTATTCCCACTCCTTAGGCATTGAACATTATTCATTTGTTGAGTTTAAATATTGTTATGATATGTTCCATGTTTCTTTTCTAAAGCTCCCAACTTTTGTCCACTAGAAGATTACCCAAAATAAAACCTTTCCTTATTGTTATTCAATTTCTCCTTTGTTTTTCTCTCTTTTTATAAATCTATATGTCCTCTCTCCTCTGTTAGGGCATTATTCACCACATCGCCATAAATTACTAACTTAAAAGCTTGAACTTCTTGGCTCATGTGAGGTCTTAGTCCTTCCATAAACTTTTGTTCTCTCACTTCCTCATTAGCTACTAAACCAAGAGCAAGACTGATAGATAGGCAAACTTAACTTCGCACTCAAATACTATCACATTACCTTGTTTAAGATTCTCAAAGTCAATTTATTTATTGTAATTTAATATTTTTGAAAAATATTTCTTATCAAAGGCCTTCTTAAACTCATCCCAACTATAGATTGGATTGTCATTTCTAGTGTTGATGTTTCTTCAATTGCCACCACTTATTTTCACTTCCTTGCAGTTGGTAAACTCCACAATTCATCTTATCCTCATCAGAGCACTTTAAAATATTAAAAACCTTTTTCCATTTCATTCAACCATTTTTGAGCTTCAGAAGGATAAGTTGATCCTCAAAAGTAGGCGAGGCAAGTTTTTTAAATTTACCTATACCACTACTGTTGGAATAGTGTCCTGCATTCAATTAGATTGACATGTAAAACTACCGCTTGTATGAAAATCTTGATTGAATGATATTCTATAAAAGCCCATCTTCATCTTATTCATTTTATGGTATTCTTCACATGCATTTGGTTGAATCCCTAAAATCATATAAGACTACAAACTTGATCATGCATATGATGGTGATCATGAAATAAGTTTCTATGGCCATGGTTTTGAATATTCTAAGTCATAGAATCTTATAAGACATGACATCTAAGATTCGAATAGATTTGCACTAACGATGCATACCCCAAGAGATTAGATATTATCCCATTTCATGGGCAATATGTGTATGACATGTGTGCATGATTAGTGGGTACTTATCAGGGAATAAGTTCCCTGAAGACTCACTTATAGAATCCACAAGGTAGCCAAAGTGGATTATCGATAGTGGAAAAATTCTCTAACTTACAATCGTGCATATAATTAGTCCTTTGAGGATCCACAATAACCTTGTATTTAGGTCCATGTACTTCGATTTTGTCTCGACCACTAAGTAGGTCACCGGGCTTAAGTTGGGCACAAGCTATCTAAGTACGGAGGATGGTGAGTTCCAAGATAGGATCTATTTCACTTGTCATGAGAACCTGTAATTGATCTCCTGTACATTCTATTATGATTAGTTCTGATAAATCCTTGTGCAAGGTAGCTAGTATGACAATTTGAAAAAGGAGTTTTCTAAAGTTGAAGTCATAAATTGAAACGGCACATCCAAAATAGATGCACAATTTTTGAGGCTATTAGGGAATCGACAAATATCTTGCTTCAAGCCTCTTTTGGGAGATAAAAAATGGAAGGACCATATTTGCATGGTAATCGTAAGTGGAAAGGTTCACTAGAATTTATTCATTCAATTGGTTAGGCTCTGTAGGCTTATGCTAGACATCAACTATATAGAGATTGAGTACTGTTCAGTTAGTGGAGATTAATTGATAGAATGATTAGCTTGAAAAAGTTTAGACTAATCGAAATTTTTGATATTCAATAAATCACAAAGAATTGTAAGCCCATATCTAATTAATTGTGAACATAATAGGCCACACACAAAAGTCTTAATCACCTTAATTAGAATTGGAGAAATTATCTGAATTACATAATTGAACTAGTCAAGTTTAGAAAAGACCAAGTTGACTAATTAAGAGTTGGTCATGACTGCTTGACTAGTTTAAAGTGTTAAATTAATCAAATAATTTAAATAGTTAAATTAGACCAATTAAATTTTGTTATGCCCCAAACTTGTGAGGCTGTTGGACACGAGAGAATTACCTCCAAACCCACCGAGTGCATCATAGAATTGGGCTATGATCAACTTGTCCAAAAGGGATGATTTCTTTTGGTCAAAGCTTATATACTAGTCACTATTTCAATATTTAGTCCATGTGGGATGGGGTATCACAATCTCCCCTTCTTTAAAACACGACGTCCTCATCATGGCGTAACATAAATCCAAGATCAATCACCAGGTGTTGGGACTCTAGAGGTGGCTCCTACAGGACCAAGAGGTGGCTCCCATGTGTGTACTTTGTCCCATAGGTTCAAGAGGTGGATCCCACACACATAGCACTTTGCCTCGTATAGTACTTAGCTTACAATATCCCGATTGGTGATAGCTTTGATACCATTTGTCATGCCCCAGGCCCACAAGCCCGTTGGATGTGAGAGAATTGCCTCCAAACCCACCGATTACATCCTAGAATTGGGTTATGATCAACTCGCTCAAAAGGGATATCCAATGGATTTACATGAATTTTTTGGCAAAAGCTTATATACTAGTCACTCTTTCAATATTTAGTCCATGTGGGATGGGGGTATCACAAGGTGTTAATTTAATTGAGGTAATGTGATAATTTAATTAGTTTTAGTAACTTAAAGAGTTAAGTTGGTTTAGTTAAATTAAGGAGTTAATTTAATTAGTTGGATAATCTAGTCTTGAAGAGAAAATTTTAAATGAAAGAGTCCATTTGAACTCAAGTAGGAATTTTGATTTACTAATTAAAATAGGATTTTAATTGGTGGAAATTAAAATATCCTACTTAGCATGCAAATTGGCACCACTTGAAAGAAAGGTGTGAAGGATTCATCTAAAGAATTCTTGATGCATCTATCATACTTTATAAAATAGAGTTCTCCCTCCAAGTGGTCGGTCATTCCACACGAAAAAAACCTCCATCTCATTTTTGTTGTGAACAAATTAACTCCTCCCTAGGCTCTCTCCTTTCTCTCTCTCTTCCAAATTTCTCCTCCATCTTCATTCTTCTTCTAGCTTAAATGTGAATATTTAGAGTGCATGTAAGGTTATAATCAATCTATCACACTCAAAGAATTATTGGCTATAACCAGACATCAAACACACTGAAGGCCAATAAATTACAAAGAAAGACATGCCTCACATTTTGACCTTTGAAGAAACTAAATATATATATATATATCAGAATAGAAAAAGCCAAAGAGGAAACAATCAAGATCATATTCATATGAGACCAATGGAAGTCAAAAGCAATATAAAAAATGTCTATATGTATATATATATATATATTGCAAAATGCAAGAATTTTGTATCAAGCATTTCATTCATATATATGTGTACGAATTCAAAATATATCCTAAAAATATCAAAACTTCCAGCCCTCTTGTACTCTTTGACCTATTTAATTTGCAATAAACTACAGGAAAAATCTTGTCCATCAAAGGAAGATTGGAATATTGGACTTGGGAAGAAATCCCAACCCTGTGGATTGTCATCGAGTGCTTCCCATGGAACTCCCATATCAAGAGTACCTCCATTAGCTGCAGCATTAAATTCCGGTCATAATCAGACAATACTGTTGCAGTTGTAGGAATATTTGTGGCTGTAAATGGAGCTATTTCTGCTTCACAATTACTTCCTTCTACCTCATCAATATCATCAAATAAACCACATTGATTCAATTCCTTCATAACTTCAGCACTATCACTATCCCATTCATCAATAGCAGCATCAGAGTATCCCATAGTCTTCTCGGACAACCAGCAGCCTCCACATGATCAGAAGTAGCTGTTGTTGTTACTTTGTCAACATGAGACACCATTGATGAATTAATATTTGTATCAATATTTGAAAGATGTGCAAATGGAACTACTTCTACTTCATAGTTACTTCCTTGATCTACCTCATTAGTGTAGTCAAATAGACCGCATTGATTCAATCCCCGCATAGCCTCATTACTTTCACTATCCCATTGAATAGCAGCAGCAGCATTAGAGTTTTGAGTAGTTGTCGTAGGACAACCAGCAGCCTCCACATGATCAGAAATGCTGGCTGTGCTTACTGCAGCCTCAGACTCCAGCACTAATGAAATAATATTATTGGTGTTGATATATGAAAGAGGCTGATGATCAACATGTAATGCCTTAGAATTTCATAATTAAGTTATCCTATATTTACCCATGATTTTGTTAAATTTATTTATTAGTTATATCAGTTAAAAGATGGCATATGTACATATATTTGATAAAACAAAAATAGTAATAATATTATAATTTTCTTATACTAAAATTATATTATTACTAGGAATTAGTAATTGAGACATCAGAAATTAGAATAAAGTGGTCAGATTAATTATAGGATTATCTTATTCCTAGGATGTTAATAATTAGAGTTCCAGCCAATGGAAACAACTTCCCCTGTACAGGACATTAGACTTACCCCCCCCCCCCCCCGCCCCCCAGCCCCCCCAAAACCCTACACCCACACAATCAGTTTTTTTTCCCTTCTAAACAAAAAAAAAAAGAAAAGAAAAGAAAAACGGTGGAGAGAAATGGGAAAAGGGGAAAGAAAGGAGAAGTCGGAGAACAAAAGTGTCCAGAAACATCAAACGGTAAGCAAGGAGTAGGAAAGGTAATTCAAGATTGCACTTACTCCATCTGATTTTCCTATTTCATATATGCATGAAGAAAACAGAGGGTACAAGATAGAAATTACGAAGGAAAT
Source organism: Jacaranda mimosifolia (assembly GCA_018894105.1). Taxonomy (NCBI): domain Eukaryota; kingdom Viridiplantae; phylum Streptophyta; class Magnoliopsida; order Lamiales; family Bignoniaceae; genus Jacaranda; species Jacaranda mimosifolia. Next base: position 30,663,155 of record CM032121.1, read on the forward strand.
TGATTTGTGTGTTGTAGCCGTCAATTTTGACCAAAAAAAAAGGTTAATTTTGAATTTGAATTCACCACTTTTCGGCTGCAAGTGTTGGTTTATGATTTACAAAAGACGCAATTGTTGACTTGTTACGAAAGAAGAAAAAAAAATAAAGAAAAGAAGGAAAACAGTCAGGATTGAGGGGTGAGCAACCTTTGGGCATGTGGGTTTTTATTTCTGATGGGTTAAATTAGCAACTGTATAATTTTATGTATACATGTATATATACATGTGTGGGATATGACAGATCAATAAATCGATTTCGATAAATTGATTGAAGGTAATGACTTTTATAAATTGGGATTTTGAGTTCTTGATAACGAAACTTGACCTGATTGTTGGATTTTGGTTATGTCTATTGATTGTATTGGGTTGAAGTTCTATAGAGTAAAATTTGCTAGTATCAAATAGGGTGGTTGGGTCTTAAGATACTACAGGCTTTTGGTACCCATAAGACTAGTTCTAGTGAGTTTTGTCTTGTTAATCAATTAAATTGGTGATTGAAGTGTTTAATAAATGAATTAGGTGACTCAGCGATTGATTTGATTGATTCTGAGATAGGAGATTGACATATAAGGTTGATCTCAAATGTGAGTGCCTAAACCTATAAATATTATATATTATTATGTTTCAAAACCCAGAAGGATACATACTATTGTACAAATCACTTGTGACTTGTTTCCTGCTTACACTGCACCATACGTATTCCAGTGCGCACAAAAAATATATATTTTTTTCTTGTTTTATTTCTGGACAAAAAGAAATATTTTCTTCTTATTTTATTTCTGGATAAAAGAAAACATATGCTTTTATAATTTTTTTTTATGTTTCTAGACTAGCAAATTAAACTCGATGATCAATTGATTACTGTTACCATTACCGTTCTGTACTGCTCTGTTCTGTTAACTGTTCTGCACTATCCTGTGTTGTTATTGGTTGCCTTGTTGGCTTATTGTTTTACTTGGGTATTTGCAAACTGTTTATTGACTAGATATTTGTACAGAGAACAGCTTAGTGCCTATCCTGGCAGGACATTTGGCCATACTGGACACGCTAGGGATTTCCCCCTAGGTGTCAGCGGTACGCTATGGATTACCCCCTGGGTGCTAGCCGTATGCTAGGGATTTCCCCCTGGGTACGAGCGATACGCTAGGGATTTCCCCCTGGGCATTTGCACTATGCCAAGCTGTCCCGCTTGGTAATACTGACTGACTGTTTGACCGGCTGCTACAAACACTGTTGATCATCGTATTTAAGTTGATAGTCTAGGGAATTGGTTGATAACTTCTTGACTGTTACTGCTTGACTGTTTTACGAATTTCACCTTTGTTTTCTCGAATAAATTTCTTTTGTACAAAATGATTTTAAGCTAAAAACTTGTTTTACACACACTTGACACTCACTGAGTTTTTTACTCACACTCCTTTTTCTTTTTTAACTCCCTTCTGGCAGACTTAGACCCTAGCCCTAGAGAAGAGGTGGATCTTACATATGATGAGAATCAAGAGTGAAGACGTAGTTTTGGAATGTTCAATAGACTAGTATATTTCTCTTAAGTTCATTAATTTTGCTGTTTATTATGGATTTTATTATGTTTTAGTTCCGAAAAAGTATTGACACTTTGAGTTTTGTGTTATGACTCTGCTAGGTTTGTTTGAGTTCTTATTTAACCTTATAATTTTGGACTATTAAGTTTCAATTATTTGGGATTGTTTCATGCTTCTATTATACATGGTTTGATATGGTTTTGGGGCGTGACACAACAAATAACTCATTCTTGTCCTGATGATAGTCGCATTTTGGTGCAATTTCTTCTTTCCTTTTAATCCGGCAGAGCACAAAATCCTTGCGTTGCACAAGATATTACATAGAAATCACGAATTGTTAGAAATCAAACATTAAAATCAAACTAGTTATACCCTCATACATACACACATATATGGCTTTGAATATAGAAACATGCGTCCCCGATTATACGGGCATAATTATATATGGATAAATTTTTGTGTTTATAATTATATGTGCAAATAAAGACACCGTAATAATCATAAAAAAATTACTATAGCTAACTGTTTACCTAAGTAAACCAAATAAATTTGTAAAAAAAACACCATTCAATCTTAACTTCAATTCATATTATAGTTAAACATGAAATGAAAAGTCATTAAATTTGATTTTACATAGATTATTTTTTTTTTCTAAAATAATAATTACATATCAAATAATAACTGGTGGGCTAATGATGTTAAAATCCCTGAACACTTAATTTCAACTAATTAGCGCCAGTACACAAGCACCTCAAATTTGTAAACAATAAACATAAATTTGTATGTCCTCCAAAGTGCCACCCTCGTCATATTTAGTGAAGACTAAAGAAAGTATGGTAGATCGATAACAATTCAAGAATAACATCATTAGACAAATTAAAACTTACATTGTGGCAGGGAATACTTCTTCATAAGCTATTTTCCATGATGAAAAGATTGTTTGTTCTCATATCATATGCTTCTCTTGTATCCAATGAGTCTTTCTCTGCGATCAAAAATCTTTTCATCTTTGTTTTGGCTCCTCCAGGTGCCTAATCTTCCGACTCTATTAATGAACGACAATCCATCTTCATTGTTTTTCTTAACCGTCCTCTTCAACCAAGTCAAATAATATTGAACTTTTTCACAAGTGTTGCTAAAAATCTCCCATGGTTCTTAATCGCCGTAAACATGAACCATCTTGATTAAATCTTGACAGGGAATTCGCCTCTTGGTGATGAAGCGAAGAAGACAGTACAAGAGTTCTTCGTCGATAGGATGAAACCTCCAGCCCCAATTAGAGTCGTCCATATTTCTGATATGAAAGTGAAGGAAAGTTTTAACTTTAATCAAATATCATTGCAAAAGTGTTTTTCGGTGTCCATCATTAATCTGTGTATTTGATAAATAGGTCCTCAGTTTTGAGGTTCTTGATTTTCTTGAATGTGATCATTGGATGCTTATAGATATTTTGTTTGGCAGTTATTCTTTTTTGGAAGAGTTTGTGCTTGACAACAATAATTTAGCGGGAACAAATGGTCTTGAAATTTCTTTAGATAAATTGTTTGATAATACTAATTAAATTGTTTTGAATTTCTTTAAAAAAAACATAATAATATAATAAAATGAAATAATACCTAGTAAGTGTTGACTTATCTCATGGTCCAGAAGTGATGGAAAGATGCTGCTGCTCATTCAACGTAAAAAGGCCACAAATTGAGAAATCTTATATGTACTTTAACCTAAAAAAAATTCTTGAAAACTAGCGATAGTATAAAAACATAAATAATTAAGTTAATTGTACCCATCAATGTATGTCCTAAAACTTTTATAGTACAAGTAAATAGAATACTCAATTATTCTTTTATATGTTACTATGTCTTTTTAATATTTTCAATACATCTTTATATTTTAAATTTTAGCATAAATAAAAGGAAATGAAATTTAGATGAGATAAAATAATTGAAGAAGAAAGAAAAAAAAACTATATAACAGAAGAAGAAAAAAAAAATCTTTTTGTTACTATCTTTTGAAATGGAGTTAATTTTGTCAGCTTATAAAAAGACACACCACTGCTAAGGCCCTACCACTTTATATATAACTAGTAATTTTAACACACTTAATGTATGTGCTAAATATTTATAGTATAAAATAAATAGAATATTTATTTAATTTTTATGTGTTACTACAATTTGGTACTTTCAATGTATTTGTTTAAATTTTTTATGATGAGTAAAAAGAAAAATCCAAGATAGAAGGAAAACAAAAAGTAAATAATTAAAGAGAAAAATATTCGAGAATAAAGGAAAAAAACTACATTCGGAGTTATGAAGTTTAAAAAATAATAACATATTATGAAGACCATCTGAAAACACAGTAAAAGCATTACGTGCTTTATATATTACAACTAGTTCTGACAGACTCAATGAGCATGGTAAATTTTTGTAGTATAAAATACATAAAGTGTTCATGCACTTTTTTATATATTATTAATAATTTTTAATATTTTAATGTATTTATTTAAATTTTTTATATATGATGAGTAAAAGAAAAAAAACTAAGATGAAGGAAAAAGAAAAAAAAAAGTAACTGGAGAAAAAATATTAGTGAAGAGAAAAGAAAACTATCTTAGTAGTTATGAGGATTAAAAATGATAAGAGCATTTTTAGACAGATCACTGACAACATATCAAAAGGGGATAGATACTTTAAATATAGTAAATATAAAATATAGATATATGTACATATAATACATAATTTATATAGTATAGTATGTATATGTATATAATAATAATGTCTAAAGTGAAACTCCATTTTATGATACCAAGTTGGTGTCTTTTTTGTCCCATTCTTCAAAGTGATAGGAAAATGCAGTTGTTCGTTTGTAAAAGGCAACATAGGAAATGCTTAAATGTAATTTAACTTAAAGAATTTTAGTGTAGATATTTATATAGCGACCTCTAAAGTGAAACTCTATTGTCCTGCCATCGATCGGGCATCGATTTTTGCAGCATTAAGGGGTTAGAAGTAATTGGAGCATGTTGATTTTGCCTTGAAATTGAGGTAAATTTGACAAGGAGATCAAATTTGACTAGAATTAGGACTCCTTCTTGTATTGGGTTTCCTAATTCTAAGTAAAGTAGTCAAGTAATCTTTTGACTATAAATATTAGTTTTTCTTTCGAAAAAAAAAATTATCACGAACATAACACAAGGGCTTCTTTACTGCTTTTGAGTAATTCTCTCAAGACGGAGTTGAGAACGAGGGTGTTAGGTGTTTTCGTGAGATTTGTGGGATTCAAGTTTGTACTTGCACTTTGATTTGAGATCAATAAAATTCCTTTTCTTTGTCGGGTGGATTAGGCACATCGCCGAACCACGTTAAATCTTGTTGTTACTTTACATTGAATTACTTTACTATTATTTCATTGTTTCCGCAATAGATCCTCCTGGGTTTCAACAAACTGGTATCGGAGCAGGTTGGATCAGATGTCAGGAATGAAGTACGAGGTAGAGAAATTCGATGGGAAGAACGACTTTGGGCTGTGGAAAATGAAGATTCACGCCCTCTTGTGTCAACAAGGATTACAGAGAACGTTAAAGGGCAGAGATTTCTTGCCGGAAACGCTGAAGGACAAAGAGAAGGATGAGTTCATGGCGAAGGCTTACGGTACTCTGGTGTTATCATTGGCGGATAACGTACTGAGAGAGGTCGCCACGGAAAGTACGCCAGCAGATTTATGGAAGAAGCAGGAGAGTCTATATATGACGAAGTCCCTGACAAATTGGCTGTATTTGAAACAGTGACTATACACATTGAGAATGAAGGAAGGTACATCTATTACTCAACATATTGATTTTTTCAATAAGGTGATTCTAGATCTCGCTAGTATAGATGTCAAAATTGATGATGAGGATCAAGCTTTAATTCTCTTGTGTTCTCTGCCAAAATCTTTTGAGCACTTGGTTACTACTTTGTTGTACGGGAGAGATACGATTTCAATGGAGGATGTGAAGGCCTCATTGAATTCCAACGAGTTGAGAAAACATGTCCTGGGCAGCAACGATAGTGAAAGTGGGGAAGGATTGGTGGCAAGAGGGAGACCAAGAGAAAGGAGTAGGAGTAGAGGCCGATCGAAGTCTCGAACCAAGCCTAGAAATGGTGACAAATGTTTTAGGTGCGGTGGAAAGGGGCATTGGAGACGGAATTGTCCGGAACGAGGAAAGGCGAAGGATGCAGATGAAACTTCTGATCAGAAACGGGATGATGTCGCAGGAATTGTTGAGGATGAGTCTGATGGTGGGCTTGTTCTCAACGTTCCTGAAACTTTACTAAGCTTTGAATGGATTTTGGATAGTGGCTGCTCCTACCACATGTGCCCAAGAGAAGATTGGTGTACCACATACCAAAAATTTGATGGTGGTAAGGTGCTTATGGGAAATGATGCTTCTTGCAGGGTTGTAGGAATTGGCTCAGTTTGTATCAGGATGCATGATGGGATAGTAAGGACCCTAACAGATGTGCGTCATGTTCCAGATCTGAAGAAAAATCTGATATCGCTTGGTACTCTGGACAACAATGGTTGTGAGTACAGAGCTTGAGATGGAGTTCTGCGGGTTTCCAAAGGTGCATTGCTTATCATGAAGGGAGAAAAGCGGAACGGCCTTTACATATTGTAGGGAAACACGGTTTCTGGTACTGCAGCGGTTTCTTCGTCAGTCAATAATACTACGAGACTCTGGCATATGCGACTTGGGCATATGAGTGAGAAGGGAATGTCAGAACTGAGCAAACGAGGTTTGCTTTGCGGAGAGAAGACTGGAGAACTGGATTTCTGCAAGCAGTGTGTGCTAGGCAAGCAACATAGGGTGAAATTCGGTACTGCAGTTCATAGGACCAAAGGTACCTTGGATTACATTCACTCAGATCTTTGGGGGCCTTCTCAAGTCCCCTCAAAGGGAGGTGCAAGGTACATGCTGACATTCATAGATGATTTCTCACGGAGAGTATGGGTGTACATGCTGAAGTATAAGGATGAGGTGTTTGTCAACTTCAAGCAATGAAAGACCTTAATTGAGAAGCAGACAGGAAAGGAGATCAAACGCTTGAGGACTGACAACGGATTGGAGTTTTGCAACAAGGAATTTCAGGAATTTTGTGAGAAGGCAGGAATTGTGAGGCATCGCACAGTTGTACATACACCACAGCAGAATGGAGTTGCAGAACGGATGAACAGGACTATCTTGGAAAGAGCTAGATGCATGCTCTTTAACGCCGGATTGTCCAAGGATTTTTGGGCAGAAGCAATTAACACTGCTTGTTATTTGGTGAATAGGTCACCATCAACCGCTTTGGACTGCAAGACACCAATGGAAGTTTGGTCTGGGTCTCTTGCTGATTACTTAAATCTAAGAGTATTTGGGTGTCCAGCCTATGCTCATGTCCGGGATGGGAAGTTTGAGCCAAGGGCTAGGAAGTGCATATTTCTAGGCTATGCAGATGGAGTCAAAGGTTATCGTTTGTGGTGTAATGATGACAAGGGCTCCAAGATGATTATCAACAGGGACGTGACATTCGATGAGTTTGCAATGATGAAGAAGGTAGAGCAGCAGGAAAGCGGTCAATAGGGCGTTAAGGAGAAGGTGGAGATTTATATTGATCATCCACAAGTTTCAAAGGGGAAACAGAAGGTGGTAGATGAAACTAGTGAGAGCACATTACCACCTAATCAACAGCAGAAAAATGAACCACTACAAAATTATCGCTTGGCTCGCGATAGGGAGAGGAGGCAGATCAAACCACCACAATGGTATGCTTACTCAGATTTGGTAGCTTATGCTTTGAGTTCAGCTGAGGAGTTTGTAGGAGATGATCCAGTCTCATATAAAGAGGCAATTTCCAGGCCAGATTCTGATAAATGGGTTGCAGCTATGAGTAAAGAGATGGAGTCTCTACACAAAAATAGCACATGGGAGCTGGTTGATGTACCTAAAGGGCAGAAAATTGTAGGTTGCAAATGGATCTACAAGAAGAAAGAAGGAATTCCTGGTGTTGAAGATGCTAGATACAAGGCGCGATTGGTTGCTAAGGGTTTTACTCAGAGAGAAGGAGTTGACTTTCATGAAGTATTCTCCCCAGTTGTAAAACATACTTCCATTCGTGTTTTACTTGCCATGGTTGCTCTGTTTGACATGGAACTGGAGCAGATGGATGTGAAAACAGCGTTTTTGCATGGTGAGTTGGAGGAACAAATCTACATGAGTCAACCAGAAGGATTCGTTATTTCCGGGAAACAAAATCAAGCATGTCTTTTGAAGAGGTCATTATATGGCTTGAAGCAGTCTCCCAAGCAGTGGTATAAAAGGTTTGATACTTTTATTACCAAGATAGGATATACTAGAAGCAAATTTGATTGTTGTGTATATTACAAAATTTGTAGTGATAGCCTTCTCGTATATTTGCTGTTGTACGTTGATGATATGTTGATTGCCTCTAGAAACATATCTGAGATCAACCAATTAAAAGCTCAGTTAAGTGAAGAATTTGAGATGAAGGATTTGGGCGGTGCAAAGAAGATTCTGGGCATGGAGATCATCCGGGATAGACACGCAGGATTGTTGTACTTGTCTCAACAACATTACATTGAGAAAGTACTTGAGCGATTTGGGATGAATAAGTCCAAGCCAGTTAGTACGCCACTTGCAGCTCATTTCAGGCTCTCATCAGATCTATAACCGAGTACTGAGGAAGAGGTGGAGCACATGTCAAATGTGCCATATGCTAGTTTAGTGGGTAGCTTGATGTACGCCATGGTGTGCACTAGGCCAGACATTTCACATGCAGTTAGTGTTGTGAGCAGGTATATGCACAAGCCAGGAAAGACTCATTGGCTGGCTGTGAAATGGATCATAAGGTATCTGAGAGGCTCTGCAGGCAGATGTTTGAGGTATAGTCAATCGAATTCTACTACAAGAATTCTTGGCTATGTGGATGCGGACTATGCAGGAGATTTGGACAGCAGAAGGTCCATGACGGGCTATGTGTTTTGTGTATCAAGTTGTACGGTTAGCTGGAAGGCGACTTTGCAGTTATCAGTTGCATTGTCCACAATAGAAGCTGAGTACATGGCTTTAGCTGAAGGCGTTAAAGAAGGCATTTGGCTAAAGGGCCCGATCGATGATATGGGTATGACTTCTGAGATCACTAAGGTATTTTGTGACAGTCAGAGTGCCATACACTTGTCAAAGAATCAAGCATTTCATGAGAGAACAAAGCACATAGATGTGAGGTATCACTTTGTTTCGGATATGGTGTCCCAAGGAGTCATGTTGGTTGACAAAGTTGGGACTAAGGATAATCCGGCAGACATGTTGACTAAGGCTGTTCCAGGAATCAAATTCGAGCATTGCTTGGATTTGATTAATATTTGCAGACTCAGATAACAGGCCCTATTGGGGGTAGGGACAAAGAAGATGAATGGGAATTTCAAGTCAAGGTGGAGAATTGTTGATTTTGCCTTGAAATTGAGGTAAATTTGACAAGGAGACCAAGTTTGACTAGAATTAGGACTCCTTCTTGTATTGGGTTTCCTAATTTTAGGTAAAGTAGTCAAGTAATTTTTTGACTATAAATATTAGTTTTTTCTTTCGAAAAAAAAAATTATCACGAACATAACACAAGGGCTTCTTTACTGCTTTTGAGTAATTCTCTCAAGACGGAGTTTAGAACGAGGGTGTTAGGTGTTTTCGTGAGATTTGTGGGATTCAAGTTTGTGCTTGCACTTTGATTTGAGATCAATAAAATTCCTTTTCTTTGTCGGGTGGATTAGGCAGATCGCCGAACCACGTTAAATCTTGTTCTCACTTTACATTGAATTACTTTACTATTATTTCATTGTTTCCGCAATAGATCCTCCTGGGTTTCAACAGAGCAAAAGTTGGATATTTCTCTGCAAACAAATGCCTCCACTTGTGCCTTTTGGTTCATAGTTTTTTTGAGTCTGCCAAGCTCTCTAATTGTAATATAAATAATACTTTGGAGTTCTTCGGTCAAAAGTATTTAACAATTTCAATAATTTGGCATATGAATAAAAACAATATTTTCCCTCTCAAATGGATAAATCCACCGATATTGCACCGGTCCTGCATTTTATGTCTCTTCTATTAAATGGACTGGTTGATGCACCATGCTATCAAAAAATGATGGAGGAAAAATCCATTCTAACTTGCATAGAATTACAAGAATGTTTTTGCCATTCTATCCACGTCATCGTGCCTCAAAGTTGTAGAACATTAGTCCTTGAAAAACTTACTAAGCTTGGCCAAAGGCATCCATATATGGTCTGATAATTCTTTGAATGCAATTGGTAGTAATTGTTCCATAAAAATGTGACAATCATGGCTCTTCAGTTCATAGATCTTATGCCCATACGTGTCGACAAGCCTAGCTAGATTAGAAGAATATCCATTAGGCATTCATAATGGCTTGACCCATTTAAAATTAATTTTCCTTTGCTCGAATGTTAAGACATACTTAGCTTCAGGTATTCCCTACTGCCCGTTTTTCCCTTTAGAATTAACTCTAGCTCAAGCCTCTTACAATAAACATTCAAGTCCAAGCGAGCCTTAACATTATGTTTAGTTTTTCCCTTGATGTCTATGATAATGTTAAGAATATTGTCAAACATATTCTTCTCTATGTGCATGACATCCAAACTATATCTCAATAGATTAGTCTTCCAATAAGACAGTTCCCAAAATATGCTCTGTTTGGTCCAACTGTGTTGGACACCATACCTTGGGATTCTAAGAGCACTACCACATTTGGTATCCTTGTACAAACCGCATATCAAATCCCATAATTGCTCTCCATTCAGCAAGGGAGAAGGAGGATCTTTCTTAATCCAATGTTTTAAGAAATTGGTAGTATTTCTCCTGAATTGGTGATAATCATCTAAGAATTGTCGATGGCAATCAAAGCAATAGTTTTTTCGGCCATTTTTCAGAGAGAATGCTTTTGAGTAATCCATACAGTATGGGTAAGCTAATCTACCTACTGTCATTCCCCCGGACGACACACCATAAGCTCATCATTTATTGTCCATAGCAAAATAGCTCTCATGATAAAATCTTGCTTCACACTAGCATCATTAGTGAGAACATCTGATGTCCAAAGCTCATCAATTCGTTAATTAAATGCTATAGGTAGACATCTATCATTGCTTCTAGATTTCTTGGCCCGAGAATAGTGCATGTCAAAAAAAAAAAATGGCGATATCATACACATTTTAGGATGTAAACTATTTGTGGTCACTATCACAGGTCAGCATGAATACGGTGATGCAGATTGAGTGAAAGGTGTAAATCCATGGTTAACACATACATTTATATACACATATATAAATACATACACATACATATGAATAATACGTATATGAAAATATTAACATAATTAAACAAAATAAGTCGATGGTGCCATACCGGTAGGGCAGCAATGGCGCAGCGATGGGTTGGTGGGCGGTGATGCTCTGCCCGACAGTTGCTTCAAGAAGGAGAGAGGAGAAGATAAAGAGGCAAGAGAGGAGGAAGGGAAAGAAAGAGGGAAGAGAAGAAACTTTCTGGGCGACTAAAAATTTTAATTTTTCAAAGAATTTCCAATGAAATTGCATCGAAAGTTTCCCTCAAACAGTAAAGCATTTAATATTTAATAATTTTTTTAAAGATTTTTTGATTAAAAATGCATCGGAAGAATCGTCGGAAAATATTTCCGACTGATATCCCTTTAGAAAATTTTGCCCTAGAAATACGCCAAATATCTCCAATTTCTCCGTCAGAATTATGGCAGATTTCCAATGGCTGTTCAATACGTCAGAAATCCACCGCAAGTCTGACGAAAATTTCCAAAAGCTGTGCTCCATCGGAAAAAAGAAATTTTTTTGTAGTGAAATTAATTCCGTGTGTAACATTTTCATGGAAAATCAATAAGTCTTTTGTGCAAAAATTCATAAACGATATATTTTTAATTTCTCTTTTCTAAATGTGTGAAAATGAAATTACATACCCAACAAATGTTGAAATTTGTTATATGAGAATTTTATTTTCATGTGAATTGACTATTATAAGATCATGTGATCATTACTTCAAGTAACTATGAAAAGTGTCTTTGGTCTTTTGTTTAATGAGCTCTAAGAGTAGGGATATAGGTTTGGGTAAAATACAAACCCGTCCCAATTCTGTCCCACTTAGAGTAGGTTTTGAAAGTATAAACGAATCTGGAGTGGGTCTCGAGTTTTAATTTTAAAATTCGGACCTGCCGCAAACTCGTGCCATTAGAATATTATATATATGAATTTTATTTACTATGAATATATTTATATGATAAGTATTCATATCTATTTTAGAAATGTACATATCACATACATGTTTTATTTCATAAATAGTTTATGCATTGAATATTGATATCTAAGAGGCAATACTTTTTTAATTTATAATTTTTCAAGAACAAAAATATGTATATATAAATATTTAAACAATTAATTCTTTATAAATGATATTATTTCTCTTTTTAGAAAGTTATGGTGATACTATTTTTTTTTAATATTTTTTATTTTTTTTAAATATACAAAATAGGTCTGGTAGGTCTAATTAAGATCCGGGTATGTGGCAGAAAGGGTCTTGTGTCCTTAAAAATCTTAATGGAATGGATCCTGGATTGTGACTGACCCATCCTATGGCTGTAAATAGATATTCAAAAATTCGTTTATCGTTTGCATTCATATTTGTTTAAAGCGGGTATTATCCATATTTGATTAGTAGATATTCGATTATAAATGGATATAGATATGGTAAATATGTATCTGATCTGTTTAATATCCTCTTTGATTTATTAAATATTATATTATTAATATTTTTCAATAAAAATCTCATAATTCATATATATATATATATTATAATTGAAGAATTGGGAAGAAAAAAGAATAAATGCAAAAAATTATTGTATTATAGAGAAAAAGTTAAAGAATAAAGTCAATCAACATAATTATTATTGGTTGACTTTATAATTAATATACTTAATGCAATTATTATCATTATTAATTAGTACTAACAATCAATTATAAAGTCAATTACAAATTAGAAATAACACTATTTGTTTGATTGTTTCTTTTTAATGAAATTATATACTTCATTCTATTAATTAAAATATATATTTGTTATAGGTTCATAGATTCACGTATTCGAATATTCGTAAATAGATATCTAAATAATTATTATCGAATATAAATATCAAAAAAATACTTCGAATACAGATAAATTTAATAAAATATGAATATATCTGAATAATTATAATCGAATACGGATATATCCGAGTTCTACCGATATGCGACGGATACGAATTTGGATATCATTTTCAAATATTCATCAAATTCGTATCCGTATCTGAATATTTAAAAAGTTAAATCGATACGAATATAAAAAAGTGTATCGATCCATTTAATATCCGTTTACACCCCTACCCATCCCAAACCCACCCAATTGCCATCCCTATTTAAGAGCCGAAGGGAACCACATTACTAATGAGTTGCTACTAAATGAAACTAAAGCTAATAGTTTTTTGCTGAAATGTTGGAACTTGAGAAGTGTATGACTGCTAGAAAATACTGCAATTTGGGCCTTGAGGAAGAGAACTACAAGTTTAGTTTTGGGTTATATATAGTTATGTTGATTAGTAGTTGTAGACTTGTTTCTAAACATTTAATTTTGAATACATGTAATAAATATAATGTATATACATTTGTTAAGTAGAAATACCTATATAATTAATTTAATGGAGCTATTATTTTCTAAGAATCTAATTAATAATAAATTTAGTTAAATTGTAATTTATCATTAAACCATATGCATTTCATGTAATAGTCTCATAAGAAAGGAATATTTTTGTTTTCATATAAAATGAAAAATAATATTATCCGCATACGTTTATACATAGTACATATTATTAGTGACACAACAATGCATTTGATCAAGAAATTCGTTATTCAAATTAAAATTCTCATAATTAGCCAAAAATACACTTACTCTTACAATTTTTTTAAACAACATCCTGTACTTTATCTCAATCACGACCTTCTACGTGATATTAATTTAAGAAAAAAATCAAAGTTCATATCACATGAAGTTGTTTAAATATTTCAACATACCTTCAAACAATTTCGTGGTCAATTGCCTTCCAAAAATCGTACTACTAAGCTAACCATGCATGGTCATAGATACGACCTCTTTTTACCTTTTCTAACCTTTTAATTTACCCCTTTTTGGCCCCTTTTTTACGTTTTTTTTTTTATCCCTTTTTGTAAGTAGTTAACTAGTTTGCCATGTGTCCAAGTTATTCAACCAAGTACGTACTGATCATGAGCATACTATTTTTAGCTCCACTGCAGCTATACCTGATTAGTGTCGTTTTATCTGAAATGTTGGAATTCGAGAAGTGTCTGGTAGCTAGAAAATGCTGTAATTGGGCCTTTAGGAAGATAAATATAGTTTTAGTTTTGTGTTATAGTCATATATATTGATTCGTAGTTGTAGGGTTGTTTCTCAACAGTATCATGCTAGGAAAGATTTCATCACAATTAGTGTTTTCAGCATCTAGATGTTAGTAATGCTTTGTTTCTTTTCTAAACTTATCTATTAGTGTGATTTATAATTTGTTTCCACAATCATATTCATTCATATAGAGTGGGGTCGATATAAGGGTAATCCCATTGATGTAAATGAATTTAATTTAATTTTTTTTTTTATTCTTTTTTCCCTCCTTTGGTCTGGACTTTTAATGCAATAGCATAAAAAACACTTAATTTTTGGACAACAAATGCTTATTGATAATGCCAAGTTTGTTTGATATTTGTGTTTTGCTTATAGTTTATCATGCAATAGAGAAAAAATCACTACCTTTTCATACTTTCATTGACAATATATATATTATCAGCGACACTAAAATACAGTTCATCAATGAATTTGTTGGTCAGATTTAAAATTTTTCTAATTAACTGAAAATACATTTACTCTTACAATCTTTATAAACAACATCCCGTTTTAATTATCTCAATCCCGACCTAGCACATGCTTTGCGTGTATATTAATTTAAGTAGAACGATCAAAGTTCACCCCTATATATAAAAGATTAGACTTCTAAAGAAATTTCAATTGTCATTTATTGCTGCCCATGGAGCAACCAATCGGACAAAGCAACATCAAATATTTCACAATTCTCATGATATACTTGAACAGTAAGGTGTCGTCCTTTTAGCAACATAGCACCCTCACAATCTCCACTGGTGGCTAACTCTATTACCCATTCGCTCCCACTGGATATCCTCAAATTAAACCAACACCTAGGCCACGTTTAATTGCATCTATTAGCCCATTACAATCTGCTAATCACAACTAATGTTGTGTTTGAATGCCAGATTAGAAATGCAAGTCGGCCCGCATTTAATCTTCGGCTCGGCATTGTACACGCTATTATGATCTATTCATGTAGCAAGATTGGGGGTGCAATTGTTTAGTTGCACCTCAATTGCCTATCTGACTTTGGGGTAAATTATCATTTCTATCCTTTGAGGCTCTTTTATTTAGGCCGGAAAGAATTATTTCATAAAGGACAATATAATCATCCAAAAAATAGCAATGAATATCAAACATCATAAATGAGATTACATGATATTGGCGTGGTGCCTAATCTATATGTGCAATCTCAACTATCAAACAAAGTAATAACATTATAATCTCACTATTTCAATCACCATTGCAATCTCCCCTATTAACCACATACCATATCAAACGTGACCTTAATTAATTGCATCAATTAAGCTATATGTAATACCTTAAGGGCACATTTGATTCGGAATTTTGATAATATTGGTTATTGTAACAATGGGATTAAGATGAGATATTAACCACTACCCACATATTCATTTGACCGTTTGACACGCAAGATTTCACTTGACGATTAACCACCATCCAATGGCACTGCCAATGTAGTCTCCCTTTTGTTAAGCATCACTATAAATTATATGCCCATTATGCCCTTTGTCATAAAATCCCATCCACCCAAAAAATTAACAATGGTAGTAACAGAAACAAATAGATGACTTGCTCGTTAAAGTAACAGAAAACATAATGTTGATATCATTAAAGTAATTGTTGAGATATTTAATTTAATTTAAGTAAAATAATTTTATTATTATTAAGTAATAAATGTGCTAAATAATGTATTAATTAAATAAAGAGTTGAAGCAACTAAATAACATATTAAATTACATACAGTACGATTTATTTAAATAACTTGTTATTTATATGTTAAGTATGTTTCACATTGTATTTATTTAATAAATAATTATGTAATTATTTATTTAACAAATAATTTAAGATGATGTAATTTCATATACTATAATATTATTTATTTTATTTATTTGATGAATCTTTATTAATGGGCTGATATATATGTACAATGAATGACTTCTCTGTGGATAATGGGCTTGAAGACAACACATTTCTTGTTTGCATGTTTATTTTCACATTTTGAGACAAATAAATAAATAAATAAATAAAAAACATCAAACCCTGTTGCTGCTATGTGTACCAACAATGGTGCAAAGTGTAAAATGGCAACTGTTAATGGACGGCATTTCTAGGAATTTGCTGTCCACATGGATAGCAAAATGGGGTGCGATTAACCAAGGCCCGCGATTCCAATAGCACTTACTCACAGATACAGTTTTGGGCTCGGCATTAAAGGCGGGCCGGCTCGTATTCCTAATGGTGCCTAGATAAGGTAGTAGTGCTTAATGGAGTGAATCAAACATGCCCTAAGTCTTTAGATGAATTATTATTGTTTATTTTAGAAGTATTATTAATTATACCTCTAGAAGTACTTGAATTTCATTAAGGCTAGGCTTTGATCTTATGGGATCTATAATAAAAGAGTGCATGGTTAGTAGTGAGCTTCTATCTTTTGAGGAAAAAAATGGATATATTCAATATTGGATGTTAGGAATAATGGGGTAATATTAGTTGATTTTGATTTTTCATTGATATTCTTGGGTTGTTCTTCTTCGAGAATTGAGCATACAAATTTATTTGGGACTCAATCAATATTTAAAGAATTTTAATAGAAAATAAATATGGGATATAAATTAATTTTTTTGGGGAGTTATTAGGATCCTATTTTAGGTACTCATCTTGATTTTCATTTGCAATTTCAAGGACATAGATTTTAGATTTTAATAATACTTTTAGGATTGCTTGGTGATGATTGAAAATGCAGAATTTATTAAGTCAATTATTTGATGGAACTTTATACATTGAGTTTTATGTTAAGGATTGAGCTAGCTACTGTGGATACCAATTTATGGCGAAGGAAATACTAATATTTGGTCCATACTTAATTAGTGATTTGAGATGTATTAGTTGGCCTAAATTATGTAATTCATTTTAATTTGTTTAGCCCATAACTAGTATACAAATAAGACCATAAATGGTATTTGTGTTTTATAGGTTATGTGTAATAACAACCCAAACTATTTAATTCATTAAGCCTATAAGCAATGTAGAAAATAAGCCTACAAATTATTCTGAAGTAATTAGGGCTTAGGTCCATGATTATCAAGATAAAGATGATGAAAATTAATTTTTGTAGGATTTTTAGATTATGGATAGATGGATAATTTTAGAGGTTTTTCCATCATTTTAAAACTCTATTTGGATAGTTTTTGACCCTCATAAGATATATAATCACATTGGTTAGCCAAAACCATATAAATATAGGTGATATGAAGTCATAGGACCTTCTTTTTTGTACCGCTATATTTTCATGCGAAAATTTATCATAAATATTCCCTATTGTTTAATTTACTAAACTATAATCATAGTTAGCTAAAATCCAGAATAATTAAATCATAAAAAGTTAGGATTTTGAATATTTAGTCATGAACCTAGGAATTTCAATAACTATCCAATCTTGATAAGTTAAAGATTCTAGGAATTTCAGTAACTGCTTAATCCTGATAAGGTTAGAATTTTAGAATTATCTCCGTGGCTTTGAATTATCATTATCTGGGATTGAGATCTGATCAAAATTGAGGAGTTAGAATTAGAGCGACATTCTTATCTCAATGAGATATGAATTCTAGTTTATCCAGAATACCTAACCTATTAGTATAAATACCCATATAGTAAGAAATACAAAAGTTATATATGCACAGGTAGGAAAATACCAATTTTCTTTATTTGTTCCTTAAAATTCCATAGGAAAATTTCATTTTTGGGAGTTAACATAGTAACAACTAGTTTGGGTATGTTGGAAGATATCATTATTGCCGAACCCAATTCCTACATTGCATTTGCGAGTAAAAGAGTAATTGAACAAACATTGAAGAAAACAGTACTCGAGGTTCACAAGCGGCTAGATATTTATTTCAGAAGGGCTTGTTTGACCTAATCGTACCACGTAATATTTTAAAAAGCATTCTAAGTGAGTTATTTAAGCTCCACGCCTTCTTTCCATCAACTGTTCTAATTCAAATTTCATCTCTATTGAATTTTAATACCAGAATAGTGGATATAGTCATAATTAAATGAGTCAGGTCCACTTACTTTATCTTGTTATCCACTTACTTTTTCTTTTAACAAGATAGACTTTACTAAGACTAAGAACGGACCAACTATTAAATCTTGGACGGAAATTTCTTTTACCTATTTCTCTAGCTAATTTATTATTAACAATTTTGTTCCAACTTCTTTCACTATACTTGTGGCCCTTTTGATTGTGCAAGAAAGATTGGTTGGATTAGCCCATTTTTCCATAGGTTATATATTCACTTATGCGGCTTTCTTGATCACCTCTACATCGAGAAAATTTGGCTAATTTTTGAATGTGTTAGATGAAATTTGAGAGAAACTTTAGGTTTTAATATTTTAGCAAAAGTAAACCTCTATTCTTTTTCTATTGAAAATATTCTTTTGCATGAATGATTTTTGCATTGAAAATAGGTTATTATTTTTTATCTAATGGTTTAATTGTAAAATTTTCCATATACTAATAGTTAACTATTCAAAAAACTTTTCCGCATGCATAAAACTTACTTTTTAGGATTTGAGCATGTAAAAACAAAATATTTTTAATCTTGCATAAAACATAGTATTCTCTATTAAATAAAAAGAATATATATTTTGAATAATCGAGAAACTATCGGTAGGAATGAGTTCTATAACTATGCTACGGGTTACAGTAGTAAAATATTTTTAAAGTCACTTAACGGCATTGTAGTTAAAATTTCTAAATATATCATTCAGATGATTCCTTGATCTCAATATATCTCGGACAGTGAGTCGTATATTGACTACAAAGTCAATCAAAAAGGGTTTATCAATATAATCCATAATGGTTACCATTTTTCCTTAGGCTTCAAAACAACAACATTATAATCAATCTATCACACTCAAAAAATTATTGGCTATAATCAGACATCAAACACACTGAAGACCACTAAATTACAAAGAAAGACATGCCTCACATTTTAACCTTGGAAGGAACTAAATATATATAGTAGATTAGAAAATGCCAAAGAGGAAACAATCAAGATCATATTCATATGAGACAAACAGAAGTTTGAAAGCAATATAAAAAATGTCTATATATATGTATTGCAAAATGCAAGAATATTGTATCAAGCATTTCATTCATATATATTGGAAGAATTCAAAATATATACTAAAAATATCAAAACTTCCAGCTCTCTTGTACTCTTTGACCTATTTAATTTACAACAAACTACAGGAAAATTCTTATCCATCAAAGGAAGATTGGAAGATTGGACTTGAGAAGAAATCCCAACCCTGCGGACTACCATCGAGTGCTTCCCATGGAGTTCCCATATCAAGAGTACCTCCATTAGCTACAGCGTTGAATTCCTAGTCATAATGAGAGAGTACTGTTGCAGTTGTAGGAATATTTGTGGCCGCAAACGGAACTATTTCTGCTTCACAAGAATTATTTCCTTCTACCTCATTAGTATCATCAAATAAATCACATTGATTCAATTCCTTCATAACTTCAGCACTATCACTATCCCATTCATCAATAGCAGCATCAGAGTATCCCATAGTCTTGTCGGACAACCAGCAGCCTCCACGTGATCACAAGTTGTAGCTGTTGCTACTTCTGCAACCTGAGACACCATTGAAGAATTAATATTTGTATCGATATTTGAAAGATGTGCAAATGGAACTACTTTTGCTTCACAGTTGCTTCCTTGATCTACCTCATCATTATAGTCAAATAAACCGCATTGATTCAATTCCCGCATAACCTCATTACTTTCACTATCCCATTGAACAGCAGCAGCATCATCAGAGTTTCCAATAGTTGTCATCGGACAACCAGCAGCCTCCCCATGATTAGAAATACTGGTTGTGCCTACTGCAACCTTAGACTCCAGTACTGATGAATTAATATTATTGGTGTTGATATTTGAAAGATGCTAATGATCAATAAATAACTCATTCCTCTCCTGACGATAGTCGTATTTTGGTGCTATTTCTTCTTTCCTTTTAATCCGGCAAAGTACAAAATCATTGAGTTGCACCAGATATTATATAGAAATCAAACATTAAAATCAAACTAGTTATACCCCCATAAATGCACATATATGGGCATAATTATATATGGATAAATTTTTGTATTTATAATTATAGGTGCAAATAAAGATACCGCAATAATCATAAAAAAATTTACTACAGCTAACTGTTTACCTAAGTAAATAAATAAATTTGTAAAAAAACTTCATTTAATCTTAACTTCAATCCATATTATAGTTAAACCGGAAATAAAAGTCATTAAATTCGATTTTAGATAGATTAATTAATTTTTCTAAAATAATAATTCCATATTGAACGATAATTGGTTTGCTAATGATGTTAAAATCCCTGAACACTAAATTTCAACTAATTAGCGCCCAGTATGCGAGCACCTCAAATTTGTAAACAAGAAACATAAATTTGTATGTACTCCAGAGAGCTGCCCCCGTCATATATAGTGAAGACTGAAGAAAGTATGGTAGATCAATAACAATTCAAGAATAACATCATCGGACAAATTAAAACTTACGTTGTGGCCGGAATTCAAGCTGTCCGGGAGGGAATACTTCTTCATAAGCCATTTTACATGATGACAAGATTGTTTGTTCTCATATCGTATGCTTCTCTTGTATCCAATGAGTCTTCCTCTGCGATCAAAAACCTTTTTGCCTTTGTTTTGGCTTTTCCAGGTGCCTGATCTTCGGACTCTACAAATGAACCGCAATCCATCTTCATTGTTTTTCTTAACCGTCCTCTTCAACCGAGTTAAATAATATTGAACTTTTTCACAAGTATTGTCGAAAATCTCCCATGGTTCTTGATCGCCATAAACATCAGCCATCTTGATTAAATCTTGATAGAGAAATGGCCTCTTGGTGACGAAGTGAAGAAGACAGTATAAGAGTTCTTTGTTGGTAGGATGAAACCTCCAGCCCCAATGAGAGTCATCAATATTTCTGATATGAAAGTGAAGGAAAGTTTTAACTTCAATCAAAATATTATTGCAAAAGTGTTTTTCGGTATCCAAGATTAATTTGTGTATTTGATAAATAGGTCCTCAGTTTTGAGGTTCTTGATTTTCTTGAATGTGATCATTGGATGCTTATAGACATTTTGTTTGGCAGGCAATCTTTTTTGGAAGAGTTTGTGTTTGACAACAATAATTTAGCGGGAACAAATGGCCTTAAACATTCTTTAGATAAATTGTTTGATAATACTAATTAAATTGTTTTGAATTTCTTTAAATAAAACATAATAATATAATAAAATCAAATAATACCAAGTTAGCGTTGTCTTATATCGTGGTCCAAAAGTGATGGAAAGATGTTGCTGCTCATTCGATGTAAAAGGCCACATATTGAGAAACCTTAAATGTATTTTAACCTAAAAAAAGATTATTGAAAACCAGCGATAGTATAAAAATAAAAATAATTAAGTTAATTGTACCCATCAATGTGTGCACTAAAACTTTTATAGTACAAGTAAATAGAATACTCAATTATTCTTTTATATGTTACTATGTCTTTTTAATATTCTCAATACATTTTTATATTTTAAATTTGAGGATAAATAAAAGGAAAAGAAATTAAGATGAGATAAAATAATTGAAGAAGAAAGAAAAAAATAAATAATAGGAGAAGGAAAAAAAAAAAAAAAGAAGAAGCTTTTTGCTACTATCTTTTGAAATGGTTAATTTTGTCAACTTATAAACTGACACACGTCTAAGGCCCTATCACTTTATATATAACTAGTAATTTTAACACACTCAACGTGTGTGCTAAATTTTTGTAGTATAAAATAAATAGAATATTTATTTAATTTTTATGTGTTACAATAATTTGATATTTTCAATTTAATTATTTAAATTTTTTATGATATGTAAAAAGATAAGATAGAAGGAAGAGAAAAATGTAAATAATTAATGAGAAAAATATTCGAGAAGAGAGAAAAAAAACTACACTAGGAGTTATGAAGTTTAAAGAATAATAACATCTTAGGAAGACCATCTGAAAACATAATAAAAGCATTAGCTGCTTTATATATTACTAGCAGTTCTGGCACACTCAATGAGCGTGTTAAAATTTTGAAGTATAAAATATATAAAGTGTTCATTTACTTTTTTTTATAGCATTAATAATTTTTAATATTTTCATGTATTTATTTAAATTTTTTAGATATGATGAGTAAGAAAAAAAATAATAAGATGAAGGAAAAATAAAAAAAATATCTAGAGAAAAAATATTAGTGAAGAGAAAAGAAAACTATCTTAGTAGTAATGAGGATTAAAAATGACGAGCATTTTTAGATAGATCACTTGACAACGTATCAAAAGGGAATAGATATTTTAAATATAGTATGAACAGAATATATATAATATAATTTATATAGTTCAGTATGTATATGTATATAATAATAATGTCTAAAGTAAAACTCCATTTTATGATACAAAGTTAGTATCCTTTTTGTCCCATTCTTGAAAGTGATAGGAAGATGCATCTGTTCATTTGTAAAAGGCAACATAGGAAATGCTTAAATGTAATTTAACTTAAAGAATTTTAGTGTAGATATTTATAGAGTGACCTCTGAAGTGAAACTCTATTGTACTTCCATTGATCGAGCACTGATTTTTGCAGCATTAACAATTTGTTGTTTTCATTGTCTAAAAGTGGCCTAAAAGTTACTTAGATTGTTAATTTTAATATTACTTGTTGTGAGGCATTTTAATATTTATGTTAATAAGTATTGTGGCCAAAACAAGCAATGAATCCTCATAAATGTTCGAGATGGAATAAAGGAGGTTAAAGTTAGATTGAACTTAAAATACCATACAGATGAAATGATATTTTATTGTGAGAGATAAGAGTTTGTCTTGTGATAATATATGGGCAAGTGACATGTAACGCCTATGTGAATTTCAGTTAATTCTAAAATTTTTTGAAGATAACATAAAGTTTTCAAAATTTATAACAATTTTCTTGCTTGAAATTAACAAACATAGTTGTTGCGCCCTTAGTGTAGCTGAAAGAAAATAAAAAGAGAAAGAAGAAAACAGAAAATTGTAGATTTTAGTTGAAGAAATTGAAGGACCGTTTGGAGGATAAAAAAGTTAAACGATGGTAACTTTTGAGTGGATCTTAAATTCGTGATAAAATAACTGAAAAATATTTCAAAAATAATTATTAGAGTATATTAAATTTGTTCTAATTACCTAAGTCAGTGGAAGAAATTTGTTCAATCTTTTTAATTTTATTTTTTACACCTATAACCTGTTGAAACATTTTGTATACTATAAAACTATAAATATACAAATTCATAGAAATTATTATATATTTCAAAAATTATAATCTTATAAATATAAATCTTAATTACAAAGAAAATATAAAAAGACGCAAACTATCTATTAGCCGGTGTGGTGGGGAGCGGGGCGAATATTTCACTAGCATGTTGGTGGCGGGAAATTAGATACGTACGTCACGGGTGTGTCATCTGTGAATCAAAACAAACATACATAAAATATTTTAATAAGTACGAACAGCATCAACGAGACAAACTAATCAACTACATATGTGAAATGCATAAGAACAATTAAAAACTAAAATGAATAAAACTATCAAGTTCAAACAATTATGACATACCGCTAACTTCATTCAATTTTTCATCTAAATATTCAGAGTTATGATTTGTCTCAGCATCATCATCAAATTCATTTTAATCATCCTCATCATCGCTAGTTCCTGTATGTTCTTCTACGTCATCACTAGCGATACCATCTATGTTTTGTACATCTTCTAAAGGATGATTACTATCTATTAAATCCTCTATCAAATCGTCTGAATTCACCGCATCAATATGCATTGGAGTATCATTCTAATAAGCAACTTCTAACAAATCTTCAATTTCAACTTGACTTCTAGCCTTTGTTTTTATAATAGTCAGCTAATTAATCTTATCCCTAATTCTTCCAAGATATGGAACATAGTAAACTTTATGTACTTGTTTGGTAATTGTAAATGGGTCATGCTTTCTATAACTACTCCCTTCCATAACCTCAACAATATGATATTGTGGATGCACTATATGAGTTTCTTTCACAGGAATTGGATTGAACCACTTGCAACAAAACAAAACTGCATTTTTTATAGGTTGTTCAGAGTATTCTAACTCGACCTCCTCCTTCAATATCCCATAATAGTCATCCTCACCACCAACCCCATCAACTCCATTCACCCATACACCATTATTCATTATTTGTTTTCCATGAATCCATATATTTGAGTTGAATTTAAATCCATTTACAAGGTCTTTGGACCATGTCCTAACTTGTCTATTAGGGCCCCAAGTTAAGATGCAAGAACACATTTGTTATTTCATTGCTCAGGTCATGAATCCATCATTCATCACATGAAGTGTTAGTTTTGATCGAAGTTCTTTTACAAATCCATATCATTGCTCGGTCATGCTTAATGAAGTAAAATAAACATACTCACAGAGGACTTAAATTAATAGATGAATTCATTTCAATCCTCACATTGGCATCTGCATCACGAACCTCAAAGTAGTCCACAAAATAACTGCATAATAATATTTCAATGTTGATTAGAATGAAAAAAAGAAACACAGCTCACTCGTGGGAAATTGAAATCAATGCTTGTTAGTTGAACTACTTAAGGTATTCCTCAACTTCTTCATAGTTAAGCATGCTGCAGCTCTAAGCTTGGCATCGCTTAAATACTTAGTCATGCAGATATTAGAGGCACGATCAACCTGATTGAAAATAGACAAAACAGGTGGAGAATCATCATCTTCACTATCATCATTTCAACATACTCTCATCCTCAAAGAATGAATATGGGATTGGAAGTAATAGGAGCAAAAGTTGGATATCTCTCTACAAATAAATGCCTCACAGATAGGCCCATCCACTTGTGCTTTTTGCTTCATAGTTTTTTTTAGTCTGCCAAGCTCCATAACTGTAATATAAATAATACTTTAGAGTTTTATTGTCAAAAGTATTTAATAGTTTCAATAATTTAGCATCTAAATAAAAATAACATTTTACCTCTCAAATGGTAAACCCACCGATATTGCACTGGTCTTCCATTTCTTGCCTCTTCTATTAAATGGACTGATAGATGCACCATGCAATCAAAAATGCTGGAGGAAAAATCCATTCTAACTTGCATAGAATTATAGGAATATTTTACACCATTCTGTCCATGTCATTGTAACTCAAAATTTTAGAACATAAGTCCTTGACAAACTTACTAAGCTTGGCCAAAGGCTTCCATATATGGTCCAGCAATTCTCTGAATGCAATTGGTAGTAATAACTCCATGAAGATGTGGCAATCATGGCTCTTAAGTCCATCGATCTTATGCCCATATTTGTCAACACGCCTAGCTAGATTAGAAGAATATCCATCCGGCATTCATAATGACTTGACCCATTTACTTATAGTTTTCCTTTGCTCGAATGTTAAGATATACTTAGCTTCAAGCTTGCCCTACTGCCCATTTTTCCCTTTAAAATTAACTCGAGTTCAAGCCTCCTACAATAAACATTCAAGTCCAAGCGAGCCTTAACATTATCTTTAGTTTTTCCCTTGATGTCCATGACAATGTTAACAATATTGCCAATCATATTCTTCTCTATGTGCATGACATCCAAATTATGTCGCAATAGGTTAGGGCCCACTTGGTTTTATTTCCATTTCCATTTTCCATTTTCATCATTTCTAAAATGGTGAGAATTAGTTATATGATGTGATGTGGAAATAAAAATGTATTTGGATGAAATGTTTGGAAATGTAATGATTATATAGGTTGTAGGTGGAGAGAGATAGAAATAATGGAATAAAGAGAGAATATACATAGTTTATTGGGAAAATATATATAGGTTGTTGGAGAATGTGTTTTGAAAATGAAAATTGAAATTATGTTTGGTGAAATTTTTTAAAAAGTGATGATTTCTATTTGTGGAATAGTAAAAATGGTGAAAATGGGGTATGGAAATAAAACCAAACACCCCTTTAGTCTTCCAATGAGGAAGTTATCAAAATATGCTCTGCTTGGTCCAATTGTGTTGCACACAATACCCCGAGATTCTAAGAGCACTACCACATTCAGTGACCTTGGACAAACTGCATATCAAATCCCATAATTGCCCTCCATTTAGCAAGGGAGAAGGAGGATCTTTCTTAATACGATGTTTTAAGAAATTGGTAGTATTTCTCCTAAATTAGTGATAATGATCTAAGAACTGCCAATGATTGCCAAACCAACAATTTTTTCAACCATTTTTCAGAGAGATTGCTTTTGAGTATTCCTTACAGTATGGGCAAGCCAACCAACCTACTATCATTCACCCGAACAACACATTATAAGCTATGAAATCATTTATTATCTACAACAACGCAGCTCTCATGATAAGATCTTGCCTCGTACTGGCATCATAAGTGAGAATACCTGGTGTCCAAAGCTCATCAATTAAATGCTGCAAATAGACATGTATAATTGATTTTGGATTTCATAGCCTGGGAATAATGCATGTCAAAAAAATATATGGCGATGTCATACACGTTTCAGGAGGCAAATTATATGGTGTCACTATGATAGGTCAGCATGAATATGATGATGCAGATTAAGTGAAAGGTGCAAATCCATCAGTACATAAATAAAGCTTCACATTTCTTGGGTTACATTCAAAGTCAAAATATGTTAGTTTGAATTATTTCCAAGCATTCTCATCTGATGGATGGCACATGATACCATCTGCTTGACAGTTCTCATGATGTAACGTCATGTGAGGTACTAAACTTATCGATGCATATAACCTCTACAACATAAGAATCAGAGGCAAATAGTGCATTATTTTGGTTGGGACATCTTAGAGCTTTCCTTTACCTCTTGTCTGATCCCGAGATTTGTACCTAAGTGCTCCACAAATCTTATATTGATTGTCATTTGCATCTTTTTTGTAATACAACACTCATTCATTCACATAACAATCAATTTTTTTTATCACCAAGCTGGGCTTACTAACTAGCTTGTGTGCATCATCATAATTAGTAGGTACACTATTCCCTCGCGTTAAGGCCTTAGACATTAATTGCAACACATCATCCATGGCATTATGAGACAAATTGTAGTCACTCTTATTGCTTCGCATTCTCACAGCAATGGATAAATGAGAGTACATTTCACATCCATCCCATAACGGTTGATTGTTCTTGGATAACAAGTTATAAAACCTTTGAGCATCTTCATTGGTCTCTTCGCTATTATCAAATTGAAATAGTGCCCCTTTATACCCCCAATTAATCCCGGCTGCATCATATACTATTTCTGTATATCTATGTAGCTCATCGCCAAGATATTGATCTTGTTGACCACTAGTTGATGCGTCATAATCAAATCTATAATTATATATTTGCATGTAAGAATCTAACTCTCCATGGTCTATCTAGTGATAGTAGTATTCCTGAAACCCTACACTATACAAGTTCATCCTAACTTCGTTGGGTTTTAACAATTGACATTTCATGTGACACCGTTTGCAAGGGCACCTAATGTTCCTATCTCTCGCAAACTGGGCAAACCGCATACATGATTAATAAATTCCTCGACCCTATCCATAAATTGAGGTCTAATTCCAGCACGACCAGGACACAACCTATTGTGCATCCAAACCCTATGTGAAGGAATATTATCCATCCGCATAATTAGACTATAATTAAAGGATTAGTTCATTTTATGTTATAAGTGGAAACTAAAGATTGCAATACTTTATTCCTAGTTAGATATATCTAGACATATTCACAAATACATATATCATATAACATGGTAAAAAAAATCCTTCAATATCACAACACCTTATTACTCCATACACATATAGGCAAGAAAACAATAACCTAACAGCAACAAATGGGAAGGTTTCATCCCTTCTCCCAGAGCCCATCCTCCAACCTAAACCACCAATTCTAAATTCTAAACTTAACACATGATTATTATTGATCATAAAGACATAAAATTTCCATAAGAGTTATTCAAATGCATAAGAGAAAAGTGCTCTTACCTTATCAAAATATGTAGAGTATAAACACCTAAGGGAAATGAATGTATAAAAGCGATAGATATCAACAACTAAACTTCCTTAAATTACAATTAAAAAGAATAATTATAAATTAATTCAATGATAACTTTCTAAGTATAACAAATTAATAACAGATAGCTACATATATATCGTATCATACTTTCTAAATGATGTTATAATTAACAAATATAATTTAACTAACATATAATAACTAATAAGAAATCAAACTACTATTAAATACTTAAATCACACATTGACAATAAGACACATACACTTGCTAATTAATTAGTAAATTTATCAAACAAAAAATTTAACAAATAAAACCCTAAAATATCAACTTCTAAAACCCTAAACACATATTAATAAATTAAAACAACAAAGACAAATGTAAACCCAAAGTTACTATCGAATCTTTGCAAAATTAAACTGTTAAGCCATAATGTATCAATCATTTCCAAGATTTATAAATGCTTGCGCATAAAACACCAACAAACTAAATCCATAAACTAAAACCTTCACATGATTATAATTAGAAACATAATTAATTTTCAAATATATTCAATGCATACATTCATATACATATATATATACATACATACATATATATAAACACATACATACATTGTGGTGCCTGACCCAGGGTAATCCCTAAGGGGAGGTGCCACCAATTCAAACTTAAAACATAATATAAAAGATAACTGAAAAGCCCAAAATTCAACAAGCTTAAAAATGGTAGCAGCATACTTCTAAACTCAAAAGAACTTACAAGAAGTGCAATATATACATACCAAACATCTCCAGTTAATATTCAAACATATCATCTATCTCAAGTCTTAGAGCTACGATAAGGTTATGTCTATATATATATATACAAAACACCTAATCTATTACAAAACAGTTCCTTCTAGCCAAGCCATACACCCTCAATCTTCACTTAGACCTATCTAGGAAGAGAATAAAAAAAAAAAAAAGGGCAAGTTCTAAAGACTTAGTGAGGGGGATACGACAAACAATCAAAGGAAAATTGTCAAAGGGGCAAAAATTCAACATATTTATCAACAAGCAAGTCATCACAATTAGAAACACGATTATACAAAACGTAAATAATATCAATTCAGCAAACAGAACCTCTTCGTCCTTATTACTCCCTGAATAGAGTACAAACAGAATCAAATAGAAACACAATGCACAATATGCATAACAGATTTTCCTTATTCCCCGTTATATGATACTAACATAACAACATGTCTCAATCATAATAGCTGAGACGTGTCCCAAGCATAATAGCTGGGAATAACATAATAGCATGTCCCAAGCATAACAACTAGGAACAACACGTCCGTAATTTATCTCAATATGACAAAAACAAGTGGTAAGCAAATGCCACCAAGGCCATACAAACGATATGCATAACGATTTCAATTAGGAGTGAAAAAACACAATTTGGTTGGTAAGATCCAAAAATTGACGCAATAAAGGGGAAAGCCGGTAAGGGTGTAGTGCATACAGAACAAATAACAGAGAGGACAATAAGAGTTCTGGACACCAGAATGAGTATAATCAAATTTTCAACAAATAAACATAAGGAGTTCAAACAATTAAAGATTTCAAATAAACAAAGCACATTCACTTACTAGAACAAAGGTAAGCTTAACCCTCACCTTGACTCCTTAGAGGTGCTATTACGTCTCACGGTCCTGGAGGCTTTAGCTCCTCGTTACCTATTCCAATAGAACATATTATATGTCAAAACATTAGCATTGTAACCTTTAGCAATAATTAAACCATTTATACCTTAATATTAGGTATTACTGATTACGAGGCACATCTACCTAGCCCCAGTTCTTGCCTCATTTGGGATATGGTAACCTAGGCTAGAATATTCCATTAATAATTAATCATTGCAACATTACACAAAGTTAGACTTAATTACACTGATTAAATTAATAATAATTACATTCTAATTACCAATCTGGGCCTATTAGCACTATACACAACTTATATATCCAAATATTTCAACTTGACATCATAAATCTTATCTTGATAATCCATAGTTACAATTTGGTGCACTTAATCTTACCTTAGCATTAGTAATTATCTTAATATTTTAACTGAGCTCAATCAAGAGAAATTTAACTTTTTAATTAGAATTTTACTCATAGTATCGAATTTAATGCTCTAAGTCCATGATAAATAAATCTAGGCTACCCGTACGAATTTACATGTTTTCCAAATAACAAGTAATTTTAGTAACATTACACAATTTAGATTCCTCAATTACATCAATTAGCCCAATTTAATGTTAATTAGCTTCTAGTTTACGATTTGAGTCTACATATACTTACAACCGAATTTCTATTTGATCATTTTAGTCTACAATCACAATTCTTGATTCAATTTACTTAAATTTACAATGAAAATTGGCTTTACAATTTAATATGATTAAATTAGGAATCTAATTAGTTAATCAAGATTTTACCAAATTGACTAAGTTCAAGGTCAATTTGAAATTTGAAACATTGTCGCATGTGTCCGAATCGCTGTTCTGGAGATTCTGCTTGGAAGTTATTGGACCATCGCAGAGCTCCACCACGTCGCTGCTGGAACTAGGTTCCACCACCACAAACTAATGCATTTTTCCATGCTGAGCAAAAGCCCTCTTTCAATTTTCACCTTCGTCAACAAATCGATGGTCAATTTGAAGAGGAAAGTTCACAATGCTGTCGCCAGCTACTACGTGTTCCTGCTTCAATTCCGCTGGCTCCGATGGTCCGTTTCTGCAATTGACCATACTAGCGTGCTTTATTAAATGAGCCCATCAAAAACCACTACGTAAACCCAGGCTCCAATCATCGAAATCTGGTGACCCGCCACCACCGTTGTGCGCTACCTTTGGCTTTAAATTCCTCGACATTTCACTTGTTGTTTCACAATGAATTTGATACCGTTGTGTTCTTTGTGATGATAGGAAGATGGTCGTCGATTTGGTTCTTTGATTCACCGATGTTGGTGAGAGATAGTTGGAGGTGAAAGTGACAGGAAATGCATGTGAGAATTAGATAGAAATGAGGGCTCTTGTTTTATATTTTTTATTTTCTCAAATTGCAAATTCCTCCCCAAAACATTCTCTCAAAATTCTATTGGGTCCTTCAACTTTTTTAGTGTCTTGCATTGGCCCCTTCAACTTATCAATACCCGCATTAACCCGGTTGACCTATTTTAATTTCGAATTGACCCCCAAAAGTCTCAGGGTCCTTATAATTATGTCCTCCTTATTTATATTTTGAACCCCAAAATTTTTGTCCAATTAATATTTTGATTTTTAAAATCCTATTTTTGAAAATACTAAATTTATGGGTGTTTATAATTTTTTTATACACATATATAAATACATACACATAAATTTGAATAATACATGTATGAAAATATTAACATAATTAAACAAATAAGCCAATGGTGGGCATACCGGTGGAGCAATGGTGGCATGGCAATGGGTCAGTGGGTGGCAATGCCTTGTCCAACGATTGCTTCAAGACGGAGAGAGGAGGAGATAAAGAGAGAGGAGAGGAGAAAGTGAAAGAAAGAAGCGAAGAACTGTTCTGGACGACTAAAATTTTTAATTTTTTAGAGGATTTCCAATGGAATTGTGTCGAAAAATTCCCTTGATCACTAAAGCATTTAATATTTAATAAAAAATATTCTTTTAGATTTTTCGACAAAAAAATCATTGGAAAAATTGTCAAAAAATATTTTCGAAGGATATTCCATCATAAAATTTAGCCCCAAGAATGTGGCAAATTTCTCCAATTTCTCCATAAGAATTACAGCAGATTTCTAATGGCTATCCAATTTGTCGAAAATCCTGCGCAAATCCATAGAAAATTTCTGATAGCTATACTCCATCAGAAAAAAAGAAAATTTTCTGTTGTGAAATCGATTCCACATGTGAAATTTTTCGTGGAAAATAAATAAGCCCTTTTATGCAAAAAATGATAAACAATATATTTTTAATTTCTCTTTTCCAAATGTGTGAAAAAGAAATTGCATACCCAACAAATGCTGAAATTTATTATATGGAAATTTTATTTTCATGTGAATTAATTGACTGTTATAAGATCATGTGATCATTACTTCAGGTAACTTGAAAAATCCTCTTTGACCTTTTGTTTAATGAGCTCTAAGAGTAGGGATATGGGTTTGGGTATGACACGGATGCACCCCAAATTTGTTCTGCTTAGAGCAAGTTCTGAAAGTATAAATGAGTTTGGAGCAGGCTTCGGCTTTTAATTTTTCAATCCAGACCTACTGCAAATCCGCACCATTAGAATATTATATATTTGAGAAATGTACATATCACATACATGCTTTATATAAAAGTAATATTGTCTTCACAAATAGTTTATGCATCGAATATTGATATCTAAGTAGCAACAATTTTGCAATTTATAATTTTTCAAGAACAAAAATATGTATATATAAATATTTAAACAAATAATTCTTTATAAATGACATTATTTCTCTTTTTAGAAAGTTATGGTGATATTATATTTTTTAAAAATTATTTTTTTAATTTTTTTAAATATACAATACACGTTTGACTGGCCTTATTGGTCCAACTATTAAGATTCAGCTATGGGGCGGGAAAGGTCTTGTATCCTAAAAAATCTTAATGAGACGGATCTTGGGTGGTGACGAAACCATAACAAACCCACCCCATTGCTACCCGTATTTAAGAGCTATAGGGAACCACATTGCTAATGAGTTGCTCTAAATGGAACCAAAAGCTAATAGTTTTCTGTTGAAATGATGGGACTTGAGACTTGTGTGACTGCTAGAAAATGTTGCAATTTGGGCCTTGAGGAAGAGAACTATAAGTTTAGTTTTCAGTGTCCTAATTGATAATTAGAAATCATTAAGATGATTCCTTGATCTCAATATATCTCGGACCGTGAGCCACATACTGACTACAAAGTCAGTCAAAATAGGTTTATCAATATAACCCATAATAGTTACCATTTTCCTTAGGCTTCAAAACAACAACATTACAATCAATCTATCACACTCAAAAAATTATTAGCTATAACTAGACATCAAAGACACCGAAGACCAATAAATTACAAAGAAAGACATGCCTCACATTTTACCTTTGAAGGAACTATATATATATATATATATATATTAGATCAGAAAAAGCCATAGAGAAAACAATTAAGATCATATTCATATCAGACCAATGGAAGTTTGAAAGCAATATCACAAATTTCTATATGTATATATATTGCAAAATGCAAGAATATTGTACCAAGCATTTGATTCATATATGTGTATAAGAATTCAAATTATATACTAAAAATATCAAAACTTCCAGCCCTTTTGTACTCTTCGACCTATTTAATTTATAATAAACTACAGAAAAATGTTGTCCATCAAAGGAAGATTAATGGAAGATTGGACTCATGAAGAAATCCCAACCTTGTGGACTGTCATCTAGTGCTTCCCATGGAGCTCCTATTGGGAGCTCCCACATCGAGAGTACCTCCATTAGCTGCAGCGTTGAATTCCTGGTCATAATCAGATAGCACTGCTGCAGTTCCAGGAATATTTGTGGCTGCAAATGGAACCATTTCTGGTTTGCAATTACTTCCTTCTACCTCATTAGTTCAATCAAATAAACCACATTCATTCAATTTCTTCATAACTTCAGCATTTTCACTATCCCATTCATCAGCAGCAGCATCAGTCCCATAGTTGTCGGACAACTAGTAGCCTCGACATGATCACAAGTAGTAGTTGCTGCTACTTCTGCAACCTGAGACACCATTGATGAATTAATATTTGTTTCGATATTTGAATGATGTGCAAATGGAACTACTTCTGCTTCACAATTGTTTCCTTGATCTACCTCATCAGTATAGTCAAATAAACCGCATTGATTCACTTCCTGTATAACCTCATTACTTTCACTATCCCATTGAACAGAGTTTCCAATAGTCGCCATCGGACAACTAGCAGCTCCACATGATCAGAAATGCTGGTTGTGTTTACTGCAGCCTCAGACTCAAGTACTGATGAATTAATATTATTGGTGTTGATATTTGAAAGATGCTGATGATCAACAAATAACTCATTCCTCTCTTGATGATAGTCGTAATTTGGTGCTATTTCTTCTTTCCATTTAATCCGGCAGAGTACAAAATCCTTGAGTTGCACCTGATATTACATAGAAATCACGGATTGTTGGAAATCAAACCTTAAAATCAAATTAGTTATATCCCCATACATAACACATGTAGCTTTGAATATAGAAATGTGCGTCCCTGATTATACAGGCATAATTATATACGGATAAATTTTTGTGTTTATAATTATATGTGCAAATAAAGATACCGTAATAACCATAAAAAAATTACCACAGCTAACTGTTTACCTAAGTAAACCAAATAAATTTGTGAAAAAACATCATTTAATCGTAACTTCGATCCATATTATAGTTAAACATGAAATAAAAAGTCATTAAATTCGATTTAATTTACATAGATTAATTAATTTTTTCTGAAATCATAATTGCGTATCGAACAATAATTGGTGGCCTAATGATGTTAACATCCTTGAACACTAAATTTCAACTAATTGGTGCCTAGTACGCGAGCGCCTCAAATTTGTAAACAAGAAACATAAATTCGTATGTCCTCCAGAGAGCTACCCCTGTCATATATAGTGAAAACTGAAGAAAATATGGTAGTTCGATAACAATTCAGGAATAACATCATCAGACGAATTAAAACATACGTTGTGGCTGGAATTCAAGCTGTCCGGGAGGGAATGTTCCTTCATAAGCCATTTTCCATGGTGACAAGATTGTTTGTTCTCATATCCTATGTTCTCTTGTATCCAACGAGTCTTTCTCTACCATCAAAAATCTTTTCGCCTTTGTTTTGGCTCTTCTAGGTGCCTAATCTTCAACTCTACGAATGAACCCTAAACCATCTTCATTGTTTTTCTTAACCGTCCTCTTCAACCGAGTCCAATAATATTGAACTTTTTCACAGGTGTTGCCGAAAATCTCCTATGGTTCTTGACCGCCGTAAACATGTGCTGTCTTGATTAAATCTTGACCGGGAATTGGCCTCTTAGTGACAAAAGTGAAGAAGACAATACAAGAGCTCTTCGTCCGTAGGATGAAACCTCCAGCCCTAATGAGAATCGTCCATATTTCTGATATGAAGGTGAGGGAAAGTTTTAACTTCAATCAAAATATTATTGTGAAAGTGTTTCCGGCGTCCAAGATTAATCTGTGAATTTGATAAATGGGCCATCAGTTTTGAGGTTCTTGATTTTTTTGATTTTCTTGAATGTGATCATTGGATGCTTGTAGACATTTTGTTTGGTAGGTAATCTTTTTTTGAAGAGTTTGTGTTTGACAACAATAATTTAGCGGGAACAAATGGTCTTGAACAATCTTTAGATGAATTGTTTGATAATACTAATTAAATTGTTTTGAATTTCTTTAAATAAAACATAATAATATAATAACATGAAATAATACCAAGATAGTGTTATCTTATCTCATGGTCCAAAAGTGATGGAAAGATGCTGTTGCTCTTTAAATACTGCTCATTAAAAGATACCATCAATGTGCGTGCTAAAACTTTTATAGTACAAGTAATAGATTTCTCAAGTATTCTTTTATATGTTACTATGTCTTTTTAATATTTTCAATACATCTTTATATTTTATATTTTTAGGATAAATAAAAGGAAAAAAATTAAGATGAGATAAATTAATTGAAGAAAAAAAAAAAGTAAATAATAGGGGAAAAAAAAAACATTTTGTTACTATCTTTTGAAATGGAGTTAATTTTGTCAACTTATGAAATGACACACCACTAAGGCCCTATCACTTTACATATAACTAGTAATGTTAACACACTCAATGTGTGTGCTAAATATTTGTAGTATAAAATACATAGAATTTTTATTTAATTTTTATGTGTTACTATAATTTGATATTTTCAATGAATTTATTTAAATTTTTTATGGTGAGTAAAAAGAAAAATCTGAGATAGAAGGAAAAGAAACAATCAAATAATTAAAGAGAAAAATATTCGAGAAGAGATAAAAAGAACTACACTAGGAGTTTTGAAGTTTAAAAAATAATATCTTAGGAAGACCATCTGAAAACATAATATAAACATTGCTTTATATATTACTCGCAGCTCTGGCACACTCAATGAGCATGTTAAATTTTTGTAGTATAAAATTTATAAAGTGTTTATTCACTTTTTATATATTATTAATAATTTTTAATATTTTAATGTATTTATTTAAATTTTTTATGTATGTTGAGTAAAAGAAAAATAAACTATGATGAAGGAAAAAGAAAAAAAAATAACTGGAGAAAAAATATTAACGAAGAGAAAAGAAAACTATCTTAGTAGTCACGAGGATTAAAAATGATAAGAGCATTTTTAGATAGATCACTTAGCAACGTATCAAAAGGGGATAGATACTTTAAATATAGTATATATATATAATAATAATGTCTACACAGAAACTTTATGGTACCAAGTTAGTATCTTTTTCGTCCCATTCTTCAAAGTGGTGGGAAGATGCATCTATTCATTTGTAAAAAGGCAACATAGGAAATGCTTAAATGTAATTTAACTAAAAGAATTTTAGGGTAGGTAATTATATAGTGACCTCTAAAGTGAAACTCTATTGTACTGTCATCGATCGAGCACTGATTTTTTCAGCATTAACAATTTGTTGGTTTCACTGTCTAAAAGTGGCCTAAACATTACTTAGATTGTTAATTTTAATATTACGTGTTGTGAGACATTTTAATATTTATGTTAATAAGCATTGCGGACAAAACAAGCAATGAATCCTCATAGATGTTCGAGATGAAATAAAGTAGGTCAAAGTTAGATTGAACTTAAAATACCATACAGACGAAATGATATTTTATTTTGAGAGTAAGAGTTTGTCTTGTGTTATATGGACAAGAGACATGTAACGCCTAAGTGAATTTTTGTTAA
The DNA here is from genome assembly GCA_018894105.1 of Jacaranda mimosifolia. Classification (NCBI taxonomy): domain Eukaryota; kingdom Viridiplantae; phylum Streptophyta; class Magnoliopsida; order Lamiales; family Bignoniaceae; genus Jacaranda; species Jacaranda mimosifolia. The sequence goes on from CM032121.1 coordinate 30,700,473, forward strand.
TTCTGAAGACAACAAAAAGCTTTTGAAATTTATAGCAATTTTCTTGCTTGAAATTAACAAACATAGTTGTTGCGCCATTAGTCTAGCTAAAAGAAAATAAAAAGAGAAAGAAGAAAACAAAAAATTGTTGATTTTAATTGAAGAAGTTGAAGGACCGTTTGGAGGATAAAAAAAGTTAAATGATGGTAACTTTTGAATGGATCTCAAATTTGTGATAAAATAACTGAAAAATAAATCAAAATAATTATTAGAGTATATAAAATTCGTTGTAATTATCTAAGTTAGTGGAAGAAATTTGTACATTGTCGACTTAAAAATTTATGTTTTTTATTCTTTTAATTTACACGCATATACTGCACTTGGAGACCTCTACATAATCAAAGTATGAGGATGATATTACTAAAATAATTCAAAAATAATTATTAGAGTATATAAAATTCATTCTAATTATCTAAGTTTGTGGAAGGAATTGTAGATTGTTGACTTAAAAATTTAAGTTTTTTATTCTTTCAATTTACACGCGTATACTGCACTTAGAGACCTCCACATAATCAAAGTATGAGGACGATATTACTGAATTAACTCACCACTCAATTACATTTACCATTGCTCAAATGTTTAGTTAAAAAGCATATTTGCTGGATGCTATTCACTATAAGCCTTTATTTCGGCACTTACCTATTCTTTTTAAAGAAACACCACAAAAAAACTTGCTTTTTTCAATGGGATTTTCTAACGGACTCCAATGGATTTTCGACGAATTCTTTTGCATCAGAAAAGCTCTTGTAACAAATACGTTTCCGTGATTTTCCAACAGCAGCACTTTCGTTGGAAAAATTTTGACAGATTTTCGATGTTCTTTTGTAGGATTTTTTATTGTTTCAAACAGTTCAATTTTCGTTAGATTTCCAAATGAAATTTTCGTTGAAAAATTTTTGACGGATTTTCGGGTACTTTCTAACGGATTTTTTTAATTAATATATATATATTTTCCTATTCATAGGAATATTGTTGGTAATCCATTGGAGTTTTTTATATTAATAAATAAATTAAATTTTTCGTTAGAATTTCGTATATTTTTTTTAATTTAATCATTTTAATTTTATTTTTTGCACCTATAACCTATTGAAACATTTTGTATACTACAAAGCTATAAATATATGAATTCATAGAAATTATTATATATTTCAAAAAATTATAATCCTATAAATATAAATCTTCATTACAAAGAAAATATAAAAAGATGCACACCATCTATTAGCCAATGTGGCATGGAGCGGGGTGAATATTTCACTAGCATGGTGGTAGCGGGAAGTCAGATATGTACGTTACTAGTGTGCCATCTAGGAATAAAAAATAAACATACGTCAAATATTTTAATATGTACGGACGACCATATCAACATGACAAACTAATCAACTACATATGTGAAATGCATAAGAACAATTAAAAACTAAAATGAATAAAACAAACATGTTCAAACAAATATGACATACCGCTAACATCATTTAATTTTCATCAAAATATTTGGAGTTATAATTAGTCTAAGCATCATCTCAGATTCAGCTTCATCATGGTCATCATTGCCAGACCCTGTATGTTCTTCCTCATCTTCACTAACGATACCATCTACATTTTGTACATCTTCTAAAGGTTGATTATTATCTATTAAATCCTTTATCAAATCATTTGAATTCACTGCATCAACATGCAATGGAGTATCATTTTGATAAGCAACTTCTAACAAATCTTCAATTTCAACTCGACTTCTAGCCTTTGTTTTTATAATAGCCAACCAATTGACCCTATCCCTAATTCTTTTGGGATATGGAACATAGTAAAGTTTTTGCACTTCTTGGGCAATTATAAAACGGTCATACTTTCTATACCTACTCCTTTCCCTAACTTCTACAATATGATATTCTTGATGCACTATACAAGTTTGTCTCACTGGAGTTGGATCAAACCACTTGCAATGGAACAAAACCACCTTCTTCATAGGTTTTTCCTAGTATTCTAACTCGACCACCTCCTTCGATATCCCATAATAGTCATCCTCACCACCAACCCCATCAACCCCCTTTACTTATACACCACTATGCATTGTTTTTTTTCATTAATCCATATATCAGTGCGGAATTTAAATCTATTTACAAAGTATTTGGATCATGTCTCAACTTGTCTGTTAGGGCCCCAAGCCAAGATGCAAGAACGGATTTGTTATTTCATTGCTTAGGTCATGAATCCATCATTCATCACATGAAGTGTTAGTTTTGATAGAAGTTCTGTGACAAATCCATATCATTGCTCAGGTCATGCATAATGAAGTAAAATAAACATACTCATAGAAAACTTAAACTAACAGGATGAATTCATTTTCAATCATCGCATTGACATTTGCATCGGCAACCTCAAAGTAGTCCACAAAATAACTACATAATAATATTTCAGTGTTGATTAGAACTAAAAAAAGAAACATAGCTCACTCGTGGGAAATTGAAATCAATGCTAGTCAGTTGAAAGACTTATTTAAGGTATTCTTTGACCTCTTCATGGTTAAGCATGATACAGCTCTAAGCTTGGGATTGCTTAAGTCCCTAGTCATGAAGATAATAGAGGCACAACCGGCTTGAGTGAAAACAGACAAAGTAGGTGGAGAATCATCATTTTCACCATCATCATTCCGACCTACCCTCATTCTCAAAGAATGAATATGGGATTGGAAGTAACAGGAGCAAAAGTTGGATATCTCTCAGCAAACAAATGTCTCATAAATAGACCCCTTCAATTGTGCCTTTTGCTTCATAGTTTTTTTTAGTCTGCTAAGCTCGCTAATTGTAATATAAATAATACTTTTGAGTTCTATGGTCAAAAGTATTTTAACAATTTCAATAATTTAGCATCTAAATAAAAATAATATTTTACCTCTCAAATGGATAGATCCACCAATATTGCACTGGTATTCCATTTCTTGCCTCTCCTATTAAATGGACGGGTAGATGCACCACGCAATCAAAAAATGCTGGAGGAAAAATCCATTCTAACTTGCATAGAATTACAGGAATATTTTTCTCCATTCTATCCACATCATCATGCCTCAAAGTTGTGGAACATAAGTCCTTGAAAACTTATTAAGCTTTGCCAAAAGCTTCCATATATGATCCGGCAATTCTTTGAATACAATTGGTAGTAATTACTCCATGAAGATGTGCCAATCATGGCTCTTCAACTCGTAGATCTTATTCCCATACGTGTCGACACGCCTAGCTAGATTAGAAGAATATCCATCAGGCCATCGTAATGACTTGACCCATTTACATATAGTTTTCCTTTGCTTGAATGTTAAGACATACTTAGCTTCAGGCTTAGTCGCCTGCCCATTTTTCCCTTCAAGTTAACTCGAGCTCAAGCCTCCTATAATAAACATTCAAGTTGAAGCAAGCCTTAACATTATCTTTAGTTTTTCCCTTGATGTTTGTTGGTTGCTGTGCAAGATAAATAATGCAAACAATCGCGCAAGTGCACGTGCCGCAACAAGTAATAAAATAATGAGAAGAGTGTCGATCCCACGAGGAACTAAATTATTCGCTACTAATTATTAATTCATCACACACTTGTTTTATTCAAACAAAATTGATTAAATAAGAATTAAAACTAAACTAATGAAACTAAGAAAAAAGGTATTGATTAAGATTTCTATTAGGATATAGAAGTCTAGAATTATGATTTCATCAATTGAATAAGTTGATTACATAATTTTCTCCCTATGAAATTAATAACAGGCTATTAGTTTTGAGTCTTATGCAATTTCGAGGTTCTTCCGAATTACTCGCAATCAAATCCCTAATTTATTCAATTCACTATATTCCTATGTGAATTAACTAAATTATGAATAAGGTTGTACCACTCAACTAACTCCTTAGGGCAAGCAGATATATTCCTATCACACTCACAAATTAATTAGTTCATCAATTTGAACAATTAATCCTAAGGTCTTCTATTGTCAATCAATCCCTATATTTTCTTTTCCAAAACTCCTCTAGGGTTTAAAATGCACTTGACTGTTGATCAAGCAATCAACTAGAAAAAGTACACAATAGAAGAAATAACCTTAAGCGCTACTAATTTCATGGAAGAAAATCATGTATCAATTTATTCAAAAAAATCCATCATAATCCTAGAGTAACAAATTAGTTCATGATTGATTTGTTAAACAAAACATGAATAAAATGGAACATCATTTCAAATCTAGAATTGAAAACAAAATCAAAGGAAGAAGAAGAAACTCTATTCCTAGATGAATCTGATCTCACTTTGTCCTCCTCTGAATCCTGAATTCTCGCGATACTACTAATCTCCAAAATAGTAAATCCAAATTTTTTCTAAGTGTCTGAAAGACCTATTTATAATTGATTAAAAGAGTCTTCTGATTAGAATAGGACTCGAATAAATAAAAAGACTTTTCTGTCCATCCTTGATTAGATCATGAGGTGTCATCCTGTTAGCATTCCTACCAATTTGTGTCAATTTATTCCCTTTGTTAGCTTCTCCACTTATATTCCTGTAGTTCCATATTTTCATCAATTAGCAAGGGAATTATAATTTTTTAAACAAGAAAATTATTTGTTAAGTTCTAAACATGATATTAAAATTAATACTATTATATGGACTTAACAATGTACATGACAATGTTAAAAATATTGTCAAACATATTCTTCTCTATGTGCATGACATCCAAACTATGTCTCAATAGGTTAGTCGTCCAATGAGGCAGTTCCCAAAATATGCTCTGCTTGGTCCAATTGTGCCGCACACCATACCTTGGGATTCTAAGAGCACTACCACATTCTATAACCTTGTGAATCCCATAATTGCTCTCCATTCAGCATGAGAGGAGTAGGATCTTTCTTAATCCGATGTTTTAAGAAATTGGTAGTGTTTCTCCTAAATTAGTGATAATGATCTAAGAACTATCGATAGCAGTGAAACCAATAGGTTTTTCAGCCATTTTTTAGAGAGAATGCTTTTGAGTATTCCATATAGTATGGCCAAGCCAATCTACTTATTGTCATTCACCCGGACAACATACCATAAGCTGAAAAATCATTTATTATCCATAGGAAAACAGCTCTCATGATGAGATCTTGCTTCTTACTGGCATCATAAGTGAGAATTCCTAATGTCCAAAGCTTATCAATTCATTAATTAAAAGCTATAAGTAGACATCTATCATTGCTTTTGGATTTCATGGCCCGGGAATAATGCATGTCAAAAAAATATATGGCGATGTCATAAACTTTTCAGGAGGCAAATTACATGGTGTCATTATTATAGGTTAGCATGAATACGACAATATAGATTGAGTGAAAGGTGAAAATCCATCAGCACACAAATAAAGCCCCACATTTCTAGGCTTACTTGCAAAGTCAGAATATGTTAGTTTGAACTATTTCCAAGCATTCCCATATGATGGATGACACATGATACCATCTGCTAGACGGTTCTTGTGATGCCATGTCATGTGAGGCACTAAACTCATTGACGCATATAACTTCTACAACTTAGGAATCAGAGGCAAATAGTGTATTATTTTCACTGGCACATCTCGAAGCTTTCTTTTACCCTTTGTCTGATCCCGAGATTTGTATCTAAGTGCTCCACAAAACTTACATTGATTGTCATTTGCATCTCCTTTGTAATACAACACTCATCCATTCACATAACATTCAATTTTTTTGGTCACCAAGCCGAGCTTGCTAACTAGCTTTTGTGCCTCATAATAATTAGTAGGTACACCATTCCTACCCGTTAAGGCCTCAGACATTAATTATAACACATCATCCATGGCATTATGAGACATATTGTAGTCATTCTTGATGCTCAGCATTCACACAGCGATGGATAAAGAGGAGTGCATTTCACATCCATCCCATAATGGTTGATTGTACTTGAATAACAAGTTATAAACGATGTATTTTTAATTTCTCATTTCTAAACGTGTGAAAAAGAAATTACATGCCCAACAAATGCTGAAATTTATTATGTGGGAATTTTATTTTCATGTGAATTGACTATTATAAGATCATGTGATGCTTCAGGTAACTTGAAAAATCCTCTTTGGTCTTTTGTTTAATGACTCTAAGAGTAGGGATAAGGGTTTGGGTAAAACACGAGCGCACCCAAAATTTGTTCCGCTTAGAGCAAGTTCTAAAAGTATAATCGAGTTTGGAGCAGGCTTTGACTTTTAATTTTTAAATCCAGAACTATGGCAAATCCGCACCATTAAAATATTAGATGCACAAATTTTATTTATTATGAATATATTTATATGATAAGTGTTCATATCTATTTGAGAAATGTACATATCACATACATGTTTTATATAAAAGTAATATTGTCTTCATAAATAGTTTATGCATCAAATATTGATATCTAAGTAGCAACAATTTTGCAATTTATAATTTTTAAAGAACAAAAATATGAATATATAAATATTTACATAATTAATTCTTTATAAATGATATTATTTCTCTTTTTAGAAAGTTATGGCGATATTATATTTTTTAAAAGTTATTTTTAAAATTTTTTAAATATACAAAACACGTCTAACTAGCCTAATTGGTCCAACTTTTAAGATTTAGGTATGGAGCGGGAAGGGTCTTGTATCCTTAAAAACCTCAATTGGACAAATCCTAGGTGGTGACAAACCCATACCAAACCCACCCCATTGTCGTCCCTATTTAAGAGCTAAGGGAACCATATTGCTAATGAGTTGCTGCTAAATGGAACCATAAGCTAATAGTTTTCTACTGAAATATTGGGACTTGAGAAGTGTGTGACTGATAGAAATTGCTGCAATTTAGGCCTTGAGGAAGAGAACTATAAGTTTAGTTTCTAGTGTCCTAATTGATAATTAGAAATCATTAAGATGATTCCTTGATCTCAATATATCTCGGACCGTGAGCCTCATATTGACTACAAAGTCAATCAAAATAGGTTTATCAATATAACTCATAATGGTTACCATTTTTCCTTAGGCTTCAAAACAACAACATTATAATCAATCTATACATTATTAACTATAACCAGACATCAAACACACTGAAGACCAATAAATTACAAAGAAAGACATGCCTCATATTTTAACCTTTGAAGGAACTAAATATATGTATAGTAGATCAGAAAAAGCTATAGAGAAAACAATTAAGATCATATTTATATGAGACCAATGGAAGTTTGAAAACAATATAAAAAATGTCTATATGTATATATATTGCAAAATGCAAGAATATTGTATCAAGCATTTCATTCATATATATGTGTAAGAATTAGAAATATATACTAAAAATATCAAAACTTCCAGCCCTTTTGTACTCTTCGACAAATTTAATTTACAAAAAACTACAAAAAAAATGTTGTCTATCAAAGGAAGATTAATGGAAGATTGGAATTGTGAAGAAATCCCTACCCTCTGGACTGTCATCTAGTGCTTCCCATGGAGCTCCTATATCAAGAGTACCTCTATTAGCTGCAGCGTTGAATTCTTGGTCATAATCAGATAGTACTGTTGCAGTTGCAGGAATATTTGTGGCTGAAAATAGAACCAATTCTGCTTCGCAATTACTTCCTTCTACCTCATTAGTATAATCAAATAAACTACATTCGTTCAATTCCTTCATAACTTCAGCACTTTCACTATCCCTTTCATCAGCAGTAGCATTAGAGCATCCCATAGTTGCCGGACAACCAGCAGCCTCCATATGATCACAAGTAGTAGCTGTTGCTACTTCTACAACCTGAGACACCATTGATGAATTAATATTTGTATCGATATTTAAAAGATGTGCAAATGGAACTACTTCTGCTTCATAGTTACGTCCTTGATCTACCTCATCAGTATAATTCAATTCCCGCATAACCTCATTACTTTTCCTATCCCATTGAACAGCAGCAGCAGCATTAGAGTTTCCAATAGTCGCCCTCGGATAACCAGAAGCCTCCACATGATCAGAAATGCTGGTTGTGCCTACTGCAGCCTCAGACTCCAGTACTGATGAATTAATATTATTGGTGTTGATATTTGAAAGATACTGATGATCAACAAATAACTCATTCCTCTCCTGATGATAGTCGCATTTTGATGCTATTTCTTCTTTCCTTTTTAATTCGGCAGAGTACAAAATCCTTGAGTTGCACCTGGTATTACATAGAAATCATGAATTGTTAGAAATCAAACATTAAAATCAAACTAGTTATACCCCCATACATACACATATATAGCTTTGAATATAGAAATATACGTCCCTGATCATACGGGCATAATTATATATGGATAATTTTTTGTGTTTATAATGATATGTGCCAATAAAGATACCATAATAATCGTAAAAAAATAAAAAAAGAAAAAACACTACTATAGGTAACTGTTTACCTAAGTAAACCAAATAAATTTGTAAAAAAACATCATTCAATCTTAACTTCAATCCATATTTTAGTTAAACATGAAATAAAAAGTCATCAAATTCGATTTTACATAGATTAATTAATTTTTTTTTGAAATAATAATTACATATCGAACAATAACTGGTGGGCTAATCATGTTAAAATCCCTGAACACTAAATTTCAACTAATTAGTGCCCAGTACGCGAGCACCTCAAATTTGTAAACAAGAAACATAAATTTGTATGTCCTCCAAAGAGCCACCCACGTCATATATAGTGAAGACTGAAGAAAGTGTGGTAGATCGATAACAATTCAAGAGTAACATCATCGGGCAAATTAAAACTTATGTTTTGGCTGGAATTGAAGCTGACCGGGAGGAAATACTCCTTCATAGGCCATTTTCCGTGATGACAAGATTGTTTATTCTCATATCGTATGCTTTTCTTGTATCCAATGAGTCTTCCTCTACAATCAAAAATCTTTTTGCCTTTGTTTTGGCTCTTCCAGGTGCTTGATCTTCTGACTCTATGAATGAACTGCAATCCATCTTAGTTGTTTTTCTTAACCGTCCTCTTCAATCGAGTCAAATAATACTGAACTTTTTCACAAGTGTTTCCGAAAATCTCCCATGGTTCTTGATCACCATAAACATCAGCCATCTTGATTAAGTCTTGACCGGGCATTGCTTTCTTGGTGATGAAGCGAAGAAGATAACACAAGAGCTCTTCGTCCATAGGATGAAACCTCCAGCCCCAATGAGAATTGTCGATATTTCTGATATGAAAGTGAAGGAAAGTTTTAACTTCAATCAAAATATTATTCCTAAGGTGTTTTCTGGTGTCCAAGGTTAATATGTGAAATTTGATAAATAGGTCCTCAGCTTTGAGGTTCTTGATATTCTTGAATGTGATCATTGGATGCTTATAGACATTTTGTTTGGCCGGTAATCTTTTTGAACAAGTTTGTGTTTGACAATAAAATTTAGTGGGAACAAATGGTCTTGAACTTTCTTTAGATAAATTGTTTGATAATACTAATTAAATTGTTTTGAATTTCTTTAAATAAAACATAATAATATAATAAAATGAAATAATACCAAGTTAGAGTTGTCTTATCTCATGGTCCAAAAGTGATGGAAAGATGCTGCTGCTTATTCGACGTAAAAGGCCACAAATTGAGAAATCTTATATTTATTTTAACCTAATAAAAAATTAATGAAAACTAGCGATATTATAAAAATAAAAATAATGAAGTTAATTGTACCCATCAATGTGTGTGCTAAAACTTCTATGGTATAAGTAAGTAGAATACTCAATTATTCTTTTATATGTTACTATATCTTTTCCATATTTTCATAACATCTTTATATTTTAAATTTTAGGATAAATAAAAGGAAAAAAAAATTAAGATGAGATAAAATAATTGAAGAAAAAACAAAAAAAGTAAACAGTAGGAGAAGAAAAAAAACTTTTTGTTACTATCACTAGACAATTTTTAAACAGATCACTACACAATAGATCAAAAGGGAAAAGATACTTTAAATATAGTACATTTAGAATATATATATATAATATTGTTAACCCTTTGATGATTTTCGATATTTTGATTATGACAAAATTACTCTCCTATGATTATGTGCTGAAAGCATGAATGACTTTCCATATTATCTGCTGAAATTTGTTTACATGTTATCTGCTGGAATCTGTCATGCGTTGGAATTTCCTTTCCATAAATAAAAGATCTCTTGAAGATTCTAGCTTGATTAACATCTTTATAACTTAGGAAAGAAATCACATCATGCTGAAATCAGTGAATTATCTGCTATTTAAGGAGTAAATGCATGATTACCAAAGTTATCTTGTTCTTTTATTTAATTCCATTGGATTCTTGCCTTAATGAGAGCTTACAGATGTTAGACAGAAGCATATAAAAGTGAAATTATGCAGCAATTGAAAAGTGTGAATCACTAAGTCAGGAGAGAACTTTGTTAAGTGTCTTGAAAAGTTGTATGATACTCTCATACACGCTTTGTGCTTAATTATTGCTAGTTCCTCCCTTTACGTGTGTTTTCGAGAAGACCTTGTGGTAAAGAAGGTCAAGTGGAACTTGTCTTTGATGAACCTTGGGGAGACGAGGATAAGACGGTTTGTGTCTTAAAGGACCTAGTGGTAAAGAGGGACAAGAGTTGTACTTACTCTCGAGGGATCCCATGGAGAGAACAAATCAGCACTTGGTTGCTCTGAGGACCTCTAAGTGAAGAAACCAGTAGAGCGGTACTGTTTGGAATCTTCTACAGCGTCCTTGGTTTTGGTCTTGAAGAAGAGTCCAGAGCTTGTCGTATGGAGTGGTAGCGATTCGTGCATCAGTCCACAGAGGTTGTGCAAGTGAATCTAGCAGAAGTTCCCTAGGGCATGTTCACAAGCAGCTGGTTTCATAGTGTTCTGGAATATGCCTTATCCCGTTTGGGATTCCGGTGTAGCTATTTTCAAAGAGCTAGTTTTTCACTCTACTAGGGTGTTTCTAATCCCTTACTATTTATTACTGTCAAATTACTATTATCATCTGTAAAAACATTCTTACACATTTATTAATTTGACAAGTTTAAAATCCTAAGTGAAAGCTTAGGTAGAGGATGTAGGCTTGCCGAACCTCTATAATCTAGTATCTATTTATTTATGCTTTTACTGTTTTACTTATCATTGGTCTGACCGATATCTTAACTGGTACTTAAAAATTCCAGTCAGTAACTAAAAGTATTTTTCTGCAAGGATTTAAACAGTTTTGAAAGGCTAAAAGGCATTTTGAGTGATAAACTTCTGCTGCATTAAAAATCCTTTAGCCTAATTCACCCCCCTCTTAGGCGTATAATCACTCACAATTGGTATCAGAGCATTGATTCTCCATATTGTGGTGTAACTATCAAAGTAAAGGATCTGATGGCCACTAATACTCTTGATGTCTTTACAGAGGGGCAATCGCACAACCAGCCTCCCTAGTTTGATGGTTCCAACTATGCTACATGGAAAAATTAGATGTAAGAATATATAATTATTGTGGATTTTGATTTATTAGACGTGGTCAGTGAAGGGCCGACGGTTCCAACAAAATTAGTTAATGGACAAATGGTTCCAAAGGAGCAACGTGAATTTACTAAAAATGATAAAAAGGCCTCTCAATGAATGCAAAGGTGAAAAATATTCTGTCAGGCGCTCTCACCAAAGGGAAGCACAACCGGGTCAGTACATGTGCTACAACAAAGCAATGTGGGAAATGTTGCAAGTAACCCACCAAGGTACCAGTCAGGTTCGACAAGAGAGGATTGGTCTTCTCATTCACAAGTATGAAATGTTCCAAATGAAATCTGATGAGACCATAAGTCAGATGCACGCGTGTTTCATGGAAATTATAAATCCTATGTCCGCATTAGGTGGAACTATAAATAAGGATGAATAAGTTCGGATGATTCTTATATCATTTCCAAATGAATGGATGCCAAAAGTGACTGTTATTCAGGAAACTCGTGATCTTACCAAGATGACCATGGGTGAACTGATTAGATCTTTCACATCCCATGAGATGATGCTGCTAAATAAAGATGAAGGTTTGGAAACAAAAGTTAAAAAGAATATTAATTTTAACACCTGTCATGATTCCGACTCAAAAATTCAAAAAGATTTTGATGAGGACCAGGTTGAGGATGAAATCGTTATGATCTCTTGAAGATTAAAGCAACTGGCAAACCTTAAAAGAAATTCTGGAACAAAGATCAAAACTGAAAAGAACCAGTCCAAAAACTCCAAATACTGAGCCACCTCGCTGCTACGAATGTAATAAAATTGGATACAGAAAACTAAATTGTCTCCGATTGAGAAAATATGCAAAACAAGGTAAAGCTAAGGCTATGGCCACCACATGGCACGAATCTAATATCGAACAATTTGACAATGAAGAGAATTACTTAATGGTAAATCAAGTAAGTACCTCTTCATATCCTAATTATAATTCCAGTACTGAAATTGACATTGATGAGGATGTGCAAAATTGCTTAAGCTTTGTGAAATTCATGTCAAAATGCTTGTTTATGAAAATAAATCTTTGCAAGAATAAGTGGACTATTTGTAGGAAGAATAGGATAGGGCTCACAAAGATAAATTTGAAATGCAAATGGCTAAAACTAGAGAGACCCTTGATGCTGAATACAAAAAGAAAATGAATGATTGGTGCACTAAAGAGAATAATTCCTTGAGAAAGCAAATTGAAAATATGAGCCGTGAAATCAAAGGAAAAATAATTGTTGAAGAATGCATGTATGTTGAGGATGATCTTGGTAAATGTTCCACAAGTGTTAAACACACACATACATGTTCTACCTAGACATAATGCTAAAAAAGGTCAAAAATTTAGAAATTGATTGAATCAAAAAAATACCAAACCAGTTTCAATAACTTTTAGAATGAATCTCAAGCCAGTTCGAAAAACTTGCTTTACTTGTGGTAGATCTGGTCATATCAATTTTAGATGTCTAATTGAGAAATTCATTGGTATCAAGTTTTTTTGGGTTAGAAATTATCTGCTACTAACCATGAAGGACCCATCATAGTTTGGGGACCTAAAAAAAAACTAATATATTATAGATTCATGCCAAGGAACATTCCCAAAAACAAAAGTGGTACTTAGATAGTGGATGTTCCAAGCATATGATGGGGCATGTGTCCATGTTTCTTAAGCTTAACAATTGTTCTGCGAAAATGTTCTCTATGCAGACAACATAAAATGATGCATAGATAAAGGTACTATTGGTAAGCAGACGGGTACTTCTATTGATAGTGTATAGCTTGTTGGAGGCCCTGAGCATAACTTGCTTAGTATCAGTCAATTATGTGATGAAGGTTATGGGGTTAAATTCCATCCTTTCATTATGCTATCAATCAAAAAAATTGAGAAACTGGTTTTTACTGCTACCAGGGATGAAAATGTTTATTGTATAACACTTGATGTAGAGTGTAGAGTGTTAAGCTATTTCAGATGAAGAATGTTGGAAATGGCATAGAAGAATGGGCCATGTAAACATAGAACTTCTATCTCATCTCACAAAGAAAGATATTATCAAAGGGGTACCAAGTTAAACTTATCCAAGGATAGGATGTGTGATGTATGCCAAAAGAGGAAGCAAATTTGAACATCTTTCAAACCAAAGAATGAGGTCACAACTTTCTGGCTGTTGGAACTTCTACACATTAACCTACATGAAAACTGCTTCCCTTGGAGGTAAAATATATGTGTTTGTCAAAGTAGATGATTATACTCGTTTTACATGGATTCTATTCCTTGCTCACAAAAAATGATGTTCTAAATGCTTTTATTCCACTCACTAAAAGGCTTCAAAATGAAAATGGTTATTTTATTAAGAAAATTCAAAGTGATCATGAAACTGAGTTTGATGAAATAAACTTTACTTTATTTTGTGAAGAACATGGTTATATTCATGATTTCTCTGCTCCTAAGATTCCCCAACAAAACGGGGTAGTTGAAATAAAAATCAGATTTTGCAAGATGCTGCTAGAATCATGCTTAATGAATATGATCTTCCAAAATCCTTTTGGGGTGAAGCTGTGAATATGGCTTGTTATGTGTCAAATCATTTCTTAAGACCTCTTTTTAGAAAACCCCATATGAATTGTGGCACAGTAAAGTTTCAAATATTTTCTATTTTCGTATCTGTAGTTGCAAATATTACATTTTTTATGATAGAGATTATTTGACAAAGTTTGATTCCAATGTTGATGAGGCTAATTTTTGTTGGTTACTCAATACATAGTAAAGCCTATCATGTTTTTAGTAAGAGAAAAAAAATGGTTCAAGAATCCACACATGTTACGTGTGATGAAACTAATATATCTTGTGCCAAGGAAATCTTGAGCAAAAACGTTGTAGGATTTGAAGAACCAATCAAAATTTCGGACCCTAAACAATCAACATCAAATCAAGAGGAACCAAAATCATTCGAGAAAACAATTCCCACTAATGAACCTGATTCCAGCGAGTCAGTATAAAGGATTGAACGAAGAACTAGAAAGTTCAAACATGCTTCCAGTCACCTTACTGACAATATCATTGGATATCTTTAAGATGGAATAGCTACTTGATCCAAAGCCTGACAAGTTCCACCAACTGTGCACTCATTTGAATGATTGAACCTAAAGATGTCAAAGAAACACTAAAAGATCCATTCTAGATTGAAGCAATGAAGGAAAAGCTAGCTTAGTTTGAAAAGAATGAAATCTGGAAGCTAGTAGAACAACCATTAGACCATCTAGTCGTTGGTACCGAGTGGGTGTTAAGAAATAAACTGGATGAAATTGGTAAGGTACCAGAAACAAAGCCAGACTTGTAACGCCCCTAAAATTCAGTATTTCAGAAATCGGGATTTAAAAATCAAGATTTTGGTTAAACGGATTTTAGGTCTCAGAATTTTTATTAAAAGAACTTAATTGTAAAGATTTTGGAAGTTTTGGGGTTAGATCATAATTTTAAAAGGATTAAGTTGATCATTTTCTTGACGTAAGGGATTTACATGGAAGAAAACTAGTCATCGGGGGCTTAGGAGAAATTTTTGGGACTTCATAGACTCAATTGAGGAGAGCTCATCATTTCAGGGACTAAATTGCAAAATTTGAAAGTTGAATTTTAAATAGAATTTCTCCTTCCTTCTTCTTCATTTTTCTCTTGATTTTCTTTCCTTCCTTCTTCTTCAATTTTCTCCTGATTTCCTTTCCATTCTTTTCTTCCTTTTTCTCCGCCACGGTCAACTCCAGATTGCTCCATCTTCATCAGCCATCTTGAACAATCAAACTAACGCTCTTTCTCTCCTCTTCACCAGCTTCCTGACAGTACCACATGCACGGCCAAACAACTACCGGCGAGCCACCGTAAAGGAAGAGACCGAGGAGTTTCATGGCGGGTGGTGATGGGTTTTCAATTTTTTGGTGGCTACGCTTGATTCTGGGGTGTGGGTTAGGTAGAGCTCAACTGGAGGATCATTTTGGTACCCTTACCTGGAAGTTTGGTACAGCGGAAGAGGCAAAATCCGGTAGAAATTGTGCGGCGGAGCAAGGTAGTTTTAGGACTTTGGGGTGGTGTTTGAGGCATTTCTCGGTAGCAAAACTCAGATTTGGTGGTGGCATTGGATTCAGGAGGCTAAAAGGCTTCTGGTGGTGGTGAGTTTGTGTTTTCCGGCGGCCTGTGGCGGCGCTCCGGCGACCTCAGGATAGTCTCACCTCCTCGACACGACGATCGCAACTGTGTAATTGGTTTGTGGTTTTGGTTCTCCGGTGGCAAGCTTTGGCATTTGGATTTAGTTTTACCTTTAATATATATATGTTGCATGTGTTGTACCTTTCGTAATTTAGCATTGTACCTTGCCAAGAATAGGAATTTGGGAAGAGATGATATGTTTATATATATATATAGGTATGTTGATTCCTATGCAAGGAGTATGGAATAAGTGGACCTAGATTTATGCAAATGCCAAAAGTTGGATTTAAGATAGTATTAAGGATTATATTATAAGATTAGATGGCATTTGATTAAGAATTGATTATGTAAGGATTAACCATATTATGTGATTTAGGATTTTGACCATGACCTTGAAATAAGAATGAGATACTGTATTAATCGATAAATTAGTGATTCTGGATTATAATGGTATAATTGTGAATAATAGGATTTAGTATGGATTTTGATTGTAAATATTACTTTCTTGGTTAGGTGACGGAGAATTGGGTTCCACAAATCAGTAGACGGTAGATTTTAGTAGCTTTTTCTAAGACTACGGAGGTGAGGGTCTGCCAATCTGGCACTTCATTTCACTTATCGGTATTTGTGACAAACCCCTGTGAAGGTTACTGCTTCTGAACTGACTGTACTATTATTGAAATTTGTAATCTGTTAAGATCTTTGATGTTCTGTTATCTTACTCGGACACCCCTATGAGGGTTATTTCTATTCTGATTCTATTTTCTATTGGTTCTGGCGCCCATAATATTTTTATGATATATGCTATATGTTAGTTCTGTTATCTGTCCTGTTATCTGTACTATTCTGATATATGTACTGTCCGGCACTGTTACTATTTGCCCTATTGGCATTTCTGTACTGTTCTGAACTGTCTGTACGTCTCATATGTCAGGGGCCATTCCCTAGGTATTCATTCTGTAAGTCTGATACGCTAAGGGCCATTCCTCAGGTATATGTTATGTAAGTCTGATACGCTAGGGGCTATTCCCTAGGTGTTCGTTCTGTAAGTCTGTGTACGTTAGGGGCTATTCCCTGGGTATTTAGTTTGTCAGCCATATGCTAGGGCTATTCCTAGGTATAGGTGATGTGTCAGGGCTATTCCTGAGCATCAGTAATGTGTTAAGGCTATTCTTAGGCATCTTCCGACTATTTGTTAGCTATATGCTAGGTCTATTCCTAGGTATGGGCGATGTGTTAGGGCTATTCCTGAGCATCAATGATGTGTCAGGGCTATTTCTGAGCATCAGTGATGTGCTAGGGCTATTCCTAGGCATCTTCTGTCCGTCTATTAGCCATATGCTAAGGCTATTCCTATGTATGGGTGATGTGTCAGGGCTATTCCTGAGCATCATTGATGTACTAGGGCTATTCCTTGACATCTATTGTCTGTTTGTCTACAATGTGTTAGGGCTATTCTTGGACATCTACTATCTGTTTGTCAGCCATATGCTAGGGCTATTCCTAAGTATGGGCGTGTGTCAGGGCTATTCCTGAGCATCATTAATGTGCTAGGGCTATTCCTAGGCATCTACTGTCTGTTTGTCTGCGATGTTTTAGGGCTATTCTTGGACATCTATTGTCTGTTTGTCAGCCATATGCTAGGGCTATTCCTAGGTATGAGCGATGTGTAAAGGTTATTCTTGAGCAACATTGATGTGCTAGGGCTATTCCTGGGCATCTACTGTCTGTTTGTCTGTAATGTGTTAGGACTATTCCTGGACATCTACTGTTTGTTTGTCTGCGATGTATTAGGGCTGTTCTTGGGCATCTACTGTCTGTTTGTCTGTGACGTGTTAGGGCTACTCTTGGGCATCTACCGTTTTTCGGCAACTGTCGTGTACCAAGCTATCATGCTTGGATAAAATTGATTAAAATGTAAATGTTATTCAAGACTGTTCTGTCCGACTGTAATCTGACCTGACCGACTGTATTCTGCCTGTTAGACTATTCTTGACTGTTTGAATGTATCCTGCTATATTTCTATTAAGTGTTGATTGATGATTTGTTGAGTCGATTTCTTCCTCAACAAATCCCCATTATATATGTTGCAATTATCCCTCACTAAGTCCTTTGGACTTACTGCCCCGTTTATCTTGATTTTCTCAGATAGGTATAAGTGAAAAATATGAGGTTCCAACTTGGAGTGAAGAAATACCTTTTGTAATATAATAGGTACTCAGATGTTTAATAGGGTTCACTTGAAGGCTGTAATTGGATTTAGTGGCATTGCGGTATGTCAGGATTGATGTCGGTGACGTGATGCATGTATATGTTTTGTTAGATGTAAGAAGTTGAATTATGACTTATTTAACATTTTGAAGAGTTAGTGAGTTTGAAATCCGCAGCTATATGTCTCTAATAAGTTTTAACAAAAATTTCTGATGGGATTATTGACTGTATAGTTTACTTCTTGACTTGAATTAAGATTGAACTGAGTGGCGCCTTAGCTTAGGTGTTATCTCGAGTGGGGGAGCTACAACATTCATAGCAAAAGGCTACAGTCAACAAGAGGGCATTGACTACGATGAAATGTTTGCTCCAGTTGCAAGGTTAGAATCAATTAGAATGCTTCTTATCTTTGCATCTCATAAAAAGTTTATACTTTATCAAATGGACGTAAAAAGTACTTTCCTAAATGGATTCATTAAAGAAGAAGTTTATGTAGAGCAACCCCCAGATTTGGAAAATCAGAACTTTCTTCATCATGTTTTTTAACTGACAAAGGCTTTATATGGACTAAACAAGCCCCTAGTGCTTGGTATGATCGATAGAGCAACTTTCTTATAAACAATGGTTTTTCTATTGAAATCTTAGACACCACTTTATTCAACAAGCACCAAGAAAATAGTTCTCTTATTGTTCAAATATATGTTGGCAACATTATTTTTGGTGCTACTAATAATCTATTTTGTTGAGGGTTTGCCGAGAAAATGAAATAGGAATTTGAAATGAGCTTAATAGGAAAGCTCAATTTCTTCTTGGGACTTCAAGTAAAGTAAACTCAGAAAAGGACATTCATCTCATAAGAAAAGTATACAATGGAGCTTCTAAAGAAGTTTGGAATGAGCGAATGTAATCCTGCCCATGAGTACAAATACCAGACTGGAACTTGATGAGGATGGTAAAAATGTAGATAAGAAAGTCTACAGAGGTATGATTGGTAGCTTACTCTATTTAATTGCTAGCCATCCATATATTATGTTTTCTACATGCTTATGTGCAAGATTCCAGTCCGATCCTAAGGAATCCCATTTAAATGTTGTTAAAAGAATATTGAGATATCTTAACAGAACATTCGACTATGGCTTATGGTATCCACATTCTAAATCTTTTAATTTCATAAGCTATTTTGACGCGGATTATGTTGGTTGCAAGATAGACAAGAAAAGTACCAGTGGTGGTTGCCAAATATTAAAAAATTGCATGGTTTCATGGTGCAGTAAAAAGCAAAGTGCAGTTGCATTATGCACAATCTGGGCTAAATACATGGCCTTGAGAAATTACTACACCCAAGTATTATGGATGAAATGCATATTACATGATTTTTGTATTAATGTACCTTGTGTGCCCATTTTATATGATAGTTCCAGTGCTATTAGCATTTCTAAAAATCCAGTTCTGCATTCACGCACAAAACATATTGAGATCAAACATTATTTCCCATGTGATCGTTTGAATAAAGGTGATATATCAATTGATTTTGTTTCCACTAAGAACCAGCTTGCATATATCTTTACCAAAGCTTTGGAAGAAAAGAAATTTGTGTGCATAAGAGAAAAATTAGGAATTAAATCAAAATCTGATTTTGGGTGGATTTGCTAACTTATTTAACCTTGGCAATTATTCCTTCTTGAAAACTGCTTGATAATGTGCTCAATCTTCCATCCCACATTACCTTTTTTTGTTTTTGCCAAAATTATCGATCATTATGATTAATAATTAATTAGGTTTCCAAAATTACAATTTTCAAAGTTTTCTTTATTTCTAAGCCAATTTATTATCTTCCCTCACGCGTCAAAAATTCCTTAGTTGAGTCCTTTTCTTCTTTGCAAAGTTCTGCAGCAGAAAATTTTCTTCTCATCTCCAATCTTTAATCTTTTTTTTTTTTTAAAAATGCCGAAGAGAGGAAATACCCAATCAGCTAGACCTTCAACTTCGAAGGAAAAGAAACTTCCATCTTCTTCCTCTGGACCCGTTCCTCTCGAAGTATCCAAAGCTCCTCTTCTACGCAAATGGTATAATGACTCAAGATCTAATGATGAAAAATCATCTTCTTCTGATAAAGCTGAGTTCTTGGGGTCTGAGGATCCTAGTGTTAATGACATCTCCATAGGTTCTCCTGAAAAACTAAGTGGTTCAAACGAAGATATGTCAAGCCCTAAATCATCTATTCCAGTCAATCTTAAAGGAATTACTAATTGGAACTTTGGTAAGGTTCTTTCTTCTCTCAAATGCCATTCTGCTAAGGCTGAAAATTATTTTCATCAAAAATTTTGCTCGGCAAAATTTAAATAGGGAGAAAGCTGTCGATTTTGATTCATTACCTAAATCTCCTACCATTGACCTTGTGTGCAAACTAAAGTGGGATAATTTTATGAAATTAGATTAAAGATCATATCTTTATGTGGTGAATCTATTTTATTCAAACTTTACTTTCATTGAATTTGAAAATGACATTTTTGTTGAGTCTTATGTGTTTGGAAAAAGAACTGTGCTTTCTTCGTGAAAAGTGAACTTTATACTTGATCTTTCTGATGATGGAACTAAGTTCTTTAATTTTGGAGACTTGTTTAAAGCTGATATTTCCTATGATGAAATCACCAAAAATATTTTAGGGTGGTAAGCAGTTTGCTTTATCTAGTAGGGTTGCTTTAAACAAACTGAAGATTGAATACATTCTACTTCACAAAATACTTAGTTGTGCTGTATTTTCCTCTCCAATATCAAGTGGTGATCATTCCATTGATCTTAATTCCATGAGTCTTTATGTGATGGCTAAGGCTGTTAGACAGCAACTAGTTAATCTTGGCTTTATAATCCTAAAATACATGGTCTATTCCTTATCCTATCAAGCCAAAAATCTTCCCTACTCTATGATCCTTACTCACATCTTTAAATATGAAGGCATTTTCTTATCGAAGCCTGCATTGAGGAGGAACATGACCATAAAGTCTTGGATCTTGCTAGCCTTAGGAAAATGAGGATTTAGTACACTAAGAATGATGGGTGGTTTAAAGAGGTTGGTGGAACTCCTAGCAGTATCAAGCTTCACCCTCAAAAATTTAAACTTCCAGTTTCCATTAGCTCCGAGTTTGAAGAATCCAGCTCTGTTCGCCCCACTCCAATTAAAACACCAAGAAGGGCTCAAGGGAAAGTCAGTAAAATAAATACTTGACTTGAAGCTAAGATAGATGATCTTAGTAAAGCTATGAAAACTCTTGCAGGTCATTTGGAAACACTTGTTGATTCAGTGGACTACAAGCTCAAGCGTCTTCTTCAAAAGTCTAGTTGCACTCATGCAAGTGTGATATGACTGAAGAAAAAGCTAAAGCATTTCTAAAAGCCTCTTAGGCTCTTTTTGATGATGAAGGGGGAGAGAAATATCTGAAATTTTAAGAACTTAAAATTCTTATCTGCTGGAACTTTTGTTATTAGGCACTAAACTCTGTTTTTTGAAAAACTTTTATTTATAAGCCTGTAAAAACTTATTATTCTGGATTATCACTTGTTTGATGATTGGGCATGCTATTCATGAGTCTTTTAGTGTTTGGGCCTGCAATAAATAAGACCATCCTTCCACTCTATTCAAATTTTGTCATCATAAAAAATGGGGAGATTGTTAACCCTTTGATGATTTTTGATATTTTGATTATGACAAAATTAATTTCCTATGATTATATGCTGAAAACATGTAATACTTTCTATATTATCTGCTAGAATCTATCATGAGCTGGAATTTACTTTCTATAAATAAAAGATACCTTGAAGATTCTAGTTTGATTAGTATCTTTATAATTTAGGAAAGAAATCACATCATGCTGAAATCGCTAAATCATTCGCTATTTAAGGAGTAAATGGATGATTACCAAAGTTATCTTGTTCCCTTATTTAATTCCAATAGATTCTTGCCTTAATGAGAACTTATAGACGTTGGACATAACATATAAAAGTGAAATTTTGCAGGAATTAAAAATTGTGAATCACTAAATCGGGAGAGAACATTGTTAAGTATCTTGAGGAGTTGTGTGATACTCTCATACACGCTTTGTGCTTAATTGTTGCTAGTTCCTCACTCTACGTGTGTTTTCGAAGGACCTTGTGGTGAAAAAGGTCAAGTGGAACTTGCCTTCAATGGACTTTGGGGAGACGAGGACAAGGCAGTTTGTGTCTCAAAGGACCTAGTGGTAAAGAGGGATGGGAGTCGTATCTGCTCTCGAGAGACCCTGTGAAGAGAACAATTCGGCGCTTGATTGCTCTAAGGACCTCTAGGTGAAGAAACCAGTAGAGCAGTACTATTTGGAATCTTCTGCAGTGTTCTTGGTTCCGGTATGGAAGAAGAGACTAGAGCTTGCCATACAGAGTGGCAAAACCTCGTGCATCAGTCCACAAAGGTTGTGTAAGTGAATCTAGCAGAAGTTCCCTTGGGCCAGTTCACAAGTAGCTGGTTTCACAGTGCTCTGGAATCTGTCTTATCCCATCTGAAATTTCAGTGTAGCTCTTTGCAAAGAGCTGGTTTTTCACCCTGCTAGGGTGTTTCTGATCTCTTATTGTTTATTACTATCAAATTACTATTATCATCCATAAGAACACTCTTATGTATTTATTAATTTGACAGGTTTAAAATTCTAAGTGAAAGCTTAAATAGAGGATGTAAGCTTGTCGAACCTCTATAAATTATAGTGCTAATTTACTTCTGCTTTTAGTACTTTGCTTATGACTGGTCTAACTGGTACCTTAGTTGGTACTTACAAATTCCAGTCAGTAACTAAAACTGCTTTTCTGCAAAAAGACAATAGTTTTGAAAGGTTAAAAAGTATTTTGAGTGATAAACTTTCACTGAATTAAAATTCTTTTAGCCTAATCCACCCCTCTCTTAGGCATATAATCACTCACGAGTACATAATTTATATATTATAGTATGTATATTTATATGTATATAATAATAATGTCTAAAGTGAAACTCCAATTTATGATACCAAGTTAGTATCTTTTTTGTCTGTTTATTTGTAGAAGGCAACATAGGAAATGCTTAAATGTAATTTAACTTAAAGAATTTTAGTATAGATATTTATAGAATGACCTCTAAAGTGAAACTATATTGTCCTACCATTGATCAAGCACTTATTTTTGCAGGATTAACAATTTGTTGGTTTCATTGTCTAAAAGTGGTCTAAAAGTTACTTAGATTGTTAATTTTAATATTATGTGTTGTGAGGCATTTTAATATTTATGTTAATAAGCAATGCGGGCAAAACAAGCAATGAATCCTCATAAATGTTCTAGATGTATAAAAGAAGGTCAAAGTTAGATTGAACTTAAAACACCGTACAGATGAAATGATATTTTATTGTGAGAGATAAGAGTTTGTCTTGTGATATATGGGCAAGAGACATGTAACGTCTATGTGAATTTTAGTTAATTCTGAAGACAACATAAAGTTTTTAGAATTTATAACAATTTTATGGCTTGAAATTAACAAACATAGTTGTTGCGCCCTTAGTGTAGCTAAAAGAAAATAAAAAGAGAAAGAAGAAAATAGAACATTATTGATTTCAATTGAAGAAATTGAAGGACCGTTTGGAGGATAAAAAAGCTAAATGATGGTAACTTCTGAGTGGATCTCAAATTTGTGACAAAATAACTGAAAAATAATTACTAGAGTATATAAAATTCGTTCTAATTATCTAAGTATGTGGTAGAAATTTATACATTGTGGACTTAAAAATTTAAGTTTTTATTCTTTTAATTTACCCACATATACTACACATAGAGACCTCCACATAATCAAAGTATGAGGATGATATTACTGAATTAATTCACCACTCGATTGCATTTACCATTGCCCAAATGTTTAGTTAAAAAGCATATTTGCTAGATGATATTCACTAATAAGCCTTTATTTCTTCACTTACCTATTCTTTTTTGAAGAAACACTACAAAAAACTCACTTTTTTAAATGGAATTTTCTGATGGACTCCAACGAATTTCTAGTAGAACGACAAATTTTTTATGAATTCTTTTGCATCGGAAAAGCTCTTGTCGTAAATATGTTTCCATGACTTTTCCAACGATGGCACTTATGTCGTAAATTCTTCGATGGATTTTTTATATTTTTTTATGGATTTTTTATTTTTTGAAACAGTTCAATGTTAGATTTTCGAATGAAATTTTCATTGAAAAATTTTCAATGAATTTTCAGGTGCTTTCCAACAGATTGTTTTTAATTAATATTTTTTTCCTTTTCACTAGTGTGCTGGTGGTGGGAAGTCAAATAAGTATGTTACTGGTGTGCCATATGTGAATAAAAAATAAACATACATCAAATATTTTAGTATGTACGGACAACAATATCAGCATGACAAACTAATCAACTATATATGTGAAATGCATAAGAACAATTAAACACTTAAATTAATAAAACAAACAAGTTCAAACAAATATGACATACCACTAACATCATTGTTCTCTTATAAGAGTTGAAAAAATTTCTTCAGACATTAGCCTAATAGGTTGCTTGTGTAGATTGAATCCAGATAAGAGAGGAATTCTATGTTTTGTGAGTTGTTGGTTAAAGCTCATAGTTACATCTGAGTAGTCCTTGTATTGCGATAAAAGCTTAATAAGATCTTGCTTGTCCTATTCACTAAGAAGTGCATTAATGTAAATAGGTCTATGATCATTCTCATCTTTATATCTATCTTCATGATGTGATCTTGAACTTATACCTTAAATCATTGAGCTTTGCTGGTGTATTTTTCTATTTGCTTAATTGGATCTCATAAATATGACAAATAATACGATCTTGTTTAGAAATGATATAAATATAATTAGCATAATAAGTAGGATAATTCTCTATTGGAAATTATAAGTCAAGATTTTATTAGTTGATGGGGAAATTTGGAGGCCATTGCAGCTATTTCCAATATTTTACTTCTATATACTAATCATTGCTAAACATTAATAAGTTCATCCAATGGTTTTTTCTAAGCATTCCAAGGCTTATTGGTTTCTTTTCTAAGCATACTTCAAAGTTGGTGTGATGATTTGATGAGGCAACATCTTGCCCAAAAATGGATAGAGGCTAATATTCTCTAAGTAATATATGGCCTCAATTGCATTGATCTGACCATGAATAATTTTTCCTCTACACACACACAACTTCTGGCTCTTCCTTAGAGTTATCTAAATGGATCAAGAAAATATGCAAAGAAGATGGCATGTAAAGAGAAAAATGTAACCAATCATTTCCTAAAAGTACGCTACATGAGGTATTAGTGTTCATTAAGAAAATGGCGCAAGCGTGATATTCAAGTCCACAATCAAGCACTCCGATCATTTGATTTTTTGTGTGCAGATCATCTAAGCATACCACGTAGATTTTAAGCTCTTTATCTTCACCACAATTCTTTGTTTTGAGGTATAGTGAGATCTCTTTCTCTAACAAACAACCTTTTATAAGCATCATCGCATTTTGTCTTTCTCGTTCAATTCTATCCAGATTCAAGATCATGGTTTCCTCTTCTTCACTCTAGACCCCAACCCAGGTAGGCCAAAAACCAAATTCAGTGTCAAAGTAGGAGAAATCATTACTTTATTGAACATAACTGCTATTCTGATATTGATACACGGCTTGCCCTCTATTGTT
Organism: Jacaranda mimosifolia; assembly: GCA_018894105.1. Classification (NCBI taxonomy): domain Eukaryota; kingdom Viridiplantae; phylum Streptophyta; class Magnoliopsida; order Lamiales; family Bignoniaceae; genus Jacaranda; species Jacaranda mimosifolia. The sequence goes on from CM032121.1 coordinate 30,726,077, forward strand.
ACTCCTCGTTGAAGGCATCCCAGATGCAGCCCAATTCATGCCATAGTGATCGAAATTCCTATTAGCATGATAGGATAGTCAAGTCCATCATAGTAAATCTATTCTTCAACGGGGCTTAAATCTTAATAGTTATTTTGATCTTGATATGTAGGGTGCCTTCCATTGATCATATTCCAAGAGTTGTGTGGAGGCATAGCAACATATGGGAGAGAGAATGATCTCCCCATGTGCGGAAAAAGCGGCAAGGCTCTACGGCAACTGAGCGGGCGATGCTCCAACTCCTCCGGCATCGGTGGAGAAGTTGAGTTGATAAAGATGCTGAGCCCTGAATGTTTCTACTGAGTTAGAGTTGTATGTGCTCTTGCGTTATATCTTATATATGTATACTAGAAAAGGAGCTCCGTGCAAGGCGTGGTGCCATGGTCGTCGGCTAGTATGAACGTATTTATTTTTTTTTTGTGTATTTTAAAAAAAAAATATAAGCATGTAGTAGTAAACATATAGACATATTTATAACTGCAATGTCAATTTACTAAATGTTAATTTATAAAATTTTCTCTCCATTCTAAAGACTGCATCAAAGGCTAACATAATCACTTGAAAGTCAAAATATTTATATAGCATTTAAATCCACTTCATATTGATCCTTCTTTGTAAGTAGTATTAGATTAGTTGTACCCCCAACCAAGTTATAAAAAAATTAATGCAAATTATATTCCAATGATTAGTAATTGATTAGCTGCACATTTCAATTGACCGACATAATAAACTAATACAAAGCTATCAATTTCATCAGAAGCACCTCCATTGTTCGCAAACCACAAAATATTTATCAAGTTCATTCACTTTTGGCCTCGTTACACAACATATGCATGAAATTTGCATAATTTCTACATTGTTTTCAAAATAACTTTTTGCCAATGACAAACTACAAAGCTTGCTTATAACCCATAACACATTAATTCAGCCCATCAGTTTTTTGGCTATCAAAATACACAAGTGATGTAGTTTTTCACTCATTAGAGGCCATCTCAAAAGTAGAACAAAATGTCAAGCCAATTTGTCACTCCACTAAAGAATCTACAGTTTTGTCACCTTTTCCCCTAAATTTACCTAGCATATCAAGCAGATTCCATTCACTTAATCTCATTGCATACAACATAATAGGATAAGTATAAGATCTAATATAAATCATATATACCTGAAACTTTTCTTTTTTTTCCTAGACGAAGATCCTTCATCATCAAATTCATTATATAGATTATCTTCTTAAATTAATAAATTCATGCAAAAATCGCATTATTTTAATGGAATATACAATGATGTCAATATCAAAACCATAGACTCATACCTTTATCAAACAATCTTTTCGTGCTCCTTGGTTTTGCAGGAGTTGGTATATCATCAGTTTGATAAGGAAAAGAAACAGTTTGGTCAATGTTTGGGCTTAGTTCATCATCTTTGTGTTCAATTATGTTTAAGACCGTGTACTGGGCATGCAAACCCATCTGTCCAGGATTTGATTGACTTCTTTAGTTTCACACAAAAAATTCTTTCCTTTAGTGCATTGTTCATTTGCTCAACAAGTAGGAATACACCTTGTTAATAGAGCTGTTAATCAGAACAATTCATAACAAGATCAAAAAGAAAATCATTAGAAGGAAAGCAATGGCTGACCGCTAAGTGCATTTCCATTGCCATGAAAGCATTCATCTGTATTATTTTGACAGCATCGTCTCCAAATAAAGTAGCCTCCAAAGTACTAGTATCATCATAAATGTTACCAATCACCATCTTTGATTTGAGACTGGTCTTCTAAATAAGGACTTTGCCTGGTATTGATTGATTTCTTATTATCTGCTATGTAACGATAAAAAGATGATTCAAGTTCTCCCAAGCCAGTAGAATCACTTTTCCTTTTGTATGTTCAGGCATAAGAAAATAGAGTTTAGAGCAAAAGCACTTTTGGGCTTAGGCCTAACTCGAGTCTAATTCACGATTTGTGAATCAGTTACATTTGGTGGAATCATAGATAAGAGAAAGGGGCATATCTTCAATATCCTTAAAGACCTAATTAGCTATAGATATCTTAATGCCTCACCAGGCTCAGGTGAATTTCGTTAAAAAAAAATAAAAAAAACAAAAAAAAAAATCATACTGGTCAGTCATAAACACTATATCTGAAAATACATTTGCAAATAAATTCATTGAGTAACCTTGGCTTGGAAATAGTTCTTTAATTACATCGTCTGCAGTCAATTTCCCAATTGTATTGCGGCATAAGAGCTATGATTTTTCACAAGCCATATAGAAAAACCTCCATGTTTCATTTGAAAAATGAGCAGTCACTTTCAATGAAAACCTATCAACCTGTAATGACAAAAACATTCTAATTAGTTTTTATTGTCCAATAGCTTCACAAATCACCAAACAAAATACTTTATGTTTTCTATGCAGCCTATAAACACTAATTGGAGAAAACATACAAAGTTTTGAGCTTCTATGCTTCTCGAACACCTGGATCCACCATAATAGCAGTAAAAGGTGTAGATGCAAATGAAACACCTACAATTGAAACACACAATTAATAGCATGATAGAGAGAAAAATAAAACAAATTGCATCATAATATAGAAATATTCTATTGCTAAAAAAGAATTCAAACCATAATGGGAAGCAATGTTCAAGCTCTTAGCATAGATAATGGGCATTGGTGCAGAAGATGACATAACTAACTGCCCCTTCGATGAAGCAATGTTACCCTATAATAATAGTATCAATGGTTTTTTCCTATCATTTGTAAAGAAAGAAGACTTTAAATATTTAAGAATGTAAACAAATTTTTTATTTGAGTAAATAAAAAATAAACAAAAAATTATATAATTAAGCTCACTCATGATACATAATTGCAAATTCGTGAATGATATAAGACTTGGATGAACTCCCCGCTGTTTGTTGTTCAAATTTTTTAATCACAATATCTAAGATATCTGAAACATAAATAAGATGATCGCATTAAATATGTTCTAGCAGAAAAATTCAATTTCAGAATCATCAAACAGATGTGAACTTACCAACATTTATCCTTTGATTGCCAGGAACTAATGTCGAAAATTCTACATAGGTTGAGACTACGACAGAATATGGAATTACATCATCAACAACCCTTGTGATGACAATCCAACGACTTAGTATCCATTGATACTTGTTTCCATAACATTCAAAGTCTAAATTAGCCTCAATCACTCGTGCATTGAAAATTATATAAGTATCCATCAAGCTAATTGTCCTCTCAAATTGATTGATATCCATGTCAAAGATTATTGCAACAACCTTATCACCCAGTCATAAGATTGTTATAATAAATGAAAAACACTTCAGCTTATGTTATAGTTTTAAATTTATCAGGTAGAATTTATAGTTATTATAAAAAAAGTATAGCATAAAGTATTACTCACTTATTCTTCTACTAAAACGACATATTGGTATCGTCATAGACTATCCAATTATTGCCTTGGAGCAGTTTTGGACTCAACCAATACTTCACACTCTAGTTGGACACATTAGGGATGATATCTTTAATTCTTAGTAATTGTTGTGCCATGATGATCAGAACCTGTATTAGTGAAGCAAATCAATAAACTTTCAACTTAATACAAATACATAAATTTTTAAATGTAATGATGCACACAACAGAAGTTGCAAATCAGCATGGCATCAGTGAAGTAAAGAAGAGAAACATTATAACATAACATGTTTAAATATGTTTAAAAATGAAACCTCGCTCCATTAATTCATAAATCTATCTATACACAATATTTGGTATATTATTGGTTGTCAACATTTTCAGATATAGGCTCTATAAGTATCTTGACTGAACATGCCCGACGAGCCCTTGAAAGCGCAACATATAATTGACCATGCGAAAACATAGGTTGCAGTAGATAAACACCAACATAATCTAGTGTTTGGCCATGAGCCTTATTAATTGTCATGGAAAAACATGGTTTGATTGGAAATTGAAAATGCTGGAAGCTAATTGGGCATTTCTTTATCAGAACATTCTAATGGTATTCGAGGAATAAACACACGCTTTCCTTTATGATCCCCTATTGCTATTTCGGCTTCTATATAATTTTCTCCAAATTTTCAACAAATTAATCTCGTGCCATTTCATAATCCAGATTTAAATTCCTTAAAAACATCACAAGGCAATTTCTTTTTAGTATTAGAATGTGTGGAATAAATTACTTGCCGCAACTGAATTGAAAAAATCCTCATATTAGCCTTGATCATGTGGATTCAAAGCTTGGTTGAAGTTGATGTATTGCTTGCATATACCATGTAACTTTTCAAGTAAAATGTTATTGACTTGTACCACATTATCATTCTTTGGAGTCAAAATTGCTCTATTTACTAAATCACAAGAATCATATGAATATGTGCTAATGGAAGGAAAAACACAATCAATCAATTGATGTATAGATGTCTCTCGATTGATAAATGACAAAAAAATGTTATTATGTATAAAAATATTTTCATCTATAACAAAAGGCTCATTGCTATTCCCAACTCTCAATAAAAAATCTATAAAAGAAGGATAATCTCTTGCTCTAATATTTTCTACCAATTTAAATTTTATTAATTGAGGCCATATGTTTGAAGCAACAAAGCTTGCACTGATCATATGTTCTTTTGTACCAAAAGGTATAATGGGTAATGTTTGTCTAAAATCACCACCAAAAACAACAACCTCACCACTAAACAATTTATCGTGTTCATCTGTAATATCTCTTAACAAACTATCAAATGCTTCAATAATTTTTTGATTTGCCATGGAAGCTTCATCCTAAATAATTAGTTTAGACAAAAGTAGCATTTTTTCAGGACTTGATTGCTTGCTTATTTTGCTTCTAATTTTTCATTAACATCTATTGGAAGTTTAAATCTAGAATAAGTTGTACATTCTCCAGGTAATAGAGAGGCCGCAACACCAGATGTTGCAATTGTTTATGCTATATGGCCTCTTAACCTTAATAAGCAAGAAGTGATCTATACATAAATGTCTTCCTAGTGCCACCAGGACAATCAATAAAAAATACACTTGATTGTCCAAAATTAATTTTATGTACAATGGCACTAAAAGTTGTTCGTTGTTTTTCATTTAATTTTTGTATAGAAGCAAGGTCATCTAAAGGAACAGTTATAGCCTTTTCATAAGCAAGTTCCTTTGAAAAATGCTCCTCCTCACTCAATCTTTGAAAATTTAGAACTAAAGAGAAATCATGAGTAGACTTACCATGCACGTAAGAAATTCATCTATATTACCTAAAGTCTTTTATCAACTTCAATTTGAGGTAAAGAAGTATTCCTTGAAAAATCATCCTAAAGCCCATCAACAAATTTAACAAAAAGCTTTTTCAGATCAGGAGGAGAACAAAACACCAACAAAATTGCAAATAACTTCCTAAGACTCGAAGGCATATAAAAAGGAGAGGATTCTTCTAAACACTATTCAGCATAAGCATCAGATTCTAAATAACCTCTGTGTAATGTAGCTAGCCTAAAAGTATCAAACAATTGATTATCCATAATAAGCAAATCTTGATACGATGTAGGTGATCTAACATTCAATAAAAGAATTTTTAGAAAATAATGCTCACCCTCTGTTAGATTAACTACAGCAACCCTTCCTATGTCAATTTATTTTTTTTGTAATTTCTATTTTCTATGTTTTTGTTCCCACACAAAATATTCAAGTTATTCCTTATATAGAAGATTTAATCTTTTTGCGTCTACATTATTAACATTCATACAAAAAAATTCAGTCAACATAGTTCTACCAACAAAAGAATTTCCACTTATTTTAGTCAAAGGTCGCTTTCGCCCAAAAGTTACATATTGTTGATTTGGCAAATGAATTGGTAAAACAACTATAGGAGGATACATTTCTGTCATGTCAAAAGAATAAATACGCTTGATAATCTTTTATTTCGTTAATATTATTTATGAAAGAATCATCTACAATATTATAACAAATTCTATCATGTCCTTTATAAATGTATTTATATAAATATTTAACAAGCTTAAAATCAGAACAAGCCTTAACATTTATATGACAATCAAATTTTGCAAGCAGATAAGGACAATAAGGCACAACAAATCTATTATCTAAATATATGTTACGAATAAAAGTTTTTCTACCATCATTGCATCTCTTATAATTTGGATTTGATGCTCTACCATAACTTGTGCGATCACAAAAATTTTTGGGATATTTATTCTTCCACAGACCATCTTGCATGCATGCATTCTTTGGATTAGCAACATCGTAGGGTCCATGCAACATATGAGAAGTAACACACGAATATAATAGTGAAGAAGGATCACTAGGTTATTCAATTGAGATTATTTGATCATATAATTTAGGACAACTAATATGATGCCCGTTAAGAATAATGATCCAATGAGCGCGTGGTAAACCTCTCTTTTCATACTATACTACATACACATAATTTTTTTTTTGAACAATTTCATCTTTCAATTCTTCAAGTTTTAATTTGAATACACGTGCTATTAAATCTGGTATATCTTGAGCAATTTAGGTTGGCAGTAAATGTGTTTTTATTTCTTTCCAAGCAGGATTATAAGTCATAGTAATAAATAAATTAGGTTTCCCTAATCATTGGTTCCTTTGAACCAATGCCATAGCATTTACATACATCTTCATCATGTCCCTTGGACCACCAATTAATGATGATGGTAAAATAATTCGCCGACTTATTCTGGTTGGATCACTAATTCCATCTACAACTCAAGTGTCAATTATTCCATGTAACGTTTCAGTACAAGCATCCATTTGTTGTTATTCTGTTCTATAGAAATCAAAACATTGTGTTTCTATTTTGATGTAACAATCTATAGCATACTGTTAACCCAGCATCCTCGCATGTAAATGCAAGAAAAATCTCTTGGTCGCATTTGATAACTATAACAGATGTACTCTGGATAGGAAATAGTCATTCTTTTCTTCTTATTTTAAGCATACATTGTTAAATTATTTTGATATTGAATATAAGGATAGTATAAGGCTTTCATATGACATAATTAGAATGGGAAATATTAATTTTTAGGCATGACAAATACCCTCTTCTTCAATTTGTAGTACATCATTAGCCGTTTGGCCAACAATTGGGGCAACAATATTTTGGCCATTGCAATACGGCATTTTTCTTCCAATTTGGCTCACTCGCTCAATTCCTGCATGCCACCCAGGCTCACCATATGGGAATATGAGAAGGTATTGAAGTGGATCATAACAACCATAGTGATAAAGAATTTGATGGGATTGGTTATTTGAACAATAAACTTTAATGTCCCTATTTAAATCTTCAGGTTCATCATTGCTTTCATCCCATATAGCAGCTACTTGTTGCTTGGTAGGAAGATTGGACATTTTTTTATTGACACTTGGATTTATTCGCAACACGATATTATAATTTGTCAGATTATCCCATGATCTTAAACGTTTAAAGATATGAAAATATGGATTATTAGCCAAAGCCTTTAGAAAGATGTCAAGAATATCAGGATCAATTTCATATTTTTTAGTGCTATCATCATCATCATATATATATATATATATAGAAAAAGAGTTGCAATCTTTTTAGTAATTCAGTAGATTTATTAAACTGGTCAAGTTTCACATGAACTTTTGAAATGTAAATACCTTGATTACTTTGACAATAATTTTGATCAGTTTTCATGCCAATAGATGTCAAAGCTAAATTATTGTTATAAGTTCTAACTCTCCTACGGAATCAATGTCCAACATCAGATAAATCAAAGATGAATAGATGATATATTATTAGATTGCATGATAATGGTGCCAAGGACATTTCACCAATTGAACAAAAAATAGGTGGCTCTCTATCAAACTTGAAAGCACTACAATGTTGACAAGGAAGTACATTAGGCAACTCCCAAGCTTCTTTCAAAATATTAGAAGTTCTTAAAAGGAGACAGCAGATTGCACATCACTTATACACCTATTCGACGCAAATCCATAAATGAAATTGCATTCATCTATCAAACCAACAATTGATACTATTAAGCCCATGAATATTTATAATATTTACATATAATCAAATTTATAAATTTCATATTTATTTATTTAAAATAATATCATACTAAAAGGTATAGCTTGAGTAGGGATGACAATGGGTCTGGGTAAACCCCGAACCTGCCCCGGATAGGTGAAACAAATGGGGTTCGGGGCGAGTAGTGGGTCTTGATTAAAAAGACCCGCCCAGGTCCGAGGCAGGTTATGGGTTTAGGTGGACCCACCCCGGACCCGTCTCGTATAGTAATATATTATATATTATATTATATATATTTATATTATATATATTATATATAACTATATATATTACATATATATTTATATTATATATAACATATATATTATATATATAAGTATAAGTATCCATTAGGCTATAATACTATATTAAAAAATTAGGGCTTCTCTTTCTTTTTACTTGTTTCAATTTTATTATCTCAAACCCGCTACCCACCACAGCAAAATTTGTACATTCAAGTGATGATGAAGAAGAGAGGGTAAAAAATAAAAATACAAAAAAAAAAAAAAAATGGGGTTAAGCGGGTCCAACTCGCCGGGTTCGGGGCCAAAGGGAAAGCGAGGCGGGCAGGTTTTGGGTCTCCCAATTTTCAGGCAGGGTGGGTCCCTGGTCCTACCAAACCCACCCTAGACCCGCCCCATTGTCATCCCTCAGACCGAGTGGTGAATTAGCTATGCGGGCTACTAACTCAACTTGGGATAAGAAAGAAGTTACACCTATTGTACAGTTTGTGGGCCATTTTCCATGATTTGAAAGGGGTTGCTAGTATTGAGATTCTTTTTGGATTATCGAATCATGCAAATTCTGTTGATTTGGGATATCATTATTCATAGTTTCTATTAAATTACTTATTGGTATTGATTGAGAAGAATATTTTGCAATCCATTCCTTATAATAGAAGGACACTGTTTATATTGCTCTTGATGTCGTTGAAAAAGTAATTTTTTTTTAATCCATAGGCACGGATTGGTAAGCTAATCTAGCTCTTTCATTACGTGCCCTATGCTTTTCTCCATCTCGTTCTATCTTAACCATAACCACATGAATCCTAATATTAAATCATCACATGCAAGAATATCAATACAATACACTCTATCAAAAAATATCAGACACTAAAGAAAGGCACATGCTTGCTTCTTTTAAAAACACAATGAAGATAAACATCCAATCCAGAGAAAATAGCATATTCTTTAAAATATGAATAATAATGCATCTTTATAAAAAAAAAATCCCAAATAAATACTAAAAACAGCCAAAAAAATGAACAACAATAAGTTGCAACAATTAAAAAAATAACAATTTAAGGTCTAGAATATAAAAATACCTCAAATGAGCAATGATTTGTCAAGCAAATTGCACTTCAACCTAATGCCAACAAACAGATGTAGCACCTATATTTTTTAAAGTCAAGGCAAAAAAAATTAAATTTCAACTAATATCAAAATAACTGACATTATAATCAATTATAGCACATTCATACAATATGCAAATATTAACAAATCACTCATCAATAGCATACAAAAAGTTTTAACAAGATACTTTACAGAGATAGTAATAGATAAAATGCACCATTCAATGCACTGAAACTTTAGGATTCAAAGAAAGATGTGATATATAATTCACTCCATTTCAGCTAGAGGAGAAAGCATAACAAAAAATTTATTTTACAATCTAAATAAAGAATGCAATACACAAACCAACAAAGCACAGGCATACATATTTAAAGAAATCGAAAAAAAAAATCAAAGGAAACAATAGTAACTAAATACCAAATACATATGGCACAGATAAAAACACCTCCTTTGAAAGTCCTCAACAAGATAACATATCTTCAAAATGCCATAGATCTTCAACACCAACACTGCAAACAAAAAATTAAAATAAATATTATTTAAAAAATTAAGTAAAAAACTATATTAACATAAAAACCTTATGTCAACCCCCCCACCCCAAAAAATATACAAAGCGAGCAGGATAATTGTAAAGAAGAAAAAAAAACTCAAAATAACAACAAACCTAATAAAGAACATTAATTTACACACTTATGTAGGTATCACATAAAATCACAACCAATAAACTAACGACAATAAAACAATTCACATGAAGCATAATAACCCAAATTACATTAGCAACACCATAAACACATGACATCAAGCAACTGAAAAACACTTACTCTACTGCGCAACCTTAAAATTTTAAGAACAAATTTTTTAAGCAAAAAATATAAAGATAAATAATAAGCACACAAATTCCCAAATTTTCCCAACATAAAAAGCAGAACAACAGCAAGAAAATTCTAAATAATGTAGTGAATATCAAAGAACGTCTAGATTTCCCAACCAAAATATCAAAAATCCCAATAACAAGAGCAAATAACCATTTATAAAATTCTAAGTATCGGCTTGTGAAGAAATAGAATTACTAACCAAGCCAACCTCACAAGCACCCACATGCAAAATAGAACAATCCAGAGAAAACATACCCCAAAACCAAAGCAAGACAGCAAATGTGAGCCCTAAAAACCCTAGGACCATGCATTTTTAAGTATAAATAACAAAATAAGAAAAATAACTTTATAATTAAACAACTACTCCCCTGTATGGTAGTAACTAAAGCTTCTGAAGCACGTACAACGGACCACAGTGACAAGCCAGAGCGAGATTTTTTTTCCTCCTCTTTCCCATACTCCACCAAAAGACCATACCCCATTCCCCAAAAAAATGGTGACTTACCACTTTGTGAAACCCACCAAACCCAAATGGTGGGATATCCGTATCGAGATACAACCAAGCCAGTCTAATCTTCCCAAGACAGTCACCGAAAATCCCGAAATTTAGGCACCTAAAACCCTAATACCTAATCTCTTCTTTGTGGCCATACCAAACCATGTAGCAAAAGATAGGAAAAATGAAAGAAAAAAAAAAAAAAAAAAAGAGTTGCGTAAACCCACCAACAGTAAAAGACGACTTCTCCTTTTCTTCTCGAGTAGAACGATGCTTTTAGTGGCACACTAAAATATGAATAAAAGAGGAACAAATGATTAAATAGTCTGTACCAACACAAATAGCACAGACACCATTAAACGTTGCCATTGTGCGGGCGCGTGGTGAGGAAAAAAAAAAATGGGACACGCGCTATGACCCTATTCACACGCTTATCCACACTTATACATTTTAGTTATATATAGGTTGAGAGTTATCATAAAGTTACCATATTTGTTTTCTTATAGAATTTATATGTACCATAATTGTATTCTTATAGGATTGGGAAAATCTGATGAAATATGATAGCGATTGTATTCTTGTATTGGAAGGTACGTAATGGTTAATATGTCTTGACAATTTTAGGAAACTAAATTTTACTAGTCTTATAATTGTAAGTTGTAACACACTCAAACGGTAGAAAGATAAAAAAGTGTTCTCTTTACCTACAATTTATATTATTTTTTTCTTTTTATAGTTCCCATGTTTGTTTCAAATAATTCCCATGTTGGATTTGCTAATTTTAGTATTTTGCGTTTATCTTGGCTTGGTACTATTTAGTTATTTTAAACTAACAAGTTTCAATAAAATGTAGTAATGCATTTGTTTAAAATTCCACTTGCTTACTTACTTGTATATTTTAGTTTTTTTTTTTTTTTTTTTAGGCAAGACGGAAGATTTTATAAAACTTAAGAATCCAATGACAAAGCATATCTTAAAACATCCAATTTGAAGACATGAGAATAGTACAAAATATATTTAATTATTTAGAATGGATTTGGTTGAAATCAAAATTGATTATGTGATAAATGAATTATACTTTTCAAGTGATTAATATATAGTTAAAAGAGAATGAATATCAATTACATGATTAATATAATCATACTTGTCATGTAATTAGTTGGATGTGACCATATCTAATTTAAATAAAAAGTTTTGTACATCTATGCAAAGGTTACAAACACTTGAAATTGGTAAATTAAAATAATAAACAAATTAGAAATTATGACAACAACTACAAATAATTGTTAGATATAATATGCATATTGTGACAAAGTTATGAGAAATTTTCAATCACTACACATGATATAGTTCAAGCCAAACTTTGCATCCTATCACCATACCTTAATCCTAAAGACTCACATGCCCAGAAACTCCTAAAACGAAGGGCCTGTTTGGTTTTATTTTCATTTTTAGTTTTTATTTCCATCATTTTCAGAATTTAAAAAGTTAGTAAAAATGAGTTGGATAGATTGTTGGAAAAATAATAACTATGTTGGATTTAACAAATTGTAGGTGAAGAGAGATAGAAATAATAAAATAAAAAGAGAAGATATATACGTTATTGGGAGAAGATATATAAGTTATTGAGGAATGTGCTTTGAAAATGAAAATGAAAACGATGTCGGGTGAAAATGTATAAAAATTGATGTGTTTCCATTTTCAAATAGTAGAAAATGTGAAAATAGAGTATGATTAAATTTGTTGGTTAGATTTGAAATTCTTATAATTAACAAAAACATACATTTATTCTTATAATTTTTTTAAACAACATCCTATTTTATTTCAATCCCGACCTATCACATGCTCTATCAATTGTTCATATGACACAAGGTTGCTTAAATGTTAGAACACACATTCAAACAACTTGGTGGCCAATTGCTTTCAAGAAATCCTACTATTAATTGAGCTAAGCATGCATGGTCGCAGAGACAGCCACTTTTTTATGTTTTTTATCCCTTTTTGTAAGTAGTTAACCAATTTGTCGTCTGTACAAGTTATTCAACTAAGTAATGATCATGAGCATACTACTTTTAGCCCACTTGATCATATCAAGCAAGACGCCTCCAACTCCCACAGCCCAGGGAAATCCAAAACTAATTTGTACTGCCATGAGGATATATATAAGTTGAGTTTCATTCCCCATTTCATGGACTTATAGACCTTCTTTATAGCATATGTTAGCAATCGTTAAAAGTTAAGTTCTTTCTCCTTGTACAAGGTGATTCACTGAAGCTCGTCTTTTAATGCCTGAAGGCACCATTGCTCAGACTTTTCCCTTGAAGGAACTAAATATATAGATCAGCAAAAGCCAAAGAGAAAACAATGAAGATCATATTCATATGAGACCACTGAAAGTCTAAAAGTAATATAAAAATATGAAAGAATATTGTATCAATCATTTCATTCATATGTATAAAAAGAAATTCAAAATAATAGGTTACAGAAAAATAAGCCAAATATATATATATATACACAAACCAAAAATATCAAAACTTCCAGCCCTCTTGTACTCTTTGACCTATTTAATTTACAATAAACTACAGGAAAAATCTTGTCCATCAAAGGAAGATTGGAAGATTGAACTTGTGAAGAAATCCCAACCCTGTGGACTATCATCTAGCGCTTCCCATGGGGCTCCCATATCAAGAGTACCTCCAGTAGCTATAGTATTGAATTCCTGGTCATAATCAGACAGTACTGTTGCAATTGCAGGAATATTTGGGGCCTCAAATGGAACCATTTCTGCTTCACATGAATTACTTCCTTCTTCCTCATTAGCATAATCAAATAAACCACATTCATTCAATATCTTCATAACTTCAGCGCTTTCACTATCCTATTCATCAGTAGCAGCATCAAAGTAACCTATTGTCATTGTCGGACAACCAACAGCCTCCACATGATCACAAGTAGTAGATGCTGCTACTTCTGCAACCTGAGACACCATTGACGAGTTAATATTTGTATCGATATTTGAAAGATGTGCAAATGGAACTACTTCTGCTTCACAGTTACTTCCTTGATCTAACTCATTAGTATAGTCGTATAAACACATTGATTCAATTCCTGCATAACCTCATTACTTTCACTATCTCATTGAACAGCAGCAGCATCATCAAAGTTTCCAATAGTCGTCATCGGACAACCAGCAGCCTCCACATGATTAGAAATGCTAGCTATGCCTACTTCTGCAACCTCAGACTCCATTGATGAATTAATATTATTGGTGTTGATATTTGAAAGATGCTGATGATCAACAAATAACTCTTTCCTCTCCTGATGATAGTCGTATTTTGCTGCTATTTCTTCTTTCCTTTTAATCCAGTAGAGTACAAAATCCTTGAGTTGCACTTGATATTACATAGAAATCAAACATTAAAATCAGGCTAGTTATACCCACCCACACACAGACGTATGTAGCTTTGAATATAGAAATATAAACGTCCCCAATTATATCGACATAAATTTTTGTGCTTATAATTATAACTACAAATAAAGATACCGTACTAATCAGTAAAAAGAATTACTACATCCAACTAATTGGTTACCTAAGTAAACCAAATAGATTTATCAAAAAACATCATTCAATCTTAACTTTAATCATACCTATATTTAAATATGAAATAAAAAATCATTAAATTCCATTTTTCATAGATTAATTTCTTCTAAAATAATAATTACATACCAAACTATAATTGGTGAGAAATGATGTTAAAATCCCTGAATTAATACCCATTACGCGAGTTCCTCAAATTTGTGAACAATAATTATGTAAACTAAAGACTGAATTACTTATAAATATGTACGTCTTCCATAGAGCCAACCCAGTCATATATTGCAAAGACTGAAGTGAGTATAGTAGATCGATAACCATGTTGGAATTAATTAGGACTTCTAGATAGTATGTTATTAGGTGAATCTCTTATTAAGTTGTTAGATTATTTTAAGGTTTTTTGGAGAGTGTCCAAGTGCATGGGAATTATATATATATATATATTGGTTGAATATTAATATATATATTTAATAATCAAGACTTAGCACTTAGCACATGCACGATGCGGCATGGATTAAATTCAAATTATATTTTTAATTCAGCATTTAATTAAATACATAATTTAATTAATTGTTTAAATTACATTTTTAATCAAAAATAATGTTTAGAAAAAGGACAAGACTATTATAATTAGTACGTTGTTTAAACTAACAGTTATAATTGTGTGAATAGTTATTGTAACCTTATATAAGGGGAATCAATCTACATAAATTTACACGTATTTTTAAAAGCAAAGTATTATTACTCTCCAGTAAAAGATATTCTCATACTCTCTCAATTATTTTCAACATCAACATAAATTCTTAAAGTAAGAATTTCAAAGTGCTGACTGTAATTCCTTGGGTGCCTTAGTTGAATCCTAGGGGTGAATTGCCATAATCCTTGCAGCACAAATAGTGGGGGTAATTATCACCTTAAGGACATTGTAGGGGTTTCTGTACGCAATTAGGCACATTAGACTTCCAACTTTTCAATACATTTTCTATCAATCTTAAGGTGATAATTGAGAATATGGAAGGAAGGACAAAGTTCATTTCAAGTGGTGGATCAGAATATGGTGAAATTAGACTGATTTGATGGGACGAACTTCAAGTGATGTAAGGACAAATTGAGGTTCATGCTCACTGCATTGAAGATTGCCTATGTGCTGGACCTAAATTTGAAAGATCTTTCAGCACCATAGGATAACGATTTAGAGGCACTCAAAGATGAAAGAAAGAAAAGGCAGGATGACGAAATTTGTGCCGAGGCCACATCCTCAACACACTATCTGATCGCTTGTACGACCTCTTCACTAATGTTTAGTCACCAAAAGAAATTTGGAATGCATTGGAATCCAAGTACATGGCTGAAAAATAGGGGGCAGATAAATTCTTAATTTTGAAATTCTTTGAATTCAAGAGGGTTGGTAACATGTCTATTATGGATCAAGTGCATGATTTTTCTATCTTAATATCAAAATTAAAAGAATTGAAAGTTGAGATTTCTAAATCATTACAAATGGGGGCTATAATAGAAAATTTACCCCCTAGTGGGAATGATTATAGAAAGAAAATGCTTCATACAATTGAAGATTTTAATTTGGAACAGTTTGAAAAGCATATAAGGATCGAGGAGGACACTCGAAATTTGTAGAAAAGGCATGCTGAAACTTTCTCCAAGGTTAACTATGTGGATGAAAAGAAACCTAGTTCTGGAGGAAAGAAATCTGGAGAAGTTGTGCCTGAAGGAAAGAAAAGGAACTTCCAGGAGACTGTTGGGACTGAAATAAAGAAATACAAGACCAATAAGTCATGCTATAATTGTGGGAAGAAAGGCCATCTTAAATGTGATTGTCGTTACAGAAAGAAGCAGAGGACAGAAAATGCCAATAGTGCAAATATGGTTGATACAGAAAATGCCATTGTTGCCATGATTTTTGATTTGCACATTGGTATGATCACTGAATTGAACATGGCTGCTACGACGAAGTCTCCTGATTGGTGGTACGATGTTGGTGCTACTGTCTATGTGTGCAATGGCCAACCACTATTCAAGACCTTGGAAAAGGTTGACGAAGGGCAAGAAGTAATGATGAGAAACGACAACACCGCTAATGTCCTTGGTAGAGGCACTATTGAACTATCTTTCACTTCTTGAAAGAAATTAATACTAGTCAACGTTCTTTTTGTTCCCCAGATTAGGAAAAACCTTGTATTTGCAAATTTGTTTTGTAAGAAAAGAATTAAGGTTGTTCTAGACTCTGATAAGGTTTTATTTTCTAAAAGTGGTACCTTTGTTGGCAAAGGCTACTCTTGTGACGGCATGTTCAAATTGAGTGTTGCTAATAAAATGAATGGTTTGGCTTACTTTGTTGACTCTTCTTCTTTTAATTTATGGCATGGTAGATTGACACATGTTAACTTTGGTTATATTAAGTATATGTCACAGCATGGTTTAATTTCTTGCAATGATACTAGCAGTGAAAAATGTGAAATATGTATACAAGAAAAAATGACTAAGAAACCATTTCCTTCTGTTCAAAGATCTTTTGAATTATTAGAACTTATCATTCAGATATATGTGAATTAAATGGAATTTTAACTAGAGGAGGAAAAATATATTTCATCACTTTCATTGATGACTATTCTAGATATACTTATGTCTATTTAATGAAAACAAAAGATCAAGCTTTTGACATGTTTATACTCTATAAGGCTGAAGTAGAAAATCAAAAAGAAAAGAAAATTAAACTTTTAAGAAGTGATAGGGGAGATGAACATTTTCCTTTCAAATTTAATTCTTTTCGTTAAAATAATGGCATCATACATGAAATGAGTACACCATATACCCCACAACAAAATGGTTTGGTAGAAAGAAAAAATAGGACCCTAGTTGATATGGTGAATGCAATGATCTTGAATGCTAAATTGCCTAATAATTTATGGGGTGAAGCATTACTGATAGCATCTCATGTACATAATAGAATACCTTCTACGAAACTTAAAGTATCTCCATATGAATTATGGAAAGGGAGGAAACCAAACCTATTACCTTAGAGTTTGAGGCTGTCAAGCCTTTCATAGAGTCATAGATCCTAAATAGACAAAGTTAGGACCAAGAGCTATAAAAAGTGTGTTTGTGGGATATGCTCAACATTCTAAAGCATATAGGTTATTGGACTTAAGAGTCTAATGTGATGGTAGAATCAAGGGATGTTGAATTTATTGAAAATAAATTTGCACTAATTCTAATGTAACAACACAAACACATGAGCGAACTTATCAAAGTACATTACCTAATGCTAAAAGGAAAATAATTGAATCTCCTAGTAAACCTAGAAGATCAAGTCAAAGGGTTAGAAAAGAAAAGAGCCTAGGACCAGACTTTGTTGATCCCCAGTCTATTATTTTCTTAGTTGAGGTAATGGGGAGTTAGTGCAATAAATTGCCTATTACATTGAACATAGAAGGAGATCCTAAGACCTATAAAGAAGCCATGACATCTAGAGATGTAGCATTCTAGACGGAGGTAATTAACAATGAAATAAATTCAATGTTATCTAATAATACTTGGATATTAGTAGATTTGCCCCCTTGGTTTGCAAATGGGTCTTTTGAAGAAAATATAATACTGATAGATCTCTTCAAACTTTTAAGGCCAGATTAGCAGCAAAAGGTTTTAGGCAAAAGAAAGGTATTGACTATTTTGATACATATGCACTAGTGGCTAGAATAACATCTATTAGAGTATTGTTTGCTCTAGCATCTATTCATAATTTATATGTGCATCAAATGGATGTTAAAATAGCTTTCCTCAATGGTGATTCGATGAGGAGGTATATATGGAATAGCCTAAGGGATTTATTCTTCCTGGAAATGAAAAGAAAGTATGCAGGTTGGTAAAGTCATTATATGGCTTGAAACAAGCAGCAAAATAGTGGCATGAGAAATTTGATTCTGTTATTTTATCTAATAGGTTTAAGCATAATAATGCGGATAAGTGTATTTATTCTAAATTCACAAAGGATTATGGTGTCATTGTGTGATTGTGTGTTGATGATATGCTTATATTTGGAACAAATATGAATGGAATAAATGAAATAAAGAAGTATCTATCCTCCCAATTTAAAATAAAAGATCTAAGTGTGGTAGATACTATCTTGGGCATCAAAGTGAAGAAAAATAGTGGGAGTTATGCTTTGTGCAAATCTCACTATATTGAGAAAATTATGAAAAAGTATCAACATTTGGGAATCAAAGAGGTAAGCACCCCATATGACAGTTCACACAAATTAGTGGATAACTCTGGGAGAGCTATTTAATGTACGCCATGCATTGTATTAGGCCAGATATTTCATTTACTGTTTGCAAGCTTTCTAGATATACTAATAATCCTAGCGCTGAACATTGGAAAGCAATTGCTAGAGTCCTTGGATATCTTAAAAGAACTATAAATTTAGGACTGTATTATGAAAACTACCCAATGGTGTTAAAGGGATACACAAATGTCAGTTGGATAACAAGTGTCAATGACAATAAATCTACATCTAGTTAGGTATTCACCCTTAGTGGAAGAGCTATCTCTTGGGCTTCTAAGAAACAGACGTGCATAACTCATTCCACTATGGAGTCTGAGTTTGTCGCACTGGCAGGAGCAGCTAAAGATGCAGAATGGCTAAGAAATTTATTACTAGAAATAGAGTTGTGGCCACAACCGATACCAGCCATTTCTTTACATTGTGATAGTGAAGCTGCTATGTCTAGAGCTTATAGCAAGATATATAATGAAAATCTAGACATATAAGCTTGAGACATGAATATGTCAAGCAATTAATTTTTGAAGGAATTATAACCATACTATATACAAGAACAAGTAATAACTTGGCGGACCTATTCACAAAAGGACATAGTAAGGATTTAGTAAGGAAAACATCAATTGGAATGGGCTTAAGACCCTTTTCCTAGAGTCACCAATAGGCCTTCAAACGAGTTGAGCCAGCTTTCGAGCTTCGCAAGCTGAGCTCGAGCTAGCTCGATTCAAGCTCGAAATGATTTGAGCTCGAGCTTTACCTTGAGTCGATCTTGAGCCATTTTTATATAAGCTCGAAGCTCGCGAGCTGATTTATATTTTTAATATTTTCTAATATTATTAGTATATAATATATTATTAATAAATATATCTTATATATGAATATTATATATATATATAAATATGTATATATATTACTAACCTAAATTCAAAATAAAAATAAAAAATAAAACTAAAATTTTTTAATTTATAAACGTTAATCATTAAATATTTATGATTTTATTAAAAACATTCAAGCTCGAGTTTACAATATTTCATAGTTTACTTACAAATTCGAGCTTAATCAAGTTGAGCCAGGTTGAGCTCGAGCCCAAATTATATATTTCGAGCTCGAACTCGAGCTAGCAAAATTTTTTCAAGCTCGGCTTGGCTCAGGTCAATTGCAGCCTTAGTCACTAGTAATAGAAACCTAACTTTCTGTAGCATTACCACTAGTTAAAAGTTCAATGGGTAAAAACAAGTTACTTATAAGTGGCTATGGAGGCACTATAACAGCTTTCAAGTAAGCTGGTACATAATATTTGAAGGCTGAATATAACTCTTAATGAGGCTTAGGGGTTTGAATATGACCAAAATTATTCAAAGCTTGAGGGAAACCTCACCTATATAAACATAAGGAGTGGTGCCGCTCCTGGCAAAAGTTCAAGGGTTGACCTTTGGAAATGTTTATGAATACTAGGATGTAGCACATGGCCATATTGGTGCTCTAAGAACCTCGGTGAATTTCTAAAGGTGTTGGAGAGTCTTGTGTATGGACTTCTGGTTCTAATGCAAGGAATAATGGTTCAATCACTTCAAATACCATCTATTCTATTATAACTTTGAAGTATTTATACTAAGGAAAGATTCAAGTTGAGAGACATCTTTCTTATGCATGATTCTATAAATTCTTACATTACTATCTAAGTGGGGGATTGTTGGAATTAATTAGGACTTATAGATAGTATGTTAAGTGGAGAAGATATGAGAATTCTTTCGGGATCTCAGTCCTACATTGAGAAAATAAGTAAAATAAAGTCTCTTTGTTAGGTGAATCTCTTATTAAGCTATTAGATTATTTTAAGGTTTTTTGTAGAGTGTCCAAGCAAATGAGAATTATATACATATTGGTTGAATATTAATATATATATATATAGCACATGCACGATGCGGCGTGGATTAAATTTAAATTATATTTTTAATTCAGCATTTAATTAAATACGTAATTTAATTAATTATTTAAATTATGTTTTTAAGCAGAAACAATGTGACTACTAGGAAAAGGACAATAATATTATAATCAGTGTGTTGTTTAAACTAACAGTTATAATTGTGTAAATAGTTGTTATAACCTTATATAAGGGGAATTAATCCACATAAATTTACATGTATTTTTAAAGCAAAGTATTATTACTCTCCAATAAAAGATATTCTCATATTCTCTCAATTATTTTCATCATCAACAAAAATTCTTAAAGTAGGAATTTCAGAATGCTGACTGTAATTCCTTAGGTGCCTTAGTTGGATCCTAGGGGTGAATTGCCATAATCCCTGCAGTACAAATAGTGGGAGCAATTATCACCTTAAGGATAGTGTAGGGGTTTCTGCAAGCAGTTAAGCTCATTATACTTCCAACTTTTTCAATAGATTTTCTAGCAAACAATGCAAGAATAACATCATCAAACAAATTAAAACTTACGTTGTGGCTGGAATTCAAGCTGTTCGGGAGAGAATACTCCTTCATAAGCCACTTTCCATGATGACAAGATTGTTTGTTCTCATATCGTATGCTTCTCTTCTATCCAATGAGTCTTCCTCTGTAATTAAAAATCTTTTCGCCTTTGTTTTAGCTCTTCCAAGTGCCTGATCTTCCAACTCTACGAATGAACTGCAATCCATCTTCATTATTTTTCTTAATCGTCCTCTTCGACCTAGTCAAATAATATTGAACTTTTTCACAAGTGTTACCAAAAATCTCCTATGGTTCTTGATCGTTGTAAACATCAGCCTTCTTGATTAAATCTTGACAGGGAATTGGCCTCTTGGTGACAAAGCAAAAAAGACAGTACAAGAGTTCTTCGTCCGTAGGATGAAACCTCCAGCCCCAATGAGAATCGTCTATATTTCTGATATGAAAGTGAAGGAAAATTTTTAACGTCAATCAAAAGTGTTTTCCGGTGTCCAAGATCAATTTATGAATTTGATAAATAGGTCCTTAGTTTTGTGGTTCTTCATTTTCTTGAATGTGATCATTGTATGCTTATAGACATTTTGTTCGGCAGTAATCTTTTTGGAGTAGTGCTGTGGTTTGAGATCAAGAATTTGGCGGGAAGTAGGAACCAAATGGTATTTGGGATTCTTTAGATCAATGGTTTAATAACACTAATTAAATGGTTTTGAGATCCTTAAATAGAGCATAAATTATATATATAATGATTAACATAATACCTGTATGACAGGACGATGCAACTGTTTTTATGACGTAAAACACAAAAAGCTTAAATGTAGAATGAGAAAATATTTGATTAACCTGGATAAATTAGTGTTTTGTGTATATAATAATAACATAAAGTAAAATAATACCAAGTAAGTGTTATCTTGTCTCATGGTCCAAAATGGGAGAGGAAGATGCAGCTGTTCTTTCAAGGTAAAAGACAACATATTGAAAAATCTTAAATATATTTTAACCTAATTAAAATAGTTAATGAAAATGTTTATATAATATTGTCTAAAGTGAAACTATATATATTGTACAATACTAGACTGTTTAATATATGTTCAGAATTTGAAGAGCCTTAATATAATTACATCATTCAATATCAATGCTTTTACTTCATTTAAAATACAAAAACTGTATATTTTCTAAATAATAAATTTTTTCTTGAAAATAGGAAAAAATATTTTAAGTGATTCAATAAATAATTCTTTTTTCAAACCTTAATAGAAAAAACTTAAAAGGTTAACTTATAGTGATTATTGATTAATATATTATAAGGAACTAATGGACCTATGATTATATATGCATTTGAAATATTTTAATTTGGACATACATACAATTTTGCTAATTTGACATATTAATAGATGATATAATATAATTTAAGTTCAGAAAATAGTTTTCTTTACTAAATTTATTTGGCACTTTTTTACAATATTATTGTATATTTAAAATTGAAAAAATTGCAAAAATAGGACCATAAATAAAGCCGTTCTGCAAAAGAGTTATGGCAAAACTAGGATCATAACTATAGAAAAATTGAAAAGAAAAAAGGACTAAACTCGCTAGAAAGAAAACAAGCATAGGAATATACTAGCGTGGTGCTTGATGCTTGGCTGGCACAACTTCATGCCTTGCCATGTGCTATGTATTTTGATTAAAAAAATTTAAAAAAATAAGACCATAAGTAAGATCATTTTGTGAAAGAGAATCAGAATTATGGAGCAGGAAAAAAGATAACCAAACTTAACGAGTAGCAAAAAAGATAAAACATAAAACTAACATAAGGAGCAATATCATCAATTTTCACCTGAAGCATACCAAGTTTCACCCATTTTTGCATCATTTACTATGAAAAAACACTTATTCTCCGATGGAATGACTCCGTCCAAAATTTTTGAAATATTTTCAATGGATTTATCGAATGGCATTAGGAGTAGTGTAGAGACCAAATAGTTTCAAGTTGAGTTGTTGGAATCAGACTATAGGTGGCCATAACAAAAAAGGGCGAGTATATGGGCTGAGCTACCAACAGTCGCCTCCTACACCAACATTCAAGATATGCAGAGCATGTTCTCATTCGGTTGGACGCAATGCATGATATGCTGTCTCAACTGGTCATGTAGAGGGATGCTCTGTCCAAATTGTCTACCTCGCCCTCGCATAAGCCCCCGCCCTACCATCAGCATCTTATGCTGCAACATGGAGGCGATTATGGCCAACAGTGGCATGGCACCAAGTAGGATGACTATTTCGACTTCGGTGACAATGCTACTAGCCAGTAAATAGGATTTTTTTATGCTTTTGTAATTATGAATTATAACTTTTAAAACTTATTTATAAAATTATATTTTATTTTAAATTATTGTTCCATTTATTCGTAATTTTGTTGTATTATAATTTTAAGTTATTTTATATACAAGACGTACATGTAATTGAATAAAATTTATACAAATAATTTAAAAAAAATAAATTTCCAACGAAATTCAATGATCTTCTCATGGAAAAGAATATAAATAAATAATAATTTTAATAACTATCCAACGAAAATCTGTCTAGATTCCATATAAAATAAATACAAAAATAAAAAATTCATCAAAAATTGGATGGAAGACCATTGAAAAGTTTTCTGACGGAACTCCATCTTCGAAAAATCAACGAAAATTATGTTGTTTCAAATGCTCGAATTTCCATAATAAAATCGATGAAATTCTATCAAAATGTTTTTAGATGGATATTTTCGATCTAAACAGTGACAAAAAATTATTTGCGATGAGGTTTTTTCTGACACGAAAGATTCCATTGGATACGCGTAAAAAATTTGTTGTTCCATTGAAAATCCATCGGATTTCGTCAGAAATGATGAATTTTTTTGTAGTGGTTAGTCATTTTTGGATGAATCATCAAATTTTATAATATTGTAGCATCATAAATTTTGATTCAATTTTGTATGAGTAGTCATTTCGGATGAATAGGTCAAATTTCATAACATCGTGATGTCATCAATTTTTGCCCCTCAATATTTCAATTTTATGTGGTTATTTTTTTTGTTGCTTCATAATGTTCAATAGCTTAAGATTGGTTATCCTTTTTGTCACTCGTTAATTCTGATCCTCTTTCGTAAAATGATCTTACTTTATGGTCCAATTTTTTTTAATTTTTTCTTTATCAAAATTAATATGCAAGGCGCATGACGAGGCACAGAGTTGTGCCAACCAAGCACCATGTAAGCATATATTCTAGGGCAGACTTTGCTCTCAAGTTAGCTGACTGTGCTTTTCGGTGAGCCTCGTCCTTCTTTTTTGATTTTTTTATAGTTATGGTCTCAATTTTGCCACGACCTTAATTTTGGTCCTCTTCGACAAAATGACTTTATTTATGATCCTATTTTTACAATTTTTCCTTTAAAATTAGACTAATTGTTAATGTAGTTGAATTTAATTGCTATTTATTGAAATCTAATATGATTATAACTATGATAATCAAAACCTAATATTATTTTTACTAAGCCCCTCCCCCTCCCCCCTGCTGATTTGAATTTGTAAATAAAATGTGGAAATTCATAGATGTAGGAATTAACATGTTAATATGTATAATATAATTCATTTTTTCGTGGTGGATGGAAATTGATGGAATAAAATAAATTACTATCTACAAAAGTATTATCAACATCCATAAAAAAATTAGATTGTTATAACTAGTAAATCTATCTATCTATCTATATATATATATATATTAAAGGCATTAAAGTCATTATTTAATTGTCATGTTCTGCATATAATAATAACATAAAGTAATTTAAATAATACAAGTTAGAGTATATCTTGCCTCAAGGTCCAAAAGGTGATAGGAAGATGCAATTAATCATTCGAATCAAAAGGCAACATATGAAAAAATCTTAAATGTATTTCAACCTAAAGAAAATTAATGAAAACTAGCGATGTACAGTATAAAAAAAATAAAGTAAAAGATAGAACATATCGTTAATTATGTGTTCTAAATTTTTACAGTATAAATATTAATAGAAAAAATTTTATTATTCTTTTATATGTTACTATATATCTTTTTAATATTTTCATACATTTATTTTTTAATTTTCTAGATAAATAAAAGAAAAAATTAATATGAAATTACAAAAATAATTGAAGTAAAAAAGAAAAAAAAAGAAATAATTGGAGAAGGAAAAGAAATTATAGAGAAGGAAGAAAAAAAAGAAACTATCTATCATTATCTTTTAAAGTGGGGTTAATTTCGTCAACTCATAAAATGACACACTACTACGGCCTAACACTTTATATATAACTAGCAATTTTGATGTTGTCAATACATGTGCTACCATGTTGCACAATAAAATAAACATAACATTTATTTAATTTTTATATGTTACTGTAACTTTTAATATTTTCAATATGTATTAGATAAGAGAAAAGAAAAGTAAATATATATTAGAGAAATAATCTGTACATTTAGTATATATTTTCTTTAAATAAAGCATAAATATCTATATGTTTTAGTAAAAGGAAAAATCTAAGAAGGAAAAAGAAAAAAAAAATTAAACAATTGGAGAAAAAAAATTCAAGAAGAGAAAAGAAAACTAAATTAGTTGTTATGACATTTAAATAATAAGAAGGGTATTTTAGGAAAACTACCCAAAAGCATACTAAAAGGGAATAGATACTTTATATATTACTAGTAATTCTAGCACACTTGATGAATGTACTAAAATTTTTATAATATAAAAATAAAGAAAATATTTAACTAATTTTTTATATATGACTGTAATTTTTTTTTAAATTATTGAATGCAATTATTTAAATTGTAAGGATAAATAAATTAAGATAAAGAAAACTAATATAAGAAAAAAAGTGAATTGTTAGAAAAAATTTAGAAAGAGGAAAGAAAGAAGAGAAAACAAAACTACCTTATTATTATCTTTTGAAATGTGGTTAATTTTGCCAACTTATAAAATGAATCACTATTGAGGACCTCAAACATTATATAAATAAAAATATATACTTATATATAAGATATAGTATAAACAAATATTTACATATAATAATGTCTAATATGAAACTTACATAAATAAATATATATACTTATATATAATATATAGTATAAATAAATATTTATATATAATAATATCTAAAATGAAATTCTATTATATGATACTAATTAAGTATCTTCTTTTCTCATACTTCATAGTGATAGGAAAATGCAAATGCTCATTTGAGGTAAAAGGCAGCATATTGGAGAAGTTCAAATGTATTTTAACAAAAAGAATGTAAAATCAGTGTAGATATTTACATATGATGTCTAAAGTGAAACTCCATTGTGATGCTATTGATGCAATGATCTGTGCAATATTAATAGTTGGTTTTATTATCTTAAAGCTGCCCAAAGCTAATTGGTTTGAAAATTTTAGTTGATTTATAAACGTGACCTAGAATATCACTACTGAATCAAAAAAAATTTCGAAGAATTTCCTAATTAATTCAAAAAGAAAACTATAAATAAAATTTTTAACTAAAAGAACTAGACACAAATGCATAATACCTATATGTCTAGAAATTTTCACAATCCATTACTGAAATGACACCAAGTTGGTACTGTCTCGTTTCATACTTCAAAGTTACATCAACTTAGGAATTTGTCATCTATGCATGTCATTCTATTGAAGACTCTACAAGCATACTATTTTTAGCCGACTTTATGTCTAGCAAGATATCACCCACAGCCCAAGGATACCCCAGAAATTTGTGTTGCCATGAGTTTTCCAAATGCACTATCAAGAACCCAAAAACATTATTCTAAAATATTCCCAAAAAACTTACACACCAAAAAAAAAAAAAAAAAAAAAAAAAAAAAAAACCACTAATTAACTAAAATCTTTGGAATCATACCTTTTAACATCCTTGTGAATGACGTTCATTTGCCAACTAAATCCTAATGGAAAATTACGTCATAAGGGGAAATTGCCCAATTGGTAGCATTTACGTATTCATTGATTTCAAATGTAGATAAATTGTATATTTGGAGAGTTGAGATAAATTAATTTCAAAATATTGGTGGACAATTTCTCAATATTGGGTAATTAATGAAATAAGGCTGAGATTCTGCAAAATCATAGAGAAATACACAATGGTTCAAGCAAAGAGCAATTTGGAATTTGGACTATGATGACATAGTAGGTGTACTTTCTTAGCGTTCTAATTAATATCTAATGCATTCAGTTGGCCATTTTTTTAAAGTTGTTACAAAATAAATGCTTGATGAGGTTAAGCCAATCCTCTCTTTATACTATAAGGGCGCTAAACTAGTGAACTATTGGGGGTGATGGGAGCTTTCAAGGGCTGACTCTAGGCAATCTAGAGGAATTTTTATAGTCCCCAAATGGGTTAGGAACTGAATAGACACTGTCGGATTAAGTAGACCTATGCTAATTAATCCACCTTTATGTAAGAGATTGTGTATGCATAGACTATTACCCCACAATCTGCAGAAGTTATGAGGCAATACCTCTAAACTAATTGAGTGATCAAGGCATATATACAAATGCCCCACAAAGTAACTTATTAGTCGGCGCTATGGGTTTTAGCTTTGCTACGAGGGTCTTTGGCTTAAGATATGCAATTGTAGGGTGATGCCACATTACGAGCAAGATGAGGTAAGATGTTGATAAGTTGAAAATCATGTCTCTACACACAGTCCGGGACTAATGATATGATAATACTTCATATAAGTTTTGGACTGGCATGTGACACTACTCAGATGAAACATAAATATAAGACACTATAGCGAGCCATGACCCAAGGATGCTTCGAGGGAGTAACAAGCACAAAGATGCACTTCGTGCAGGCAAGTTACCCTCAATGCAAAGATGGAATAAGAATGATCCCTTGTTATTAGAAACATATAGAAGGGACCCAAAAATGAAGGCGTGCATGCTAGCGAGTTAAGGATTGTTATGGAAAGAGCGTGCAACACGAGACCTTGATGAACATGAGAATCGAAAATGGACGAGAGCATATACTAATAGTGTAGCTAAAACAAAATAAAAAAAGAGAAGAAAATGAAAAATTATTTGTTTTAATTGAAGAAATTGAAGGATTGGTTTGGTACTAGAAAAAAGTTAAATGATAGTTACTTTTGAGTGGATCTCAAATTCATGATAAAATAATTTAATAATAATTGAAAATAACTATTAGAATATATAGAATTCATTGTAATTATCTAAACAAGTGGAAGAAATTTGTAATTTTGGACTTGAAAATTTTAAATTTTCTATTCTTTTTATTTACAAAAGTGTACCTGCATTTTGGAGACCTCACACATAATCGATGTGTGAGGACAACATTACTCAATTTGCATTTACTACTGTTAACTGTTTAGTTATAAAACAAATTAATTTGTTGGATGTTATTCACTAGTAAGCCTTTACTTCTTCACTTACCTATTTTTTTTCAAAAAAATAAAAATAATTTTTGTGTGTAACATTTTTTGTGGAAAATCAACAAGCCCTTTATGCAAAAATTCATAAACTAGCTTTCTTTTTTCTTAATGTGTGAAAAAATTACACACGCAACAAATGCTGAAATTTATTATATGAAAACTTTGTTTCCACGTGAATTGGCTATTATAAGACCATGTGATCATTACTTCTAGTAATTTGAAAATTCCTCTTTGGTTTTTTGGTTGATGAGCTCTAAGATTCGAATGGAACTACATCGCAAATGAATTGTTGCTAAATGGAACCAGATGCAAATAGTTTTCTACTGAAATGTTGGAATTTGAGAAGTGTGTCGCTGCAAGAAAATGCCGCAATTTGGACTTTGAGGAGAGAAATGTAGGTTTAGTTTTGGGTTATAGTTTTGTTGATTAGTAGTTGTAGGCTTGCTTCTCAGCAGTATCATGCTAGGAAAAAAAATTGATCACAACCATTTGTTTCAGCATTTAGATGTTAGCAATGCTTTGTCCCATAATGACATGTACCTACTAGTGTGGTTCTTAGTTTGTTTCCACAATCATATTTATTCATTTAAAGTGGGGTCTATATAAGAGTAATCCTATTGATGTAATTGGATTTAATTTTTTTCCCCTCCTTTGGTCAGACTTGAGATCAAGTCAAAATGTAGGACTCATTCAATTGTTTGGATGAAATAATTGGTAGAAAGATAAACTTCAATATATGTAATAAATTTAAGAGCAAATTGCGTAATTAATCCTTAAAGTTTCACTTAAAAATCATTTTAGACCTCAAACTTCATAAGTTCACTAGTCCTTAAGTTAATCTTATTTTTAACAATCTTATTTGTTAGATAAATAATAGACCTCAACACTAGTCCTCAATCATTTATTTTGTGGACTAAATTGAAATGAAATATTAAGTTTAGCATCACTATATCCCTTAAGTATTGCAGGAAATCTGCCATAATGCAGAGAAGTGATGTTGTGCCCTTAAGATACCGCAGTACCCTATCTAAAGCCTCCCAATTAGTTCTATTGGGACAACTTGTATACCTCGCCAACTTTGAAACTACAAATGAGATATCCAGTCTTGAGTCATTTGCAAGATATTGCAAGCTCCCAATAATCTGAGAATACCTCAATTGATACACGGGAATACCACTTTCATTCTTGAAAAGAGCCACAGACGGATCATATGGTGTCTTAGCGATTCTACATTCCTTATAGCCAAATTTCTCAATTATCTTCTCAACATGGTGAGATTGAGAAATAGCTATACCCTCAGTTGACTGAATCAACTTAAGCCCAAGAATCACATTAGCTACACCCATATCCTTCATTTCAAGCTTACTTTTCAAGTATGGCTTTATCTCATTGATAATATCAATGGTAGAACCAATCAATAAGATATCATCCACATATAAGCATAGCACAATACAATCATCACCTTTAATCTTACAGTAAATGCACTTATCATTATCATTTATGTTGAAACCAAATGATAAAATAGTTTTATCAAATTTCTCATGCCACTATTTAAGCACTTGTTTCAATCCATAAAGGGATTTAACAAGCTTATGGGCATTTTGCTCGTTACCAGGAGCTACAAATCCTTCAAGCTGATCTATATAAATCTCTTCCTCGAGATCACTATACAGAAAAGTTGTTTTCACATCCATCTGGCGAATCGGGAAACCATATACGAAAGCCAGTGCTATAAGCACCCAGATTCTAGTCAATCGAGCAACTAGGGAATAGGTATCAAAGAAAGCTATTCCCTCTTTTTGTCTAAAGCCTTTGGCAACTAATCTGGCCTTAAACTTATCAATGGTTCCATCAGATTTAAGTTTTTTTTTAAAGATCCATTTGTATCCAATCATAGTACACCCCGGAGGCAGATCGACTAATTCCTATGTCCTATTAGAGACAATGGAATCCATCTCACTTTTGATATCTACCTTCCAATGCTTAGCTTCAGGTGAGACCATAGCATCCTTGAAGGTCACAGGATCATCCTCGATATTGTGAGTGATGAAATCACTTCCAAAATCCTTCACAACCCTAGCTCTCTTACTCCGTCTAGATTCATCTAGTTCTTAAGTTCCAATGGATGCTGAACCAGAACTACTTGGATTAACCCCCACATTAGACATCTATTCCACATGATCAGGAATAGACGTCGATGTAAGAGTTGAATCTAAAGAAACATCATGAGGTATTCCAATTTTCATTAGAAACACGTCCTCAAAAAACGTGGCATCATGAAATTCCACTATTGTGTTAACATCTATGCCTGGGATTTTGGATTTAATTACCGAAAATCTCAATGCATAGCTTGTTTCCACATAGCCCAAGAAGATCGCATCAACAATTTTAGGACCAAGCTTTTTCCTCTTGTGTTCTGGGACTAGAACTTTTGCAAGACAGCCCCCACACTTAGAAATACTTTAAGCTAGGTTTTCTTCCTTTCTAGAATTCAAACGGAGTTCTTTCTTTATGTTTGAGAGGGACTCTGTTCAGAATATGACATGCCGTATTCAAAGCCTTTCCCCACATATATTTAGGCAATCCAGAATTCAAAAGTAGACAGTTGAACATGTCTTTAAAGGTTCTATTCTTTCGTTATACTATCCCATTAGATGAGGGAGAGTATAGAGGAGTCTCTTCATGAATAATACCAAAGTTTCAGCAATATTCATCGAAGGGTTTAGACTCGTACTTTCCTCCTCTATCCGATCTTAACCTTTTAAGCTTCTTACCAGTTTGATTCTTAGCTTCGTTTTTAAAAATGATAAACTTTTCAAGTGCTTCATCTTTATATTTTAATAGATAAACGTAATAATATCTACTGCAATCATTTATAAAGGTAATGAAGTATCTTTTTTGATCTTTAGTTAAGATTCCATTGAACTCACAAATATTTGTGTGCACAAGCTCAAGTATTTTAGAATTCCTTTCAACCGATTGGTAACGTTTTTTTACTTATTTAGCTTCAGCGCACACTTGACATTTGTGACTACTTTCAATATCATGTTTAGGTATCAAATTTAAGTTCATCATGCGTTTAATAGAACCAAAATTTAAATGGCCTAAATGACTATACCAAACAGTGGAACATTCAATAGTATTCACAAAAGAAAGATCAGAATACTCAATATTACTTATGTTTGAACCAACATTTTCAACTCGCACTTTGAATAATCCATCAGACAAACAACTCTTTCCAACAAAAGAACCACAATGCAAGATTACAACTTTATCGAACTTAAAAGTAAGTTCATAACCTTCCCTAACTATTACAGAACCACTTATTATATTCCTACGAATCGTTGGAACATGGTGCACCCTTAGCAGAGATAGCATGTGCCCCAAACGAAACTCCAGGTCGATACATCCTATCCCAAGCACTTTGGCGGCACTTGAGTTCCCCATCGTTATGATTTTTCATCTATTGGTTGGTAAGACACAAATAGCAATTTATTAGCACAAATGTGCACATTTGCCCTAGTGTCAATTAACCAATCGAAAGGTTCATAAATAGAAATGAGTTCAGGTTTCAAAGAAACATACCTATCAACAGTCGTTTCTGGAACCCTAGTTTCACTAGGTTTCCCCACAACCATGTTGAGCAGAGCTGGCCCAATAGACTCAGTTTTAGCCTTGGCTTTCTTAGAGGGGCATTCTTTAGCCCAATGGCCTACCTATCCACAATTCCAACATGGTTTGTTTGCTTTTAGTTTCTTGTTGGCCTTAGTTTTGCCTTTATTTGTGGTTTTAGAGTTCGAGTTCATTTGGTTCATGCTATTGAACTTTTTCTTCCCTTTAGTAACCACATTTGCCTTAGGTAGGTGCTCAACTGGAACTTCATGAGTTTGATTCCAGTGTTCTTCCTCAATGCCTATGGCAATCATAAGATCATCTAGGGACAACTTTCCTTTCTGATGCTAAGTGTCATTCCAAACTTTTCCGAAGACTTGGGAAATTTATCCACTATGGACATGACCAGAAATTTCTCAGGAAGTTTCATCTCAGCGTCAGCAAGAGCATGCTCAAGATTGATCAGTTCATGTGTCTGTTCAATTATAGACTTTCCTTCAACCATCTGATATTTCTTGAACTTGGAAACAGAATACTTCTTAAGCCCTTGCTCTTCACTATTATATTTTCGATCTAACTCATCCCACAACGATTTAGCGGTGTACAAGTCCAAGCAGTATACATCGAACAGAACATTTGACAATGATGACAAAATTATCCGTCGACCTAACTTATCTTTCTCAATCCACTCAGCTATTTCAGTTGTTTTGGGGTCAATATCAGTTAGTTCGGGTCTAGTCATCTGAATCACCAAAAGAAGACCTTTAATTGTGAACCAAATTTTCATTCGTCGTTGCCAACGTTTGAAAATTTGGCCCCCAAACTTTTCTAGCAAGCCAGAAAGGATCACTTTTGACGACAGTAATGAACCAGCACCAAAACCACTTGCAGATGAAGAAGCCATTATCAAATAAGCAGTTTAAACAAACACTAGAAAAAAACAGTTTCTTGAAGATTGTTGGAAGTATAGATTATAAACAACAGTTTATAAAGTAATTATAAAATAGTTATAATCACGAGACAGTATTTGTAAAAACAATATTACAAATGTTTTAGAAAACGACAAACAGTAATACATATATTCCAAAATTATTCAGTTGCAATTCAGTTTAACATAAACATAAACTAAAGCAAACATACCAGTTTGGAATATAAGAATAAAAATACAAAGATCAGTATATATAAACCGAGAACTTATCTCAAAATTCTGTATAGTAACAGAACTTAGACTGAATCGCCAGAATCTAATTTGCCTTAAAGAAATTATTGCCACTACTAGTGCAAAAGGTGCAGTGAAACTTCCTCCAAGATAAGACAGTCTCAAATGCCGTTTGGTGCACTCCGAAAAACTTCACTTCGATCACCACTCAGTTGCTAGAAAATAATAAACAACACTATTATAGAAAGATATGAGAGCGATAAAAGAGAATATTTTGTTATGTCTTTAGTCTACACTCAGCAGACTAATTTATAAGTGCTATGAAAGGAGCACTTTCTTAGGAATTCCGATGTGGGATAAATAATAGGTTAGTAATATATATTAGTATAGTTTGCCATCCTTTTCCTTTGTTTCCTTTGTTTCCAATGTGGGATTACTTGGTTTATATTACCAAGGTTTCCAACTTATTTGTTCAATTATCAATGTGGGATAAAGGACTAACCAACATTATTTTATACTCCCATAAGTCCCACATCTTTATTCTCAATAACAATGTGGGACAAATCCCACTTATGGAATTTATGCCCCTTTTCAAGCTTTAAACATCAATGGATTTCAGCCAATAATTAGCACTAATCCAAAGAAATAAAACATCTCTTTAACATGTAATTAACCCCAAATATCAATTAAATGGGTGCCAATTACAACAGAAACATCATTCAATCTTAACTTTAATCCATACCTGTAGTTAAATATGAAATAAAAAATCATTGAATTCCACTTTTCATACATTAATTTTCTTTGAAATAATAATTACATACCAAACAATAACTGGTGGGCAATGATGTTAAAATCCCTAAACTAATACCCTATTACGCGAGTTCCTCAAATTTGTGAACAAGATCATTGTGTAAACTAAAGACTGAATTACTTATAAAAATGTACATCTTCCATAGAGCCAACCCAGTCATATGTTGCAAAGACTGAAGTGAGTACAGTAGAAAGATAACAATGCAAGAATAACATCATTAGACAAATTAAAACTTACGTTGCGGCTAGAATTCAAGCTGTCCAAGAGAGAATACTCCTTCATAAGCCATTTTTCATGATGACAAGATTGTTTGTTCTCATATCATATGCTTCTCTTGTATCCAATAAGTCTTCCTCTGTGATCAAAAATCTTTTCGCCTTTGTTTTGCCTCTTCTAGGTGCCTGATCTTCTGACTCTATGAATGAACCGCAATCCATCTTTGTTGTTTATCTTAATCGTCCTCTTCAACCGAGTCAAACAATATTGAACTTTTTCACAAGTGTTGCCAAAAATCTCCCACGGTTCTTGATTGCCCTAAACATCTGCCGTCTTGATTAAATCTTGATAGGGAATTGGCCTTTTGGTGACAAAGCAAGGAAAACAGTACAAGAGTTCTTCGTCGGTGGGATGAAACCTCCCGCCCCAATGAGAACCGTTCATATTTCTGATATGAAAGTGAAGAAAAGTTTTAACTTCAATCAAAAGAATATTGCGAAAGTGTTTTCCGGTGTCCAAGATTAATATATGAATTTGATAAATAGGTCCTCAGTTTTGAGGTTCTTGATTTTCTTGAATGTGATCATTGGATGCTTATGGACATTTTGTTTGACCAGTAATCTTTTTGAAAGAGTTTGTGTTTGACAACAATAATTTAGCGGGAACAAATGGTCTTGAACGTTCGTTAGATAAATTGTTTGATAATACTAATTAAATAGTTTTGAATTTCTTTAAATAAAATAAAATATGTATATAATAATTAGCATAATGCCTTGGTAACATGAAGATGCAGCTATTCATTCGAGACAAAAGGTGATTATATGCGGATAGGATGCATTCTTTTAATTTTATTTATTATTATTTTTTTTTTGTAATAGTGAACTGTTACTATTTAATATTTTTATTCATATATTTTATTGACTTTATAATTTTCATTTATTCATAAATTTATTATTTTGCAATTTTATCGTATTTTATATACAACATGTATTAATAGGTTACAAGTATAATTAAATAAAAACTAAAAAAATATTAAAAATAAATTTCCAACAAAATTCATATAAAATTCTATCAAAAATTGAAAATAAATTAAATAATAAAAAATAATTTTTTCCAACGGAATTTCAAGGAATTCCTTCAGAAAATGTAATAACTAAATATTGACTTTATAAACCTTGTGACCAAAAAGCCTAGCAATTTTGTAGGGAACAAAGGAAAAAAATTAATTTAAAAAAATAAAAAGTTTGTTAGAAATTCGAGGGAATCCGTCAGACATTTTCTAACGAATTTTTTGATCGAAAAGTTAATGAAAATTAAATTGGTTCGAACAATCTAAATACCATTCAAAATTTGTCGAAAATTGATTTGCAATGAGAGCTTTTTCAACTAGGCTTATCAATGGACGGGTTTTCCTTACACCTAAACTCGCCCCACAATTATAAAAATATCTTAAAATCCGCCTTGCGGGTTTTAATTTGAAATTCCTAATCCGCCCCACATTAATTATGCAAAACCCATGCCCACTCCGTCCTACCCATCACCTGCCAATTTTATTTTTTTTAAAGGGCTAGCTAATTAATTATAACTTGATAATTCGACTATAATATCATAAAATTTAATACAAAAAAGTTCAATTAACATCACAATATTTAGATATATGAATTAAAAATTAAAATATCAATATCAATAAAATAATATTTAACATGACAATATTCAAATGTATCATTCAAAATTTAAATTATAAAAAAAATATAATCATACAAATATATAATATATTAATTATATTTTATAATTATATAAGTATTCACGGTGGAGCGGGACAGGTTGGCCCAAAACCCGAACCCACCCACCCTACATGAAATTCACATTAAATCCCGAATTTTTGGGTTGTTGATTCTTCAATGTGAACATTGTATGCTTATAGACATTTTGTCTTGCCAGTAGTTTTTTTGAAATAGTGTTGTGGTTTAAGAACAAGAATTTGGTGGGAAGTGGGAACCCAAATGGTATTGGGGATTCTTTAGATCAATGGTTTGGTAATACTAATTAAATGGTTATGAGATCCTCAAACAAAGCATAAATTATGTCCATAATAATTAACATAATACCTATTTGAGGTAGAAGGCGAAAAGTGTAAACGAGAATGTGAAAATATTTTGATTAACCTAAATAAATTAATATTTTGTGTATAATAATGAAATAATATCAAGTGTTATCTTGTCTCATGAAATGTGATTAGAAGATGCAGCTATTCTCTCGAAGTAAACGATGACATATTGAAATTTTTTAAATGTATTTTAACTTAAAGAAAATTAATAAAAATATTTATATAGTAATATCTAAAGTTTAACTATATATATTGTACGATACCAAGTTAGTATCTTCCTGTTTAATATGTTCAGAATTTGAAGAGCCTCTATATATATAATTACGCCATTAATTCAATATCAATGCTTTTACTTCATTTAACATACAAAAACTATATATTTTCTAAATAATAATTTTTTCTTGAAAATCGTAAACAAATATTTAAGTGATTCAATAAATCATTTTTTTTTCTTTACATGCAAGGATTAACAGGAAAACTTACAAGGTGAACTTATAGTGATTATTGATTAATATAGTATCAGGAACTATCATTTTTTTTTTCTTTACATGCAAGGCTTAACAGGAAAAACTTACAAGGTTGACTTATAGTGATTATTGATTAATATAGCATAAGGAACTAATGGACCTATGTTATATATGCATTTGAAATATTGTAATTTGTACATGCATACAATCTTGTTAATTGACATATTAATAGATGATGTAATATAACTTTTTAGAAAAATAGTCTTCTTACTGAATTTATTTTGGAGCTTTTTACAAAATTATTGTATATCTAAAATTGAATAAATTGCAAACATAGGGTAATAAATAAAGTCATTTTGAAAAAGAATACTGGAATTGAGGTCGTGGCAAAGCTAGAACTATAACTATAAATAACTATGAAAAGAGGACAAGGCTCACCGGAAGCATAGTGAGCTCCGGAATATGCTGCGTGACCTTGGTTGGCACAACTTCATGCCTTCTTGTGTGCCATGTGTATTTTGATAAAGAAAACATTGCAGAAACAGGACCATAAGTAAAGCCATTTTGCAAAAGAGGACCGGAATTATATAGTAGCAAAAAGGATAACCAAACTTAATGGGTAGCGAAAAAGATAACACATAAAATTGAATTAAGGAACAATATTATCAATTTTCACCCGATGCACACCAATTTTCATCAATTTTGCATCATTAATCTTTTTTGGATGAACCAGTTGAATTTTATAGCATTCCAACGTCGCAAACTTTCATTTAATTTTGTATGAATAGTCATTTTGGATGAATTGACCAAATTTCATAGCATTCCGATGTCATAAATTTTTGCTCAAATTTTTAATGGTCAATATTTTAGTTTTCTATGACTATCTTTTTGTTTGCTCCTTAATTCCGGTGCTCTTTAACAAACTAGCCTTAATTTATGGTCCTACTTTGCAATTTTTCATTTATTAAAATATACATGGCACATGACGAGGCACAGAGCTGTTCCCAACCAAGCACCACGCAACCATATTCCTATGTTGACTTTGCTTTCCAGTGAGTTGACTACTTTCCAACAAACCTTGTCCTTTTCTTTCAATTTTTTTTTTGTAGTTATGGTCCTTATTTTGTGACAACCTTAATTACGATCATCTTTCAAATGACTTTATTTACAGTTTTATTTTTACAACTTTTCCTTTAAAATAAGACTAGATGTTAATGTAGTTGAATTTAAGTGTTATTTTATTGAAATCTAATATGATTAGCAACTATGATAGTAGAAACCTAATATTATTTTTGCTAAGCCTCTCATCCCCCACCCCTCCTTTTCCATTTTTCAATTTCGATTTGAATTTGTAAATAAAATGTGGAATTATCTATGAATTAACATGTTAATATTTATAATATAATTCTTTTCTTCGTGGTGGATGGAAATTGGTGGAGTAAAATAAATTAGTATCTATAGAATTATTATCAATATCCGTAAAAAATATTAGACTATTATAACTAGTAAATCTATCTATCTATCTATCTATCTATCTATATATATATATTTTAAAGGCATTCGAGTCATTATTTAATTGTCATCTAATGCATATAATATATAATAAAGTGAAATAATACAAGTTATTGTATATCTTGTCTCATGGTCCAAAAGACGATGGGAAGATGCAGATGTTCATTCAAAACAAAAGGCAACATAATAGAAGATCTTAAATGTACTTTAATCTAAAGAAAATTAATGAAAAATTAGCTGTATATAGTATAGAAATAATAGTAAAGTAAAAAGTAGAACATATAAAGTTGTGTTTTAAAATTGTTATAGTATAAAAATAAATAGAAATCCAATTATTCTTATATACGATACTGTATATTTTTTAATATTTTTCATTCATTTCTTTTAATTTTTTGGATCAATGAAAGGAAAAATTAACATGAAATTATAAATAATTGAAGTAAAAAAGCAAAAAAAAAATAATTGGAGAAGGAAAAGAAATCAAAGAGAAGGATGGAAAAAAGAAACTATTTGTTATTATCTTTTAAAGTGGTGTTAATTTTAATTACAAAAAAAAAAAAAAAAAATAGGATTAATTTTGTCACTTATAAAATGATACACCCACCAAGGCCCTAACACTTTATATATAACTAGCAATTTTGACGCGCGCAATACATATGCTAAAATGTTGTAGTATAGAATAAACATAACATTTATTTAATTTTTATGTGTCACTTGTAGTGCCCTACTCGGGAGGTGTCTGTTTCGGGCCAAGGTGCTACTCTAATCTTATCCACAATAACTCAGCAAAATATGCACCCCAAAATATTCAATTAAAATAGTTCCATAACAACCTATAACCATTTATTCCAACTTACTATTACACTCCACTATATATCATTCCACAAGGGCCCATTATACAATTACTAACACCACAAATCCATATTTGCATAATATGTACACCAGTGGTAATTGAAGTCAAATTTAACATTCCTGATACGTAACATTTACCTTCTAACATCAAAATATATAACTTTGCAAGCTTTGGTATACATGATAGATGGAAAAGCTCTGTACAACTAGCTTCTCACATCATTAAAGCCAAACATAATTCAAACTTAGCATATTATAATTTACATATCGAGTTCAACAAGCCTGTGCAACTAGAGGCCTGCTCACAAAACTATGTGCACTATTTACAAATGTGCAAACGAAACATTCGTCATCTATGAACGCTTATCTAGGAAAGAGAACAAAAAATATGCAGAAGGAGTAAGTCCTAATGACTTAATGAGGTGAATAGTAAATAATTTAGATATAAATATATCGAATAAGAAAAATAAAACTGAGATACTTTGAAAGAGATTAAAATTAAGCAAGATAAGACAAAAATACATCATGTAAAGCTATTGAGGAAGGATCTCCAACCACATTACTCCAAAAGATAAATTTGAAAACAAATCTCTTATCCCTTCAAGTTCTGAGTGCTTGGCTCGAACAAAACACACACACATCTGGCATGGTCGATCGTATGCTGATCCCTCGCTCACGGACAGTTAACCTCCAGCCACCTATGAGACAGGATCACTAGTGGGTACTAGTTCAAGATACCCCACCGTCAGTCCGTTCCACCCGACAATCTTTCCAATCCTAGTCCTGGGCCCAAACTTCCTATGGCATCTCTCTGGGTCTAAACTTCCCATGGTCATCCCCAAGGGTCTAATTAACAACTGACTCGAACAACAATATCAATATCAATATTCAAGTAACAATGTTACAAACAAGAAATAATGGATTGCAATGAGTCCAAAAAAATAAAAAATCAATCTATTAGTTAGCACGATAGTCTCAAATAACAATGAACATATCAATGGCTCAAGCATATCAGCACCATACCATGTGATAACCTAAGAATTATCGAATGAGTCAATGAGTGCAAAATGACAATTAAAGGTTTAATAGAATTTCAAGTAACAAATTCAAAAAACCAATAAAACATTCGGTCAGCATGATCATTTAGATAACATTACAAATCATTGAATCTAAAGAACAATAGGCAATCGATCAATAAGACCGTCTCGATAATATTTCAGTAAAATAATAGAACTATCCATGGATTTAGCCGACAAGGCCAAAGAACTCATCTAAGCAATATAATTATCAAAACTCTTTTCGAGAGACTCGAATGTCATGAAAGGTACAAATAGGTCAGGATATGAATGAGCAAGCTAATAATCACAAGAATTTTTTTTTTTTTTCTAACAAAGATACAGATTTCAAACCTCGTCTCAAGACCTAGTGTTCGCTAAAAGCCCTCTACTGGTCAAAGATATCTAGATACTCATCACTTATTTTCATTCAAAATGCCATGTAAATATCGATGTCATAGTATACCATTTACCAACAATAATTATGGCTAATCGCACGTTCTAATTGCTCTAGCCTACTTATTCTCTCGACTATCATTTTATCTTGTCTTCGTACTGAAGTACTTAGTTTTATGGTCTATTTTCCTCAATCATCTAATTCATATTACTAGATTCACTACCCATCTGTCTCGCTTAAGCAATTAAAGGTTTATTACGAACCCAATTTATCATTTTAACTTCTTACACATGTCAACTCAGTCAAACATCATCAATTAAATACTTTATTAGTTTTGTGCTATTGTTTCACTTCCATTATTAGTATTTAAATTAATGGTCTTGGTCCATAACTAATTAAATTCAACTCACATCCATGAACTTAATATGTGTATTCATAATATTCAAGTCTTACTACTGTTCCACAATTTCGACTTCCCAAATGCATCAATTAGCTCAATTGAGAATTATTAGTCTTTTATCAATAAATTCGGGTCCATACATCACTTACAACCAAATTCTTATCCAATCATTTTAGTCTATAATCACAATTTTCGATTAATTAAATATATTTACATAGAAAATTAGCCTAACAATTCAATCAGACTAAATCAAGAATCAATTAATCAATTAATTGAAGTTTTACCCAAACTGGCCAAGTTTGATGCCAAATCACTACACAAAAGTAGTCCGCATGCACTCGAATATTGAATCAGAGATTATGCCCTAATGTCGCAAGACCGCCGCCAATGTGTGCTGCAACCGAAACTGTTTGTAACCACCACTATTCAATGCGTCTCTATAAAGCGAGCAAAATGCCCCAATCAATTTTTGAATCGAACGTCAAATGGCCGGTCAATTTGCCGAAAAATAGTACGGCACCACACAATGCCGTCATGCCATTTTTCCCCAATTAATCCTCCACCGGTGGTCCATTCTTGAAATTGAAGCTACCCTATGTTCATCTAGTTAGGCCCGTCAAGACACATCTTTTGGCCACTATCAACATTTGTCGGAATGGTGCCCACACCACCACCCCCGTGAGCTCCAATTTGGTCGCATCTTGCCAGCATTCCACCAGTCAGTTTGGGGAGATTTGGGTGTGATCGTGTTCAGGGTGATGTGAGAAAGACAATGGTTAGGTTAATTCACTGTTTCCTGGCGCCGTGAAGGATTTTCGGTGAGAGGTCAGGGAGAAGTTTGCTTGTGATAATTTGAACAAATGGAGGATAAGTTCTTTCATATTTTTCAAGTTTTGAAAAATCTCAATTTGACCCCAAAAGTTTCTTTCAGCATTCAATATACCCTCTAACTTATAAGTGCCTCCTCATTGACCCCCTTGGCTTTTCCTTTTTATAATTTGACCCTAAGAATTTCTTTAATTCATGTAATTAAGTCTTATTCAAATAGGTTTTTTGATCACTTGATTTTTCTTAATATATAATTGAGACCCCAGAAATTTAGATATAAGACTTTCAATTTCTGTTGATTTTTATTATATTTTCTTTTATTAATTGAATCATAATTTAATATATGAAATTTATATATTTAGGGACTAATCTCCATGATTAAGAATTTAGGGGTGCTACATTACTTTAACTTTTAATATTTTCAATGTATTAGATAAGAGAAAAGAAAACTATATATATATATATATTACAGAAATAATCTATACATTTAGTATATATTTTCTTTAAATAAAGCATAAATATCTATATATTTTAGTAAAAGGAAAAATCTAAGATAAAACGAAAAAGAAAAAAAGTAAACAATTGGAGAAAAAAGTATTAAAGAAGAGAAAAGAAAACTAAGTTAGTAGTTATGAAATTTAAGAAATAAAAAGGTATTTTAGGAAAACCACCAGGAGACATATTAAAAGGGGATAGAAGCATTATATATTACTAGCCATTTTAGCAACTCGATGCATGTACTAAAATTTTTATAATATAAAACTAAATAAAATATTTAATTAATTTTTATATATTATTGTAATTTTTTTAATATTATTGAATGAATTTATTTAAATTTTAAGGATACATAAATTAAGATAAAACAAAATAAAATAAGAAAAAAAGTTAATTATTAGAAAAAAAATAGAGAAAGGAAAGAAGAAGAGGAACAAAACTACCTTGTTATTATTTTTTGAAATGAGATTAATTTTATTAACTTGTAAAATGACACACCACTAAAGACCTCACACTTTATATAAATAAATGTACATAATTATATATAATATATACTATCAGTATATACATAATAATGTCTAAAGTGAAACTATAATATATGATACCATGTATCTCCTTGTCTCATACTTCGAAGTGATAGAAGAATGCAAATGTTCATTGAGGTAAAAGGCAACATATTGGAAAAGTTCAAATGTATTTAACCAAAAGAATGTTAGTGTAGATATTTGCATGTGATGTTTAAAGTAAAACTCTATTGTAATGCTATTGATGCAATGATCTTTGCAATACTAACATTTGGGTTTTAAGGTGAATTACATCCATACCCCCTGAGATTTACCATAATTACTAAAAAATCCTTGTTGTTTTAAAAATTACATTTACCTCCAAGAACTTTATCGCCGTCCAACATTTCAATACAGCCATTAGTTGCCATTAGGGTTTTACCAAACAGCCATTAAAAATTTTGGGTAAAATTTCAAAAATGCCCTTAGGGTAACTAACTGGATTTTTGACCCAGTTTGACTTTTTTTAGTGGGCAAAAATACCCTTAGGGTTGGTATTGTAATGCTTTTGAATTTGTAAAGGGTTTATTTGTTATTATTGTTTTCTTAGAGGACCTAATTGTAAGAAAACAGAGACAAAAATAGCCTAGCCATTTATAGCCGTTTGTGCTCTTTCCTATATATATACACACACATATTCCATTGATTTTTTTGCCAAAATAATATGGATTCTTCATGGAGCACATCATCTAGTAAATGGGGGCCATTGAAATACATAAAAGATAAGTGCAGAAGGCAAAATTATGGGAAGAAGACATCGATAATGGTGTCCGAGACTAGCAACAATGCGTGAAGACTTTTTTATTGTTGTGGAGAGCATGGTTTCTCACATTGGTGTTTACCTACCAAACAAGATTCAAATCAAGGCTATGGTCATGTTCCGAGAGGAGTTTATGAGGATTTTGAAGCTACTAGTTCGATGCAAAGGCAACCTACTAATCATGTAGGCTTGAAGAATGAAAATCTATTGTATAAGATTGTTGTAGTTAATATGTTACTTTTAAGCTTGTTCTTGGTAGGCCAAATTGTCAAAATGCTAGTGAATTAGTATGAAATTATAAT
Source organism: Jacaranda mimosifolia (assembly GCA_018894105.1). Lineage (NCBI taxonomy): Eukaryota > Viridiplantae > Streptophyta > Magnoliopsida > Lamiales > Bignoniaceae > Jacaranda > Jacaranda mimosifolia. The sequence continues at coordinate 30,770,280 of CM032121.1, forward strand.
GTAAATTTGTTTCAAAATATTAATGAATTAAGTATGCATTTTCATTCCAATAGTAATGTTATGCACTGCATAATTTCACCAAGTAAAACCAACCATTCCAACCAAGAACCATGCTTTCATTAATCAGATAAAAATAGCATACATAAGTTGTTCACCTAACAATTCAAAGCATTACTAATCCAATCCATCCAAAAACCATCCAACCACCATCCAAAATTCCACTTAATATTCTTGCAAAAAAATCAACACATATCCAACCAATATCCATTCGAACATTCTCTACATTATATCCAAAAACCAACCAACAATAATCCTAAATCAATCAATCCATCCATCCATCAAAATAGTAGATAACCAAATAAAAGTTAAAGTAATGATATTTGTTCAGAAAATAAGTTGTTCACATTTGAGGGCATTCATACACGTACTCCAAGTCATTGTTTGCAAGTGTGCTTGTCTGTGCAACAATTGCAGTTGGAAGAGTCTTGGAGGGTGCAGCATGTGCGGTTGGAGGAGCCTGGGAGGGTGCAGAAGTTGCATCCAAATCAGTGTTGGAGGGTGCAGAATGTGCAACTGGAAGAGTCTTGGAGGGAGCAGCAGGTGCATGCAGTGTAGCTTCCACAGTGTTGTTGCTTTTCCTCTTCTCCTCTTTTTTTTTTTCTATTTCTCTGGTTGTCCAGAGGGTGCCACAGAAGCAAGTTTTTTTGGTCTACCCATTTTCTTAGTTGTCACAAGAGTTTGGGATGCTGCTTCAGGCACCGAGGCAACATCAGGTTCTTGACCTTCTAATGCAGCACCTTCAATAGGTTGAACAACTTCAGGAATAGAGCCAACAGCTTCAGCAACTTCTAATGTAATAGGTTCAACAACTTGAGGCTTAGGTTCAGCTTGTTTAGCTGCACTTTTGCTGAGTTACTGAAAATCCATAAAATAAAGGAAATCAAAGAAATGTATAATAAGATCAATGCAAATATGATGAACTAATAAAGCTTTACTTACCTCATTGCTTCTTTTACTCCTTGTTTCCCTTTGTGGACTACTTGTATAAGTGTTTAGGCTCTAGCTCCCCTTTTCCCCCTCCTCATTTGGGAAGCATCTAAACCAGTCTCAACTTCTACAAGTTGATTGACCTGTGAAAATTCAATTACATGAATTATGTAACTTTGACTTAAAAATTAGGGAAAAAGAAAAGGGCTTTATTGGTTACCTCACTCATGCTCTAGTTTTAATCCCATTTCCCCTCCCTCTTTGCTCTGGCTCCTTCCCTTCTTGCCATTTCCATTGACCTGCAACATCACAAATGCCACATTCAAGTTAAAAAGAAAAAAAGAAAAGAAAAGAAAACTAAAAAATAAACCATATTTAGTAAATTAATGAAATGAAATAAATACAAAAAATTTAAAAAATAATCTCACCTCATTCTTGCTGAAACTTTGAAAGATACTTTCTTGTGGCATTTTGCAACTTCTGCTATTATGACCTTGTCCATTACACTTCTTGCATCTAAGAATGCTTGGCCTCTTCACAACAACTCCCTCACCCAACTCTCTCCTTCTACTTTTCTTTGGGCTTCCTGACAGTCTTTTTTTTTTTTTTTTTTTGAAAGGATGTAGTACTTCCTTAGGTGTAGTAACATCCATATCTTTAGGCCAAAAGATAAGATCAGTAGTTGGATGAATCATATGACTATAGGCTCTCATGTACATCTCCTTTGAAAGCCTAAAGTCAAAATAATTCTCTATCCTTTCTCTCCTAGAAGTTATGGCAAGTGCACCATGCCTATATGGTATCCCACTAATTTCACACCTTTTCAATCACACATCCTTTTTTGCAAATCCACTATGTAGTGACTATTCTCATCTTGGCCCACATATTCCCTTTCCGCAGCTAGAAGTAAATTGCATTTTTTGGACTCATCCATCACCTCATTTAATATTTTGACAACATTAGGAACTACATCACCCTTCCAAGCCAACCCCTTCTCATGCCTCTTCTGTAGTCTACTCATAAGTTTAGCCCTCAACCTATCCAGTGGCATTCTGAAATGTTTTTAGTCATATGATCATTCTTAATTATAGTATCAAATGCATGTTTAGACCAAACTTTGGATTGAATTTTTAACAACCAATCATATTCAGCAAGCTTCAACTCCTTTATCTTGTATAATGCAAAGTTGAAGCCTGCTGCATTATATGATCTAGCAGCTTGCCAGAAATACCTTTTCAAAGCATCACTAGCAAATTGACTTCTGAAATTGGCATATATATGCCTTGCACATCTTCTATTGATGGCATGGGGGACTAGCTCATCTATTATCTCTACCAATGCCTGTAAAAGAAAAAAATACAATCTTAAAAAGAAAATTTCAAGTGAAGAAATAGTAACAAAACCCCAAGATACAGTCAATTTAACGAAGTCCAAAAACATTACTTTTACACCCTTAAATATCCCATGCATTATATTTTACCCATCCTCATATTATTAATCTTACAATTACACCTTTACTGATCCCTTCATGTAGTACAATTTACAACCAAGTAAAGAGTCCAGCAGTATCACAGTAACTTTGCTTAACAAATAGTATACTATTTTCTCTGCAAAAATATTGTATATTCAACCTAAAAAATAACTTTCACGAGCTTTTAATTTTCAAACAAAGACAGAAAATAATGAATTTAAAACTAAATACAAAAAAAAGAGTATTCAATATCATACCTTTTGTTTGTCACTCATAAATGTCCATGGCAACTCGGTTGAGAAGCCTCCAAGCATAATTGACAAGTGTTTAAAGAAAAACATCCAGCTTTTCTTATATTCTGTCTTAGCTACAACATATGCCACTGGGAATAATCCATTGTTACCATCCAACCTAATGGTAGCCAACAAGACACCACTAAATGGACCTTTTAGATGGCATCCATCAAAGCCTAAGAATGGGCTACAACCTAGTAAGAAGCCATCTCTTAAAGCGGCTAGGCCAATGAAAATATTTTTGAAAGAAGTTGAAGCTGGTATGCTACTAGAGCCTCCATGTTCATCATCACAAACATCACATTGCAATCTAACTACACTCCCTTTATTTTTCAAACATAACATCTTACAATATGATGGTAATAGCCCATAAAACTCAGAATGACTACCCTCTATCTCCTTAAAAGCTTTCTTCTTTCCTCTATAAATCTACATGTATGGAGGATTCACTCCAAACTTTTACATTTTACTCCTAATCCCTCTAATCTTCTTCCCAAGGTTATCTCTCAAAATTGAAACAAGTTTTGAAGCTATTCACTTAGCATTAGCTTCCTTAGTACTGTTAGCCCTTAGATATGTGTGTGTGCTTTGGTATGTTTTAATTTGAAAAGTGATACCATCACCCAATGATGATGCATGTATCCTTCAAGGACAATTTTTTTCAGCACAATGACATGTAACCCTAGATGTTTCATTTTTCACTCTCACTATCTTAAAACCCTTTTGAATAACAAAATATCTCAAAGTGTCCCTAAAAGCATTTACATCAGCGAAGACCATTCCTTTTTGTAAAACAATTTTCTCACCACACTCACTAGAAAATTGTACAGCATTTCTATTCAAAGCACCTTTCATTAGATCATCTATAAACTCCTCATCACTTGACTGATGAGTTTCACAGTGGTTATCTAAACGATAGCCTAAAAGCTCATTACTACCACAACCTTTTGATACTAAACTTATGCTATCATCATCTTCCTTCTCACTATTTGGCGTAAATAATGACTTAGAGCTACTATCATATCCAGTTCTAGACCTATGCCTAGTGTCCTCTTCTCCTTGACCCTCCTTACCATTACATTCACTCTCACCTCCCTCATCCTTCCCTTTCTCATCATCATCATTCTCAACTCCTTGATCCTCCTCTCTCTTTTTACTATCATTCTCATCTCCCTCACACTCCTCACTCTCATTTCCCCCCTCACTATTATTCTCATCGCCCTCGCCCTCCTCACCCTCCTCACCCTCAGTCTCACCTCCATCACCAACTCTCTCAACCTCACCAAGGCCATAGTCACCACAGTTAACAAAAACATTAATTCTGTTTGAACTTATATTCCTAGAAAACATATTTATAACATCTTGATCATCCAACACTAGCATCATATCATCATTTCCACTTACACTACAACTAATTGTCAAAGGAGCTTTACCTATATGATGTGCATCCCTTACACCATCAATGAGCTCAAAGAAGCTATATAAGTCTGAATCAACACTCTTGATTATCTTCTTCTTACCCAGATGATGAGTCACAAGTGTATACACTAGCTCAGCTAAGGGTGTAAACGAATCGGATACACTATTTCTATATTCGTATCCATTTAACTTTTAGAATATTCGAATATAGGTACAAATTTGACATATATTTAAAAATGATATCCGAATTCATATCCGTCGAATATAAATCGAATTCAGATATATCTGTATTCGATTATAATTATTCAGATGCATTTATATTTGATTAAACTTATCCATATTCTAATTATTTTTTTATATTCATATTCGATGATAATTATTTAGATTTTATTTACTAATATTCAAATATGTTAATCTATGAACCTATAATAGGAACATATTTTAATTAATAAAAGAAATGATACAATTTCATTAAGAAAGCAATCAAATAAATAGCATAATTTATAATTAATAATAATAATAATAATAATAATAATAATAATAATAATAATTATTATTATTATTATTATTATTATTATTATTATTATTATTATTATTATTATTATTATTATTATTATTATTATTATTATTATTATTATTATTAATTATAAAGTCAACCAACAATAATTATGTTGATTAACTTTATTCTTCAATTATAATTTATATATATATATGGATTATGAGATTTTTATTGAAAAATATAACTAATATATATTTAATAAATATATAATCGGAGCAGATATTAAACTGATCGGATACGTATTTACCATATCCATATCCATTTATATTCGAATATCTACTAATCAAACATGGATAATATCTGCTTTAAATGGATGTAGATTTTTTATGAACGGAAAAGAAAGCAAATGATAAATGAATTTTTAAATATCCATTTACAGCCCTAGGCTCAGCCATACTTGTTTCAAATAAATGAATGAATAAATAACAAATGTATACACTTACTGATAAGAATTGAGTAAATAACCAGTGTACAAACTTATTAATACTAGCTACTGATTTATTATGAATGAACACTTGTAACATTGACTCAAAAGGTCAATAACAAATTGAGATATCTTAGAAGAACACACTGCTCATAAACTAACTTTAAATACAGAAACAAACGTGGGTTGTTGGGAAGGGTTCTTCATACAAATTTCATCAAACGCAGCAACAAAGACATATAACATATATTTCATCACAAATACATCAAACACAACAACAAACATAAACTGAAAGTTAGGGTTTTACAGTTTTTCAACAAAATTGTAAATATTTGAAAAAAAAAATACATAAATGAACATCATTAACATCTAAAACATGTATCTATACTATGATCATGCACTAAGACAATCAAAATCACAAAACCCATACACATAAAACCCATCTCGCACACCACAGTACATGAAACTTTATTTTACACTATGCCAGACAAAATGCACCACGAAAAGATGGAAGACCAGAGATTTTTTTTTTCTATTTTTAGGCAACCCATTACAAAAGTGTTGGTGTCTTACCTTTTTGAACCAAATCGCGCTGTATTTTCGAAGCCCCTCGCCTAACAGTTGGTCAAGACCATGAAAATCACACTTCCGCCGCCTTCTATGGATGCAAATGGTTAGATTTTGGGTGGGAGACGATGGGTTTATTGAGTGGCAGAGGGAGGGTTTTCTTTTTTCTTTCAGACAGAAGGGTTGATTTGATGAAGTATATGAAAAGCTTTTTTGTGTGTGTGTGGTTTAGGTGCTAAACACAAGGGCTTTTTGGTCCACTTATAATTTGGCCATTTTTCACTTCTTTTTCTTTTTTTTTTAATTTTTATCGTTTGGACATTTTGGTAATTTCTCAATTTTCATCAGCATTAAAGTTCAGGGGGGTACATGTAATTTTCAAAACAACGAGGGTTTTTTTATAATTACGGCAAACCTCAGGGATTATAGATTTAATTGATCCTTTGGTTTTATTATCTTAAAGCTACCAGCCCAAATTTAACTTGGTTTGTAAAATATAAAATTTAAGTTGATTTATAAAACCTAAAATATCGTGGTCGAATCAAATTTCTTTCAGAGAATCTCCAAATTATTTCAAAAGAAAACTATAAATAAATTTTTTAACCAAAAAAAGATCTCGATACAAATGCAGAATACCTATTTAGAAATTTTTGCAACGTAATAATGAAATGACATCAACTTGATACCATCCCGCTTCATACTTCAAAGTTCCAATATGTTAGCAATTTCTCATTTATGCATGTCATTCTACTGAATACTCTATAAGCATACAATTTTTAGCTAACTTATGTCCAGCAAGATATCACCCATAGCCCAACGAAACCCCAAAAAATTTGTGTTGTGATGAGCTTTCCAAATCCAATATTAAAAACCCAAAACCATTATTACAAATTATTACCAAAAAAATACAAAAAAAAAAAAACACTAACTAAAATCTTTTGGAATCATATCTTTTAACATCCTTCTGAATGACATCCATTTGCCAACTAATTCATGATAAAAAAATTACCTCATACGAGGAAATTGCCGAATTGGTAGCATTTACTCATTCAGTATTTTCAAATGCAGATCAATATTATACTTGGAGAGTTGAGATACAATAATTTCATAATATTGGGTGGACAATTCCTCAATAATGGATAATTAATGAAACAAGGCTGAGATTCTGCAAAATTGTAGAGAAATACATAGTGGTTCAAGGAAAGAGCAATTTGGAGTCTGGACTTGAATGACATAATAGGTGTACTTTCTTAGCATTTTAATATCTACTTTCAATTGGCCTTTTTTGAAAGTTATTATATAATAATTATACTTGATGAGCTTCAACCAATTGCCTTTGTGCTATCAGGGCATTAAGCGAGTTAACAATTGGGGTAATGGGAGCCTTCAAGGCTGACTCTAGGTAATATAAAGGAATTTTTATAGTCCTCAAATGGATCAGAAATCGAATAGATAATGTTGGATTAGGTGGACCCACGTCAGGTTGAATCCATACTTATGCAAGAGATTGTATACGAATGAACTATTACCCCCGCAGTCTGCAAAAGTTATGAGGTAATACCTCAAAACTGATAGAGCAAGGGCCATCGGCTTAAGATATGTGATTGTAGGGCGATGCGTGACATAATGAGCAAGATGAGGTAAGATGATAAGAAGTTAAAAATCATGTCTCTACACACAGTGAGGGACTAATGTGATATGATAGGAGTTCATATAAGTTTTGAACTAGCACGTGACACTAATATAGTGAAACACAAATATAGGACACTATGGTGAGCCATGATCCTAACATGCTCTGAGGTAGTGACAAGCACAAAAATTGCACTATGGGCAAGCAAGTTACCCTCAATGCCAAGATGGAATAAGAATGCTCCCTTATTATTAGAGGTGAACCAAAATTGACCTAAGGTTGAGGGTGTCCATGCTAGCTAGTTAGAGATGGCAAAATTGCATTTTTCATCATGTAACTTTACCCAATTTGTCTTTCTGCCTTATAAGTTGCAAAATTGCAATTTTAGTCCTATAAGTATCAAAAAATTATTGTTTTAGGTCCTTTTTTCACTTGAGATCCCAAGAGTGATCAGAAAATCCGATGTAGCATGCCGAAGTGTGCCCATCTTAAAGATTTGACCTTGTTGGCAAAAACTCAGCCGACATGGTTTAATTAGTTAGAAGAAAAAAAATACCAACTAAATATATAGTTTATATTTGTGAGTGATTATATGCCTAAGATGTGGTGAATCAGGCCTAAGGGATTTTAATGCAGTGGAAATTTATCACTCAAAATACTTTTTTGCCTTTAAAAAAATGTTAAAGTTTTTTACAGAAAAATGATTTTGGTTACAGACTGGAATTTGTAAGTACTAGTTAAGATACCAATCAAACTAGTAATAAGTAAAGTAGTAAAAATAGAAGTAAAGTAGTAAAAAAAGAAGTAAATAGACACTAGTATTTATAGAGGTTCGGCAAGCCTGCATCCTCTACCTAAGCTTTCACTTAGGATTTTAAACTTGTTAAACTAATAAATGTATAAGAATATTTTTACATTAATTTGACAGTAATAAACAGTAAGGGATCAGAAACACCCTAGCAAGGTGAAAAACCAGCTTTTCACAAAGAACTACACTATAATTCTAGATGGGATAAGACAGATTCCAAAGCACTGTGAAACCAACTGCTTGTGAATAAGCCCAAGGGAACTTCTGCTAGATTCACTTGCACAACCTCTATGGAACCTCTATGCACTGATGCACGAGTTGCTACCACTGCGTACGGCAAGCTCTAGTCTCTTTTTCCATACCAGAACCAAGAACACTGTATAAGATTCTAGATAGTATCGCCCTACTGGTTTCTTCATTTAGAGGTCCTTACAGCAACCAAGCGTTGATTTGTTCTCTTAACGGATCCCTCGAGAGAAGGTACGACTCACGTCCCTCTTCACCACTAGGTTCTTTGAGGCACAAACTGTCTTGTCCTCATCTCCCCAAGGTCTGTCGAAGGCAAGCTCCACTTGACCTTTTTCACCACAAGGTCTCTCAAAAACACATATAGAGCAAAGAATTAGCAACGATTAAGCACAAATCGTGTATGAGAGTATCACACAACTTTTCAAGCTACTTAACAAATTTCTCTCCCAATTTAGTGATTCACTACTTTAATTGATGTATAATTTTTCTTTAATATGCTTATGTCCAACATCTATAAGTTCTCATTAAGGCAAGAATATGTTGGAATTAAATAAGGGAACAAGATAACTTTGGTAATCATGCATTTACTCCTTAAATAGTAGATGATTAAATGATTTCAACATGATGTGATTTTCTTTCCTAAGTTATAAAGATGCTAATCAAACTAAAATCTTTAAAAGATATTTTATTTATGGAAAGTAAATTCCAACACATGACAGATTCCAGCAGATAATGGGTAAACAGATTCCAGCAGTTAATATGGAAAGTCATTCATGCTTTCAACACATAATCATATGAAAGTAATTTTTCCATAATCAAAATATCAAAAATCATCAAAGGGTTAGCAATCTCCCCCTTTTTTATTATGATAAAATTTGAATAGAGCGAAACAATATCACCTGAAGTCCCCTTGTCTATGTGTCTGGTTCTTCTAGCTTGTGCTCCCCCTATTTGAAGTAATTTGTTCTTCTCTTATCCATATACTTAAGAATCCAAAGAAACAACAAATACCAGCAAATACTAGATATTGGATTTTATCAATAGTTAGCCTATTCATCAAAATACTGATCATCAGGATAATAAGTTTTACAAGCCCATAGTCTAAAAACAAAAGTTAGTTCCGGTAGAGAAAGCGACAGGCGTTCCAGCAGAGAATAATAAAAAGGTTAGCAAGTAGTCAAGATAACAAAAAGTTTTAGCAGACTTCCAGCAGATAAGATTTTAGATTTCAAATTTCAATGATCTCTTTCTCCCCTTTTATCATAAAAAAAGCCTAAGAAGCATTCAAATAGACTCGAACTTTCTCTTTCAAATAATGAAACTGGCACGAGTACGACTGGATTTGCGAAGAAAGCGCTCGAGCTTGTAGTCCATGAAATCAACAAGTGTTTCCAGGTGGCCAGCAAAGGTTTCCATTGTTTTTGCCAAGATTATCTAGTTTTGCTTCAAGTCCAACACCTACTTTGCTAGTTTTTCCTTGAACTTTTCTTGGTGTTTTAATGGAAGTGAGACAAGTAGGGCTGGACTGTCCAAACTCTAAGCTAATGGAGAATAGAATTTTGGATGAGGGCGAAGTTTAATACTGCTAGAAGTTCTACCGACCCCCTAAACTATCCATCATGATCAGTATACTAAATTCTCATTTTCCTAAGGCTGGCAAGATCCAAGACTTTATGGTTACGCTCCCCTTCAATCCAGGTATCAGGCAAAAACACTTCCTCACTTTTAAAGATATATGTGAGAAGCATAGAGTAGGGAAGATTTTTAGCTTGATGGGAAAAGGAATAAACCATGTATTTCAGAATGATAAAGCCAAGGTTGACAGGCTCTTGCTTGGTAGCTTTGACTTGGGCCTGTCAATGAATAGGGTATTGCCCTCCCCAAGCCCATGCCCTAATATACCCACATAATTAGACCCTATATTTACCCTGCCCTACTCAACCCATAGACCTAATTAGACCCATACCCTAAAATAACCAAATAATAGACCCTAAACTAGACCCTATCCTATCAAACCCAAGACCCATTGGGCCTATGATTGGTTCTAGTTTATTAGACGTAATTTCTATATTGTGTTTTGATTTGACTAATTTTTTCATCTTTTCCAAATTTTCTTACTACCAATTAAAATGATAAAACTACCTAATATTTGAATACTAGAGTAATTTATTAATATTGGTTAATTTTTTTGGAATATTTTAAAAAAGTTAACTCGATTTTTTTAAATTAAAAAAAGTATACATTTAATTTTAGTCGTTTAATTTAATTTAGTTAATTTATATATTTAATTTTTGGTATACTAAACAAATAAGAACCACAAGAGTATGTATCAATTTTTTCTCTTTTCCCCATATTATGTTTTTTTCTCTCTATTTTTCCTCTAAGATATTATTTTTTCTTCTTTAACTTTATTCCTTTCATTTTTTTAAATATTATTATTTCATGTAATTTTCAAAATAGAAATTTGAGGAAATTTCACGGTGCTTTATGTGTTTCAAAAAATTATAATTATTAAATAGAAATAGTTGATATTATTAATTTAAATTTGGATATAATATATAGTTTAAGTGCCAGGTTGGCGAAGAAGACCCGTTGGGCCCAATATAGATTTTTTTTTTCTTTTATATTTTCCTAGTAGAGGCCTATGTGGCACAACAAAATATTGTTACAAATATATTCAATCAAATATATGTAGATAATAGTAGAAAAAAAAATTAATTTTATGTTATTGAAAATTTGAATATGTAGCACCAAAATATAAAAATCTTTCTCTCTACTATACAAAGCTACTGAAAATAAATAAATTCAAAATAATTTTAATTTCTTTATTTTATATATATTAAAATTTTAAATATACACTTCAAGTATGCTATGATTATTATTACAAATTTAATTTTAACATAAGTAATTTGGATTAACTAGTTAAGTTTGACTATTTGGATAATGAGTAATTTTGATGTAGCCCTGTCAATGAATCGGATTTTTAAGTTGAATCCAATCTGAATTCGATTCAAATTTTAAGATTTTTATCCGACGAAAATATCCAATGGATCAGATCTGATAATAAATATTCATAATCCGAAATTAATTATTTTTGATATATTTTTGGGTTTAGAATTGATGAAAATGACAACTAAATTGTAACACCCCCACTCAGGACAGCACCTCAGCCGAGGCGCCACTCAGTTCAATTTTAAATTGAACCTACAAATAAATCAATAGTCCATACTCAAACGTTTCAAGCTTATCAGAAATAGCAGTGGATTTCAAATTAAACAAACCTGTCATAAGACAATAAATTCAAACCTTAAACAATCTTGCGATATACAACACATATACTAAATACATGCCACAGAGTCTCAAATTTAACTTATCAGAAGCAGCGAAATTTCATAACAGACTCGTCAACCAACTAAGTAAATGCCATGATTCACTATCCTACATAACAAAATATTTACATTCCTTAAGTCGACCACATCAACATGATATATCACAGCATCTTGAGTCCATGCTTAGCAATTAAATAATTTCCACATATACATTCAACACCTGATCTACTACCAAATATTCATGTCCTGCCTGGAGTCCAATCCTTCACTTAATCCCTATCTGAGAGAATCAAAATAAATGAGGGTAAGTCCAAAGGACTTTGTGAGGGAGAAGAAAATAATAAGATTCAAAGGAAAACTATTCAGATACAACAATCAATAAAAACTCAATAATAAGCAAGACCTTTCAATAGGAACAAAATTCAATAATAAGCAAAAATTTCTTTAACATGATCAATAGAGTACATGACACAAATGATATCGAACTTCACAGACTGTTGCTTATTCCGATCTTATTACTCCCAGATCGAATTATAATTTGCAAGTACCGAGCATCGTATTGTATAAACAAAATCTCATTATCGCTCCACTGCTCGAGCACTCAGCTTGGCGAGTAACAACTTGCTTATATGGCATGGCCGGTCGCATGCCGAATCCCGTCACTCACAGTTTGCTACCTTCTGCTAGCTGTAAGTCAGGATCGTAGATGGGTACTAGCCGTAAGACCTGTGTCCACCGATTCTTCTGCTCGGCCATCTTCTGGACATAGCCCCTGGGCCCAAACCCCCCGTGGCATCTTTTCGGGTGAAAACTGGCCATGGCGTCCCATAGGTTGAAAAGATATAATGCCAACAAATAAGAATTTGACCTTTAAAGCAATAAACACGAGTATAACCAAATAAAGTCTAGAAGAGGTCTAGTACTGAAACTCAAAGGTGCTAACATGCATAAACTTAAGAGGAGCCCCACTGGACATGCCCTATCAACTAGTGTGGCTCTTTGCTCTGTAACAGACTCAAGATGAACCTCCCACTGAACATGCCTTGCCAACTAGTGTGGCTCTTTGCTCTGGATCAGACTCAAGAGGAGTCTCCAACTGGACAGGTCCTGTCAACCAGTGTGACTCTTTGCTCTACCCAGTACATATTTTACAGTACTAACCAAACAAGATATTTAAAAGGGTCAAGATTTTCAATGTTCAATTGCCAACAGGGCAAATTAATTTAACAATTTTGCCAACAAGGCAATCAACGATACACTTGATCAAACAACATGTTTACAAGAAATTAACATGTATCAGAGAAATTAACAGAGTTCAACTGAAAAACAGTTATTTTCAAGAAAATACGAAAAGATACCAACTAGTTTCAAATTCAAGAAAACCTCACAGGGTTCGGTAATCAAGCAATGTTAATCAAGATAAATATCAAATCAGCAGAACTTAACGGGTTCAACGTTAGATACAGAACAAGCTCATACAAACGATAACCAATTGGCAGATCCCTCAAAGGGGTAACAATAATGTACGGAATGCGATAATCAAAGCATTACCAACCCTCAAAGGGTTTATCAATAAAATCGATAGGTACAAGAATGCCAAATTGGCGGATCCTCACCTTAAAAGTCTTAGAAAGCAACCTCAATCAGCAGTCTACTGATCTATGGGACCTACTCCTTCGTCACCTACCAAAGGAATAAGTTCACAATCAAATCTTCTAAATCTTAATCATTAATATAACGAATGTCATTATCAAACTTAAGGGTATTCTAACATAGTCCTGATAATTCTTAGATATTTAAACAATCCATGAACTTGTTTCCCAATTGATTTAAAGTTCAGAGTACATAACCTAAACCCAAAATTGATTATGATTTCTAAATCATAATTCTTAATGCACTTAAATATACTTATCATGTTCTTCAATTATTCTAACTATTCAATCATAATTCTCAAATTCCATGTTGTACTCAAATGTTCAAGGTAATCACCTATCATAGTTCTTAACTCGATAAGTCGATAAACGGGTTGTTAACATCTTATTTAAGTTCTCAACAACAATTTGATAATTCATCCAAGTCGATTAAACTCAATACTATATTAACTACAGATTAATCTATAACCTTAAACTAAATTGTAGTTTAACATTCTTAATTCTAATCACAATAATGTTAATTCTGATCACAATTAGACTTCATTCAAAAAGAATCCAATTACATCCGACAATTTAATCAAATCAAATTTTGATTATTGAAATTTACCCAAATTGGATCAAACCGAGATCCAATCTCACGCCAAAACTAGTCCAGACGCGTCTGAAATTCAAATCTGAATAATCTGCCCCAGAAGCACTGCACGCGCTGCCGCTGGGGATGGGAACCGCCACCACCACCAGGTGCGTCTCAACAAGCCCAACAGAACCCCTCAAATGATTTCTGATTCCGACAATATTAGGCTAGTCAATTGACCATTCGAAGTACGCGGCCAAGCCCTAGCACTTTTGTCTGCCACCCGTCTCAATTCCACCACCACCATTCACCGTTTCACTAAATTAACACCACCACCTGACTGCCCATGATTTTCAAGACCAAAACCCATCCAGTTTCCACCTTCAAAAATGGCGAAACCGTCACCTCCGCCGAGTTTCGTCATTTAATCGGTGGTATTAGGTCAATATTGGTATGGTTTTACTCGCCTCAGCTGGAGGAAGCTTAACCATGGCCTTGGTTTCGGGTTTCACGGCTAATATTCGACAATTCGTCGGTGGGGTAGCTTTGGGCCTTTTTGAGAATTTGACAAAAATATGTCCTCCATTCTATATATATAAGCACTTTTGAGCCTTTTCACTTTAGCCCCAAAAGTTCTGACCGACTTCAATATTACCCCAAAAGTTTTAAGCAGCCTTAAATTTAGTCCCTGGACTTCAATTAACTCCTCTAACTTTCAACTCTTGCACATTAACCCCCCAAGATTCTTGTTTCTGGGTAATCAAGTCCAAATCTAATTATCTTAAGGTCCTCCAACTTCTAACTTGTCCACATTAATCCCTTAAACTTTCAAAAAATTTGCGATCAAGTCCTTTTTTATTTATTTTTTGAGCCTTAAAATCCAATCAATCGATATCTTAATTTCTAAATCCTTATTTTTCAAAATACCGAATTTTAGGGGTGTTACACTCCTCCCCCCTTAAAAGAATTTGGTCCCCAAATTATCATCTGAGTACTGTTCCGACTGGCAGAAAATAAGTAGATTCGTCCAGTCGATCTATATTCTTTTTCATTACATTATGCAAAAATTGCTTCTTCAAGTCCCGATGCATTTTCATGCCTCTCGAATGCATCGTGTCTCTTGACTTGTGTGCCATATTTAACAATCTCACTTCTACGGAACAGAAAAATTACCTTGGTTCGGTATTGAAGTCAGACTCTCCAAAACTTCCAAATCTTTCTTTTTATTTCAACATCCATATATTTTTGGCTTAGGGTTCATCGGATTCATCCTATGATTCGAATTGCACTTATCTTTGCAATCCTACTCTTTGTATTAATTTTAATACAATACCAATTTTTAGGCTTTCTGATGCTTTTGTTGCCAATAAGTAAGCCATTTTAGCTTTTCGGCTTGAGGCATGGCCACTACATTTGCCTTTCGGGTGATCGGTGATGGAGAAATCGCAATTTTCTAGAATTTTCATCCATCAGCACTGTCTCCTATTCAGATTCTCATTTTAGTCAAATGGTTGACTTTTCTGAGTTAATTTAGTCAACGTGTCAGCTAATTAGAAAAGCTCTTCACAACTTTCGGTAACAGCTGACAAGACGCAGAAAACTACGAACTTCTATCAGGTTTTTTGGTCTTTTCCAACTGACTACCGTCTCTATAATAGAGGGATCAATCCTTTAGCCCATCTTAGGATATTATGTACCCAAGAAGTACCACCTTCCCTATCCAGTATTATACTCACAATTTTTACATACAACTGATGCTCTCTCTTAGGCTCCGAGAATCATGTGTAAGTACTTTACGTGGTCTTTTTTGGCCTTCAGCTAGTAGTACCCTTATTTCTACCAACATTCAATCTCTTCTTTCTCTATATTCTCCATAAATTGTCTAGCATATAATTCCTTGCCCCAGATACTGATTTTAAGTAACTTGACTCCGCTCTTCTATCCTTTAAGGCCTCATGTATATCATGCAGCTTCTCCTTAAGACCTTGGCACCATCTTAGAAGATTTTCCTTTTCCTCCTTTAGGACCTTATTCTCGTTCTTCAAATCTACCACACTGTTCTCAAATGCAATATTATCAACGATGATTCCTTTTTCTATATCTCCACATAACCAAATTTTCATGCCCAAAATACACATTCTAAAAATCATATCCCTACATAGCTTAGGTATCCCTTAACTCAAGTGTTTACATTCTAAATGGTTTTCAATTTAAACTTAATCTCAAGTAAGTCCATCAACTCCAATTCCTCTAGACCTTCAAGAATAAAAGGAACAGAAGGATCAGATATGAGTAAACCAAACTGAAGGATACACAAGTCTTAATCATTCTACGATATGTGACAAGATCCTATAAGCATCCTGCAGTACTCAAACTAACCTAAATAAAAAGTTAGTCACAAATCCCAATGATACCCAAATGCCTAGGTTATCAACAAACCTAGGCTCCGATACCACCTGTAACGCCCCCACTAAGGACAGCACCTAAGCTGAGGCACCGCTCGTTTCAATCTTAAATTGAACCTACAAATAAATCAATAGTCCATAATCAAACGTTTCAAGCTAATAAAAAATAACAGCAGATTTCAATTTAAACAAACCTATCATAAGACTACAAATTCAAACCTTAAAGAATCCTGTGACATTCATCACATATACTAATCACATGCCACAAACTCTCAAATTTAACTTATCAGAAGCAGCGAAATTTCAAACTCAACAGACTCGTCAACCGACTAAGTAAATGCCATGATTCACATTCTTACATAACAAAATATTTACATTCCTTAAGTCAACCACATCAACATGATATATCACAACATCTTGAGTCCATGCTTAGCAATTAAATAATTTCCATATATACATTCAACACCTGATCTATTACCAAATATTCATGTCCTGCCTGGAGTCCAATCCTTCACTTAATCCCTGTCTGAAAGAATCAAAACAAACGAGGGTAAGTCCAAAAGACTTAGTGAGGGAGAAGAAAATGACAAGATACGAAGGAAACTATTGAGATACAACAATCAACAATAAACTCAATAATAAGCAAGACCTTTTAATAGGAAAAAAATTCGGTAATAAGCAAGAATTTCTTTAACATGATCAATAGAGTACATGACACAAATGATATCGAACTTGACAAACTGTTGGTTATTTCGACCTTATTACTCCTAGATCGAATTATAATTTGCAAGTACCAGGCATCAATACTGTATAAACAAGATTTCCATATCACTTTATTGCTCAAGCACTCAGCTCGGCGAGTAACAACTTGATTATATAGCATGGCCAGTCACATGACAGATCCCATCACTTATAGTTTGCTACCTCCCACTAGCTATAAGTCAGGATCCTAGATGGGTACTAGCCGTAAGACCTATGTCTGTCAGTCCATTTCGCCCGGCCGTCTTCCGAACAAGCCCTTGGGCCCAAATCCCCCGTGGCGTCCCTCTAGGTGAAAAGCGCCCATGGCATCCCATGAGTTGAAAATCGCCCATAGCGTCCTATGGCTTGAAACGATATAATGCCAAGAGATAAGAATTTGACCATTAAAGCAATAAACACAAGTATAACCAAATAAAGTCTGGAAGAGGTCTAGTACTGAAATTCAGAGGTGCTAACGGGCATAGACTCAAGAGGAGCCCCCACTGGACATGCCCTATCAACTAGTGTGGCTCTTTGCTCCGTAGCAAACTTAAGATGAGCCTCTCACTGGACATTCCTTGTCAACTAGTGTGGCTCTTTGTTCTGGAACAGACTCAAGAGGAGCCCCCCACTGGACAAGTCCTGTCAACCAGTATGGCTCTTCGCTCTGCCTAGCACATATTTTACAGTACTGACCAAACAACATATTTAAAAGGGTCAAGATTTTCAACATTCAATAGCCAACAGGGCAGAATAATTTAAAAAATTTTCCAACAAGGCAATCAACGATACATTTAATCAAACAACATGTTTATAAGAAATTAACAAGTATTAGAGAAATTCACAGAGTTCAATCGAAAAACAATTATTTTCAAGAAAATACAGAAAGATACCAAGTAGTTTCAAATTCAGGAGAACCTCATAGGGTTCAATAATCAAACAACGTTAATCAAGATAAATATCAAATCAGCAGAACCTAACGGGTTCAACGTTGGATACAGAATAAGCTCATACAAACGATAACCAGTTGCAGATCCCTTATAGGGGTAACAATAATGTACGGAATGCGATAATCAAAGCAATATCAACCCTCACGAGGGTTTACCAATAAAATTGATAGGTACAAGAGTGCCAAATTGGCGGATCCTCACCTTAAAAGTCTTAGAAAGCAACCTCAATCAGCAGTCTACGAATCTATGGGACCTACTCCTTCGTCACCTACCAAAGGAATAAGTTCACAATCAAATCTTCTAAATCTTAATCATTGATATAACGAATGTCATTATCAAACTTAAGGGTATTCTAACATAGTCTTGATAATTCTTAGATAGTTAAACAGTCCATGAACTTGTTTCCCAATTGATTTAAAGTTCAGAGTACATAACCTAAATCCAAAATTGATTATGATTTCTCAATCATAATTGTTAATGCACTTAAATATCCTTATCACATCCTTCAATTATTCTAACTACTCAATCATAATTCTCAAATTCCATGTTGCACTCAAATGTTCAAGGTAATCACCTATCATAGTTCTTAGCTCGATAAGTCGATAAACTGGTTGTTAACATCTTATTTAAGTTCTCAACAACAATCTGAAAAGATGGAATACCAATGGATCTCAAAAATAAAAAATAAAAGTAGTTATTGCATGGAGTAAACGTACTACAGTTGCAGAGGTTCAAATTTTTCTTGGGTTAGCTAGATACTACAAGAATCTGTTGAAGGATTTTTTAAAACAGTAATGCCATTCACCCAGTTAACTAAAAAGGGAATTAAATTTGAATAGAATGATAAATGTTATAAAAGCTTCTAAGAGCTAAAAAGAGGATTAGTAGCGCCAATTCCTGCTACTTCAGATGGTTCGGGGAATCTTAAAATATATACTGATGCTTCGAATGATGTATTCTTATGAAAAATGACAAAGTCATAGCTTATGCATCCATAAACATAAAGCCATATGGCAAAATTATCCCACGCATGAACTTGAGTTGTCAATTATAATTTTTGCTCTCAAAATTTGGATGTATTATTGTTGTGGAGAGCAATGCAAAATATACATTGATTATAAAAGTTTGAAATATATATTCACTCAAAAGGAGATGAATATGAGACAAAGAAAATAGTTGAAATTGCTTAAAGATTATGACCATGTGATCAGTCATCATCCTAGGAAAGAAAATATGGTGGCTAATGCACTAAATCAGGGAATATATAGTAATTAAGCTATGATACTCACAACCTGAAGACCAATCTTGAGGGATTTTAATAAATTACGATTGGAGGTCCGAATTACAGGCAGTGATGTGATGTTAGTAAATGTCAGCACTCAACCAACCTTGATTCAAAAAAATCAAGGATGCTCAAGAGAAAGATTTCCAGTTAAAGAAATTGATGGACAATGTCAAAGTTGAAGATAAGATAGAGTTTTGTATTTATCAAGATAGTTCTTTAAGGTTTGAAAAAAGATTATGTGGGCACAATGATCCCATGTTAAAGAAGAAATTATTAGATGAGGCTCATAATGCTGTTATAGGATTCATCTAGGTAGTAATAAGATGTTCAAAAATTTAAGGGAGAATTTTTGGTGGGTTAACATGGAAAATAATATAGTGCAATATTTCTCAGTATTTGATGTGTCAACAATTAAAAATTGAAAATGAAAGACCATCAGGCAAGTTGGAGGCATTATCAATTCCAGAGTGGAAACAGGAGCATATTGTTATGGATTTTGTGATAGGGTTGCTAAAATTTTTAAATGAAAATGATTCAATTTGGGTGGTTGTTAACAGATTAATAAAATTGGCCCACTTTGTGCCATTTAAAATTGATCTTACTGTTGAAAAATTACTTAAATTATACACTAAATAAATAGTAAGGATACATGGCATACCAATTAGTATTGTGTTCGATAGGGATATAAAGATTGTTTCTCAATTTTAGCAAAGTGTGCATAAAAGAATGGGTGCAAAACTAATATTTAGTACATCATTTCATCTACAAATGGATGTGAAACCTGAAAGAATAATTCAAATCTTGAAAGATATTCTAAGAGCATGTTTTATGGATTTGAAACATACTTGGGATGATTATTTACCTCTTGTGGAATTTTCTTATAATAATAGTTAGTACGCAAGCATTTAGCTGGCATCTTATGAAGCATTGTACGAAAGTAAGTATGTCACTAGTCCAGTTTATGTCCTAAATCATGAGTCCTAACAAATTAGAAAGGATGATGATGATGATGATGATGATGATTAATTCAATTGAGTGATCGCATTTATTGGACTTTTAATCTTGATATTGTGGTTATTTATTTTTGAATTACAAGAAGAATATGGAGTGGTGTCATCTTAATTTAAGAATGTGAATAGGTGCATCTTTACTCAGCAGTATGGATTGGTGGCATTTTAATTCAAGAATAAGTATAGGTGTATCTTTACTTAAGAACATGAAGAGCTAGCATTCTAATTCAAGAATATGTATTGTCTCATCTTTACTTACAAATAGGGAGTAATAGTATCTTAATCATGTAATAATAAAAATTAGTTTATGAGTTACAGAATTAAACTATATATGTTGAAAAAATGTGAGGTCATACTAGCTTTGTGGATTGAGAGAATATTAGGAAAAAGAAAGAAGAGAAGAGGAAGAAGAGAAGAGAAAAGATCTTGAAGTTGTGCTTCCTACATAACTTTATAAAAGTAGTGCAAGGTAAGTGTTTCGCTTATGTTTAAGATACGAAATATGCTTTGGTGTGGGGGATTATATTTTGTAAAAGTACATATAAATATAAGTATTTACAACATTTAATATATGTACAACTTTTATTACTGTAAGTATGTGTATGGTATATTTAGTACTATTAATCTCCTTGGTACATCTACAATGTTGCAATACTTAGTAAGTGTTATCCTCAGTATATGTAAATATATTTTTGTATTACCATGTTGACTATAACAATTTTTTTGATGTGCAATCTCTGTTATAAGCTGGCCTGAAACTAGTTTCAATTATTTTGTAAGCTTCGTTATGGTGGTTTCTAGATTGTCCACCAATTTGGGGTTATAGTCAATTGGAAATGTTAGTTATAAGTCATTAGAAGTTATTTTGAATTATTACGTAATTTGCATCCTAAACATGTTAAAAATACTTGATGGTCTTCTAAGCTCATTCTTTTATTGATATTTCGGATGGGGAGAAGAATTAGGGAGATAGAAAGAGAAGAAGCAATTTTGTAGTTGAATTTTTTACTCTATTATTTGCATACAGAATGAAGCTATGTTATTTATTATAAAACTTATGAAGACTTTTGAATTCATTTCAAGTTATGTTGGAATATATAATTATTTAGGTAATGTTTGGTTATATTCTATGTTTGCTTATGATATGTGTTTTGGGGGAGTGAATTTTGGAAATGGGATTGGGGAATGTGAACGTTGTATTGGGAAATATGATGGATGTTTGTTTGTGTTTTGGGGAATAATTAGGAATTTGTTTTGGAAAGTATTGATATATTTATTTATATTTTCAAAGAAGATATATTTTACTGTAACAGTTAAATCAATGCTTTTTATTGGGTTTTTAGGGGTGAAAATGGAATTGAATAGTTTTTTTATTATAAGAATAATAATAAAATATATATGATATACACATATGTATTTATATGCAAAAATAGAAAAGTTTTGGGGATAATGGAGGACAGGATAGAGTATTTTGGAAAAATCTATTTTCGTGTTTTGGAGGAAAAATTATTGTATGTTTAGTTATGTTTAACAAAACTGTTTTGCCAAAACATAACGAAACACTCCCTTAGATCTTTACGTAAAAATGAGGAATAGTGGTGTCTTAATCATGTAATAGTGGGAATTATTTTATGAGATAAAAAATTAGGCTATATATGTTGAGAAATATATCAGGACATACTTCTTACTTAACTTTATAAGAGTAGTACAAGGCTAGTGTAACTTTTAAGATTCAAAATATTCTTTATTGTGGGGGATTACGTTATAATCTTTGGTGTTTTATATTAAATTTATGTATTTTGTAAAAGTATATATAAATATAAGTATTTACAATCTCTAGAATATGTACAAATTTTATTACTCTTAGTATATGTACAATATATTAATTACTATTAACCTTTTTTGGTATATATACAATGTTGTAATACTTAGTAAGTGTAAGCCTTAGTATGTGTATATGTGTTTTGCATATAACGATGTTGACTATAATAATTTTGTTATGCGATGCGGAACTCTGTACTATGTTAACTCAAAGCTAGTTCAAATATTTTGTAAGCTTCATGATGGTGGCTTCTAGATCGTTCTTTAATTTGGGGTTATAGTCACACAATAATTTTGGTTATAAATCATTAGAAGTTGTTTTAAATTATTGAATATTTTGCATCTTAAACATATTTAAAATACTTGATGGGCTTTTCGGGCCACTCTTTTGTTGACATTTTAGATGCGGAGGAGAATTAGCAAGATGAAGAGACAAGGAGGAATTTTCTAGTTGAAGTTTTTATTATCTTCATTTTATTACAAGACATATAATGACTTTGGAATTTATTTCAAGTTATGTTGGAATATATAACAATCTAGATCTTTACTTAAAATTGAAGAGTAGTGGTGTCTTAATCATGTAATAGTGAGAATTAACTTACGAGTTACAAAATTAGGTTATAGATATATTAAAAATATTTAAGGACATACTTGTTTTGTGGCTTGAGAGAATATTAGAGGAAAAGGAAGGATCTTGTGTTGGATAATGCCCTGCAGCCAATTACATTGGCGTGTAATGCTACTCCTTTTTTGGACCATCCTTATTGAATGATATTATATAAATAGACATCTTCATCTTATGCGTTTTATTATATCTTCACATGCATTTGGCTGAAGCCCTTAAATCACACAAGACTACAGGACTTGATCACACATATGATAATGATTATGAAACAAGCCTCTATGGCCATAATTTTAAATATTCCAAGTCATAGAATATTAGAGACGAGGCATCTAAGATTTAGACGGACTTGCACTGACGATGCATATTCCAAGGCATTAGATATTGCCTCGTTTCATGGGCAATCCGGGTACGAGACATGGATATACATTGGTGGGTGCTTGTTAGAGAACAAGTCCACTGAACACCAGCGTAAAGGATCCATAAGTTAGCCAAACTTGTTGGTAATAGAAAATTCTCAAGCTTACGATCTGCATATAATTGGTCCTTTGACTTGAGGTTTCATGGTAATCTTGTACTTAAGTCTCTGTATCTTGATTTTGTCCAAACCACTTAGTGAGTCACCCAAGGCTTCGGTTGGGCACAAGCTATTTATGTATAGAGGTTGGTTAGTTCTAAGAAGGGATCCGTTTACTCATTATGAATAACAAATTGATCTCCTATGTGTTCTATAAAGACCAATTTTGAGAAAATCCTTATGCAAGGTGATATGACAATTTGGAAAAGGAATTTTCCAAAGTTAAGGTTATAAATTGTAACCACACATCAAGAATATATACATAGTTATTAAGGCTATTAGGAAACCACCAAATATCTTGCCCTAGACCCCTTTCGGGAGATATTAAATAAAAGGACTATATTTGCATGGTAATCATAAGAGAAAATATTCATATTAATTAATTCTCCAATTGGTTGGCTCCATAGGCTAGTGCTCGACACCAACTATGAAGATTAGGTCATCTTCAATTAATGTGATTTGTTTAAAAGATTTTAGAATAATCAAAATATTTGATATTTAATAAATCGCAAAGAGTTGCGAACGAATCTACAATTAATTGGTAAACCTAATGGGTCACACACAACAGTCCTTAGACACTCTGGTGGGCTAGGAGAAATTGTCTAAGGAGTTACATAATTAAATGGTCATGATTGGAACAGATCAATTGACTAATTCAAATTTGGTCACAACAACTTAATTGATTCAAGGGGTTAAATTAATTAATTAATTTAAAGAGTCAAATTAGTCTACATGACAAATTTAATTAGTTTTGCCAACTTAAAGTGTTAAGTTGGATCAATTAAATTAAAGAGTTGATTTAATTGATATTAAAGAGTGTTATTTTCGAGAGAAATATTTAAATGGAATAGTCTATTTAAATATTGGTAATTAAAATAAAATTTTAATTTGTAGGACTAAAATCCAACTCGACACTTAAGTGGCATCACTCTGACCAATAGTGTGAGGGGTACATCTAGAGAGTAATATGCAATAAAAGATTCCAAATTGAACCTTGAAGTGGCCGGCCATTAGGATATAAGTACCCCCCCCACCTTATTTGTTTTTGGTGTGACCAAAAATCAATCTCCAAAAATCTCTCTAACTTATTCTCATCCAATCTCCCTTTGTCTCTCAAGCCCCCCCCCCCCCCATCTTCCATCTATTCTAGCAGAAGATAGGAAGATTAAGAGTTAAGCATCACAATTGAGGTGCTTTGTGGTGAACAAGGAGTTCAAGTTGAAGAATAACTCTTCGTTCAAGGTGGCAATTACACACAATTTTTGCCATAATTTTGCTGCTATTTTTAGATGTTTTTGAGGTCCTTTTAGGACTGATTTAATGCTGTAATTTCAGGTATTAAGTGACTAAAAATTGGCTAAAGCGTGAATGTGCATTGGTGAACAATTGAAGAGTCAATTGGTTGCACCATCTCTTTGTTTTGGAAGATCTCTTAAGGTAATTGCTTCTTCCTTTTAAATCCATTATTTTGGTATAAAATAGATCCTTGGTTGATGGTTAATGATGAAAAGTTTTAAATTCTGTTGGCTCTAAGATTCATCGTCTCCTTCAAGTGGTATAGGAGCCAATTTTATGCCTTAATTTTGGATTTGATAAGAATTGACTCAGGTGGCGGATTGATTCTTCACTTCAATTCCTTGATTCAATTGATAGATTTAAGTATTTGAAGTTGTTGAATGTGGCTCTTGATGATTTGAATTGATTTCTATCAATATTTGATAAATAGTGATTTACTTTATATTGATGTGATTTTAATTCAATTGCTAGATGTAGATTCTGTTAAATATTAATTTAGCATGTTTCTAATTTCTAGAATGAATTTTGGCAATATTTAATTCAATAGGATTGGGTATCCTTGAAGTAGTTGAATAGTGATTTAATCTATTTGTTATTTTTTAAGCATGTTAAAGAGTTTAATTTTTCTTTAATATTTAGTTTTTAAAATTTTCAAAGTTTGGCAACTTTTCATAATATGGGTGAAATTTGATTTGGAGGTGTCCAAACATAATTGACACAAATTTGGGATGATCAGTGCGCATGGATGCGTATAGGTGCACGACTGCACGTTGTGAGCGTAGTCGGCCGCACAGTGCGCATAGGGGCCTACCGGCTAGGCACGACTTGGCCCTAGCACATGCACGGGCGCTATCCAGTGCCCGAGCACAGCTGTAGGCACATTGTGCATGCCGACTAGGCCGTGTTTTTCTGCGAGATAAATGCTATTTTCCTGCAAAATAGAGTTATTTTGCCCTGATTTTTATGCATAAATGTTATATAACCTTTTTCAAGAATATTGGATATTCTTGTAAGCTTAAAATTAAATTTTAGTTTCACTTCAAGAATGTGCCAAATTTGATTTGCATGAGATGCACTTGCAAATTTTTGCTAGTTGTTAATTATTTATGATATAAGCTTTTAATTTGTTAATTTGAATGCCAAATCTTATTAACATTCGTATAATTGTTTTAATGTACAATATTGTGGATGGATAGGGATGAACATAAGCCATTACCTTGATTTTATGTCAATGTTGATTGGATGGGTTGTAACTAAATATTGCATATGCCTCTTGTTTTTTTTCACCATGTAAATATTTTTCTTGTTATTGTAATAAAAGTAGAATATTTAGGTGGTGAGGATTTTCTTTTTTTGTAATTGTTCGAGATTGCAAAGAGGTCATGCAAGGCTTGAAGACTTGAAGGCCCATGCATGCATGGGATATATACATGTAATAGATAGGATCTATTCATTTAGTTAACCCACTTAAATCAACCAAGTAGTGCACCAATGGCTCTAGGTACATCACTTGGTCAAGACTTATGGTCATCCCAAAGTTAGATGCATGCTAGGTTTATTTCTTATTTATGCTTTATTTATCATTTGATGTATGGTTATGCATACTTAAGGTAAAGAACCTAAAAAGTATAAGATAAAATGATGAGATCTTACAAGTAAACAGAACCCTTAGTTAGAAAGTCTAAGTTGAATCAAAATTAAGCCAAGATTGATAAAATTAAATGGGGTTTAATAATTCATGTTTTCTACCAATAGGTGTGTGACATGGGAAGCTACCATCATTGTATGTTATCTCACGAGTAGTGGAACATACTTTTGTGGAAAGCTATGATCACTACCTTAGTATGAGATGCACTTTAATGTGATTTGGCTATGACATTGTCTCACCAATCGTGGAATGTTTATAGTGTAGTGCACAATAAAAGAAGGATTGGCAGATCTAACTTAGTTCCTAGTAATATAGATGTCATACAAGTTGTGAGTCTATATAAAAAGTGAGACAAAACATATTAAGGATTGCATAGAGATACAATTGATAAAAGTTTCCTACCTTAGGGTTATGAGTGGATGTCTCACGAGTCGTGGGTCCACAAGTGATGCCTTTTGGACCTTAATTCTCACTAGCAAATGAGATTTTTCAAATTTCTTTTTAGGGTAAGGAATTTGAAGAAATAGTGGGAGCAAAACATGCTCAGAAGATCATAATCATGATTTAAATATCAAGATTCAATCAAATGCTTGTACTCTCTTACTCGCTTTTGTAAATTTGTGGAATCTCAAAGAATGGTTAAAAATCCACTAAGTATCATATTGGAAACTAATAAATTAACCAAGCCAAACCACAACAATTGGATAAAAAAAACCTCAAGATTGTTAAAGATTTTGAGAAATAGACTTATGTCTTAACTCAAAGCCCACTAAATACCATAGGGGATGATGCAAATCAAGAGACATGTGAAACATTCATAAAATGGGTTGAGGATGATCTCCAAACATATTTTCTCATGATGGCATCAATGTTCAATGAACTTCAAAAGTCCCATGAACACATGAAACATGCCTCGGACCTTTACTTACACTTACAAGATTTGTATGCGGTGCAAACTAAGTATGACAAGTTAATATTATCTAAGGAGCTTTTCAAGGCTAGGATAGTTGAAGCGTCAAGTGTCCACGAGCACGGTCTAAAGATGATTAGGCTTATTGAAAAGCTCTTCAACTTGGACACGGTTATGGACAATGATCTCTATGTGGATTTGATCCTCCAATTCTTGCCAAGTTCATATGATCAATTTGTGGTGATCTCTAATATGTCCAAGTAAGAGGTCACCATTAAAGAATTGTTCAATATGTTCGTAACCGTGGAGGCAACTGTGAAAAAGGACAAACATCTAATGATTGCTTCCTAATCCCACTTTAAAGGCCCAAAAAAGGTAAGAAGAAAGGGGGCAAGTAAAATAAGGGTTCTTCTTCTAAGGGGAAATAACCAGTGAAGGCGTCCGAATGAGTCAAGAAGAAGAAAGAGGATAAAAAGAATGCAACTTGTTTCTATTATGGTGAACCGGGGCATTGGAAGTACAATTGCAACCCTAGGGAACGATATATTCAGTATTGAAGTGCATCTGATGACTAATTCCTCCTCATGGGTACTCAATACTACATGTGGTTCTCACCTTTCCAATTTATTGGAGGGAATAGAAAGAAGAAAGAGTAAATGATGGGGATTTGACCTTGGCAATGGATCAAGATATGCAGCCAAAGTCGAAGGCATGGTCAAGTTGGACTTAGGAGATTGTATAATTATTTTAGATCCTTATTATCGTGTACCTTCTCTTATTAAGAACATTATTTCAATTCATGTTCTAAATGAAAAAGGATACGATTTTTCTATCAAGGATGGAAAATTTATGGCAATAAAGAATGGTTCTTTAGTTGCATGTGGTACATTGTGTAATAGATTATACATTATAGGTTATCAACTATTGCTTATGTACGTTCAACAAAGCCACAAAAAGAAGCAAGATAACCAAGAAAATGCCTATCTTTGGCATGGTAGACTTGGTATATTTCCAAGAATAGGATCAGCAAGTTAGTAGCCCTAAATTCACTAAGTGGTAGTGGATTAGAGAACCTACTTGTGAGTCTTGTTTAAAAGGAAAATGATCAAGGCTCTATTTATTGGACAAGCAGAGCATTCCACTAATCCTTTGAATTTGATCTATACAGATGTGCACAGATCACTAAGAGTTAGTGCGAGAAAAAGACATTCCTACTTCACTACTTTCATAGATGATTTCATTTGGTTTGGACATGTGTATCTTATGAAGAACAAGTCCTAAGCCTTTGAAAAGTTTAAAGACTATAGGAATAAAATATAAAAGCAACTCAAACTTAGTATTAAGGCTCTTCAATCAGATAGAGGAAGAAAATACTTAAGTATTGAATTTTTAGATTATCTCAGAGAGAATAGCATTTTCTCACAATAGACACCACCTAACATATTCCAACATAATGAAGTGGGCGAATATAGAAATCGGACCTTGTTGGACATAGTACGATCCATGATGAGTTTCACTAATATTCTTATTTCCTTTTGGGGGTTTGCCCTATAAACAACAGCGAAGTTACTAAATATAGTGCCTTTAAAGTCTGTGCCAAAAATCTCACATGAGATGTGGTATGGCAAAGCACATTCTTACTCTTATTTAAGAGTTTGGGGGTCCCCTACCTAAGTCAAGAGACTAGTAGGAAACAAGTTGGATACAATCCATCTTGTGCAAGTTTGTGGGTTCTCCAAAAGAGTTTTGGGGTTATTACCTCTATGATCCCTCGAAACAAAGGGTATTTGTTTCAAGGAATCCCACTTTTTTGGAAAATGAGTTTCTATTAAATAGAAAAGGTGTTATTGTTGAACTTGATGAAGTTCAAGATAATCAAACAATCCCACAAGTGATAGAAACAAAAAAAAAAGCATCTTGAGCCTAGTACACAACTTCCTAAAAGGTCATATCAGATCAAGAATCAATCCAAAAGACTCAGATTCATTCATGAGATAAGTCAATCGAATAGTGATTCAAGGATCTATGAAGAAGCCATGTCGAACATGGATTCAGGCCATTAACTTGAGCCAATCAAATCTTGAATAGACTATATGTACGCCAACAAAGTATGAACTTTGGTAGAACCACCAAAGAGCATAGTAATCATTGGTTACAAGTGGATATATAAGCACAAGCTTGGAGTTGACAAAGAGGTGACCACCTTTAAGGCTGGGTTGTTGGAAAAGTATCCGGCAAGCCAATTGGATTAGCCTTGTAAAAACTATTTCCATGTAAAACAATCTTGATTGAATGATATTCTTTATATAGACATCTCCATCTTATACTTCATATTACTTCACTAGCATTCGGATGGAGCCTTTAGATCATACATGACTACGAGACTTGGTTTGATGACAATGGAATAAGTCTTACACGGTCGTGATCTCAAATCTTCCAAGTCATAGGAAATAATTTAGTATATTCTTAAAAACTTAATTCCATAAACCAAGTCTTAATGATATATACACATTTGTTAGTCAAGTTTATCTTTAGCTCATACACAAGGATACTTTCGTCATTTGGTACATTAATCTTAATGTTTCTAATCCTATGATTATTAATCACACCAAGAGTGTGGGATACATAATCCCAACAATTTAAGATAAATTACTAGGCTTTTTATTAATCATGAATTTTAATTGTGATGACAAAATAATTAGTTATGATGGATTATACATGTATCCTACACAATCCTACAAAGCAAACGAACCCTAAGTGTTACGAGCTACTACAATCCAATCTCTATAAGAGTCATTGGAAATCCATGAAAACAATCACAAGTACTTGAGACGGACTAATGACTTGTTCTTGTTATATGATAATGAAGAATTGAAACTCGAGGGATTTTTTATTCTAGTTTTCAATCCAATGAAGATGACATTAAATCCATATCTGGATTTATATTTTGCTTCAATAAGAGTGCAATTAGTTGGAAGAATTCCAAGTAAGAAACCACAACCAACTCAACCACTGAGGTAGAGTATATTGTGGTGTCAGACACTACAAAAGCAGGTGTTTTGATGAAAAACTTTATCCAAGAGTTGGATGTAGTACCTAGCATTGCTAAGCCGGTTGTTGTATTTTCTGACAACAATGGACCCATTGCACAAGCAAAAGAGCCAAGATCTCACGATCTAAGCACATATTGAGACGTTATCATTTAATCCATGAGATCATTGATAGAGATGATATTAAATTGGAAACAGTTGCCTCGAAAGAAATATAGCAGATCTACTAACTAAACTCCTAAAGCAAAATGTCTTTGAAAGGCATCTTGAGAAGATGGGCTTAAAGCTTATGTGGAATTAGATTTACGGCAACTGGGAGATTATTAGAATAGTGCACTGCAGCAATTTAGATTGGCATATAATGCTACTTCTTTTTGAGATAATCTTGATTGAATGATATTATATAAATGGACATTTTCATCTTATGCGTTTTGTGATAATCTTCATATACATTTGGTTGTAGCTCTCAAATCATACAAGACTGCAAAACTTGATAAAGCATATGATAGTGATCATGAAACAAGTTTCTATGGTCATAATTTTAAATATTCTAAGTCATAGAATCGTAGAGATAGGGCATCTAAGATTTGAATAAACTAGCACTAATGATGCAAACACCAAGGAATTGGATATTATTCTGTTCCATGGGCAATCCATGTACGAGATATGGATGCATGTTAGTGGGTGCTTGTTCGAAAATAAGTCCATTAAAAACTCACTTAGAAAATCCATAAGATAGCCAAAGTGGCTCGTCGGTAATGGAAAATTTTCTAGCTTATGATAGTTCATATAATTAGTCATTTGACTTGAGGTTCTATGATAATCTTATACTTAGGTCCTTGTGCTTTGATTTTCTCATGACCACTTAGCGAGCCCCTGGGGCTTAGGTTGGGAACAGGCTACTTATGTATGGAGGTTAGTGAGTTCTAAGAAGGATTTGTTTCCTCATCGTATTTGCATGGTAATCGTAAGCGAAAAAGTTCACATTAATTAATTCATACAATTAGTTGGGCACCATGGGCTTATGCTAAACATCGACTATATAGATTGGATCATGAAAATTAATTGAAGAATGATCAGTTTAAAGGAGTTAGACTAATCGGAATATTGGATTTTTAATAAATTATAAAGAGTTGCGAGCCCATGTCTAATTAATTGGTGAACCTAACGAGTCATACACAAAAGCTTTTAGACACTCTAGTGGGCTTGGAGAAATTTTGTAAGTGGTTAGATTATTAAATTGGTCAACATTGGAAGAGATCAATTGACTAATTCAAAATTGGTCACAATGGCTTGATTAGTTTAGGGGGTCAAATTAATCAACCAGTTTAAAGAGTTAAGCTAGTCCGATTAAATTAAAGTATTGATTTAATTGGGTTGTGTGATAAATTTAATTAGTCTTGGTAACTTAAAGAGTTAAGTTGAATTAATTAAATTAAAGAGTTGATTTAATTGATATTAGAGAGTATTGTTTTTTAGGAAAATATTTCAATGGAAAAGTCTATTTAAACATTGATAACTAAAATAGAGATTTTAATTAATATGATTAAAATTCTACTTAGCAGTCAAGTGACATCGCTTGGACCAATAGTGTGAGGGGTAATCTAGAGAGTCCTTGATGCATTCAAACACTCAATAATGGAGTCCAAATTGAGCATTGAAGTGGCCGGCCATCGAAATATAGAAGATATTCCAAATATCTCTTTTTGGCCCAAATCCCACACCCCCACCCCTTCCCCATCTCTCTTGGTGTGACAAAAATCTATCTCCAAACATCACTCTAACCTCTTCTCTTCCAATCTTCCTCCTTCTCTCAGACCCTCCCTTCTTTTCTTCCATCTATTCTAACAAAATATAGAAAGATTAAGAGTGATCCAAAGGTGTGTGGACTTTATTAGAGGCATTACAATTGGGGTGCTTTGTGGTGAACAAGTAGGAGTCCAAGTTGGAGAAGAACTCTACATTCAAGGCGGCAATTAGGGGAAACTTTTGCCATAATTTTTACTGCTATTTTTGGATATTTTTTCGGACTTTTTCCTGCTGATTTGATGCTGTAATTTCAGATATTAAGTGGCAAAAATTTGGCTAAGGAGCGGAGGTGTGTTGGTAAACAATTGAAGAGTCAATTGGTTGCACCATCTCTTTTTTTGGAAGATCTATTAAGGTAATTGCTTCTTCCTTTCAAATCCATTATTTTGGCATAAAATAGATCCTTGTTGATAGTGATGAAAAGTTTTAAATTTCGTTGCACCTTAGATAATTGATTCATCATCTCTTTCATCTTGAAGTTCAGCTTCCTACTTAAGTTTATAAGAATAACGCAATGTGAGTGTTTCACTTTCATTTGAGATTCAAAATGTGCTTTAGTATGGGGGATTGCATTATAATCTTTAGTATTTTATCTTAACTTTTTGTATTTTCTAAAAGTATGTATAAATGTAAATATTTACAACCTTTAGTATATGTTCAACTTTTATTACTCTTACTATATGTACAATATGTTCCTTACCATTAACCTCCTTGATATATAAGTGTAATCCTGCATAAATATGTCTTTGCATAACTATGTTGACTATAACAATTTTGTTATTGATGTGGAACCTCTGTTTTATGCTAGCTCAAAATTAGTTTTGAATATTTTGTAAGCTTCATTATGGTGAATTCTAGATTGCCCACCAATTTTAGAGTTATAGTCACATGGTAATGTTGGGTATAACTCACTAAAAGTTATTCTTAATTATTTAATCTTTTGCATCTTAAACATATTTAAAATACTTGTTGGGCGTTCGAGCTCACTCGTTTGCTGATTTTTCAAATGTAGTGAAGAATTAGCAAGGTGAAGAGACAAGGAGCAATTTATAGATTAAGCTTTCATTATCTATTTGCGTACGGAAACAAGCTATGTTATTTCAAGTTATGCTGGAATATATAATAATCTAGTATGTCTTTTCCCAAAAGCAACACTTTGTGCTGTTTGAGACTTTTGACATTGTGAGCATGGGAAGCTATGTGTGCGATGATTGTCCCAATTAAAAGCGATAAAAAAATAATAATTGTTTAGGATTCTGATATGCCACTTCTAATGAATCTTCAATTTTCATTCTACCTCTTGCCCTTGTTTCTATAACATCGCACTAATTGAACTTATCTTTAATTGTTTTTTTTTATAGCATGGAACATGGTGAGCATGTCTAACTTGTTAGGCAATAATGAATGGATCATACTTCATATACATACCTATTTATCTAACTTCAATAATTTTATGCTCCAAATGCATTCTACGATCAAGCCACTCACAATGAAATAAAATCATTCTTTTCATAGGATCGCCAGAGCATTCTAACTTCACATACCTATTATTAGTGTTTCACAATATTCTTTTTCACTACCAATCCCATCAATTCTCTTAACCAAACCCCACTATTCATTATTTTTTTGCCCTAACTTCAGGTACCAGCATGGCATTTATATCCATTCACAAAATGTTTTGATAATGTTTTGATCATGTTCTAACCATTTTTTAGAATCCCGAGCTAAATCATGCAAGAATGGATTCATAATTTCATTCCCTAGGTCATGAATCTATCATTTATCATAAAAATTGTAGAATAAGTAGAAGTTATACAACACTTTTCAATGTATTATGGCATGCATAAATTAATTCCATATCTACTTATGTAAGACTTAAATGAATTCGAAAATTCATTTTCAAACCTAGCATTGCCATCTTGATCGCATACAAATACCTCACAAATTCACTCATCTAGTTGTATTTTTTCTTTTACTATTTTCTTTTTCAATTTGCTAACCTCCCTACATGTAATAAAAATAGCACATTAATTCAACAATGCATAAATTTTAGATATCTTATGGATATGTACATTAGATTAATTATCAAAAACCATGTTTGGCTAATTTATAAAAAAATCCAAAACTATTAAGAAATTACAACAACCTCACAATAATTTATTCTATCTAACATATTTAATGACCCCTTGTTCTCACATAAAAAGGTTTCTGACATCATCCCACAATTTATATAA
This sequence comes from Jacaranda mimosifolia, assembly GCA_018894105.1. Classification (NCBI taxonomy): domain Eukaryota; kingdom Viridiplantae; phylum Streptophyta; class Magnoliopsida; order Lamiales; family Bignoniaceae; genus Jacaranda; species Jacaranda mimosifolia. Next base: position 30,804,600 of record CM032121.1, read on the forward strand.
AAATCCAAAAATGTCCTCCAATTGTTGTTCTGGGTATTTTTTTAGATAAAAATGCACTTGGACCTATTTGTAATACTTTTTATACCATGAGGTGTAATTTTAACATTATTTAAATTACTCAAAATAAATTTCAATATATTCCATTATTAATAAAATTTCATAAATATTGTGTAACACCTCAAATTTTGAATATCATAAGATTAAGATAGGAAAAGGATTTGACTGTCTAAATTTATAAAATTTAGGGGGTTGTGAGAGGATTAAAAGTTTAAGGGCTTTAAAATAAATCAGTTTTGACTTAATTGACTAAAATAAAGAATGTTAGGGGCCAATATGTAAAAATAAAACTTTAAAGGGGTCGAAGTAAAGTCCAGGGATGAAATTGTAAGGTAGTTAAAACCTTGAGGGCCTAATTTAAGGTGGTTAAAGAAAGCTAGGGTCAAATTGAAACACCTGGAAAAATACTTCTATATATATAATTGAGGACAAAACTTAATCAAATTTTCAAAAGAACACCCAATCTCTCCCAAGCTCGGCTTCGCTCCGTTCAAGCTTAAAACCAAAAACTAAAACCATAGTGATATGCCCAATTGCTAGTTTTGATGATCGATGATAGAGTAATTGAGGCGGCAAGGTGGCGGCGACAATTTTTGCCCAATTGAGCAGCGATGAGGGGGCAAATTGCAAAATTGATTTGGGGGTTCTCAAGGGTTTTCCAAGACGCATCTTTTGGTAAGGTTGGCTTGCACTCTGGCGACGGCGGCGCTTTGGTAGCACATTGGTGACTGATGAATAGTGGATGGGGAATCACGATCCGGACTCATCTGGTCTATTCTCGACTTGAGATTCGATCTTCGATCCAATATGGGTAAATCTCATGATCGAATTTTAATTCAATTAATTTGCTGAATGTAATTGAATTTTCAAATCAAACCCCAATCATGATATGAACTAAGATTATTAAACTATAGTCTAGCCCAAGTCATGGATTAATCTTATAATTAATATTATGTTGAACTCAATCGATTCGAAGGGATTACATAATTACCGTTAGGACCTTAAGTAGGATTTTAACAACTTGTTTACCGACTTATTGAGTTAAGAATAGTGATATGTGACTATCTTAAACATCTGAGTGTAACATGAAACCTGAGGAAATTATGCGTGAATAAATAAATTAACTAAGGAATTGAGTAAAGACATTAAGTGTATTAGGAGTTGTGATTAGAAATCGACATGATGTTGATTTAAGTTATTTAATTCTAAAATTTAAATTAATTAAGAAATAAGGACATGGACTTTCCAAACAACTAAGGATTTCCGCATTTAATTGTCTTAAGCATTTAGATACAAAACCAAGATTATCGAAATTATGTCAGAATAACCTTAAGTTTGATAAAGACATTAACTGTATTTATACTTAAGATGCAGAGGATTGATAGGATGATAACTCAGGTTATCTTATGACAATTCTCAATTTGACTAGGAAGCCAAGCCCTGAGCAACCATACAACTAAGGATTCCTCTGCAGTTGCTAGGTGAGTTTATACTTGATAGTACGAGAATTCTTTGCCGGGCAAAGAATATATATACTTGTTGATATGTTCTTATCGCATGATCCTTTTCAATAAATGTGTTGCGCAATTTATCACACATCGCCACTCTATGCTGATTATGGATCCTATTGAATTTTATTTATAATACCTAAAATTGGTGATCGTATTGTGAAAGCTAAAAAGTGGATTTCAAAATATATTTTACTATCATCGCCACGTCTATCTTGGAATGAGCCTGGTGTTGATTTGTTGATTACTTCTTTATCATGGTGAATTGATGTGTTAATTGAAATGTTGTTGGACGTGTTAAGTGATAATAGTGAGTATACTTAATACTCTTAGGGGTAGGCCCTAGGATTGGCTTCGAAAGACGACCGGGCAAAATAGACTGATAGTGATTGTTCTTTTGGCCAATACTAGTAAAAGATGTACATATAATCCTAACTCATAGCTAGCTGGAAGTAGTTGCCTATGAGCAGGATCAGGCATGCGGCTAAACATACGTAGTGAGTGTTTAAGTATCGAGCAAATCACTCAAAATTTGGAAGGATAAGGATTTTTGTATTTTCATAAATAGAGTGACAAGGTAGGAGAACCACCAACAGGAAGATTGTGAAAGTAATTGATATGCTTGATACTTGTGATTTGAAACTCGAATGTTTGACAAAAATCAAGTGATTATTCAAATGTCTTGTTGACCTTTTTAGTCCTATTTAGAATTTAAATCTCTGAAAAAGGTAGTCAGTTTTGTGAAGTCTCATCACTGGTATGGGACGGTGGTAAGATGGATCACTCAGAATTTTGATTTAAATTTTCTCTTATGGTTTCTGAAAATTTTAACGAATCTACTTATTTCCTATATAGCATTTGAGAAATTATCACTCTGTTGTTATTACTAAGATATCTCAATAAGTCATTCAAACTTACATTGTTTTATTGTTATCTTTCGTTCTTTACCTCAGATAAGAGCATGTAATGAAGACAGACTAACCTAAGTGACACATGAGGTAATGAAGGTGGTAGAAGTACTAAGCGTGACACATCATATTTCGGTTCATAATTGAACCAATGCTCGATGTCACTTGTAGAAATTAAATACCTTAGATTTTGAGAAATGTATTTTCAATTATTCAGAAGACTTGTGTATAGAATGAGTAACACCTTGGACAGGTGCAAGTGCCGGTAGAGGTGCTACATATTGAATAATCTTTAAATTCAAGTTGAATTACAAAATACCAATTTAAAATCATAAACATATATAAAATAATTTAACTAAATTTAATCGAACTTATTTATCAATTAAAAATAAATTAAGCAAAACTTAAAAAAATAAAAATAAAAGCTAAATCCATCCTTCCAATAATATATTTTTTATAATTTTTAATTACATACTCAATAATATTAAACTAATAGATATATCTAATGTTGCTTGGAAATTGAGCTATGGTCCTTTTTGCAAGTCAGCAAATCTTTTTGCATTCTTTTCTTTCTAATGTGTTGCATAGTGTTAGAGCTCTAAATGATTTTTCCTTCCCCATTTTATTTTGGGCATTGATATTTATATTATTTAATCCCTTAGTAGGCTTTAGTCCACTGGGGTCTAGATAGGGTCGTAAACGAATATTAAACGAATTGGATACATTATTTCAATATTCATATCTAATTTAGTTTATGAATACTTAGATACAAATATAGATACGATGAATATTGAAGCATGATATCCAAAATTGTATCCATTGAATATCGATCAAATTCGGATATGTCTATATTCGATTATAATTATTCAAATGTATCCATATTTGATTAAACTTACCCATATTTGAATTATTTTTTTATATTCATATTTGATGGTAATTATTTAGATATACATTTACAAATATCCAAATATGTGAATCTGTTACTTTATAACAAATAAATATTTTTAATTAATAGAAGGAACTATACAATTTTATTAAAAAAAAAAATGCAATCAAACAAATATCATAATTTTCAATTAATAATTAACTTTATAATTGATTATTAGCACTAATCAATATTGATAATGATATTTAAGTATATTAATTATAAAGTCAACCAACAATAATTTTGTTGATTAACTTCATTCTTCAATTTTTTCTCTAAATTACAATAATTTTTTAAATTTATTCATTTTTCATCCCGATTTTTCAATTATAATTTATATATATACATATGTGGACTATGAGATTTTTATTGAAAAATATAAATAATATATTATTTAATAAATATATGTACAGAGCGAATATTAAACGGATCAAATACGCATTTACTATATCCGTACCCATTTATAATTGAATATCTACTAATCGCATGTGGATAATATCCATTTTAAACGGATGAGGATAAATTTTTTATAAACGGATATGAATGCAAACGATAAATGAATTTTTAAATATCTATTTATAGCCCTAGGTCTAGATGTCTATCTTGGTAACTTGATGAATAGGGCTCTAAGGCCTCTTACTTTACTTAGTTAACTAATTGGGCATCCTTTGAGTCCCTTTATTTGTTCTTACCCATAGGGACTTAATATGTCATATCCCAAGCCCTCTTACTTTTAATTTGAAATTTTTATTTTTATGTTGAAAGTATAATATAAAGTTCAAGTTAATTTTTACCTTGCCTTAATTAATTTGAGTAATTTAGTAAAGCAATCAAATAATTTTCACTACTTGTCTTTTATGCAAAAACTCAAACCAGCTAACTTTTGTAAAAGTTGAGGTCTTTCAGGTTTCAAAGTCTGGCAAGTTTTAGGGAATGTCTTGATAACTGTCTTGCATTCATCTAAGGATCTAGCAAAATTTTGGCAAGTTTGGGGTTTAAGGAAAGTGGGTTTTATGAGAAGTTTTGACATGAGTTCCTAAGGTAATTCTCTATACATTATTTTTTCCTTTATTTTTTCTTTTGTCTTATTCTTTGCAAATTTATGCCCAACTCCTTTAAGTCAAATAATTTTTTGAGGGGTTCATCAAATCGAGCCATGTCATATCTTGAGAGCGAGATGTTGGGATTGGGACCTAATTCGAGTTAGAGTTTAAAACCGAGTCAAAATCAACATAAGTGAGAGAGGACAGCTGCGGAAGTCGATTCGAGTGGCCGACCAACTCTAGTCAGGCACTTGCGACACTTGGGATAGGTGCTTAGTGGGCATTTACCTTGGGTGCTCAAAGTTAACACCTGCTAGGCGCCTAGAGTAGATGTACGTAGGGCACCCGCTTCGAGAACCCATAGGATACCTAAGGCTGGCGACTACTACATCTTAGGCAGTCGCGGTCAGTTTAAATTCATTTGAGTTCATGGAGGTTGTCTTTCTTGTAGTATCACCAAGTTTTTTGAGTTTGTGAGCCCTTCATTGGGAGCGTTATTCGACTCAGTGTTAGTTCACGAAATTGCGTCTTAAAAGTTTTATAATGATCCTTTGGTTTTAGGGTCATGTTCTATATCAAAGTCTAATTTTAAGTCGAAAGTGGAGGATTCTTCCAATGAAGGTCCAAGGATACTCCTGTCATTCATAATAGTTTTACGAAAGTTGCAGAAATTCCTTATTTGCTTTATTCGGGAGTTAGAAATTTTGTAGTGTAGGATTTGCGTGTCTGATGAGTTCAAGTTTCTTTTTCCTTTATCAAAGAATATCATGGTGTTACCTTCTTCAAGGTACTTCACCGTGTTCAATATTTATTTTAGCAATAGCTTCTCTCTTCCACTAGGTCCATTATTGTTGGAAATAGTCATGAGCCATGGGGTGCATTTGAGTCAGTTCATCCAAACATCTTCACGTACTTCATGGGATTTAAACATTGTTTAGTGGACTTGGATCTTCTCATCTCCTTCGATTATTTCATTCTTTGTTTGGGGTATGTAAGATACCTAATAAGTTTCTTTCATGTCTTTCTCAAGCTAAGTAGTAGGTTCTAAAATGGTTTTCCTTCTTCGAAGAGGCCTTAGAAAGATAGATCCTTTTTTGTGCATGATGAGCGTTGGGTATCCCCCTTGGGTGGAGAGTTCACCATCACTAGTACGTTTAGGTAAAGTTCATTGTGACCTCCGAAAAGATGGGTTTATTTGTTTCTCCCTTTAATATGATTCACATGTTTTCCGAGTGTACTTAATGTATTTATTTTGTTGATTGCTCTCGCATATGTCTTTCTTGTTGCTTTTCATATTCTCCTTAGCACTTATTCTTAATTCCAATTTCTTTGTTCTCGATAGGTAAGAATATAGATTTAGAAAGCATTGGTGTTAGGAGGGTGGATGGAGGCATGCATGAGAGGCGTATAATGTAGCCACACCGTGGGAAAGTAATGCCAACTAAGTAATCATGTGCCCTCCTCATCAATAATTGATCAAGGAGTATGTTTTTTTATGGTTTGTTAGGTGGGTGCTACGACAGCTCTAAGTTGTTTGTCCTTAACCTTCTCGCTCTTTTCATACTAGCAAGGGCAAAGACTTATTTTACTATGATTTATGCCAAAGTTACAGCATTAACTCACACTAGGGTTTGGATGAGACCATCCTCAACATTGACAGCCTGCAAGGTAGAGTGGGTGAGTATGGTCAGGGAAAGTTGGATATATTATTTTCTTCCCAATTGACCATGCTCGCTGCTAAAGACTTTGCATTCATAATTACACATTTCGTCACTTAGTTTATTTTACATGTGTGTTTTTCTTATAATGGCATTTATTTATACGATTATCATTTTTTTTTGCTCTTTTAACTGCAAGCTTGGAACTTAGTTGTACAGAAGTCTTGTCAAGTAGAGGGGTAACATCGATGATATCACAGCTCAAGGAAGAGGCCACCACATTTGCTCAGTCCCAAAAAGAGGAAGAGTTGACAAGCTTCTAAAGAAGTATGAGGAGTTGAAGGCACGCTATGTGAATAAAGTGAAGACTGAAAAGAAGTTTTTAGAGTTATCTAGTGAGAAGACACCCATTATTGTTGCTTGCGAGGACATAGTTAAGAAGTTCAGGAGTTTAGATAAGTTCTTTGTGATGGTAAAGGCAGAGGCTACGGTGATATATAAATTAGAACATTCAAGGGTGTTGCCGTATGCTTAGTGAGACTATGCGATAACTTGCTGAAGACTTATTGCTGCTTGATCCAACATCTTAATTAATCTTTCTTCTGAAGAGTGGTGGGGCTCCAGAGACTGGAGCTAACGCCATGTTTGAAGATCCAGTGGATGTAGCTTCGTAGGATAAATGAAGATTTGGTGTAGGAGTTAGGTTTAGTGTTTTTTTTTCTTTTGTTTAAGACTTCTTTGAATTTTTTTCCCCTACATAAGTAGTAGTACGACTCATTTTTAGTTTTTTTACTATATAAGGCCAAATGTTGGCTAGATGTTTTTCATACACTTTGATGTTATCAAATTTTACTCCATTTTATTTAAGGAAGTTATTTCTATTTAGTTTTTTATTTATATACTTAGTCATTAGAATGACTCTTTTGTGTTGTTGTGTTCTTGATGTTGATTGCTGTGGGTGTAGGGCATATAAGTGGGGTGTTTCTAATTTTCTCTTGTCAAACTTAGTTGTGAGCACCTCTTAGGGGTCTTACCCCAATTTTGGCTTCAATGAGGCCACATCCCACTGAGGGGTCTTGCTATAGTTGTTTGATGTGATGAGTATATATAATTGCGAGGCTTACTTAGGAGATCTTTCCGTAGTTTGACACGGTGATTTAATTTAACTATAAGCTTGTTTAGAGGGTTTATAGTAGGTGTTTTATAAGGAGAAGTCATTTGACTATAGCCTAACTGGAGAGGTTTTATCGTAGAGGTTGCTTTAAATTTTATATTTAACTGTGAGCCTCGCTTAGGAGGTCTTACCGCAAATATTTGTGTTGGAAGTCCTCCCTCTTAAGGGGTGTTGCTACAGCAGTTACAGTTGTTGCTGCATGCATCGTGAGTAAAGGTATAGTCATTATCGTGCCACGTGCTTGCTTGGGGGCTATTGTAGTGAGCTTTGATGAGTTCACCACATACTCCATGGAGGCTTTTATAGTAGGGTTTGATGAATTGGATATGTACCCCATAGGGCCTTATAGTAGGCTTTGAATAGTTGGCTTTGTATCCCTTGGGGGCCTTACAGTGCGCTTTGAGGAGTTAGACACATACATCCTGAGGAGCCTTATTGTAGGCTTTTGCCACGTGCCTTGCTTAGGGGGTCTTATAGTGGTCTTTGTCATGTGCTCCACTAAAGGGGTCTTATACTGGATTTAGGGTAACCTGCTTCGCTTAGGGAAACTTAAAATTGTGCTGATACTAATATGGCAACGACTTTAGTGCATAATCAAACATGTCATAATACATTTAATGAGGTGCATGCCTTAAGGGTTTCATCACGCAAAATGCTATTTTGTAAAAGTCATAGTTTAAGCACAAACAGGAAAGAGTATAAAATACAGTTCATTAAGATAATAGGAAAAGAATAGAGGTGTCGTTCCTAGCATAGACTAGTATTATTTGGTGTTCCTTGAAATGGCTTCTAACTAAACAAAAGCAATTCTTCAATACTTAAAAGAAATGCTTCTAACTATTATTATAATCTTGCTAAGAAAAAGGAAAAGTTTGTAGCACCACCTTAGTAATTCTGGGGAATGGCTCTCGATATGAGTGTCTTCATGACATTGACATCATATACCATACTTTTAACTTTGTCTTTCCACTTATTATCTCGCTTTTTTTTTCGATTTATCTGGAGGTATTTGGGTAAACTTATTTAAAAGGTTTTATAAGTTCCTACATCTTATAAGATGTTTTAGAAGCTTATAATATGTTAAACCTTTTTTTAAAAATAAGTTCTTAAAGTGTTTGGATAAAATAAGATTTTGGAACTTATAAGATGCTAATAATTGCAATTTTGAAATCATTATGATTAAAATTAAAGGAGCTTGTTAAGATCTTAAAAATAAGTTAGTAACTCTTTACTTTTTTATAAAGAACTTATAAGCTCTTTTCTAAAAAAAATTACCAAAACCTTTTTTATAACTTATAACCTCTTCAAAACATCTTATAAGATGTGTTGAAGAGCTTACAAGCTGACCCAAACACCTTCATAGTATGATAGTAGGAGCCTTCACATTTTTCAAGATACTAGGACAGCATTACCTGGCGAGCGTTGGTCGCCAACAACTTCAATTTACTTGTTCCACACAGTATGGAGAACTTCATCTTCAAGTGGTAAGTTGAAACTATTATATGTAATAAGTTTAGAATGGGCCTTCCCAGTATGATGCTATATGCTACCAGAAATCTCACCATCTTCTTAACTCACCGAGGATGAGTGCCTAAGGGAAAAGAGAGAGTGAGAGTGAGAGAGGTAGATGGATGTTTTCTAATGCCTCAACTGCTTCACTAGTAAAGCCCACCAAAAGAGTGTTGATCTTCTGCAACTCAGTATTATCGACTCTGAGTTAGAGGAACACATCATGAAAATTATATCAGCCAACCTGCTACTATCTACCAGTATCTTCTTCACTCAGTAATTGTTAAGGGATAAGGATATTACCAAGGCATCATTGTATTCTCCTCTTTTGGGTTCCATGTCATCCTCTTCAAAAGTGATGATGGGGGTGGAGGATTTACTTCGTATATCGCTAATAAGTAGTCAACTGAGTGGGCTCGATTTTACCATGCTACTCATGCCAATATATTCCTTGCATTTAATGAATCTTCTCTTGCAGATCCCCTAGAGATCACTAAGATAATGCTGGCAATAGGCAGGTTTCATTGAGCTAGTCATTTGTTCTGTTATCTCCGAAGATGATGAAGATTCCCAGCTCCAAGAGGAAAACTATGTTACGTCTTAGGGTGATGTTCCTTAGTATATTGGGCGACCGCTTTAGCCGTAGATTGCATAGAGTCATTCTCTAACAACATCTTCAACACCTCTTGAGTCATTTGCAGAAGTAGTTCCTTAAAAGGTAGAGCCTGCTATGCTCATATCTCCATTGATGCTGGTGTTCAAATAATACCCACAAGCCAATTAGATTGGCATGTAAAACTACTCCACTTGTGATACAATCTTGATTAAATGATATTCTTATAAAAATGGTCGTCTTCATCTTATCCTTTTTATGTTCTTCACTTGCATTTGGTTAAAGCCCTTAAATCACATTAGACTATGAGACTTGGACACGAATATGATGTTGATCATGAAACAAGTCCCTACAGTCGTGATTTTAAAGTATGCAAAGTTATAGAATCATCAGAGACGAGGCATCTAAGATTAGGACAAACTTTCACTAACGATGCATATTCCAAGGGATTGGATATTACTCCGTTTCATGGGCAATCTATGTGAGACATGGATGTATGTTAGTGGGTGCCTGTTACAGAACAAGTTCACTGAAGACCTGCCTAGAGAATCCACTAGATAGCCGTAGTGGCACGTCAGTAATAGCAAGTTCTCAAGCTTATGATAGTGTATATAATTAGTTCTTAGACCTGAGAATCCATAGTAACCTTTTGTTTAGGTCTTTATGCTTTGACTTTTCTTCGACCACGTAGCTGGTCATACAGGGTTGAGATTGGGCATGAGCCACTTAGGCATGGAGGTTTGTGAGATCCAAGATGGGATCCATCTCCTCGTTGCTGTGAAGAACAAGTGCATCTCCTATATATTTTATAATGATTGATTTCAAGAAATCTTTGTGTAAGGTGGTAAGATAATTTGGAAAAGGCACTTTCCAAAATTGAGGTCATAAAGGTGAATTAAACATTGGATGTAGAGACATAGTTATTGTGGCTATTAGGGAGCCGACAAAATCTTACCTCTAGGCCTCTTTCGAGAGATAGGAGACAGAAGGATCGTATTTGTATGGTAAGCGTAAGCTATAATGGTTCATCAAGACATAATTCATTCATCTGATTAGTTTCACTCCATAGGCTTGTTGCTAGACATCGACCTTAGAGATTGGGTACTCTTCAATTAATAGAGATTAATTGAAAGAGCTATTAGTTTAAAAAAGTTTAAACTAATGTGAATATTTCAATATTCAAAATATCACAATGAGTTGTTAGCCCATGTCCAATGAATGAATGAACCTAATGCACAAAAACCTAAGGAAGCTCTTATTTGATAGGAGGAATTTTCTAAGGAGTTAGAAAAACTCATCATATGCGTTTTGGAGAGAAAATGGTTGACTATTTAATTGATCATTTTGGCTTGACTAATTTAATTGTTAAATTAATCAAAATAATTTAAGGAGTTAAATTAGACCAATTAAATTAAGGAGTTAATTTAATTGGTGCCATATGACAATAAATTGGTCAAATTAACTTAAGGAGTTAACTTTAATTAACTTAAAGAGTTAAGTTAATTAACTTAAGGAGTTAAGTTAAATTAATTAAAATAAAGAGTTAATTTAATTAAAATGAGAATTTAAATTTTGGAGGAAAATCAAATAGAAGAGTCCATTTGAATTTAAGTTAATTAGCATTTCATTTCATGAGATGAAATGCAAATCTTAATTAAATGCAAATGCATGTGCAAGTTGGCAAGTTGGCCAACTAGCATGGAGGGTGTGATGGAAGCATCTAAGAGCTTCCATCCACCTCTATAAAAGGGCCATCTAGATGGCCACTTGCATGGTTGGCACATCCTCAGATTTTCCCTCCAAGTGTGATATATAATTCATGTATTGAATAATCAGGCAAATTCTCTCCTCCATCTCTCCTCCATAACCGCCTTTTCTCACCTTCTTTCATTCTTGTTCTAGCACAAGTAAGGTTGAATTAGAGCTTGCCTAAAGTGTGTAGACTTGATCATTAGAGGTCCTACACTTGGAGGACTTAGAATTGCTTGGTGGATCATCCATTGCACCGATTTATGGGAGCACATTTGGACAACCAAGGAGTTTTGGATTTCAACAAAATTTGGGCAGCAACTCATTGTATTGGTGGTGAAAAGGTCTGCCAATGTTGGTTATTTTTGGAGCTTTGGAAAGGGAGCAATCGGATCAATCTGCTGCTATGTATAGATCATCATTTGGAGTAGTCCTTGGAGTGATTTCACCAAATCCTTTGTTTTCATTTACAAAGGTAAATATTCTACATCCAAATCCTTATTTAGAGCATGATTATGATCCTTTGGATAGAGTTGATTGGTTATATTTTACCTTTTTTAGTTTTAATATTTGGATCCCAATCATTCTCCTTCTTTCAAGTTGTATTGAGCTATTTTCATACCTAAATTTTGGATTTCAATGAATTGATTCTAAATCTCCTAACACTTGATTCAATTGATGAATTTGAGTGTTCGGATGATTTTGTATGTGGCTCTATGTGTGTTGAATTGGAATATGTCTATATGAGTTTAAGTGTTATTTCATATGTTGGCATGGTTTTAATTCTAGTATTTTGATGTTAAATGTTAATTTAGCATTGGATGATGTTATATGTTGATATAGCATGTTAATTATAGTTTTCAAGAGTTTTTGGCTACTTTGGGTCCAATTGGATTGGAGTTAATTGGAAATTTTTGAAGAATGTTGATTCTTACTTAGACTTGATTTTTGAAGCTTGTTTGAGCACTATAGTTTCTAGTTTGTAAAGTGTTTATAATTTGGAAATTTATCAAAATGTGTGTGGAATTGAGTCATGGAGGTTTCTATGGTGTTTAGAAAGCAAAATAGCACAAAATGAGCTCAAAATGCACACTAGCACACAAACCGGCAAGGTTGTCGGCCCCGTGGTAGCGACTGGCACGCAGGGGACGTGCTGTGAGCGCACCTACCACGTGGCTGGTGCACACCAGAGGCACTGGCCCACCAGTAAGTGGAAGCGGTGTTTCTTGTCTTTTTTGGTGCAATTTTGGTCTTTCTTTTAAGCTCATTTCATACTATTTTGATGCACAATAGTTGTTTAAGTGATTCAGAAATAATGTTGGACATTTTTGCTTGCTCTTAAAGTTAAGTTCAAGTTAATCTTCAATTAGGTGCAAAAATGAGATGCATAAATAGTTATGCTTATTTTTGCCTTTTGATTAATTATTTATGAAATAAGCATTTAATTGGTGGAATTGGATGTTAATTCTTGTTTATTGTTCATTTAATTATTGAATGGACAATGAATGAATGGGGATGGAAATTAGCCTTTAAATTGGTTTTATTTGTTTCAAAGTTGTTTGAAAAGGATTATACTAAATAGGAGCTTGCATGCCTCTTGATTTTCTACCTTTCAAATGTTATGAGAGTAGAACTCTAGGGCGAGGATTTCTTCTCTTGTAAATGTTGCAAGGAGACAAAGAAAGCCAAAAGGATCAAGGAGGCTTGAAGACCCATGACTATATGGGATACATTTATGTAGTATATAGAATTTAATCAACCCACTTAAAATCAATTACTTAGTGTACCTATGGCTCTAAGTGCACTACTTGGTTAAGGCTCATGGTCATCCCACCTTAGGACTACGATAGGTACATTTACTTATTTATGCTTTTCTTTATCCTATTAATATATGAGATGCATGGTTAGGATATAAAGAACTTAAATAAGAGATGATAATATTGATGAGATCTTTCAAAACAAGAAAAACCCTCAACTTAGAGGAGTCTAAGTTTTCTAAAATATTAACTCAAATTGGATACAAACTAGAAGGAGTTTTAATTAATCCAAGCCTTCTACCAATGGGAGGTGACATGAGATGCTACCCTAATTTAGTGTTGGTTCACGAGTCGTGGGATACTTTATTAGAGGAAAGCTATGCTCACTTCTCGGCATATGAGGCACTTTAATTTAAAACTCACTTTGACATTATCTCACTAGTCGTGGAATGTCATTGTGGAGTTTATAATTAGAGGTTGATTGGTACGTACGACTTAACACCTAGTAGTACAGATGCTGCACAAATCATCAGTCTACATAAAAAGTTAGGCAAAACATATCAAGGGTTGCATAGAGATGCAATTAGCAAAACTTGCTTACCTTAGGATTGTTTGTGGATGTCGCACGATTGTGGGTCCATAAATGATTCCTTTTGGACCTTGATTCTCACTAAGAAATGTGATTTCTTGAATTGCTTAAAGGGGTGCGAAATTTGATAAAATGGTGGGAGAAAAACATGCTTGAAAGTCTATGAACATATTTTTTAATATCAAAAATTCAATCACATGCTCATATTCTCTTTTTCGTCTTTGTAGATGTGTGAAATCTCAATCAATGGCTAAGAATCCACTAAATGTTATTTTGGAAACCAATAAACAAATCGATTCGAATACCTCAATTGGCTTCAAAACTTCAAAATCGTTCTAGACTCTAAGAAATAGACCTATGTCCTAACTCAAAGTCTACCCAACATCATAGGCGAGGACACCGATCAAGAGACACATGAAACGTTCACTAAATGGGTTGAGGATGACCTCCAAACCCGTTGCCTCATTATGGCCTCCATGTCCAATGAGCTTCAAAAATCTCATGAGTATATGAAAAGTGCTTCCGAGATATGTCTACACTTACAGAGTTGTATGGTGTACAAATGAGACATCAGAGGTACATGTACTCTAAGGAGCTCTTTCAGACTAGGATGACAAAGGGGTCAAGTGTCCATGATCAAGGGCTTAAGATGATTGGGCTTATTGAAAAGCTCGCTACTTTGGAAGTAGTTATAGACAACGACCTATACATGGATTTGATCCTACAATCCTTTCCTAGCTCTTTTGACCAATTCATGAAGAACTTTAATATGTCCAAACAAGAAGTCACAATCAATGAATTAGTCAACATGTTGGTGATGGACAAGTTGACTATGAAAAAGGACAAACCATTAATGCTTACTTCCTCCTCTATGTCTAAAAGCCCTAAGCGAAAGAAGAAATGAGGTAAAAAGAACAAAGTTCTTCTTTGAAGGGAAATGGAGCATTAAAACCATCCAATCGGGTCAAGAAGAAAAAAAGAGGATGAAAAGGATGCAATATGTTTCTATTGTGGCAAGACTGGCCATTGAAAGTGTAATTGCAAGAAATAGCTTACAACCCTTGGGAAGGATATGTACTTGATTGAAGTGCACTTAACGACCAATCCTTCCCCATGGGTATTTGATACCGCATATGGTTCTCACTTTTGTAATTCGCTACAGGGGATGCAAAGAAGAATGTGTGTAAATGATGAAGATTTGATCCCATGCCTTGCCAATAGAGCAAAAGTTGCACCCAAAGTTGAAAGTGTTATGAAGTTAGATATAGGGAACTCTTTGATTGCATTAGATCTTTGTTACTTGTACCAAATCTTGTGAAGAATATTATTTCAATTCCCATTTTGGATAGTGAATGATATGATTTCTCAATATCCAATGGGAAATTGAAAGCAACAAAGAATGATTTTTTAGTTGCAATGGGTACACTTAGTAATAGATTATACATTTTGGATTCTCAACCATCACTTATGCACATTCAATAAAGTAATAAAAGAAAATTAGATAACCAAGAAAGTGCAATTTTGTGGCATGCAAGACTTGGACATATTTTCAAAAATAGGATGAGCAAGATATAAGCCCTCAAAGCACTAAATGTTAGTAGCGTAAAGGATCTTCCTACTTATGAATCTTGTTTAAAATGAAATATGACCAAGGCTCATTTTATAGGATAAAAGTCCTTTGGATTTGATCTATATGGACATTTGTGGACCACTAAGAGCTAGTGCTAGGGCAAGCTACTCTTGCTTCATTAGTTTCATCGATGATTATACTCAGTTCAGTCATGTGTATCCTATGAAGTACAAAACCGAAGCTTTTGAAAGGTTCAAAGAGTACAAGAATAAAGTAAAAAAGCAACAAGGGCTTAGTATTAAGGCTTTTCGATCTAATCGAGGGGGAATACTTAAGTACCAATTTCTTGGATTATCTAAAAGAGAATGAGATTCTCTCGAAATGGACTACATCAAGCACACCCTAACATAATGGAGTAGCCAGGAGGAGAAATCGTACCTGTTGGACATGGTGCGCTCTATGATAAGCTTCACCAATGTGCCTATATCCTTTTGGGGATATGCCCTTGAAACGATAGCAAGGCTACTAAATGTAGTACCTTCAAATTTGGTGCCAAACATACCACATGAGATGTGGTATGCCAAAGCACCCTCTTACTTTTATTTAAGAGTTTAGGGGTCTCTCGCATATGTCAAGAGGTTAGTGGGAGACAAGTTGGATGCCAGATCCACTTTGTGCAAGTTAGTGGGATACCCAAAAGGTGTGCGTTACGAGGAACGCCACTTTTTTGGAAAATGAGTTTTTGTTAAATAGAAAAGGCGTTATCATTGAACTTGATGAAGTTTAAGATGATCAAATCATCCCACAAGTGGTGGAAACAATAGAACATCTTAAGCCTAGCACACAACCTCGAAGAAGATTGGACCAAATCAAGAAGCAACCCGAAAGGTTTGGATTCCTTCATGAAATGGGGCAAACAGGTAGCGATCTGAAGACATATAAGGAAGCTATGTTAGACATAGATTAGGGACATTAACTTGAGGCCATGAGATCCGAAATGAACTCTATGTACTCCAACAAAGTATGTATTTTAGTGGATCCAACGAAGGGTATAGGACCCATTAGTTTCAAGTGGATCTACAAGCGAATGCTAAGAGTCAATGGAAAGGTAACCACCTTTGAGAAAAGACTAGTGACAAAAGGTTATACTCAAAAACCCGATATTGATTTTGAGGAAACATTTTCACCGGTCGCCATGCCTAAGTAAATTAGGATTGTGCTTGCCATAGCCGCTTACGATGACCATGAAATATTGCAAATGGATGTAAAGACTGATTTTCTCAATGGAAACATTGAAGAAGAATCTAAATAGAGCAACCACAAGGTTTTACATCCAAAGGAAATGAGCAAAAAGTTTGCAAGCTCCAAAGGTCCATTTAAGTGCTTAAGCAAGCATCCCGAAGATGGAGCATACGTTTTGATAAAACAGTCAAATCATTTAGCTTTGTCAAAAATGTGTATGAGCCTTGTATATATAAAAAGGCCAGTAGGAATTCGATACATTTTTTTGTGCTTTATGTCGTTGACATTCTTCTCATTGGGAATAATAGAAAAGGGTTAGAGTATACTAAAGCATAGTTATCTTCACAATTTTTTATGAAAGATTTAGGAGAAGCATCCTACGCATTAAGAATATGGATCTATAGAGATAGATCAAAGAGCATGTTGGGGTTTTCCCAAATCGGGTGCATCGGCAAGATACTAAAGAGGTTTAGTATGGAAGAATCTAAGAAGGAATTTCTCCCTATGGGACATGATCTTCGTCTCTCCAAGTCTATAGCCCATAAAACCAAAGATGAGAGAGAACTAATGTCCCACATACCTTATGCATCCATGATTGGGAGCATAATATATGCCGTTCAATGTACTAGATCATATGTAGCACACACTCTAAGTGTTACAAGCCGCTTTCAATCCAACCCTGGTGAGAGTCACTGGAAAGCCGTAAAAGCAATCCTAAAATACTTGAGAAAAACTAAGGATTTGTTTTTTGGTTTACAGCAATGGAGAATTGAAACTTGAAGGGTTTTCAGATTCTAGTTTTTAATCCAATGAAGATGACCTTGAATCCACGTTAGGATTTTTATTTTGCCTCAATGGCAATGCGGTGAGTTGGAAGAGTTTCAAAAAAGACACCACGGTTAACTCCACCATTGAGGTGGAATACATTGCGGCTTTAGATGAAAAACTTCATCCAAGAGTTGGACATAGTGTCTAGGATTGCAGAGCTAGTTGTTGTCTATTGTGACAACAATGGAGCTATTGCACAAGCAAAAGAGCCAATATCTCATCAATGATCCAAGCACACTTTGAGGCTATATCACTTGATCCATGAAATTATTAATAGAGAGGACGTCTAAATGGAGAAGGTAGCCTCAAAAGATAATATAGCAAATCCACTAACTAAACCCCTAACGTAAAAGGTCTTTGAAGGACATCTTGAGAAGATTGGCATAAAGGCTATGGGGAATTGGCTTTAGGACAAATGGGAGATTGTTGGAATAGTGCCCCCACAAGCTAATTAGACTAGCATGTAAAACTACTCCACGTGTGATATAATCTTGATTGAATGATATTCTTATTAAAATGGTCATTTTCATCTTATACTTTTTATACTCTTCACTTGCATTTAGTTGAAACCCTTAAATCACACTAAACTATGGGACTTGGTCACGCATATGATGGTGATCATGAAACAAGTTTCTACGGTCATGATTTTAAAGTATTCCAAGTCATATAATTTTAAGAGACAGGGCATCTAAGATTTGAATAGACTTGCACTAACAATGCATAATTCAAGGGCTTAGATATTGCTCCGTGTCATCGGTAACCTATGTGAGACATGAATGCATGTTGGTGGATGCTTGTTAGAGAACAAGTTCACTAAACACCCACCTAGACAATCCACTAGACAATCGTAGTGGCATGTCGGTAGTGGAAAGTTCTCATGCTCACGATAGTACATATAATTAGTCCTTGGACTTGAGGATCCATAGTAATCTTGTGTTTAAGTCCTGCTTTGACTTTTCCCCAACCACGTAGCGGATCATACGGGGTTGAAATTGGACATGAGCTACTTAAGCATCAAGATTTGTGAGATCCAAGATGGTATCCATCTCCTCATTGTCATGAAGAACAAGTGCATATCCTATGTATTCTATAATGATCAATTCCAAGAATTCCTTGCGTAAGGTGGTATGACAATTTGGAAAAGGCGTTTTCTAAAGTTGAGGTCATAAAGGGGAATTGAACATTGGAAGTAGAGACATAGTGATTAAGCCTATTAGTAATCCGACAAATATCTTGCCCTAGGCCACTTTTGGGAGGTAGGAGACGGAAGGACTCTATTTGCATGGCAAGTGAAAGCTATATTGGTTCATCAAGACATAATTTATTCATCCAATTAGCTAGGCTCCATGGGCTTTTTGCTAGGCATCGACCATGGAGATTGGGCACTTTTCAATTAATAGAGATTAATTCAAAGCATTATTAGTTTAAAGCAGTTTAAATTAACATGAATATTTTAATATTCAAAATATCACAATGAGTTGTAAGCCTATAAGCAATGAATGGATGAACCTAATGGGTCACACACAAAAGCCTAAGGAAGCTCTTACTAGAGGAATTTTGTAAGGCGGTAGAAAAATTCATCCTAGGCATTTTGGAGAGAAAATGGTTGACTATTTAATTGATCATTTTTGCTTGATTAATTTAAGTGTTAAATTAATTAAAATAAGTTTAGGAGTTAAATATGACCAATGAAATTAAGGAATTAATTTAATTAGTGTTATATGACAATTAATTGGTCAAGTTAGCTTAAGGAGTTAAGTTAATTTCAATTAACTCAAAGAGTTAAGTTAAATTAATTAAACTAAAGAGTTGATTTAATTAAAATAAGAATTTGAATTTTGGAGGGGAATCAAATGGAAGAGTCTGTTTGAATTTAAGTTAATTAGCATTTCATTTCATGAGATGAAAAGGAAATCTTCAGTAAATGCAAATGCACATTAAATGCAAATGCATGTGCAAGTTGGCAAGTTGGCCAACTAACATGAAGAGTGTGATGGAAGCATCTAAGAGCTTCCATCCACCTCTATAAAAGGGCCATGTCGCCAGCCACTTGCATGGTTGGCACATCCTCACATTTTCCCTCCAAGTGTGATATAATTCATGTGTTGCATAATCACATAAATTTTCTCCTCCCTCTCTCATCCATAACTGCTTCGCCTCACCTTCTTCCTCTCCTATTCTAGCACAAGTAAAGTTAAATTAGAGCTTGCCTAAGATGTG
Organism: Jacaranda mimosifolia; assembly: GCA_018894105.1. Lineage (NCBI taxonomy): Eukaryota > Viridiplantae > Streptophyta > Magnoliopsida > Lamiales > Bignoniaceae > Jacaranda > Jacaranda mimosifolia. The sequence continues at coordinate 30,823,950 of CM032121.1, forward strand.
TGGAGTTGATCATTAGAGGTCCTACACTTGCAGGACTTAGAATTCCTTGGTGGATCATCTATTGCACCAGTTTTTGGGAGCACATTTTGGTGGCCAAGGAGCTTTTGATTTTAGCAAAATTTGGGCAGCAACTCACTGTATTGGTGGTGAAAGGGTCTGCCAAATTTGGTGATTTTTGGAGCTTTGGAAGGGGAGCAATCGGATCAATCCACTGTTGCATGTAGATCATCCTTTAGAGGAGTCCTTGGAGTAATCTCACCAAATCCTTTGTTTCCATTTACAAAGGTAAATATTCTGCATCCAACTCCTCATTTAGAGCATGATTATGATCCTTGGGATGGAGTTGATTGGTTATATTTTGCCTATTTTTGGTTTTAATATTTGGACCTCAATCCTTCACCTTCTTTAAGACGGATGCACTTCTGGTGTTACATGACAAGAAAAATCATACAAATAAAATAAAATTAAAATTAACCAACTGTGAATTCAATCCTAATCTAATCCTCTGATTCTTCTCTTCCAAATATAATCTTGAATTTAATGAACTCCATGAAGAACACATTGAATGTCGTGGATCTCCTTGAATTTGATTTAAAGAAAATAATGCCAATTCGAGCAATTCGCACCTTAATATCGAATCAAATGCAAAAATGTATGAACTCTGCAAAGAATGTCATGAACATCATAGATCTCCTCGGATTTAGTTTGAATAAAATAATGTCAATTTGAGGGCTCCGTACCTTGATCTCACATCAAACGCCAAATATGATGAACTCCGCGAATAACACCATGAACACTGTGGATCTCCTCGAATTTGATTGAAAGAATTATTGGACTCCATCAAAGTTCCTCTCACTTGCTGGAATTTATGTTGTGTCAAATGAGCTATAATCACCCCTTTATATAGGTGCTTGGTGAGAGATCCCAGATAATCTTGAACATCTTTGATAGTTATCTTCTTGATGAGATAATATCATATATCTTTAATTTGATAATATCAAACATCAAACGATTATATTAATATGAAGAGATAATTTAAAATATATTTGATTTAATAAGTCCACATACATAGATATGCCACATGTCGCAATTTGGTTAGCCCAAAACCGCTAGGCCACACAACTTGATTTGATTGGCCGTGATATTTCATCTTTGACACTTGTCAATAATTGATTTGTGCACAAAATAAATACTAAATTATTAATTAAAATTAACTATATATCTTTTGAAATTAAATTTAATAAATCCCAAAATATAAATAGAAATTTTAAATTAACATCTAATATATTGTTTTACACATGTCGCTTCTCAATTGGTCAAAATTTAATATGTCTACAAATGCCTCTACTTCAAGACTTGACAAAAGATGTGATGATCAATCCTTAAAAAGGTGAGATTTGAAGTATTTGACAATATATATATATATATATATTCAATGACATATATGGGCCAAATAAAAGCCATATTAAAAATTCACATGAAAAGCCCAAAATCATTTTTTTTTTCTTTTCATAATGAAAGCCCAATCCACCATGCTTTGTTTCACTTCTCTTTCGTTTCCCTTTTCTCTTTTAAATTCCATAAGTGGCCCACATAATAGTTAAACATCATCTCTTTTCTTTTTTAATTAGAAGTCGAGAACAAATCCAGCGGGAGCCCAAATCCGAATCAAACTTCTCAAAATAAGCTTTGTAATTCCAAATCCAAGTCAACCCTTTACAATTTCAAATCAAATGAATTCCAAATCACGGCAGCATGCAATTTTTGCAACAAGGAATTTCGGTAGCAAGCAATCTCGGCATCATGTATTTTCAATAGATTTCATATCTCATTAGGATTCTCTTACTATTTTCGTCCACCATGCTCTTTCCTTATCATGATAAATAAATGGATTGAGATTATATCTAATTCCTAGCATGATTGAGATATGAATAGTTTTCAAGTTTGGGTCCCATTCAAATACCTTTTTTTGCAATAAATGCCTATAAATTGACTCGATCATGAGCTCACAAGCACGCAACAAATACCTTAAGAATTTACTTTACCAATTACTGAGAATCTATTCCTGATTGTTAGGTATTTGCTCAGTTAAATTGTTAGGTATATATTTCCCTCTTCTTATCTTCATTTAATGCTTTGTACATGCCAACTTTATGTTTGATAAAATGCCTCTATGAACATACACCATTATTTTGGCATTGTTATGAGTTCTCCATCAATTCACATGAGCGTTAAACATGACCACAATTATTTGGCTTTCTTTCATTCTTCGCCATACTTGACCCCTTTTATGAATGCTAATCTTCTTAAGATGTCATTTTTTCTTTTTCTTTTCCTTCTCATCAACTTGATTAACTTTTCCTCACACTTGGGTAAGTTGCACCATGGTTTACTTTAAAGATATTTTATCTATCGTTGGAGTACAATAATTGATTATCCTTGATGAAGAAAATCAAACTATGGAAAGGGCACACTTTTGACTACTCATATTCCCCTTATTAGTAGATATGCAATAAAGTGGCCAAGGCTGGCTAATTCACTTTATATGGAAGAATGGTCCCAGGAGATCAAGACTTCTAAGGTGTGGGCTTTAAGGGAAACTCACCATTGTCCTCCAAACGAACTAATTCATTATCAACAATTAAACAAACTAATTCTTCTACCAACATTGGATCGCAACATTCCTCATTAAGGGGAAAGCCAAGTGGGGAGAAACTCTTCAATTTGATGGCAAATTTCACTACATCAAAGGATATTGGGAATGGACTGAAGATGTTCTTAGCCGATGCAAGCACAAGTTGATTGCCGCACAAGTATATAATTCAGTATATGCTTCGTTCACATATGATCAAAATTTTGATATCATCAAAATTCTATAAATACTTTTTTAACTTCCTTCAAAATTATAATATTGTCTATATTGCTATGGGATTTGCACAACCTTGTAGGCCTCCCTATAGCAGGACTCTTTCTGATGAAGTGATTCCTAGTGCCAAAGAGCTTACTGGTGTTGACGAGACACGAAGTACATTTGTTCACCATTCTTGCAAATACTTATTTCAGGTTTATCATTTACTTCAAAGGAGTGCCAATAGAGGTCAACTTTCTCAAGTTAATATAGAAAAATGGGTGAAGTGTTGATCCAGGAAAGCCATAAAATACCATCAACCAACACTATGTAAGGAGAAAAAGGCAGTCCAACACAAATCAACTCACAATCCTCTCCGCGATTTTGGTGCTCATGGAGAATGATCCACTGTGGAGGAGGAATTATTTTTAAAGCTTGGGCTTCATAGGAACTTAAGAAAAGAGACATATTTAGCGGCATATTCAACTTGTTGGCTTTTCTCATTCATTCTTCCCACAAATGATGTTAATTCAATACGCCTCAATACCTTTAAGATAGCATGCATCATGGCTACTGGTAGGAAGGTAAGTCTTGCTATTCTAGTTTTAGCCAGCATCTACAATGGTTTAAATAAAATTTCAAGTTCCCCAAGGATAAGTCGTGTCCATTCTTCTTTCTCATCCACTTTGTCTATACTTGGTTGGCGCACTACTTCAAAACACATTATCAAGTTTGGAAAGGAGTGTGTGGCCCAAAAATAGCGATCTATTTTGGTGAAGGAAGCGCAAAATACTATGATCCAAAAGAGACCTGCAAGAGAATTCACAAAGGAGATTTTGTTTCCTGGACTTGCACCATGATTATTAAAGATAAAGGACTTTCATACATTGATAATGGGAAGACTAAGGAACCAAAGCAAAAATACTTCTTTGCTATTCATTTGAGTTATCTTCCTTTGCGGTAGGGTGACTACTTTATTTTTGAACCTTATAGCCCCCATCGCTTCAGTCGTCAATTTAGATATTATTAAGAAATTTCTAGGATTCTTGCCCATGACATTCGCATAGTCCCTTCAGATGAAGGACTTTCCTATTAGCGCTTATGCACTTGGCACAATTCTATATCTAAAGTGTGGTTTTCTTGTGTGCCCCCAAATGCAAAAAAAAATTCTTCGGATGATTACAATAAGTGGTAGACTAAAATTCATGGAGATTACTTTGAGAAAAATATTGCAAGATTGATCAACATGAAGGCAATCAAAATTTTCGTTAAGGACAAGGATCATGATAAAAGGGATAGCCCACTTGCTAAAGATATTCAAAATCCTCCCAACCTAGAAGACATCGAGCCTCTAAAAAAAAAGAAAAGGAATCCTTATCCTACAAATGAGCAACAGTAGTGATGTAGATAGTCATTGGAAAAAGTTTAAAAGGGCTCCCAAATCTACAAAGCCAAGTGATCTTTCGCCAACAGAGAACTTTTGTCAAAGAGGTTATCTTCTTTTCTTCTTCTTCTTTTTCTTCTTTAAATAAGCCCCTTTTTCGGTCATTTGCTAACTCAAATCATGTAATATTTCAATTGAAAAATGAAATTATTAATGTTGATGAAGATGAGACATCCCAACGTAGCCAAAGATCAATCATAGGACCTAACTTGTTGGCCATGGTCGTTCCAATTGACACAACCATCCAAAATGAGGCACTCCATAGTATGAAAGCTAAACAACCATCTCCATGTGCTCCAGTTTTAGTATTTGAGGGTGAAAATTGTGTACTTAATTGTCAAAAAGAGCATCTTCAAATGTTGTGGGATGGCCTTCGCAAGAGAAGAGCAAATACTCCACTTGATTCCATTTCATCCATTAAAGATAGTGTCCAACTTGTGCTTGAATCAATGAGGGGCTTTAACAAATTTGAGATCCATAATGTGAAATAATTATTGCAAGTATTTTTGACAAAGCCACCACTTATGATGAAGCAAAGTCAGCATCTTTTGAGAAAACATCTATGAGCTTCTTGCACAATAACTAGATGAGGCCAAACGTTATCTCCATGATGCCCAAATTAGAGAAACCAAATAAATGAACCAAATTCAATCCACTCAAGAAGAGTTGGAATGTGTTTGGAAGGAGCTTGAAATTTTGAAGGAACGCAAGAAAAACTTGACTTCATTATTGAAACGCTAACAACAACTTCTTCAAAGTGCCCAAGCTGAAGTTCATGAGATTGAAGAGAAAATTGCTGCTATCAAGAGTATTACTCTATTGTGTGATAAAATGGTTGTGAATTTGAAACTTCATTGGAACACCTGGAGGCTATCAAGGACGAATTGAAGAACTTGAGTCCTTTTGCTTGAAAGTTGTTTAGAATTTTTTTGTTCTTTTTTATTTTGTCTTTTTTGCTTTTTGTTATGAACTATGATGCATTTATTTTCTTTTGATATTACATAATAGAAATTTTCCTTTTTTTTTTTCCATCTTGCAATCTTTTGAATTTTTTTTTTAAAGAAAACAACTCAACATAACTCAAAACAAACTAGCAAAAAAACCATTTAATCTACCTTTTTTTTTTACTCAATATAACTTAAAACAAACTAACTAAACTACTTCTTATTTTAAAAACAAAAATTAATATAACAAACTAATGAATAAATTCAACAAAACTCAAAATAAACTAATAAAAACAACTGAACTACTTTTTGTTTCTTTTTTTTTTTTTTTTTTTTTTTGACTCAACAAACTAAAAACTCAAACTAATAAAAACAACTAAACTCCTTTTTTATACTCAACAAACTAATTAATAAATTCAAAAACTCAAACTCAAAACAAATTAATAAAAACAACTAAAGTATTTTTTTTTCTTTTTTTAATTCAACAAACTAAAAACAAAAACTCAAGCTAATAAAAAAAAAACACTAAACTACTACTTCTTTTTATTTTTATTTTTATTTTTTTGACTCAACAAACTAATTAATAAATTCAAAAACTCAAAAAAAGCTATTTTTTTTATTTTTTTATGAAACAAAGAAAAAATATAATTTAAAATAAATTCATGACTAAACTTAGAGAATATCTAAGCTATTTGCGTACCCAATAAAGGATTCAAGTCATAATATAGTTTAAAGAAAGCATCATTTTAGAGGGGTTCCATTCACAATTTATACTCATGTAGGCCAGGAGTATCAATTGCTTAACCACCTTGGACTAGGCGGGGTATTTAATATTTTAACCACATAAAATACCTTTAGTGGGGTAAGTTAGCAGTTTAACTACATGCACTACTTTTGATGGGGTACGTTCGTAGTTTAACCACATGCACTACATTTGGTGGGTACAGTTCACAGTTCACACTCATGTGGGTACATGCAATTTAGGCTCGTGCATCCAGGAGCAATTTTCCAACTTTATTCATAGTAGCGCTTCAAGAACTTTCCATTTGTAGAGCCAACTCTTAATCCATCTTTAGCAACCAACTTATATGCACCATTTGTATAGACTTCTTTGACAATATAAGAATTATCTCATTTTGATGTGAACTTATTCTTAGTTCAATGAGTTGTGATGATGGGCCTTCTCACAGCGAGTACCAAATCCCCAACTTGAAAAGATAGTGATCGCACTTTCATGTTAAATGCTCTGCAGAGCCGAGCTTGATAACAGTCAAGTCGTTGTTGTGCTTCTAGCCTTTTCTCATCAACGGCCTCCAATTCTTCAAATGTAAGCTTGCATTTTTTTCCTCAATCAATTCTTCTTGTATGGCTATCCTTAATGATGGAATTTTTTGTTCAAGAGGTAAGACGGCTTCAACGCCATAAACCAATGAATATGGAGTTGTTTGTGTAGGTGTTCTTTGAGTGGTTCAATATGACCATAAAGCTTCTCCAATTCATTCGTATCAATCTCTTTGATTTTGAGACTACTTTCTTCAACAAATTACATAAAGTCTTATTGAATACTTCGACAAGACCATTAGCAGCAGCATAGTACATGGAAGACTTTCTCTACTTAAAATTGAACTTCTGGCAAAGTTTGTCTATCAAACTGTTGCAAAAGGGCTTGCCATTATCAGTGATTATGTATCGAGGAACCTCATAGCAATAGATAATGTTGATGCGGATAAAGTCAATAACATTTTCCTTATTTACTTCTTTAAAGGGTATTGCTCCAGCCCACTTAGAAAAATAGTTTGTTGCAGCCAATATATATAAGTGCCCAACAAAAGACTCTATCATGGGTCCAACCACATCTAATCCCCAAGCATCAAATGGCCATGAAGCGACAATTGGATGCAATGGCTCAGGTAGTTGGTGAATGAGATTTGCATGAAATTGGCAAGCTTGACATCTTTGTGCATAATCCATGCAATCTTTTACCATTATTGGCTAGTAGTAGCCCATTTTCTTTATTCAAAAAATGTAACTTTGAACCCAACTAGTGAGGCCACAAACCCTGGAATGAGCTTCTTCCTTGGCTTGGATAGCTTCATCATCAACTAAACATCGCAAGAAGACTCCATCAAATGATCACCTATAAAGTACACTTTTGTAATAGATGAAGCGAGCCGTGCGACATCAGATATCAACTCTTTGGCGTAGATCATCAGGCAACTTCTTGTACTCCAGATAATCTATGATTGGCTGGCGTCAATCTTCCTTTTCTATCTCAAATACTTGAACAACAAGTCTTTTATCTTCTTTATAATCCTCATCCTCAAAAAGTAACAGTATAACCCAAATCTTAAGTATTGGAATGCGCAATTCATTTTCAAGCATGGCAAGTGAAGAGGCCAATTTAGCTCATGCATCAGCTTGTTTTTTTTTCTTCCTTGGCACATGTTCAATTTCTACATCTCTAAGCCATCCAATGAGTCTTTTGGCATAATTAAAATATGGGAGTAATTCAGGTTTCTTAACTTCATATGATCCGAGCAACTGGTTGATTACCAACTTAAAATCCTCATAGACTTTAAGGTGCAACTGTTTTATGTCAACCTACATCTCCAACCCAAGAATAAAAGCTTGATAAACAACATTGTTGGAACAATTTTGAGTTAAAGTGAAGAAATATGGTAATACTTCATCACCAGATATGATGAATACAACTCCAGCACTAACTCCTTCCCTATGGGATGCTCCATCAAAGTACATCTTCTAAGGAGGTGTAACTTCAACTATCAAGATATCTTCATTATGTAGATCATCATATAATTCCCACTCACCAGGGATAGGGTGATCAACTAAGTAGTCAACCAAAACTTGCCCTTTTACTGCCTTCTACGCAACACAAACAATCTCAAATTATTGCAACTGAAGGTACCACATTGCGAGTCTATCAAAGAGGACGGGCTTTGACATGACATATTTTAATGGATTTGCTTTTGAGACAAAACGCACAAAACGAGCCTGAAAGTAATGCTTCACCTTTTAGATTGCATAAATTAGAGCCAAACATATTTTTTTCAATCGACAAGTATTTTAACTCATTTAGCGTCATCATTCTGCTCAAGTAGTACAAGGCATTTTCCTTTCCTTCATCATTTTCTTGCGCCAATAAAGCTCCAACAGAACGTTCTTGAGCAGCAGTATAAAGAATTAGTGGATGTCCAGGTACTGGTGCGACCAACACAAGAGACTTCATTAGATAAGCTTTTATGCTCTTAAAAGCATTGCTACAAGCTTCATCCCACTCAAATGGAGCGTCTTTCTTCATGAGACGGCTGAATAGTTGACATCTACCAGCTAAGTTTGATCTGAATCTCTGGAGATAAACTAACTTCCCTTTCAAACATTTAAGTTTATGTATGTCTTGAGGTTCAAGCATTTTCAAAATCGCGTCAATCTTCACTTGTTCAATCTCTATACCTCATTGATGAACAATAAACCCCAAAAACTTCTTGGATGTAACACTTTAGTGGATTTATTTTAGCCTGAAATTTTCTCAAGCGCTCAAAGACTTGTCTCAAATCTTAGAGATGATCTTCTTACCTTCTAGACTTTACGACTACGTCATCAACATAACATTCAATGTTCTTATGAAGTATACCATCGAAGATCTTCTGCATAGATCTTTAATACATGGCACTAGCATTTTTCAAGCAGAACGGCGTTACTTTATAACATTATATTCCCTTGGGAGTACGAAATGTTGTTAATTCCTCATCTTCGGGTGACATGCATATTTGATTATACCTAGTTGTTCTATCCATAAATGATAGTGCTTCATGGCCTGTGGTAGCATCAATCATGAGTTTTGCAATGGGTAATGGAAAATCATCCTTAGGACATGCACTATTTAAGTCCCTAAAGTTGATGCAAACTCGAATCTGGCCATTTTTTTCTTACTGGAACAATGCTAGAGATCCATGTTGGATACTTGACTTCTCGAATAAACATAACCTCAATGATCTTGTTCACTTCAACTTCAATCAAAGGAACCAATTCAGGGAGAAACTGATGTTGAGCTTATTTGATTGGACGAGTTCATTTCTTTATTGATAAATGATAGACTGCCACCTTTGGGTCTAACCCAAGCATCTCTTTGTTTGGCCATACAAACACATCTTTGAATTCATATAATAACTCAACATACACTTTCTCTTCCTCAATGGTCAACAAAGCACTAATGTAGGTAGGCCAAATGCCATTAGCATTGCCCAAATTAATCTCTTTTAATTGATCGACATTGATCTTAACACCATCTTCAAACTCAGTAGAAGCAGTTTCAGCATCTTCTTCTTCAATAAAAAATTCATCACTCAAAGTAATATAATACATTGGTACAATTTCCTCTTCCACGAACTCAATTTTCTTGAATTCTAAATATGCCCTTGTTTGTCCATTCCTTCTTCTTAAATGGACTGTCTATATGACGCCATCTTCCCCATTTATATAACTACTGCTAATAAGCATTGAGATTTCTTGAAAAGATGATAAATAGTATTTTGACAAGTTGGTCGGCTATTGCTAACAACAATGCGATATGAAGAAGCCACGCTTTCTTTATCATCTTTTTCATCCCTTCGAGTTTGTGTGAAGAAAGTGGTTTGCAATTTAACCTTCAAGATTCTACCACATGATATATTTAAAATAGTGCACCAGTTCATACGTGAATGAATTAAACCTCTAAGCTTTTGCGGTTCGTTAGTCCACTTCAAGTACTTTGACATTTTAGATAAATTCAATCTCCGATCACAAGTTCTTTTATACTTCTACTTCCAAGTCTATTGAAAACTGATATTCACCAAACTTTCTTCCCATTTTCATCGAAAATATTATTTGTTGTGGAAAATTCTTCTCCAACTATATGATTACTGCTGGCTCTTCTAATCGCAATATGAATAGGATTCTGAGGAACAAATTCAAGTCATGTTCGAGAGCTTTGAACACCATGACCTTTTTCTGTCAACATTTTTTGGTAGTGTTAAGTTCATACGTTTGCTTGCCAGTAGCCTCAGGAAGTAGTTTTCCCAAGATGGAACGTTCTGAGGATTATATCCGTCTTTAATAAGAAGTTTATAGGCTTTTGGATCAAAACAATTCTCATTTTGAAGCTGCAAAGATTCTCCATGTTCTTTTTCGGCTCCTTGAGTTGGGCGAACAAACCTTTTCAGCGACTGAGGAGATGGCTTCTTCACATCAAGCTTGGTAAGATGAAATTTCAATTCTTTCAATGATTCAGATCCGACTAGAAGTGACTTACTCTTTATGTGATCTTTACTAATGTATGCTGGAGTCAAATCTTTAACTTTATTTCCTACATCAAGAACATCTTGCTACTTGGATTCCTCTTCTTCTTTGACCTTGATAGTTTTCATAGTTTCGATGTAGTATTTGGCATCGGCTAAATGCGATTCAGCTTCAGTGAAAGGTTTACTATCTCCAATCACCTTCTTTACCACACCTTCTTGACAATACTTGAAACACTAGTACCAAGTAGAGGGAACCACACCATTTTCATATAACCAAGGTCGGCCCAAAAGCATATTGTATGATGTCTTCGTGTCTATGACATGAAACAACTTCATTGACGACATATCATCCATCAATAGCTTTATCCTAATTATATTAAGAGCCATTTTCCCCCTTTGATTGAATTCTTGGATATGACTATTTGCCAATTCATCTGTGGAGATTACTAAATCCTTCATTACATGGAATGATAAGATATTGACTGCATAGCCTCCTTCAATCAAAATTCTATTTATTTTTTGCCCGTGAGCATAACCAGTTACAAATAATGGTTTATTATGGGGCTTGGAGCCAAGCAACAAGTCTTCGTCAGTGAAAGTCATTGTCAACATGCACTCCTCAGTTACACCAAATTCTCTTCAGATAAACATGCATCACTAGAGGAAATATTTTCTTCACTTATCATGTTGCACGCAATGTCACTGTCGTGATCACTAAGTTCATCATTTTTCAATCTCGATGGTAGCATGATTTGAGGCTGCATTATCCTCTTCAAGTGAGATTTTCCTTTTTCGAGCTAATTGCATCACTTTATCTTCGAATACGAAGCAATCATGGATTGGGTGACCCACCAACCAATGGTACTTGCAATACTTTAGGTCATCAATTTTCCCAACTTCTTTAAGTCACTTCATTTTAGGTAATTCAATGAGATTTGCATTTAGCAAATCATCAAATATTCCAGAGATATTAGAATCAAGAAACGTGTAGATCTTAGCTTGCTTCTCCTTCAGAGTCAATTTTCTTTATCCTCTTTCTTGGGAAACGTCCATCTTTTCATCACTTGTGCTATCTCCCTTTGCACAAAATCTTATGGGTATTACATTTACCGCTATAGCTTCTTTACTTGGAGCCTTGGCATGAGGTTTGCCCCCTTTCTTAAATTTATGCTTTTCCTTAGACTTGTGAGGCTCTTGGACTAGTGGGCCCCCAACTCCACTAGCAGAGATGCTTAACTATACATCATGGTCTCAAGTAGCTAACTCTTCTAATGTTTTAGGTTGAATTCCTTGGAGAAGATACCAAATTCCCTAATACATCCCTTTAATGCACATCTCAATAGCTAAAGCTTCAAACAATTAATTTTCACAATTAAGGCTTAAGTTTCTCCATCGATTGATGTAGTCAATAACTAGTTCTTCCTTCCACTAGAGAGAATTAGTGAGTTAGATCATACTGACTGTCCTTTGAGTACTGTAGAAGCAATTAAGAAATTTCTGCTCCAATTGCCCCCAGCTATCAATTGAGGCTGCTTTTAGGTCAGTATACCAATCAAAAGCATTGTCCTTCAAAGATCGAACAAACTGCTTCACTAGATGAACTCCACATGCTGCAACATTATTACAAGTTTCGATGAAGTCAGCCACATGCTGCTTTGGATTGCCCTAAAATTGCTAAAACTTCAAGGGCTAATAATCAGTCAGCATCTTCAAGTTATTAATCCTTTGAGTATTGGCTTGGAATAAGTTATAGATGAATTATAACTTCCTTCAAGTTTGTATTTAATAGTCTCTATAATAATCTTCCTTAGTTGGTTGACAGGAATTAGTCCATCAGTGGAAACTTACACTTCTTTTATTGCAGGCTTTTCATTTTCAACTGGCTATCTCTTTGTGGATGTTTTGCCTTCATCTTGTTTCTCCATTACACAACTAGTCTCAACATTATCCTCCTTGTTTATCAACTTGGAGATCTGAGAGTCATGCTCTTGGACATGCTTTTAGAGTTCTTCAATAGTCTTTGTCAAATTAACAATTTACTCCTCCAAAGTTGCGGCGCTTGTCACTATTACCTACGCCATAGTTGAGAAATGTGATATTAAGCCAGGAGTAGATGATGTTGATTCTTCCCATGAGTCTCCACCACCTTCATTAGTATCATTAGTATGTAGCAATGCCTTTTCCACAACTTCAAGTAAAGGATCCACCTCCGAAGATGATTGCAACTTTTTGGACATACTTCTTGTGGTGACGCCAGCACTTCTTGCTCCAGTACTTGAGGAATTTGAGGTATTAATGTTCAATGTTGGGGTTTTGTTGGCGGTCATGATAGTTCAATCTTGAAAAGGCAAGAGATGAGAAATAGAGATTGTCCCACAGGGCGTGCTAGAAATTTGTAGCGCAAATTTCTTTATCTGTAAAAGTTAAATTACAAGACAAGAAAAATTGTACAAATAAAATGAAATTAAAATCAATCAACTGTGGATTCAATCTTTAATGTAATCCTTTAATTCTTCCCCTCCAAATATGACCTTGAATTTAATGAGTTCCATGAAGAAAACCTGAATGTCATGGATCTCCTTGAATTTGATTTAAAGAAAATAACACCAATTCGAGGGCTTTGCACCTTAATCTCGAATCAAACGCTAAAATATATGAGCTCCGCATAGAACGGCTTGAACGTTGTGTATCCCCTTGAATTTAATTTGAATAAAATAACTCCAATTCAAGGGTTTTGCACCTTAATCTTGAATCAAATGCCAAAATGTACGAGCTCCACAAAGAATGCCTTGAATGTCGTATATCTCCTGGAATTTAATTTTAATAAAATAATACCAATTCAAGGACTCTGCACCTTAATCTCAAATCAAACACCAAAATATAATGAGCTCCATGAAGAATGCCTTGAATGTCGTGGATCTCCTTGAATTTGATTGAGATAATTGCTGGACTCCTTCAAAGCTCTTCTCACTTGCTAGAATTTGTGTTGTGTCAAATGAGTTGTGATCACCTCTTTATATAGGTGTTTGGTGGGAGATCCCAGATAATCAAGAACATTTTTGATAGTTATCTTCTGATGAGATAATATCAAATATCAAGAGATAATATCAAATATCTTTAATTTAATAATATCAAACATCAAAAGATTATTTGAATATCAAGAGATAATATCAGATATCTTTGATTTGATAAATCCACATGCATAGATATGCTACATGTCGCAATTTGGTTAGCCCAAAATCGCTAGGCCACACAACCTGATTTGATTGGCCATGACATTTAATCTTTGGCACTTGTCAATATTTGATTTGTGCATCAAATAAATACTAAAGTATTAATTAAAATTAACTATTTATCTTTTAAAATTAAATTTAATAAATCCCAAAATATAAATAGAAATTTCAAATTAACTTCAAATATATTATTTTACATATATCACTTCTCAATAGGTCAGGATTTAATATGTCTACAGCATATTTTCAAATCTTAGGGCACCTTGATTGTTGGAATCTAAAGCTCTAAATCTCATCTCATTCTCAATGTTCCTTCTTCTCATGTAAGAGTTCCCACAGACAACGCCAAGATGATTCTACTTGAAAACGGAGTTTGGGTGCTTTTCAGAAATCAGTAAGTTCTTCTGAGTTGTTTTCTCTAAAATGCATTACATAGAGTCAAAGGTCTCCATGCTTTTGCAAATGATTTTTTCTCCCCCATTGACTTTGGGAATTGGTATTTATATTATTTAATCCTTTAGTGGACTTTAGCCCATGGGATCTTGATGACCAACTTAGTAGACTTGACAAATTGGGCTCCCTGACCTGTACTTTACTTATTTACTTTAATCGGATCTCTTTAGTACATTTTTACATTTTTTTACCTTTAGGGAGTTAGTATACCATATCAATATTTAAAATAAATTAATGATTAAATTGAATTTATTATTAATTAAAAATCAAAAAAGTAAAAATTTAAAAGGCAAAAATGAAAATGAAACATTTGTCATCTTAGATAACATAATTCAGTAATTTTGAAATACGTACTCTATAATGTTCAAATAATAAATATATCTAAAATAATATAATTAAATATAACTGAATTTATTTATTAATTAAAATAAAAATAAAAATGAACTTCTAAAACCTATGATCCTAACAATATAATTTTAATAATTTTAAATAACTACAATATAATTTAATCATTTTGGACATTATAATTTAATTAATTTAAATAAATAAAATAAGAAAAAAAATAATCATTTTGGATAATATAATCTTAATAGTTTTAACTTGCATATTTAATAATATTAAAATTAAAATGTACTTAAATTAATTGAATTAAATTTATTTATTAATAAATAAATAAAATTTGAAAAAAAAAAAAGAAAGAGAAGAAAAAAAGAGAAAAAGCTCTTCCCTCCACCCCCCCAGCTAGGCCCTCTTCGCTAAACTTCCCTCGCTAGCCAGCCACAACCCCCATGCCCATAGCTAGTCATAGCTAGCAGCCAAGCTTCCCCGACCATTACCACATCTAGGCACCTGAACAGACGACTTAACTGGATCCAAGTAGGGGTTATGTAAGGGATTGGGGGTGGTTGTTATATTATGTGTATATATATGTATGCATTTATATACATATATATATGATGCCACTCCGAAGTGGAGCGAAGTCCTTTTCAAAAAATAGTAGCGTATTGGTTCGTCTTCTATGGAATGCACACAAAGAGATTTGCTCTTCTCGAGAGTTCTTCTATTTTGAGAAATTTTGCTAATAATTTCTTGTGTCCTATTTCTCGTTGGAACTTGGTATTTACAGATTTTAGTCTTGATGGGCTTAGACGCATTAGGATTTGTTTGCCCTTTTATGGGCTTAACTTGTCCTTTAGGCTCTCTAGCTCGTTTACTTAATTATATTTATGGTCCATTTGTTATTTTTAGTCAATTTATCAAAATGCCCTTAAGTCTAATTTTGGTCACATCATCAAGACCCCCATTTTTGATGAAAATTTTTTAGTTTTATATTGAAAATATAGTATAAGCTTAATTTATTAAATTTTCCTTATGTTAATCTAAGAAACTATTGTTGGATCAAGAGTTTGTGAATTCTCAACTGTTGTCCAAGTTAAGTTTGAATAGGTCTCAAAGTCTTTGAATCTCCATAGAGGTACTCCATAAAGGTGGCCTTGTTGGCACCTAGAGAGTCAGCAAAAAGAGAATTCCATCTCAGTTAGGAAGAGAATAAGGGAAGACAACTTTGTTAGTAGTGCTAAGATGAGCCCTCAAGGTAAGGTCATTTATATACTTTGGACTTTTAAACTTATTTCTTCCTTCTTAGTTTCTTTGTTTGTACATTCTATCATAATTCCTTTTGAGTTAGCGAGTACTTCGATGTCTTAGTCGAGTAAAAATGCATAAGTTTAGTTCTCAATTGAGTTCAGGAGAGTTTAGGAAAGGAGTCCTCACCTAATCAATCGAATAGAAGCAGAGAAAGAGCCAACACGACGGCCCCTTGGCCAAACCGACTGCATACGCATGGTGGTGGTGTTAGGAGTCCGCTGGGAAATCAAGGTTGCTATTCCCACGGTGCCTATCTTGGGTGCTAGGGGTTGGCGCCTATGGGGTACCCATATGGCATCTTAAGCGAGTGCTTATGGTGCTCACGAGCTAGATGGTACTCAAGGGAGTCATCCTCTGCGTGATGTCGCAACGTATCCCAATTCACCTCTTGAGATGCAGTCAATCTAAGCCTTAGAAAATTTTGAAGAATCTCCTAATGAGAATAAAACCAAGGAGTTATCTTTATCGTATAAATCTGATTCCAAAGATGAGGTTTCTTCAAATGAGGAGCCTAAGAGCATTCCATTTAGGAATGATAATTTCTCAAAAGTAGTAGAAATTAAGTGTTTACTCAAGCCAGAGGAGTTGATATTATGAGATGTAGGGTTTGTGTTTCTGATGAATTCAATTGTTGTTCCTTCTCCTCAGGATAACATGATGTCGCCTCCTAGAGGATACTTCACTTCCCTTGTGGATTTTCTCTCCCTCCTGACACTCTTTTGCTAAATCTAGTACAAAGCTATTATGTGTCTAAGCTAACTCATATGTAACTTTTTTGCACCCTTCACAGGCTTTAGATAGTGTCTGATATAGTTAGGCTTACCAATATCTTTAGATAGCTAGCACACCTTATGGTACAGAGTTTGAGAATAAATGGGGGTGAATTATGTTTTTCTTTTTTTTTTTTTTTGCACGATAGAATACTTTCAGGATTGATTCCTTCCTGATCACGATTTAAGAATAACTCCCAATCTAGAAAATATGAGAAAAAGAATTTAAGCTCATTAGACTTGACAGATTTTGAGTGAAGTTTGAGAGACCTTGAATACAGATGAATGCACAAGCTTACAAATTTCTGCAGCGTCTCTCTTCTTCATTTGAATGCATCTTGAAGTATTTACAAGTCGACTAGTTGTTTATGGATGTTACTCACAAGAACTGAGTCTTTCTAGACTTTCTTCTTTGGTGTAACACGGTCTCTACTTTTAGGTTTGACTTTTGCAATTTTCATTTCTATACAAGTGAGCTATCTTCACAGTCTGGATTCTCTATAACCATTTCAGACCTTAAATTGAAATTTAAAATTTGAAAATTGAGACTTCCAGATTATTTAGGCGGAGAAATTGAATTTTTTGCTTTTGTCACCAATAGGTGCCAACTCCTTCATATCAATTGGAATTCATTCCTTCCTCTAAACAATCTTCTGAGAATTAGATCAAATATGAACCATTGCTTTGATCCCTTTATCAATCAATCATCACTTCATGAATCATTAATATCAAAGGTTGGTTTGTTATCATCAAAACATATAATCAGACCAAATGATTAGCAATCTCCCTATTTTTGATGATGACAAAGAACCAAGTATTTCAAAAAAAATCATTCAGATAAGCATAAAAGAATACTTACAGAAATCTTTTTCAAGCGATCTATTATCTCCCCATGAATGAGAGATTTTTGCGAACTTCGTTCCCCCTTAATTTTATGATAAAATATCTAGTTTCTTGGAGAATTTTGATAACTTAAACTCAATAGTTGGATCATATCATATATTTTTCATTCGACAGTAGTAATCAGTTCAATAGTTGTATAATCCAAATAAGCACATTATCACAGTAAGCAGTGCATGCTAGAATCATTAACTTCGTGAGATCAGAGCATAAGCTTATTATCAAAATAATAAAGGTTTCGATTTACTTTAGAGCTTTCAACAATTTCAAATCAAAGCACACATTACCTCAGAGCAAATTATGAGATTAACATTTCATACTTATATATCATACATTCAAGATAGAGAAAATTACTAAAAATGACATACTATATCCTAAAGGCATAGATCATAATGCATCTAAAGGCAAGTTATCAAATATGATAGTAATAACATATCATAGTACAATGAAACCAAGTCATCCAATCGTTAGAATTTTTGAGAAAAGTTATGCCAAAATATTATTCAAGAGAATATCATACCTAAATACCTTGTCAAGAGTATCATTTCATCAAAATTTCCTAAATTATCATAAACACTATGATCATATTATCATGTTAAACCATCAAAAATCATGGAATACTTACCATTCTCCTATTTTGGCATCATTAAGAAGGTGTTAGAACCAAAAGTAAAAAGAAGGAATCCATCGTTGACCAATAATATTCAACCATAAACCCTTAAACCAAAAGAGATAATAATATCCAACATTAAAATTCTAACATCCATCAGATAAAAAAAGTAAAGCATTAAGCAAGAAAAATAAAAATTATCCTTACAGACCCATAAATTTTAAATTATTTTTAGAGAACTTAGTAGAAAAAGATGCAGCACTTCATGACTATAGTTATGCAGTATGTGAGGTAATCAGTGAGGCCAAGAGATGATTTAGGATTTGGACTTCTTCTTAAGGTAGGTTTGGATGGAGCCAACTTTGATGTTCATAGCCTTAAGGAGGGAAAGAATTGGTTCTATCTTCTGATCAATTCCCTTCTTCACTTCCCCTTTCCTTTTCTCAAAGTCACCATCCTCCTTACTGAAACTCTCATATTCAGCTTCCTTCTTCTTCTCAGTTTCAGTGTTCTCCTCCATAAACCTTTTTTTTCCTTGACACCTTGTGCTTGTACATGATAGAAAGATCATCCTTAGATGTTCCCAGCCACCTTTCATCCTCAGGTAGAATCTCATCTTCACAAAACTAGTTATGGTGATTATGCCTTTCTGCATTTCACATCTGGACTCCTTCAACTTTTCAGGCAGTTCTACCTTAAACTCCTTGAATATCTATATAAAGAACATCCCATACAGCAACACTTTAGCCTTATTCATATAACAGTAGATAATGTTCTTGATAATACCGTAACTGAGGTTAACTTTAAATCCATTTAATGTCATATACATCAAATACACTACCATGAAGTTTATAACAGTGGTACCGATGAGACAAGTGCAGCAAAATGGTATTAGAAATAACTCAATGAAACATTTTATAGTAAATGTCATCTCATTGTACACTGGCCCACCAACAAATTTTTCAAACCCTTTTTTCTTTTGAATCATTTTCAAGTAGAATCCCTATCAAAATACTCCTTGTTGCACCATTCTTTCATTTCAAAGAACTTGTATCCATCATTTTCACAGCCTAAAACCTTGCATAATTTCTAGATGGTCAACTTTATGTGGGTTCCATTAACATACGACTCTAGCAACAGATTTTCTTTTTCTTTAACGAAGGTCATGTTCACAAAGAATTTAAGAAATAATTAAGTGTAAACAAACTCTTTAGTTTGCATAATTGAATCTATACCAGCTTTCTTAATCATATTAGGCAACTTAGTGTCAAAAATAAGAGAGAAGTCAATTGACCTTCCATACTCCACTTTTTTTCTTTTGTATTCGATCTCGCCTCGACTAGGCAATCTTCTGTCAAGAAATCCTTAGAAAATGGTTGTTCCTCTTCTTCCAAATCCTTGCCTCCTTTTTCCTCAGATTGTTCTTTCTCTTCGTCTTGTTTTCACTCCTTTCAGTAGAAGTTGACCCTTTTGCGCTCGCAGGCCTTTGTATGTCTCATTCATTCTTACTTTTGAGTTTCTCAAAACTACTCTTAAATTCAAACTTGGCTTCGATTTTAGAAGTAGTTTCTTTCCCTTTCCTATTGAAGCGGTTGCCTCATATTTCATTGGATAAACTACTTTCAAAGGGACTGGAAAGGGTTCTGACTCTTCATTAATGTTTAAACTCATAACTGGTGTTGACGGAGGTAGTTGTCTAATGAGTGACTGGATGAATGATTTAGGTGCAGCCTTTCACTTAGTTCTTCCCATTATTCAGATAGTTCAAGGTTTTGATTTCTTTTTGATTGAAAAATGAGAGTGAGAGAGAGAGAGAGAGAGAGAGAGAGAATGGGGGAGAATGAGTGTGTGTGAGTATGCAAATAGTGTGAATGAATGTTAAGAAATCGTTCAAAAATATGCACGGAGGTGAATCCATTTAACTGATGTGTAAAATATTGTAATTTCATATTTTCCTTGCCAATGAACAATTAAGGTCTGCCACCCAAGTAATAGTTACCAAGACATTCTAACACTACAATAAAATTGGCATTTCGTGGCACTAACTTGGTGACATTTTGTACTATAATGACACAAAAAGGTATTATGATGATAGTTGTAAAAGAATGCCACTATAATTTAATATTTGGTGCCATTTGATTATTAAATAAAAGACAAAATAGTGACATTTGATTGAAAATGCCAAGATAAATGTATTTCAAAGATATTTAACTAGTATCACTAAATTATTTTTTTTAGAAAAATGCCATTAATATGTAGTTATAGTGTCATTTGAAGAAAAATGTCATAAGGTATTCAGTGACCCTAACTTAGTGGCATTTATAGTGTAATGAAACACAAAAGTAATATGGTGATAGTTAGAAAAAATGTCATTATAATAAAATATTTAGTGGCATTTGATTATTAGATGACATATAAAATAGTAACATTTGATTAAAAAGGCAAACAAAAATATAATTTGAAGGCATTTAACTAGTGCCACTAATTTTTCTTAAAAAGTGTCACTCATATTTATTTATGGTGTCACCTAGAAAACTGCCACAAAATATTTAGTGACACTAGCTTAATGACATTCAATAGTGTAATGACACATAAGACTAATATGGTGATAATTATTGAAAAATGTCAATGTAATACAATATATTACTGGCATTTGATTAATAAGTGCCAAAAAATATAGTGACATTTGATTGGAAATGCCGACATAAATATATTTGCAAGGCATTTAAGCAGTGCCGTTAATTTTTTCTTAAAAAATATCACTCATCTTTTTATGATGTCATTTGTAAAATTACGGAAAAATATTTAGTGACACTATTTTGACGCCGTTTTACAGTATAGTGGCACATTATAATACAATGATATAATAAAAATGCCACTATAATATAATACTTAGTGGTAATTAATTAATAAATGTTAATAAAACATAGTTTTATTGAAATTACTAACATAAATATATGTTAAAAGTATTTAACTATTATTACTACTTTTTTCTGAAAAAAATACTCATAATTTAGTTATAGTATGACATTAAATAAATATCAAAAAATAGATAAAGTATATATAGTTATTAATAATTGTAAAATTTATTTATATCTTATTATAATGTATTGATTAAATTAACTACTTCATATAACTTAATGTATCAACTAAATTAACCATATTTTTCAGGAAGTATAAAAAAATAAATTTTTACCAATTTTTTCACCTCACCTATACATTATTTTTTTGAATATTTTCTCTCTAAATTTAATTTCTCACACTTTTTCAAATATATTATTTAATAAAAAAATTCCAGGCATAAATTTAAATAATTGATAAAATATGCTTTTAAAGTATAAAAATATAATAATACTTTTGAAATTTTATAATGAACACTTGGTAGATAGCTTAATGGTAAACTCATTTCTTTCCAAGTATGATGTTGCAGGTTCGAGTTTTATGCAAAGCAATTGGATCATTTTGGAGTCTCATATATGGGGTGCTAGAGGCAAATTAAGATGCCACTCAAAAGAATCATTTTACCATTTAATTTAGGATGTTATTTAATTAATTTATGGCATGTTAATATGTCATCTAAAGGAACCTTTTGCAACATTTTAACATAACTGTTATGCATTTTTGTTGCACATTAGCATTTCATTTAAAAGTACTTTTATGACATTTTAACATGCTATTCATTGTATTTTTTATGATATATTACCTTGTCATTTAAATCAACTTTTGTAGTATTTTAACCTGCCACTACATGCAATTTTAATGGCATATTAGCATGTCATTTAAAATAATTTTTAATGATACTTTAACATGTTTTTAATGCATTTTCATGATATTTTAATGTGTCATTTGATGAAATTTTTGTTGCATTTTATTAATGCCAAAACAAAGGTAATTTGGTGACATTTATACCTTTAACTACACTGCTACAAGTGGTACTTTTATAAAATGTCATTAAATATAAAATTGCCACTATAACACTATTCAGTGGCATTTGTTAGTGTTTTTAATGCTTGATTTTGTTGTAGTGTATTATGGCAAAAAATGTGAATTTCAAACTTAAATGGGGCAGTTGATAAGACAAACCATTTTTCAGCAATTTTTCCTGCACAAACTGTTGGAACAATGCTCCGCAAGCCAATTGGATCGACATATATAACTATTTCATGTAACAGTCTTGATTGAATGATATTCAATAAAATGGTCATCTTTATCTTATGCGTTTATGACTTCTTAACATGCGTTTGGTTGAAGCCCTTAAATCATACAAGACTATGGGACTTGGTCACACATATGATCGTGATTATGAAACAAATCTCTATGGTCATGATATTAAATATTCCAAGTCATAGAATCTTAAGACACGGGGCATATAAGATTCGGATAGGCTTGTACAAACAATGCATATTCTAAGAAGTTGGATATTGCCCCATTTCATGGATAATCTATGTTAGACATTGATGCATGTTAATGGGTTCTTGTTAGAGAACAAGTTCACTGGATGCTTGTTTAGAGAATCCACGAGGTAGCAGTAGTGGCATGTCAATAGTGGTAGGTTCTCTAGCTTGCGATAGTGCATATAATTAGTCTTTTGACTTGAGGTTCCACAGTAACCTTGTATTTGGGTTCTTGTACCTTGATTTTGCTCTGACCACGTAGCGGGTCATCCGGGGCTTAGGTTGGGCACAAGCTACCTAAGTATGAAGGTTGGTGAGTTCCAAGATAGGATCTATTTCGCCCATCGGTGAAGAACGGGTTGATCTCTTATGTATTCTAAGATTATTGATTCCCAAAAATCCTTGCACAAAATGATATGATAATTTGAAAAAGGAGTTTTTCAAAGTTGAGGTCACAATAGGGAATCAAACATCAAGAATAGATACATAGTTATCGAGGTTATTAGGGAGCCAGCAAATATCTTACCCTAGGCCTCTTTCGGGAGATAGAAAATAGAAGGACCGTATTTGCACGGCATTTGTAAGCAGTAATAGTTCACCTCAAGAAAATTCATTCATCCAATTCACTAGGCTCTATAGGCTTGTGCTAGGCATCAACTATGGAGATTGGGTACTTTTCAATTAATGGAAATTAATTGATAGAGTTATTAGTTTAAAAGAGTTTAAACTAACTTGAATATTCTAATATTCAAAATATTACATAGAGTTGTGAGCACATGTCCAATGAATCGGTGAACCTAATAGGTCACACACAAAAACCTAAGATACTTTTATTTGATAGGAAGAATTTTCTAAAGAGTTAGAAAATTGCTATGTGGGTGGTTTTGCCTAAGGGAAAGAAAGCTAGTTGGCTAATTATGAATTGATCACTTTGGCTTGATTAATTTTAAGTGTTAAATTAATCAAAATAATTTAAAGAGTTAAATTAGGAGTTAATTTAGTTGGTGCAATATGACAATTTAATTAATCAAGGTCAACTTAAGGAGTTAAGTTGATTTAATAAATAATTAAATTAAAAAGTTAATTTTATTAGGTAGGAAATCTTAGTTTTGGAGGAAAAAGCAAATGAAAAAGTCCATTTGAATTAATTGAGTTGGCATATTTTATTTATGAAATTAAAATTCAATTCAAGCTAGACTAATATCTACCAAGTTGGCAAGTTGGCACAAGTGGGCAAAGTGTGAAGGAAGCTTCAAATAGCTTCCATTCACACTATAAATACCCCTTGGAGTGGCCTGCCAAACTTGTTTATTCCATGCTTCCATTTTATGTCCAAAAGGTAGCACAACCCATGTATTGAGTAACTACCTCCCTAGACTCTCTCTCTCTCTCTCTCTCTCTCTCTCTCTCTCTCTCTCTCTCTCTCTCTCTCTCTCTTATCATCTTCTTCCTCCATTCTATTCTAGCTTAGAGTGTGATGATTTGAGAGTTCTTCCGAGGTGTGTGGATCACCATTAGAGACTTCACACTTCTTTTTTTTTTTTTTTCATTAGAGACTTCACACTTGAGGAGCTTAGAATTGAAGATTGAACCTTCTATTGTCGCTGATTTTTGGAGCTTCCTTTCCTCCATAATTTTGGCCATATTGAGGCTATTTTGGAGGTCCTTTGGTGAGCAAAAATTGCTGCATTAAGGAGCCCTGGGTGTGGTGAAGTTGATCCTTGAAGTGGAGAGTGTAGATCTTGCTTTGGAGAAGTCCAAGAGGAAGATCCGCATTGTTGCCTTAATTTTCTTCAAGGGTAACTTTCTTGCTTCCAAATTCTAGTTTATGACATGTTTATTGATTATTGGATTGGAGGCTGCAAGTTAATTTTTCCTTTAATATAGTTCTAATTATGGATCCTTGCCTATTTTCTCTCTTCACAAACAATTTTAAATAGAAAACACATACCTTTGAATAGCGATTTTGGCCAGTAATATATTTCTTTATGCATTTCTTCCTAGAGCACGTAAATGATGATTTCCACTATCCCATATCATTCCAAATTTTGCTAAACCAATCTTCTGCGAAAGGCTTGGTGAAAATATCAGCTAACTGAAATTCAGTGTTCATAAAACAGACACATATATCTTCTTTGTTCACATGATCTCGAAAAAATTATGTTTCACCTCAATATGCTTACTTTGAGAATGATGAACTATCTTAGTAATGTTTATAGAACTTGTACGATCACACAATATAGGAATATTGCTAAATATTAATCCATAATCACTTAAAGTCTATTTCATCCATAAAATTTGAGCATAACAATTACCAAATGTAATATATTTAGCTTCAGTTGTAGAAAGAGCAATAGAATTTTTTTTTCTTACTAAACCATCTATTAAGATTTTTTCCTAGAAATTGGCATGTCTCACTAATACTCTTACGATCTTATCTGCATCCAGCATTGTCAGCATCCTAGTAACCAATGAGTTCAAATTTTTCACATGTAAGATACTATAAACCATAATCAACAATTCCTTTGAGATATTTGAATATGTATTTAACAACAGCCAAGTGAGACTGTTTAGGATTAGATTGAATCATGCAAACATGCATGTAGCAACATAATATTATATCTAATAGTAGTTAAGTATAAAAGACTACTAATCATACCACGATACCTTTTCTCATTGGTTGGTTTACAACTTTTATCCCTATCAAGTTAGTCAGTGATTCTTTTCTGTTGTCTATCCTAAACTTCGTCAATAATTTCTTGATATATTTTGATTGGAAAATGAACATGTCATTGTCTGACTGTTTTACTTGCAAACCAAGGAAGTAGCTAAGCTCATCCATGAGGCTCATTTCAAATTCTTCTTTCATCTACTTAGCAAACTCTTTACACAAACGATCAATAGTTGCTCCAAATATAATATAGATTTGCACAAGCAACATATCATCATTATGCTTTTTGATAAAAAAAAATTAGTATCCATTGTACCCATTGAGAATCCTTTGTTTATAAAAAAAACTTACTCAATCTATCATACCAAGCTCGAGGAGCTTGTTTCAAACCATACAACATTTTGGTGAGTTCATAGATATGGTTGGGAATGTCTTCTTACTCAAAGCCAGGAGGTTGTTCTACATAGACTTCCTCATTGATAAATCCATTCAGGAAGGCACTTTAAACATTCATCTGATATAGAGTGAACTACTCGTGAGATGCAAAGGTGAATAACATATAGATAGATTCCATTCTCGTAACCGGTGCAAACCTCTCATCAAAATCAATTCCTTCCTCTTGACTATAGCCCCTAGCTAGTAGTCTAGCCTTGTTTTTAGAAACTTTTTCATCCTTGTTAAGTTTGTTTATGAATACCCATTTGTTCTAATAACTGGATGATCATCTAGTTTTTCAACAAGATTCCAAACCTTGTTCTTTTTAAATTGTCCAACTCCTCTTCAAAAGCATCTCCTCGTGATTCATCATTGAGGGTCGATCCAACCTTTGTTGGCTCGATCATTTATGGAAATGTATAATTTCACATTTCATCTTTTTCCTATCTGGAGAATGATCTTCCTTACTCTATCTCTTAAGCTACCAATGACTTGTGATGTAGGATGGCTTAATGCTTGTCGATTTTTTTTTTACTGTTGTAGCTCTTGCATCAACCATTTCTTTGGAAGTATCTTCTTTACATTGTTTGGAATGAGAACTTTCTTTATCTTTGATCTTGACATCATTCCTAACTTCCATTCATTCTTCACCGATTGTAATATGGGGACTAATATCTGCATCATCATTGCTCAAGTATTCCTTGACTTCAAGATAGATAGCTTCGTTAAAAGATACATATATAGAATCTTGAAATTTCTTTTTGCTGTAAACCCTATATGCCTTACTATGCACTGAATACCCAACAAATATTCCTTCATCCACTTTAGAATCAAGTTTGGCAGTAGGATCATGATCATTCAAGATAAAAACATTTGCAACCAAACCCTTTGAAGCAAGAAATATTTGAAATTTTGTGTCTTCATTAGTCAAAAAGGGTTTTATTCAAGATAGGTCTAAGAAGAACTCTATTATACACATAGTATGCAATATTCATAGCTTCTTCCTAGAAAAATTAGGCATATTATACTCATTAATCATTGATCTAGCCATTTCAATTAATACTCAATTCTTTCAGTCAACAACACCATTTTGTTGTGGGGTTCTAGGTGTAGAGAAATTATGAGTGCATCCCATTTGATCACAAAAAGATACAAAGTTATATTCATCAACTTCATTACTATGACCTTTTTCATATGAAAATATCCTTTTTCATTTTACAATTTCTTAATAAGATGTATGAAATTTCTAGTGCGTCATTCTTATTTGCAAGAAATATTACCTATGTATATCTAGAATAGTCATCAACAATAATGAAAGCATAATTTTTACCTCCAAGTGTGCTTGTCTTTACTGGACCAAAAAGGTCAAGATGTAGTAATTCCAGTGGTTTGCATATAGTTACCATATTCTTTGCTTTCAATGAAGACTTTGTCTGCTTCTTTTCTGACATGAATCACATAATTTGTCTTTCACAAATTTGAGCTTGGGAACTCCTTTGACAAAATGGTTCCTTGAAAGTTTGAAGATAAGCTACATGTTCACATGTCCAAGTCTTTTGTGCCATATCCAGCTTGAATCTTCAGCTGCCACTAGGCATTTCACATTTTAATTCGAGAGATCATCACAGTAGGCAAAGAAAATCTTTCCCCCTCTTAGTGTAGTAAAGATTGGCTTCTTATCCTTCAATATAGTGCACTTTTAAGGTTTCCAATTGAGACGATAGCCAGTATCCAGTAGTTGACTTATACTAAAAGATTGTACTTCAATCCTTCAATTAGCCATACATCATTGATAGCAATGAGTCATCTTTTCCAACTTTTCCAATTCCAAGAATCTTTCCTTTTGTGTTATCAGCAACAGTGACATGTCCCAAGTTTACTTTATTGATTTCCAAAAACTTTGTCGAATCACTAGTCATATGTTGGAAAATTCCTTGTCTTACTAGCGTGTATTAAACGATGACTTTTTGACGAATTTTCCATCTGAATATTCCACTAAAAGCTTCTATCGCGAAAATGTCAAATAGAAGATTTGACACAAAATTTCGTGCATTTATTCCCCCCATCCACCACCAATACCTTCGATGTTCATCAATAGTTTTCAAGAGGAGCTTTTTCCACAAGTATTCCATTAGAAATGACGAAATATTTTGTAGTTGGACAGCCAACTGGTGATCCAAAAGTCAAACAGTTTGGACCGCACCAACCCAAATTGAGACCTATAAATTTAAACCTGAAAACAAAACAAAATTAAGATTGTTGGAGTATCCCATCAAAAATTCTTCAATGTTTTAATCAGTAAGAGACTAAAAAATCAAATAGAAACAAGTAAAGTACAATAAGATTGTAACAAAATAAACTTACTTATGTTAACTTAGAATTATAGTATTTATAGTGTATCAACACATAGGTGACCTTATATGGATCATCTTAAGTGGAGGATTATGATGTTGACATGTGTCCTCATAAAAAAATTATCATTTTAGGTCAAATTAGATTAAGGGTCAAGATTCAAATCCCTAAAATATTTTGGGGAGTTTTCAGTGCTTCTCATAATAATCTTGCTTTACGTGATTTTTATATATCACATTGAGACCTATTTGATAATTTACCAGTCTTAGAAAACAGCAAATCAAGCTCATCAAGTCTAATTTTATTGTGTTAATCTCTGTCTCACTTGAAAAATCCTTTGATATTAAATTTTCAATATCTATTTAATTTTTGATATATTTATTAATTCATCAAATGATTTCTTTAAAAAATAAATAATGATATAATTCAAAGATATTAGGATTATGGTTTTGATGAATGATAATGAAATGTTCATCTCCTTAATTCAAGCAATTTATAATTTATTTCCATCTCAAGGATATTGTGTATTTGGATAAAATATTGTTGATTTCTCTCATATGGAAAGAGGCAATTCATGATTTGTTCCCATCTTAAGGGTATTGTATATTTGGATAATATATTTCTTATTTCTCTCATATGGAAAGTGTATTTTGGAGACACTAATGAAGGCTGAAAAATCTCCTTTGATTGAAGGATGGCATCCAAACTTGGTAAGCTACTGTTGTAGCCCATTTATGGAAAGTCACCATTGGAATATCCAGCATGAGTAAAGAATTACTATTTAATCCCGAAGAGATGCATTCAGAAGAATAAGCTTTTGCTTACGAAAATATTCAACTTTCGCTCTTAACTTTCTTGAGGTACCATTGCTGAAGAAAAGAAAGCGGCATGTTGTTTCCTTTCAGCTGGAACTACCATCAGCCATACAATCTTCTGTGTAAGGGACTTTGAAATATTCCAACCCTTTTGTTGTATCGATATGTTTAATATAGTTTCAATTGGTTTAAATTGCTTGTTCATATTTATTGAACTTATTTGTATTAATTCTCTTTGAAATTATTAGTGAAATTTGCAGATTAAAATCCTAAGTGAAAGCTTATGTAGTGAAGCAGGCTTGCCAAACCACTATAAATTTGGTATCTCATTTACTTTTCTATTGTCTTTAAATTTGTGTCATTCCATCTGGAACTTCCAGTTTAAAACCGCCATTCATTTTCTTCAAAAATTACAATAATTTTGTATTCAACCTAATTCACCCCCTCTTAGACTTATTATTTTTAACAAAAGATATCAATGCAGCTCAACTGAAAAAATTAAGGCAGAGACTGTTAGGTCTTGTATTTAAATTTGATCACTGGTATAATGCTACTATCATATAATCGATTTACCTAAAAAAAAATCTCTAAATTTCCCATTTAACAAGAAAATTGCACCTCAAAGTTTAGGGCCTCCACCTTTTATTTAACTTTAATAATGTCAAAATAATCAATCACATAAGATCGGGAAAAAAACAAATATATATATATATATATATATAGGTTTCCTTTCAGTTATTGTTCTAGTAGGTGTTACTTTCTAATTAGCTAAAAACAGTAGTTTATTAATTTCTCCCAGTCGACTGCCATTACACCTGTCTCCTTTCCCTTCCCAGAGTACATTTGGTTATATTTCTCGTCTACGTTAATCTTGAAACATATACTAGGTTTATATATGCTCAAAGTTCAAATTTTAATGGGTCGAATTTTATTTTTTTCTTTAACTTTGTATTTCTTTGAGGTATTATATATTTTGATTTTTCATTCAACTTGATGCCATTGCCACATCTAACTAGAATTGTTTATTTGGGGTGCACAATCTTTATAGAAAGATTACATTATATTAAACGTGCATCCTAAGTTTGATGTTACAGAAAAATTAAATAATAAACGCATCCAGCTATGTGCAACTTGCTAAAAATTATCAAACACTAAGGACAAATTTTGATTTCATTTAATTATTTATTTTTATTGCTGGTTGAGAGTTGGGACGATTTTTGCCAATTTATTTTCGTCTGAGTCCCAATTTACCCCTATTCAATATTTATTCTCCATCTTAGATATAAGTGAAGAAAATTTTTATTAAAATATAAAACTAAATATGGACTTTAAGTTTGGTTACTTGATAGCAATTTTTATACTAGTCAATTCGTCTAGTAACATCAATCCGCATTTGGAGTTCTAATTCTTAAAGTGAATGTATGTATAAATTAATATATATATATATATATAACTAATTAAATTATTCATACTGAAGTTGATATGCTCTCATATGTCAAAAGTTCCTTCAGTCCATTAATTTCCTAACACTCTGTGATCTATATTTTATTTTTTCAGAAATTGTACCCGAATCAAGTCAAACTCGAAGATAACGTGCACTCCAAAGTCCTAACCCTTCATTCATTATACAAAGACACATCCCCAAGCGTCATGTAAAATTGATGGGATATGCCCATAACAAAGGTCTACTATATATATACCAATCATAATATGGTAAAGATTCTATCTGCTTTTATATCCTAATTTATTTATTTATTTATTCTTTTTATTTGACTTAAGTCATGAAAAATTATTTTCGACAATCTTAATTTATACTGTTATTTTTAGATTCAAATCATATTCCCATGCTATTGTGAGCATCCATCATAATTCCCAACTCAATAAACATAAACAAGCGAATCCAAAAAACACTTATTTGTGATCTACGATAAGATGTAATTTAAAGTTTAGTTTATTTTGAAGTATTAGGATATATTATTTTATCCAACCTAATACCATGCATACTTTATTTGATGGAAGCACAATATTATTACCCTAGCCTTGTGCTAAAATTGCTTATCATAGGATGAGACATCTCACCTAAAAGGTGGGATGTTTTCATCCCACATTACTTGATTGGGTTTAGTAATAATAAAATATCCAAAATATTCTTGTAGCCCTAACACAAAAACATCAAATATCCTTATTCTTTTTTCATCAAAAAATCCAATTCAATTAAACTATTTAAGTTCATGGACAAATGACATTTACATGAATAAATTCACTATTATGCTTTATTTAGATTATTGTTTTGGTTGGCAAAATATAAAAATAAAAGTAGTCGACTTAAATGTAATAAAAATAAAATTAACTACATAGTGGAGATTGAGGTATAATAAGATTCAATTACACTATTTAAGTTTGTTGACAAATGACACCTACTGGAATAAATCAACATTTTGTTTTATTTGAAATATTAATTTGATTGGCAAAATATAAAAATTTAAAAATTTTAATTTATTAATGACTAGTATTCAATTAGTTAGCACTAATAATATGATATTTTTGAGTCTTTGGGAACAAAGGTATATTGGTAAATATATTTTACTGATGTAATAATAGTCCACCAAAATACATATGTAATGGCTATTATTAACTAATCTATCATTTAAACAACCCTATAATTTATATATGATGTTTATTGAAATATTTAATTTCATCTCATATATCATCAATCATTTATCTTTCCATCCTACGAAATAACTGGGGCCTAAAGGTGAAAAGTCCAAGGATGCATTAGATGCACGGTTTGTCTCGGGGGTGATGGCAGTTGTCGAATATCTTAATATATTTTAATTTTTAAGAGTATTATAAGGTTTTAGTAATTTATATTTCATACGAACTCTCGTCCAAGAAATTAATGTGTATTTAGAGTTGTATTCATTCATTTTTTATTTTATTATAATAAAATAAGGATAACAATGAGAGGAAGTCTGGTTCACGTGGTCCCCGGGTCGATCCGCCAGCTCATTAAATATTAATCAAGAAGTCAAAGGTCAGTCAACTGTGGCCACTGCACGATATTGCCAGCCAACTCTCCTGGGAACCCTCCTCTCACGTCTCACTTCTGCCAACACACATATATACATCTTACTCTCTCTCATCTTTATGGTTTGTTTAAACCAGAAAAAAGTGGACTGGAATGAAGATTCAAAGAAAGCCCAGAAAACAAATTTTAAAAAAAAAAAGTACAATAGAAAAATGACATTTCAACTCTTGGTGAAAAGGAAAAGAATATTGGAGAATGAAGCTACTTCATCTTTCAGAGTGCGTATTAATTAAAAGTGTGAACCGGCTATTGATAATGAGATTAAAATGATGTTGTAAAGTAAAGAAAAAAAATTTAATTTAATTAAAAGTGTTCAAATCTACTACAGAAGCCCCAACTTTGTTAGAACCACCGACAATCTGCTTGAAATTCCAACAAACTTATTGAAACCAGATGTGACTTAAGTAGAAAGAAGGTTTAAAGATACGTATGAACTCATCAATACAGGGAGGCCGGAGCTGGGATTAAGTATCCATGAACTACTCTGTCTCTGCCATCAATCCTAATTCCTATCTAGACTTGGTAAAATTTTATCCGTACCTGTGGTTACCCGTGGATACCCAAAATATTACAGGTAATTTTACCCGTACCCAATTTACCCGTCGCTTTTTGGCCCGGCCCGTGGGTACCCGCGGGTTACCCGTATTTATAAATATATATTTTTTATTATTTTATATAATATATATATATTTACATATAAATATTTTATATTTATAACAAATTAAATTAAAAATTATATCATAAAATAAAATTCTAAATAACAAAAATACCTTCCCAAAAACATGGATGCAACATCTTATTCTACAAGGACAACAATGTTCGATTGATATTTAAACTTTCAATTCAAAAAACTTTTGGCATGTAATGGATTTAAATTTGAACTTTTAAATGTAGTGTACTTTAAATTTGGTAGACTTTGAATATTTAAGATGTAAGTTTTAAACTACAATATTATTAATGTACTTTAGGTATTTGTTCAATTTAATATTTAAAATTTTTAATTTTTTTTCGTTGTTTGAGTTTTATTTAGTTAAAATTTGAGCAACATCATGTAAGTCACAAGTTAGATATTAATTTACCTCTAAATATAAAAAAATAAAAAATAAATAAAAAATGGGTACCCACGGGTTACCCGTTACCCGTGCGGATGGGTAACGGGTCCCCTACTTCGTACCTAATAAAAAATGGATAAATTTACCCAATCTGTTGTTATCCGTGATTGGATTACCCACGGATACCCAATTGCCAGGTCTATTCCTATCTATCTTATCTAAGAATCACTTTCAAGCTAGTGGCTAGTGGCTAGTGGCTAGTTGCTAGTTGCTACTACTCTTTCTCTCCTGCCCCGCCATCGATCCTATTTGGTCTAAGATCATGGATTTCAAGCTAGCTACATTACTAGCTAGCCTTTTCTCAAGTGAAAGCCAACCTAATGCTAAGAGTAAATATTATTTCATTAACCTCACAGCTGGAAATTTTGTCGTTGTAGCAAGACATCTTAATTTCAGTCAGAACCTCAATTTAAGCCCTCGGTCTCAACTCACAATGAATGTGTAAGTGGTATATAACCGTAGTGTTAGCTATTAACGCTGTCTCCTAGTTAACAACCATCATCAACAATAATAGACACTTGTTTTTATTTTTATATAATTACAATGTATAAAAATATTGATAACTTACATTAGGAGAAAAACAACCTATAAATTGCATAAAAACTTGGAATTCTTTCATAGATAAATTTGATATCATCACTAATAATTTATGAAATCCACTTAACAATATATTAAAAAAGAGAGCAGCATCACAAGGGAACAGCATAGATATATAAAGGTAGAGGTCGGTTGCGGTGATAATGTGCTCATGCCAAAGATTTGAATATTTGATGGTTGGTGTTGATGAGAAACGACAAACTTGTACCTTAAAAATGACTCTTGTAGCTTTCAATGCTAGCAATGGAAACTGTTACTGGCACCCTTAAGTCTGCCAACTTTGGCATCTTTTTCATCTAAAAAATCATCCACTTCATCAATTCCTCCATCATTTATTGATCCACCACTCTTCTCAACTCTCAAGCCTCAAGCCTCAAGCCTCAACCATACATGAAAAAAATAAGAAATATGTGATCATGTGATCCACCCGCGACTTTCTTTTTCTGTTGTATCCATCCCTACCAAAAATGTACTGCCAAACAGTATTCAAATTTTGAAAAATGCATCCCCTCCTTCTCCTCACCCTGCCCGCATAATTATTAAATAAAAAATTTTGCTTGTCTTTTCCAGCTCTAGTTAAAATTCAACATTCATGTGATCTTAAATAAATGAGAAACATATTTATTATGTTGCATTAGGTCTCGGAGCCGGCCGGAGGAGCTAGGTAGTGTTACAAACTAAATTCTTGATCAGATTATTTGGGAGATGAAAATTTTCATATAATCCATTTTAAATATATTAAATAAAATAAAGCCATTAAGTTAAATATTGATATCATCATGTATGATTTAATGATTATAACTAATTGAATAGAATGCACATGAGCAAAATTCCCACTAGAAAATAAATTACTTCATTTCCTATATATATATTATAATGAAGTACAATTGAAACTAATTAAAAAATTTGAGTTTTTCTAGGAGAGAAGGTATGGAAATTTGAAGCGAGAAAGCAAGTGCACACGATACCCTCTCGTGTTTTTTAATGCGAAAGAAAGTGTACTATGATTTTCTTGGTCAATGATGATATTATTTTTTTATTTTTTTTCCCTTGAGGTTCAACCGTTCAAACCTCTGAAAACAATAGCCAAAAGAGTACTCTTCTAAGAATGTTTTCTAGTTTGGAATCTTGGTCATGGATGGAAACCAAAAGATGCACAAAAAGTCGAACACAAAGCACTAAGACTGAGGGAAGTGACAAATTGGCTTCATTCCCACAAAGCCCACAAAAGACCGCGACCAGGGTCCGGATTCTATCCAAGATATGTTCATCAGATGCTTCACTCAAATGACAAATTACCATGTATTGACAAAACCCATCACATCTTCTTGATAACCTGTCCTTTTAGTCAAAAAGACTTGAATTTTATGTGTATAAATATCTGCACCCAAGATACCACTGTCAAGGAATAAATAGATAACAAGAGATTAATTGTCCTACATAGCATAAACTTCAAACTAAATAGTCCAAAATGTAGAATTATCCTTCTTCTTTTTTTTCTTAATGAAAAAAAAAAAAGAGGACAATTAGCATAGCAATTCTTTTGAGAGTGAGCATAGAAATTCTTTATTATTATAAAATATCTTATTTGAATCATATCTAGAAGCTAAAGAATGAGTCCATCACCACAATTCCATTAATATATCAATCAATAAAAGATGACTGACTTACAAACTATTGGTGCAAACAAATTCAAACATATACCACATGGCTGGAAATTATAAATAGTTGCAATGCTTCAAAACCATCTAAAATTGTGTTTTTTTTTTTTTTGTTGGGGGGTGGGGGTGGGGGGTTATTCTAGCAAAACACAAGCTTGTGATCACTAACACATAGAGAGACATGTATAGGCTTTTCAAACAGATAAACAATACTGCTATATCATATGATTAAAACTGATATATATAAAGAAGTTGCAAATGTCCAAGAACAAGAAATAATAATAATAATAAAATTTGCACATGAAAAGGTCCCCCCCCCGCCCCCCCACATCTGATATAAATACAAACATCTACTGCTGCACAGCAACAGTAATAGAGGGTCCCCTGCAGAATTTATTAGAGAGAGAGAGAGAGAGAGTGGGAGAAGATTCAATTTTTTGGTCATCCCAATTTTCCACCATATGTTGTTGGTTCCTGTGAGTCCTCCATGGCATGTTTAGAAATGTACAACCAAAATTCAGAACAGCAGCAGCACAAAGGTGTTGGGGCTCCTCCCATGAGCCCCCGAATTTCCTTCTCCAATGACTTTGTGGATTCTTCTCATTCCCACTCCCACCACCAGATGAGAGCATATAGAGATGCCCCAGTTTCCTCAGATTTTGAGTTTTCTGTCACTAATTACTCTATGATGAGTGCTGATGAGCTCTTCTTCAAAGGAAGGCTTCTCCCATTAAAGGAAAGTTGCAGCAGCAGCAGCAGCAGCAGCAGCAGCAAAACCACCACACTCAGAGATGAGCTTCTTCAGAATAATGAAGAAGATTATAGTGATGATTTTTCTTTGGGGAGGCCCCCAAAGAATCCCACCAGGTGGAGGGGTTTTCTTGGACTTAGAAAGTCTCACATTGGGTCTAAGAAATCTGAGAAGCCTGTTGAGAAAAGGACAGGTTATCATAATAATGATGATGTCCAATGCAGCAGCAAGAACTCACAGGTGGTTGTTTTGTGTTTGCAAAGATATTACTATTATTATTGCATTTTTTTTTTCCTCCCCTCCTTTTTCTTTCTCCTTTTTTCCTGACATAGATTTAACCTGTTCTTTTGCAGGATTTTGTTGATTAACTAACAACCAAAGTACCATGAATGGGGGAGCTTCAGCAGAAAGTTAATGTCTTGTTACTTTGGCTTTTGAGAGGGCTTTGGCAAACTTGCTGGAAAGAAAGAAAATGGGGAGACTAGTTGTTTTTAGATGAGGTTTGGGGTTAAAGATGTGGTAATGTAATTGTATTAGTGCTCTTTAGTTTTGGAGTTTTATTAATGTAGTTTGCTTAAGTTTTCATTGTTGAGCATTTCACTTTTTTAGAACTCACTTTCTTTCATGTGTTTTTAGCATTTAGCATTGACAGTTCCATAAATCATTCATAATCTTCTCCTTCTTGGCTTATTTTGTGTTCTTGGCTAGCTATACAACAACACAAGAGAGACTGAGAGCCCCGGCCCTAACTAACATATATTTTTTTCATAAGCCACAATCTCTACTTTAAAGATGATTAAGGTTGGAAAGCAGCCAACATTTCCACATAATCCACACAATCTTGATTCTTCGACTTGCTTCTTCATCACTATTACCTTTTTAAAATACCTACTTAAATTATAATCGTATTATATATCTAATAAATCACAATATTAGAGGAAGTATTTTGAATCATTTATTTATTATCATATATTTCATCTTACAGAAGTATTTCTTTAAGAATATAATGGTTGTATATATTATATGAAATAAAAGATAAAATATTTATTGAAATAAAGAATGGAAATGAAAGCATCATTTTAGAATTTTTATTTTAATTGATATTTTGTCTTTTACTTGGTTATATAAATAGAGATAAAGCCTATATAATCTAGATTAATTGATTATTTATAAAAAATATTTATACACTTGATGATAACAGCAACATGAAATATTGATGCTCCGAAAGAAGGAGCGTGTGGTGAGAGTCAACGGTCAAGATGACAGCTATTACAGCTGGTGCGTGTGACAGAGCATCACATTGAGTTGAGACTTGAGAAGGCGAAAAAAATAAAATAAAAGATTCAAAAAGAGAATAGTAAGGAAAAATAAAAAATGAAAAAGAAAGAAAGAAAGAATCATCTGACAAAGAGCAAATGGGTATTCTTACATAAATATAGAGTGGTGGCAGTAAAGTACTCTCCCGAATCCAGGTTCCCCTTTTGGTCAGAAATTCCATGGGCATTGCAACAAACTTCATGGTCTATGACCCATCTCACTTTCTACAAAACCCTGTCTCCTTTCTCCAGAAATTCTACCACTTAAAAAGCAATGTTCATTGTATCTACTCAATTACCATTGTTCTTTGTATCTACTTCTTTTGCTTACCATAGTAAACTGTCCAAATACCTTTATAAAATAATGGG
The DNA here is from genome assembly GCA_018894105.1 of Jacaranda mimosifolia. Lineage (NCBI taxonomy): Eukaryota > Viridiplantae > Streptophyta > Magnoliopsida > Lamiales > Bignoniaceae > Jacaranda > Jacaranda mimosifolia. The sequence continues at coordinate 30,861,657 of CM032121.1, forward strand.
TGACTTACGTCTGCTATTTTTGAAGTTTCGCAAAATTACGAAAAGATTCTCATTTTTAAAATATTATAAAAACATCCCTAAATTTTGTTACCACCCAACAACTTACCCCAACCAAAAATAGTATGTGAAATTTTTAAATTGTCGTTCTGGTTAATGAACTCATCTTTGACCTTTTTCTGACCATAATTGTTGACAAAAATATCTTAAGGATTGTACCCTCATATTTTAAAGTTTTATGAGGATATAATAGTAATACAATTAAATTAGAAGGAGTTAATTGTAAGATAATAGCACACACACACCCCCCAACCCCCACCCCTTACTGGCAGCAACAACATATCAGGGCTGCCTGGCCATGATCAAGCGCCCGCGGCTTCCATGGACTGCAGCCGCCGATCATGGCTGGTTTGGGTGGGGGGCGGGGGAGATGATGGTAGGTGGGGATTTGTACTTTTAAAAAAAATTACTTAGCTTTAATTAATAAATAATTTAGTTAATATATATATATATATATTTTAATAAAAAATTTACTTATTAATTCTTAATTAATATGCCTTTACTTTTTTTATTTATTGCGTCTTTAATTAATTAATAAATTTAACTAAACTTAATTAATTAATTAATTAACTTAACTAATTATTTTAGATATATTTACTATTTAGCAAATAATTTAATTATTTTAAATATATTTATTTTAGATATGATTATTATTTGAATAAATAATTTAGTTAAAGTTAATTAAATTATTTTAGAATACGTTTATTACTTTAATATTACTTAAAATGTAACTCAATTAATATGTGTCTTATTTAATATTATTAAATAAATTTGATTATGTAAATAAATTATTTTAGTTATGTACACTATTTAACATAATTCAAAATTTTAAGATACCATATTGCATAGATGGGCATTAAGGCTTTGCCATCTCATTAATTTTTAGTATTTTTTATTTTTTTTATCATTTTGTTGTTAGGGCATTTTTGTCTTTTCTCAAAATCTACATTACAATTACATTTGTCGTTTTAGGAGAATTTCCGTAATTTTTCAGAAAGCAAGAATCTTTTTATAATTTTGCTAAATCTCAGAGATAGTAGACGTAATTCACTCTAAAATATGATTGGTATGCAGGAATGAGGTGGGAATGGAAAGTCTACTCCTATAAATTCATAATTGGTATAATTTGGAGATAGGAATGCCCATTCCTTTCAGAATCCCCATTCCAAAAAAGAGGAATTTAGCCATTTTCTGCCTTCCCCAAAATTACACTCCAAAATTTAACAAATAATTTTATATTTAAGAAAAGAAATCTTCACTTTGTAAACATTTGATATTATATTCCAACTTATTTGATTGCTACATGTTTTTATTTAATTATATATTTTATTCATATATTTTTTAGTAATATTATAAAATTATTAAACTATTTTAAATAATTATAAAAATAATAAATAATAAAAATAAGAATAATTATGCGTATCTCAATTTTTATAATAAAAAAGTAGAAGTATCATTGACATAGTCCATGCTAATGAAATATATATAGTTTATAATATTATTTATATTCGCATATCTTCGAATGATTAAAAAATATATACAACAGTAATAAATGAAGAGTTGTCCATTCTATCAACAACTCTTCAAATTAAACTTACAAAAAGATACAATAAATCGTTCTAACCTTATCACGAAAAAAGTTAAACACTCTATAGTTATAAAGTATTTTTTAATTTTTTAATTATATTTTGTCAAAAAGTTCAAAAAAGCTTGCTAAATCATAATTTTAAAAATAATGGGAATGTTTAGGTATGTTTCCCCATAACAAAATTGCTTTTGGGAAACATAACCAAGTATACCTTCATTTTCCCTCCAAAACACTAAAAAAAGTTTTCCAAAATATCATCTTCTATCATTTATTATCCCAAAACTTTTCTATTTTTCAATATATACATATTATATATATTCATCATATATTTTTTTTTATTATCCTAACAATTAAAAAAAAATCACTCAATTCCACTTTCACCTTAAAAACCCAAGAAAAAGCATTGATTTGGCTGTTATAGTAAAAAATGTCTCCCCTCAAAATGTAAATAAACATACCAAAACTCTCCAAAAATCAATTTTTAACTATTCTCTAAAATATAACCAAAAATTCATTACATTCCTCGACACAACTTTCACATTCTCCAATTACTTTCAACATTCATTCTCCCAAAATACATATTAAAATCACAAAAAAAATAACCAAACATTGCCAATAATTTTAAAGGAATTGTGTTTATACTTTTTTTTGCCTAAACATATATAACTTATTGATAATATATAAAGTGTATATATTTACCGATGTAATTCGAACAACATTAAAAGTGATATTAAAACTGCATAATTATACACTTACGTAAATATATATATGGTATTATATAAAAAATATTTTACTAATTAATACTTTTATTTTAATAATTTTTTACAAAGGGGTAATTTGGTCATATAAAAAATTCAATCCATTTCTATTGGTAATTTCTATTTATTAATCATTGTAATAGAATCAAGAAGGAAATAACGATTCCATTCCTTTCTCATTCTTTGTATATATCAATAATAGGATAAATTAGACCAACATCATTCATTTCTCAATTTCATAGCTAAAGTCATTCTATTCCCACCTAATTCCATTCATACATACCAAACACCACCTTATTGTTTCTCCCTTTTAACCCAAATGCTATCATCTCTCAGTGTTTCTATACTATTAAACTGTTAATTTAGGATAATATTACATCTATTTAATACATATTTTATCATTCGAACTATCTCAGCACCCAGATGTAAATGATATGGGTCACATCTCACTTTATTTTGAATATTTCATTTCAATTTTATGTTACACTATATTTTTCACTTTTTAACTACATCTTGAGTGTATGTGATCCACAACCAAATATTGATTTATAAGAATATCTTTTATATTTGTTATTTGCAACATAAAATAAAAGATCAAAATATATCAATTAGAATAAAAAATCTAAATCTGAATTTAAGTCAATCGATGCTACTGGAGTACTGGTCATATTTATTTTCTTTTAGTGGGAATATAATTTTAAGTTTAGTACTCATAGAAAGTGATACATAAGAAGAGCATAGCAAGAGTAGTGTTTGAGTGAGTTTATAAGCTTCTCAAAATATTTTATAAGATGTTTGAAAGTTTATAGGATATCAAAAAGTGTTTGGTAATTTTTTTTTAAAAAGAGTTTATAATCTTTTAAAATAAGATGGTAGAAGCTTATAAGCTCTTTCTTGAAAAAATAAGAAATATCTAACTTATTTTTAAGATCTTAAGAAGCTCTTTTGATTTTAATTATATTAATTATAAAATTGTCATTACTAACATCTTATAAACTCCAAAATTTTATTTTACCCAAACACTTTAGGAACTTATTTTTAAAAAAAAGATATAGCATCTTATAAGCTCCTAAAATATCTTATACGATGTAGGAACTTATAAGATCTTTTAAATAAGTTTAGCCAATTACACCCTCTAATTATAAAATTGTCATTACTAACATCTTATAAGTTCCAAGATCTTATTTTACCCAAACACTTTAAGAATTTATTTTTTAAAAAAAATATCACCTTATAAGCTCTAAAAATATCTTATAAGATGTAAAAACTTATAAAATCTTTTAAATAAGTTTAACCAATTACACCCTCTAATTATAAAATTGTCATTATTAACATCTTATAAGTTCTTAAATCTTATTTTAGCCACCCACTTTAAGAATTTTTTTTTTTTTTTTAAAAATATATCACTTTATAAGCTCTAAAAATATCTTCTAAAATGTAGGAACTTATAAAAAATTTTAAATAAATTTAGCCAAATACCCTCTAAAAACGAACACTACCCTAGCTAGGTTTTAAACCTTCTTAAAACCCATAGGTGGGTCTTAGCTGGAGGTTTGAAATAAGTAAATTAGTATGTCAAAAAACCGAATGTCTGCCACTTGGGATTGTCAGACAATGAAGTGTAATAAATTCTACTTTCTTACCTAATATTTTGTCCAGCCAAAGATGGGCGGAAATTCTATGTAGACTAGCAGATGAGCACAAGCAATTCAAGCAATAGTTTTCCAATAATGTTGCTCGCTGTTCAGTTTTCAGGTATTGAAGAGCTCTACTTCTCAAGGATATCTTCCTGCTACATAATATTCCCACACTCTTCATGGTTTCCTAAAGTCCAAAGTTTTAACTCAGACCCGACAGCCTTATTTTCCCAAATACCATAGCTCGATATTTTGAATCATCAAAAAATTTACTAAGCTAGCAAGGGAACTCGCTACCAATACAAATAGGGCGGGAAACTCAATCAGACAGAAGACATTCAGCTGTATATTAGCAAGAGAACTGGAAAAGAACAAATGTCGATGATACCAAACTCCCTCAACTTGAGTATGATAGCTTATTAACTCTAGCAATATTCCCTAGAACAAAATACTGCCGCCACAAGCTGACTTATCAATACTGACAAAACGTCCGGCTTCGCATATGGCACCATATGAAGCTCAATCTATTCTTTGGCCACTACTATCATTTTCAACAAGAAAAAAGCTATAATACCATGCATGCAAAACCAGCAGATGCAGCTTCAGCAGACTGACTTATCTCTGAATCACAGAACCCTCAAGGACCAGACGAGATAGATCCATACCTTTGTTTGTCTACCCCAGAACTCTTTTCCCTACACTCTTGACAGAATATTTTCTAGTCCAGAAAATCAGCAATTCTCTCACATGAACTTAGTTTAAAGTATGGCTCTGCTCCACCACAAATACCGAACGACATGAGACAGCGAACAGAGGTCTGAGGTCCTAGACTCATAGAGCAATAACATGCAGGATAATCCCGAGGAGCATGACAGCAAACCTTAAGAGTCAGTCTGCTCTTTCTATTTAGTTAGATATCCTTCAAGATCAACAAGAGAGTTAACTGTTATATTTAAAAAAAAAAAAAGGTCAATCCCTCTTAAACTGGTCACAACAATAAAATACTAACAGCAATCACTTAGCTATATTATGCCCTTTTTCCCCCTATCTCGCAATTGAAGCAAAGATATGATTTACACATCCAAGAGAATATTACCAAGGTGTGTTGACCTCTTCTTGGAACTTGAGCTCATAGCTCTCTGCTTTTGCCTTTAAATTCTTTATGTCTTCATCATATTTCTCAGATAATTCTTTCAGTTCCACAAGCTTTGCTTCAACTTCTTGAATCTCGTCTTCAATGCGACTTTGCTCTTTCTGGGCTTCCCAGTGCCTTCTTATCTCTAATGCACCTTCCGTATCAAAAGCGAGACTAAGCAGTTGACGCAGACGAGCCCGCAAAAATCCCACATTTAATCCCAGAAGTTCAAAAGACCTCAGAGACTTTTCCCATACTTCAAAATCCTTCCTTGGGGTGGTAAGTTTACAACCTCGCATAGCGTTCGCAATGTTGATGGTTTCAACAATCATACCAGCAGCTAGCTTACTGTAGAGGCCCGGAAGAAGACGGTCATGAAGAAATGCATTCTTGCTGCAGCACAGCTCATAGTATTTTTGACGAATGTGTTCGGGAAGCTCAGAGTCAATGCATACTCCATTCACCACAATGTGAAATTCCTCAAAGCTTTTAATGTCTTTAAAATGAAATGAAGATCCAGAGAACTTGGTACCCTCTAAAACTTCAGAAGCAACTTCATCACTATCATTTCCAGAATGTTCTTCTGGCTGTCTAAGTTGGAGCTCTGATGGACCTTCCTTCTGATTCTTCTTCTGGACAACCATCAAGGGAAGAGATTTTGGACGCTTCTTCTTCTTGCTTTGCGCATCCATAGTTCCATCTGTGTTGTAATTTTAAGTTCTTTATTTTAAACCCACAAAAAAACGAAATAAGAAAATTGGCTCACAAAACTAACCAGCACAATTTTGCTTTGTTTGAGAATCCAAAATTAGAAGGCTAAGAGCACCATCAACCTCAGTCAAATCATTTGCCCTTATTATGTACACCTACAAAACAAGCACATAATATTAAGAAAGCCTGTAGTGCAGCAGAATTTCACCACTGAAGACAAATGGTACAATTTGGGGGGCAACAGATCAATGGAGGAAATATTATCTAGTAGAAAACTTGCGACATGTAAATTGCATTTCCAACCCAATAAACTGTAGTGCAGACTGAGGAAATCATACATTATTCAATACACTCAAAATTGAAAGTACCATTCTAGGTCAAGATATGTTTGACCATTCACAGTTTCTCCCTCTGGAAATGTTTTTCCTAATCAAATTTCAGCATTACATCACTCCAATATGGTTTTCTCATATCTAATTTACCCACACCTAAAAAAGCATCATTATTATTGTCTGAGAAAGCAACCACCAGTTGGAGGAGGCAGGATTTGAGAAGATGGTTGCTATCTTTATTGGTAAAAAGAACAGATGGTTGGCACTATGGTTATGAAGATGATGAGTGGGTGTGGCTTGGGAGAGAAGAAGTCGTGTCGTGAACGGTACTTAAGAGTGGTGAAGTGAAGAGGGAGGATTGATACAGTTAGCAATGGTCAGGCCGTGATGAGGTGCATATGACAGGAAAGGTTTGTGACGTTGACACCAATCAGCAGTGGTTGGGTGATGATGTCAGGATATGTTCAGGCTGCATGAGATGTAGAGATGCGAAGAGGGGCATGCTTGAGAGTAGTGGTAAGAGCTGTAGGTGATTGTAGAATGATAAGGATTAGGCAGAGGAAGTGTTTAGATGGGGGGGTGCTGGGGAAAGTAACACATTTCCACAAAATTTCCTTTGTTCTGGTTTGTGGGTAGACGGGTTAGCTTACACAGATTTCCACTAAATTTCATCCATGTCCGGTCTATGTACAAAATAATCCATTGCATTCTACATACTGAAGGAAGTACAACATATGCTGCACAGTGGTTTAAGACAAGTTAATATTCAACACAAGGAAACATAATGAATTTCAAAATCCTTTCTGGACATATATTTACCAAATCATCTATGAAAATTTAGTCAAGATGAATGTTGGGTAAAGATTGATTTGGTCAATTCCCACTAGAACATGTTGCAGTGCATCACCTTAAATCTGCAAGGCTCAATTAGTTGGAAGATCAGAACATCTCCTTCAACCAATTTGTTTCCAGCAACAAACTTTCTCCATCCAGCACTTAGACCCGTCTTATGCGCAATATATTTAATTGGAAACTCTTCGCCATTTTCATTTTCAAGAATAACTGTAGTGTCCTTGCTGGGTAAATGTATCTTGCAGAAGGGTACAGGAAGACCCTGCAGACAAATGGTGCTTAAATGGAAGGTGAAAATTTATCTAATAACCATGGACAAGATAAAATTTCAAAGCACAATAACATCCCCTGAAACATACCATCCAGAAACAACTGGCAACATGTGATCTGACTAGCGCTTTCAAAAAGGTAGGCTGGTCACTGCCCAAACTCAATTGAACTTCCTCTGCTCGAATCATGGTAGGTGACTTCAATTGGGGAGGACTGGTTGACCCACCAACACTGACATATCCATTACTGTTTCAGAAGAGCCAGTCATTATCATATAAATCGGGAGAAGTAATTCTTAGAAAAGGTTCAAGTGGTTGTATGTATTGAACTAACCTGATTAATGTTCCTCCACTATCAGGTGTCCCCTGCACATGAAATTTTGTTAAGTTCAGTTATCACTGTATAGCAGTTATAGAACATGATTGAAATCACATATTTTGAGCAAATCACATCCAAGACCAACATAATTGGCAACTGTATCCATCAAAGCACGCAAACAAAAGCTAGCAATTCATCATGTTAAGGCATTGCTCATGAACAGCTGACTGATACCCAAATTTTCTTATTTCAAGCCCAAAAAAGTGGGGATATCTTAGACGCATTCTGACATGGCAGAGAAACTGATACAAGGTAGACTACTTGCAGCAGGAACAGCAACAGCTAAGAAATCTATATACACAGAACCACCAGCGGAGATCGGGATGAAGGGAAGGGGCCAAGGGGTGACCAATCTCCACTCCCATCCCACAGCTCCTTATCTCCTCTTGCATACACACCCCAAGACTTGAAGTAAAATTCTTCGCCAAAAAAACTTTGATTAAAATTGTTCCCATAGGAAAATTCTATCAGATTTAACTCCTTGATCCTGAATGGAAAATATCCCAGGGGAAAAAAGAAATATCAAGTTGGAATCTCTCACACACAAGTTATAACTTCTATTTGGTACTAACAAAACCTTTAGCCTTTTGTCAAAGTAAAGAGAAAATTGGGATTGAAGGAATTCAGAAATTCAATTTTGTGTTATGAAGATAAGTTCTCAATTCAAACAAAATTGGTTTTACCAAAAGAAAAATTGTAATTTTCTTTGGCAGAAAGATTACATCCAATTGTTTCCACCAAATAATGATATACTTCCTTTGCTTTGTCCACCAACAGCCAATTGCTTTCAGTAATTATTTCATGAGTTGAACATATAAGTATGTTTCCCTTGCTACTTGACAATCTTGTCCATCTAGATAGCACTTCAATTGTTAACAGTTGTAAATTCAGTAAGCGTTAAGGGAAAAAGCATGCCGGAAGCATATTTATATTTTCGTATTCACTTGAGAAAACCAGAAACAGGTCCACAAAGAGAAGCTAAACCATAAGATTTTAGCCAAAACAAAAAAAAAGAAAAGAAAAATAATAAGATGCTAAAGATGAATGGCAGAAGAATATAAAATGGATGATTGAGAGAGACGTTCCAAATTTAATCAGTTAAACTGATGGCTTTATCAAAAGTTCCAAGAGTTGGATTTTTTCTAATAATGGAAAAAGTAGAAAGCTAAACTAAACTATGATTTTACTGGCTCACAGGGTCTGATTATGGCTCTTCTATAATCAAAAATTGGGGGCAGAAGGTCGTGGAAAAGCATATTCACATGCCTGGTTGTCAGTCATCTGGCTATTTCAACTCCAACACCTCTTACATAAAGAAATTGTATTACATCTAGAACACTCAAAAACCTATTGGCTGATAGATTAGCGATTTTGGAATATTCAGTAGAAAATTTTCTTGTAGTCTTTTCCATGGAGGCAACATTAGTCCCTAGCCAAGTGAAAAGCGACCTCAGAATGAGCTTGTTATGAGCATTGCTGCGGAAACACTTGCAGAACCTACCATGCCAACTGTCATCTACATTAAGCATCAGTTGTGGGTACCACAACTCCACCAAATATGTCGGCACTGAAGCTGTTTCCAAGTATACAATGATAACTGAGGCAAATCTTTATCATACTACTGCCATGTTTTTCGGACAGAGGCAGTGTTTTGTGGAAGTCCCATGGAAGCCCGATTTGCAGACTTGCTCACTCTTGTTTTTTGGCACAAATGATGGCTTGATATGGGGACACTCTAATATAAACTATTCATTGCAATTAGCCAGAAGTGAACATGCATGCACCAAGATAAAGCTACCAAAGTCTTGCAAGAATGAGAACCCTAACGCCCCCCCCCCCCCCCCCAACCCCACCCAAATAAATAAATAAATAAAAAACACAAAAAACACAAAAAAAAAAAAACCTAATACAATCAACCAGTTAGCAACTTAGTACTTAGCACGCCTAAAAACTTGCTTAAGACTCAATCTGTTTTCTTTCCAAAGTACTAGAAATACATATAGTACTCATAACAACTGCCGATGGAACAAGCATAATTTTTTAATAAATCAAAAGGGAGAAAACTGACATCTTTAGATTTGGATGAAGTGGATTTCCTCTTCTTCCTTCTAATAATCGGAGAAACCTCGTCGATCAGCTCCTTCGGCTTCCTCTTCCTCTTGCCCTAAAAACAACAATCCAGATCTGATATCAATTCAGTATATGTAACCACATCACCATCAAATTCGCATATTTTAATCTCAGAAAACTCACGGAAACGAGCATGGGGTGAGATGCATCAATGAGAGAAGGCTCCAGCGGTAAAGAATTTTCCTTCCTGGACTCGTCCTCCGGTGAAGCACGCATCTGGGGCTCCTCCATTTGCTCTATCTCCAACGCTTCCGTTTTCATGACGAGTTCTTCGCCACCGCGACTCTCTTGATTTTGATGGAGTATTTTCAATTTCATTTCTCCGAGAATTTAGCCAGCGAATGAAAAAAATGAAGATAAATTCTTCTGGGTTTTATGGTAACACGTGTTTTCACTGGTGAGGAAAGGACACAGACAATTCGAAGTATCGGAATTAACTGAAAGAAGACCAACAAGAATAAGGGCGAGACAATTCTGAAATCACATACAAGCCCGGCGGGTTATGGAGTGCAAAAAGTATACTGTACCGGTTTCAATTTTGGGCTTTTAGATTAGGCCGCGCTGGACGGGACGGCATCCGTAGGCAGTGAGCGGAAGCTCCAGCAAATATCACTTTTTTAGTATTCTGATTCAAAAATAGCCAAACTATTTGAAATTAAATGCAAAAATTGAATGATTAAATTGATTATATTTGAAGTTTGAAGTTTTTTATTATAAAAAATAAATAGTTAATAAAGCCTTTGAAGTTTGACTCTTTAGTTAGCTAAAATATATATAAATATAATAAAAATATTAAAGTACACGAGTTCAAAGTTCAAACCATATTTAATTTAATTAAAATTTATTTGATTCTTATTAGTGCAAATTTGTTTTTCCTTTTTTCTTTTTGTTTCAACTTTCTCATTTTAGAAAGTTGGCCAGGAAGGAGACTATGAGGGTAAGAATCATATATTTATAGTATACACTATTAATAAAGTATCTACCTCTCTTTGATATGTTTTCATTTAATATACCTAAAATGTCCTCGACTCTTTTTTTTAATCATCATAACTACAACTTATGTAGTAACTACCATTTGCAACCCACATATTCTATACTCATAATTATCATCTTATCATAGTTTTTGTGTTATTATATTAAAAAACTAAATAGATATGTAATGTAATAAAAATTGGACCTAAGGATATTTTGGTAATTCAACAAAGAATAATGAACCAATCCTAAAATTAATTAACTGAGTAAATGGGCCACAAAGCTCAAAGGACAAGTCAAGCCTAATGGGCCTTAGCACATCAAAACTAAAATTTATAAATACTAAGTCCCGAAGAGAAATGAAACACAGGAAATCATTTCTAAAATGTCTTAGAATGGAAGAACTCTCGAGAAGAGCAGATTTATCTACGCACATTCCTAAGAAAATGAATTGCCATATTGATGTTTTTCAAAAGGAACCTCGCTCTGCTTTCAAGCAGCATCATATTGGTGTTTTCTGTGGGAAACTAAAAGGAAGAAGGAACGTTGAGCATGGATGAGAGATCCATGAGGAGTGACACCAATTCTCACTTGACCTCCCAACACAAAAAAAGGAGGGATGGCTAGGGGTGTAAATGAGATGAGACTATTCGCGAATGATTCGGGCTCGACTCGATGAAAGCTTGAATTCGGCTCAAACTTAAACGAGCCGAGCCCAAGCTTGCCAGTCAAACAAGCCAAGCCAAGCTCAATAGTATTCGGCTCGACATGCTCGCGAGCCTAAACGAGCTTTTTATTATATATATATAATAATAATAATAATAATAATAATAATAATAATAATAATAATAATAATAATTATTATTATTATTATTATTATTATTATTATTATTATTATTATTATTATTATAAATTTTGTTTCAAGCCTAAACGGGCTCGAGCTCATCTGGGCTTATACGAATCGAGCCTTATCGAGTTAGAGCAATCTCATTCAAGTTTATACGAATCGAGCCTTAACGAGCCAAGCCTGAGCCCGAGCCTATTCTGACAAGCCAAGCTCGAGCTTGATTGTCTAGGCTCGGCCAAGCCCGAGCTCGAGCTCATGAATTAGTAAACGAGCCAAGCACTAGGCTCAACTCATTTACACCCCTAGGGATGGCCACCAAGGTCCTCATTCGTTGCAGAGGGAAATAAGGATGCCGGTGCGAAGGACCTAGCACTTGATAAACATCAAAGCAGGAAGAGGAAGGTTGAAGAACAAGAATTCAAGGCGCAAAAGGAGCTCAAAAGTATGAAGATTTATCCTGGAGATCCTGTGATAACTACTGAGATCGGAGCTATTTTGGATCCCGAATTTGAGAAAGAGCTAGTGCCTTCCTAAGAGACAATCGGGATATATTCACCTGAAGTATGGTGGACCTACAAGGGACCTCCCCAAATATGCATTATCTTGGAGTGGACCCTATTGCGGGACCAGTGCAATAGAAGAGAATAAACTTCGAAGCGGAGCGCAACCAGATAATCAAGGAAGAGGTGAACAAGCTATTTCAAACGAAGTACATTCAATCTGTCCATTGCCTAGATTGGCTAGCTAATGTGGTACTAGTACCTAAACCTAATGGGAAATGGAGAATGTGCATCGACTTAACTGACGTCAATAAGGCTTACCCAAAGGACCCGTTCCCACTTTCGTACATCGATACTTTAGTAGATTCCACCATGGAGTGTGAAATGTTAAGCTTCATGGATGCCTATTAAGGGTATAACTAGATCTAATTAGCCTTGGAGAACCAGGAAAAGACGATCTTCCTAACCGTTCATAGAGTTTGCTACTACAATGTGATGTCGTTTAGGCTCAAGAACGTAGGTGCAACCTATCAAAGGTTGGTCAACTATATATTTAATGGAATGATCGAAAGAACTATAGAAGTATACATCGATGACATGTTAGTCAAGAGTCGTGAGTAGCAAACCTACCTCTGAGACTTAGGAGAGTGCTCAACATCTTGCGGAGATTCAACTTGTAACTCAAGCGGCTAAGTGCGCCTTTGAAGTACATGGAGGCAAGTTTCTTGGATACATGGTGTCTAGATGCAGAATTGAGGCCAATCCCAGCAAGATTGAGGTGATACTGAAAATGCCACCCTCTGCATAATATCAAAGAGGTACAGATGCTAGTGGGATGCTTAGCTATATTGCATCGCTTCATCTCCCAATCTGCTAAGAATGGACTACTTTTTTTCAAAATACTACAATGAGCTAAAGCTTTCGAATGGATCAGCGAGTGTGAAAAAGCCTTATGGCAATTGAAAGTGAACTTAACATCTCTGCCGCTGTTGAGGAAGCCAAGAACGAGCAAAACCTTATATTTATACTTAGCCATAATAGATATTACAGTCAGTGCAACCTTGGTGTGTGAGCAAGGAAGATAATACCAGTTAGTATACTACATTAATCATTTGCTACAAGGCCCTGAGATAAGATATGCCCCTGTCAAGAAACTAGTCGTAGCAATAGTGATGGCTGCCTGGAAGTTACAACCATACTCCTTGGCTCACCCAATTATGGTACTCACCAATTTTCCTCTAAAGAGAATACTTAGTCCCAAAGCTTCTAGAAGATTTGTCAAATGGGTAGTGGAGCTAAGCCAATACAAGATTGAACACCGTGCTCGGCCTACTATCAAAGCACACATCTTGCCAGATTTTTTAGTATGGTACTCACCAATTTTTCTCTGAAGATAATACTTAGTCCCAAAGCTTCTAGAAGATTTGTCAAATGGGCAATGGAGCTAAGTCAATACGAGATTGAACACCATGCTCGATCTACTATCAAAGCACACGTCCTGCCAGATTTTTTAGTAGAAGGGTTTGAAGCAAATGCAGGAAGCTTTTGCCCTACTTGGATCCTTTATGCTAATAGGCCAGCTAAAGGAATAGGCAGCGAAGTAGGAGTAGTCCTAGAAAGCCCCCATGGCAGAAAGATAGCATATGCAGTAAGGCTCGTATTTTTCACTTCAAACAATAAAGTAGAATACAAAGCACTGATCATTGGAATGAGGTAGGCTCACGCGGCAGGGGTATGACGCTTAGCTACTTACAGTGACTCCCAACTAGTGGTGGACCAGGTTACTAGAAATTATGAAGCCACAGAAGGAATGATGGTTGGATACCTAAATCGAGTGAAGGCAATGTAATAGATATTTGAAGAGTTTACCCTCACGCAATTTCCCCACAAGAAAAACAAAGATAATTCCCTGTTAGCCAAACTCACCAGCTCGATGACCACCATAAGAGTAGGCAAATTACATTCTTAACTTTGGATGCTATAGAATAGCAGCCTTTTGGAGGAAGAGATGAGCATAATGCTGAGGTAATGAACATGGATGCCCGCAGTGAGACGTGGATGACTCAGATTGTGAAGTACTAGCGGATGGCATTCTACCCAATACCTGAAAGAGGCACGCCAAGTAAAGGTGTGCACAACTCATTTTATCTTTATGGATGAAGACTTATACAAGAGAGGCTTCTCATATCCCTACTTAAAGTGCTTACCAACTAGAATGGTAGAATATGTACTCATTCAGATTCATGAAAGTTTGTGTGGTAATCACTCAGGAGCTAGGTCATTGGCATCCAGCGACCCTGCGGCAAGGATACTTTTGGCCAGCTATGCTAAAGGATGCCAAAACTTTGGTGAGAATTTGTAAACCTTGCCAGAATCATGCTGCTTTAAGGCATTAGCTTAACGCCCTCCTACAACCCATCAACGACTCATGTCCTTTCGCTTAATAGGGGATGGACATTGTATGGCCATTCCCTTAATCCTGAAAGGAAGTTCCTTATCGTGGCAGTAGATTGCTTCTCGAAGTAGGTAGAAGCAGAACCTTTGACTCAAATATCTAAAAAAGAAATTATATAATTTCTATGGAGAAACATCCTCTACATATTCAAAATATATCGAGCATTACTCTCCAATAACGGTACTTAATTCATGGGAGCAAAGCTCAAGGAGCAGTTCCAGGAGTTCTCCATCAAGTAATTCTACACATCAGTCGCCAACCCCAAAGCTAATGGGCAGACGGAAGTTACTAATAAAACTATCCTGCAACACCTTAAGGTACAACTTGGAGAAGTGAAAAGAGCATGGGTAGAAAAACTCTCTTTGGTGCTGTGGGTGTACAGAACTATGCCACGAGTATCTATTGGTGAATCTCCCTTCAATTTAGTGTATGGGATAGAATTAGTCGCTCTAGTATAAGCAGGAGAAGTCAACTAGAGAGTTAAAAGCTATGACGCTGCCATAAACTCAAAGGAGTTAAGGATTAATCTCAACATATTACCCGAAGAGAAGGAAACATCACACCAAGATACAAATCAAGGATGGCCAAGGCTTACAATGCTAAAGTGTGCTCAATAAACTTCCAAGTCGGTGCCTTGGTAATGAGAAAGATAGAAGCATCAGGACCTATCTGCAAAGCTAGACGCTAAATATGAATGAATTTATAAGGTGACTCAAATTGTTAACCTAGGAGCATCTAGACTGCAAACAATAGATGGCAAAGAAGTATCTAGAACTTGGAGCGCTCCAACTTGTAAAGGCTCTACACTTGATGAATAATGGCCATCGTCCATACTACTTGAACTCGCCACCCATGACGCTACTTGAGTAATGTTTATTGTTTGAATTTACTTACCTACGATGAACTTCATTTGCTAATAAATTCTTTTCTACTTTTGATTTTTACTTAAATCAATTCATGATCTTTCACGTTCTCTATATTACACAGTTTCTTCTATGACTTTGAACTTTGCAATAATTATAAGGAGCATTTAAGAAGCAACTTTAGACATAAGCCCATGATAAGGCTCTTCGAGGAGTATGAAGAGTATGTGGTAGTCACCAAGTGTAAAACCACTATAAAGGCCCCCTTAAGGTGCGTGGTAGTTGATGTAATCCCACTATTGGGCCTCAAGAAGGTACATGGTAGTCACCCTCTAACGAAATCCACTATCATCTCCCTTTAGAAGTACGTGCTGACCATTCTAAATACATTCACTAAGGAACATCTTAAAAGACATCTATGTCATCAACCAAAAGAAGACCATTGTGAATCTTCATGAAGAGGAAGGTGGCAACACCTCAAAATTTGAAAAAATATTCAAAGGGAATCTCCAAGTTTGGTGACTCTGTACATGATCATGCATTTACTATGAAGCTTTTTAGAAAATCCATAAATACGTTTGATGAAGGTAAGATCCGTTGGATGTTGGATCAAATAGAAGACTCAGTAAAACTCGACCTCTCTAATCAATATACGTGTATAGGTGGGCTGAATTCTGCAATCACTAGCAAACATCAGGCTAGACGAGGAGCCCTCGGCTTGGGCCTTCCGATACTCAAGTCAATACGGGTCGACTAGATAATATGAGCAGCAAAGTATAGGCTTTTTGCATATATGAGAGCATACCTTTAGAAGGTTGGAATGGGGGTATTTATAGCCTTCTCTATTTGGGGATTTGTCTATGATGCCCTTGATGTGTAGAGAGGGCATTTGCCCTTGCATGAGGTGTAATTAGTCAACTTCCTTCCCTGTGCTATTCCAGGTAGCCGTCTTCCTAGGTTATAAGGTAGGGTAGTACACTGTTGAGGTGCCTACTGTGTCAGGCAGTAGGGGCGGCATGCTCCATTAATGCAGAGGCATGCCGCCTGTCAGTGCATTTAATGCGACAGCAGAGTATTGTACTATACCAACCTCTTTGGTCGATCAAGAGGTCGACCTGACAACGTTCTTCTGAAGGGAATGGTAGCACAGATCGAGCTAGGGGTCGACTGCGCCCATGGGCCTTAGGTACAAGACTGGGCCTAGCGCTGCATCTTTGGGCCAACCTGGATTGGGCTAAACTGCTTGGGCCATCCCATATCATGAGTCCCCCCACTTCCCAAGGCTGAATGAGGGGTTGACGAGAAGCGTTGGGAAGTAGATTGATGGATAGTTAGAAGAATCGATTGGGGTTTTTGAAAATTGACTAGGGTTTGGTGCATTTAATGAGCGGTTACGTCGTAGTACGCGTGGGGCAGCGCGATGGTTACAACATTATTACAACTGTTGGTATTCCTGCGGTACTCATGGCTATAAATATCCGCTGTTAAAATAAGCATTTTTATTTTTACTGCCTTAGCATTTGGTCGATCGCCTAGTCAACCGCTTTCGATGCTAACACTTTCTGCTTTTAGTTCTTCGATTCAGTAAGTGCTTCCTTTCTTTCTTTTCAATGCCCTTTAGCTTTATTTATATAATGTTTGGTTTATTTACTTTGGAGAGTAGTCGAGGGGGAGATAGTGAGGCTACCCTGTTTGACAAGCGTGAGGGTTCGTCGGGGGAGTCAAATGAGTCCTCGAGTTCCAGTAGCTCGAGCAGTAACCGCGGTGGGGATGAAGCGGGGCCCAATCAAGTTCTTCCATCGCAAGGTCGACTATTCACCCCTGATCATTATAACGAGATTATGTCGACCATCAACCCTATCGACTTAAGACGTCTTAGGCAGTTATACCATATTCCTGCTGAATACGAACTACTAACCCCTGGGGCCTCTGGTCAAATGCATCATCCTCCGATAGGTTGTATCACTATTTTCGAGGATACCTTTAGATATGTTCTTAGGTTTCCTTTAAGTGCTCAGATGGTCGACCTGCTGAGGGGTTTGCAGGTGTGTATAACTCAATTACTTCCCAATTGTTTCTCGACCATCTACAGCTTCATTATCTTAATGCATATATTCCCAACCAACCTGGCAGCTTTGACAACTTTTCAAACCTTTTTCATCTTCCAATGTCTCGCAAGTCGGGTAGCACCAACGAGTCGGGCTTCTACTACTTGAATGCTCGACAGTGCTGTAAATTCCTTGTAACCCCAGCTTCCTCTTACAAGTAAGAGTAGAAAAAATGGTATTTGTTTGTTCGGGTCGCTGGGGGTTTCAATATTCCTTGGGGCTAGTGGATGGGGCATGTCGAAATGCCAGGTAACCTTACCCCGACCTAGCCCAACACCTTCGTTCGGGACCTGGTTGAATTTGGGCAAATTGAAGCCTCAGTGTTTATCGAGGAGAGGAATTTGGTATTGGCTGGGTTATTGCTAGCTCCGCTAAATTTTCCTGCAGATGATCGACTAGGTAGACTGTAATTCTATTATTTTGTTATTTTTCCATCCATGTCGTCGATTTTGACCTTTGCTATTTTGCTGTTTTGGCAGATCGCGACGAAATTATAAACCGATCGAGGGCCAGGCTTTGGCGAGAATGGAGAAGAACCAACAGCGCCGTCAAGCTACTGCAGCTCGTTGAGCGGTCGCTGTGATCGAGGCACTTCACCCTGAAGCCACGACGCCAACACCATCACCAGCTCAACCCGTCACAACTACAGGTAGCAGCCCTACGGGTCGAGGTAAGAGAGCAATGGTGGAGCAAGCAGGACCCACTCCAAAGAGAGCTGCTGTCGAGAAGGGGAAGGGAAAAGCCGCGGGATCGAGCCCGCCGACGGGAGACAACCTGTTCGGTGACCGCGGGGATGATATTTTGTTCCAGCTACCAAAATTGCCCTCGCCCAGGTTTAGGGCTGAGCCGGACATGATCGTGCATAACACTCTCTCCATGGAGATGGCTGGGCGGTCGAGGGTGGCTCCGTTTAAAGTGCTCATGGTTGGTCAGTTCCTGGCCGACCAGAAAAAACTAATGGGGTTGAGCCAAGACGCTGCTCTGCGGGCATTGGCTTATCACGCCAACATGGTAAGGTTTTCTCCGAGCCTATTATATTATTGCATGCTTGATCGATTATCTAACAGCGTTGTCTCTCAGGTCGACAACCTAGGGTATAACTTTTATAGGAGGTCAGAGCTGGCCCTGGCTGATCGGGAGCAGCTGGATGCTGGAGGGGACACAGAGACTCTGAAGGCTCAGCTCGAGTCTTCACAAATGAGGCTTGATAAGTTGGGAAAGCAGGTCGAGGAGCTGAACAAGTAGCTCCAACTGAGGGATGAGCAGCTGGTTGCTTCTATATAGGAGAGGACGAAGATGGATGAATTGCTGAAGAAGGCAAGGTTGGATGGGCAGGTCGCCTTCAATTCTGGTCAAACTATGGGCCGGAATACAGGTCTGGACGAGGCTCGGGCTAAATTCTATCGCATACTGCTATTGGTGCGTCGGGAAGTAGTGCAGCAGTTCATGTTAAGCCCGACGTTCCAAGATGCGAGTGTTGTGTTTGCTCTCGACGACGCCCGCAATTCCTTTGAGAAGGCTCTTAAGCAGCTACAATTTCTGGGCTACGTTTTCCGATCGGAAGATAAACATCGCGTTAGCCATTTGCTCGACGAGCAATTACAGCCTTACCCGGAGGACGAGGGCGAGGCTGAGGGGGTGGGCATTGAGGCTACTGCAGCGAAGGGTATCGCGGAGGCTCCGCCATCGACCTCGTTGACAGATGAACAAAGAAGGTGAGCCGAGGTCGAGCAGAAGCTGAAGGCTATCGCCCAGAAGTTTGAGTTCACCAGAGACTTCACTTTTGAGGTTAATGAGGGGGCAGTCGACGCAACAACATATTTTCCTACGCCATATAGGCGATTCCTCAATGATGCTGCTGGTCCCTCTTAGCCGGCTACTGCCGTTGTGCCTATTGTCGTCGCTATGCCTGAGCCTGTGCCGATAGCTATCCCCTCGAGTAATAAGCTCGAGCAGGCCATTGAGGAGGACACTCGAGGGATTGGCGATGAGGGTGCCGGATCGAGCTGAGCCTGATGTCCCTTGGCAGTTGGAGCAAGTTTTTGTTTGTTTTTGTTTTTTTTTTTTATGTATAATGAAGGTGCCTCGATGAGGCATTGTATTTTGGATCGTTTTTAATCTTGTATGGACGAATGGCTCATTAGCGAATTCCTTTGATCTTTCACCTTTACTATTTTTATTTTTGCTGAATGTACGTCTTTATCGTCAAGTAGATTGAGAATAAAGCACAAGCAATCAAACTAAAAGTTATCAAGTTCTATGATAAAGCACAGGCAATCCAACTAACGAATTGTTTGATTAGGCGAAGTAATCACTCAGTGATAAATTTTTAAGTAGCTCTGGGACTACTTAGTCAACACCCAATAATGGATAATAAACTTTCAGTAATTTAACCGCACCAGTGCAACGGTATTATCTTAACGATTAGAAATAAGCATGGTCGACTTTGGGGTTGATGATGGAGAAATGGCTGAGACGCATGGATCTGGTGGTTTGAAGCCTGCTTCGTCGATGACAAGGTCGACTGTTTTGTCTCGGCTGAGGAGCCTCAACTTGGCGGCCAAAAGCCTGCTTTGTCGATTGCGGGGTCAACTATTTTATCTCAGCTGAGGAGCCTCGACTTGGCGGCTTGAAGCCTGCTGTGTCGACTGCGAGGTTGACTGTTTTGTCTTAGCTGTGAAGCCTGGACTTGGCGGTCAGAAGCCTGCTGTGTCGACTGCGGGTTCGACTGTTTTGTCTCGGCTGAGGATCCTCGACTTGGCAGCAAGAAGCCTACTCTCTCCACTGCGGGGTCGACTGTTTTAGAGAAGATTTGTGTAAATTTTACATTGTCAGAATATGTTGTGAATTTTATTGTTGGCGAGAGATACAAAAGGGGGGGAGGGGGGGCAAAGGCCTTTTAACACATAAAACCTTTTCAAGTTTATTGCATTCCAAGATCGCGGTAGTTCATCGCCAGCCGCGTCCGCTAGTCGGTAAGCGTTGTTTTTCGAGACTTTGATCACTAAGTAGGGTCCTTCCCATTTCGGGTCGAGTTTTCCTGCATTCTTTGACACTTCTACTTTCTTAAGGACGAGGTCGCCAACCTTGAATGATCGGGGTCGTACTATTTGTTGTAACGTTCCGGCATTTTCGACTGGTATCATTGCATTGTATTGTAAGCCGTATGGCGCTGTTCGTCAACAGTGATTAGGTATAGGGTTCTCTCCATCGAGTTTCTGACCGGATTATAGTGAATTACTCGAGCTGTGTGCTGATCAGCTCAGACAGAATCACTGCTTCAGATCCGTAGACTAAGCAGAGGCTGCGGCCCGTGGCTGTTGTAGGTGTGGTCCTGTGAGCCCAAAGCACCCTTGGGAGGTCGTCTGCCCAACTTGCCCCTATCCCTATTATTCGAGCCTTAAGGTGGTCGAGAACTGTTCTATTTGTGACCTTGATCTGACCATTAGCCTGGGGATTTCCTACCGACGTGAAGAGTTGGGAAATTTCCAAGGCTTTACACCATTTTCTCGTGCTCTTACTTTGAAATTGAGTACCATTATCCGAGATTAAGACTTTAGGCAAACCGAATTGACAGATTACGTTCTTCCAAATGAAACTCTTGATGACCACGTCGGTGATTTTCGGAACCGCTTCGGCTTCTACCCACTTGGTGAAGTATTCGACCGCCATTATGATAAACTTACGCTGACCCGACGTCTTCGGGAGAGATCCCACTATATCGATCCCCCATTGGTCGAATGGCCATGTGACTTGAACATTGACCATCAATGTGACTAGTTGGTGAAGTATGTTCGAGTGTATTTGGCAAGACGGGCATTTTCTGGTGAAGTTGACTGAGTCTTATAATAAGGTGGGCCAAAAAGAACTATAATGGACAACTTTGTGTGCCAGGGACTAACCACCAGAATGGTTGCCGCAGATGCCGATGTGAATCTCCTGCAGCATTTCGTTTGCCTCTTTGGGTGTTAGGCATTTAAGTGGGGGTCCTGATATTGACCTCTTGTAGAGCTGTCCATGGTCGTCAAGGGTTGTCTGCCCTCTAATCCTATGGGCTTCCTTCTCGTTGTCGGGGGTGGTCCCCTGACTTAGGTACAACTTGATTAGGTATTGCCAGGACAGAGCTGTCTCTTCGACCTATCCGATGAGAGTGTGATCGAAGTCTTGAACACACCGTTTGTTGGCCACCAAGAACATTATAGTTATTTCCCTAGTTCCTTTCGTCGAGCTGGCTAGCTTTGACAGTGCATTTGCTCACTCATTCTCTGTTCGGGAGACCTGACTCAGGGTGAAACTTTTGAATGACTGTTGTAATTGCCTTACTTCAGTCAGGTATTGGGTCATTTTGGTCTCCTTAGCTTCAAAATTGCCTTCGACCTGCTCCAAGACCAGCTAGGAGTCCATGATCGCTGCAAGCTGCTCGACACCTCGGGCTACTGCGATGTTCATTCCAGCGATGAGAGCTTCATACTCTGCTTCATTGTTGGTAACCAGGAAGTTGAGTTTTATTGCAAGGTCATATTCCACGACAGTGGGGAACGAAGAGAGACACCTATTTTGCCTTCTGAAGAGGTTGCCGAACCGTCAACATGCAGTGTCCATACTGATGAGTTCTCAACAATTTGGTTCAGCAAGTCGAGTCTTTCGGGGACGAAGTTAGCCAGGACTTGTGCTTTTATGGCCGTCCGTGGCTGGAATGATATGTCGAACTCCCTGAGCTCGATAGCCCATTTGGTGAGTTGACCTGAAGTGTCGGGCTTCGACAACACCTGCTTTAATGGTTGATTCATCAACACCACGATCGCATGGGACTGGAAGTAAGGTCGTAACTTCCAGGCTGCCGTAACGAGGGCGAGGGCAAACTTCTCAATCTCCAAATAATTGTGTTCGGGCCCATGTAAAGCCTTACTGCAATAATACACAGGACGATAAGTCCCTTCTCTTGTCGATGTCAATACTAAACTGATCGAGGTAGTGGATACAACTAGATAAAGTTGTAGCACTTCTCCCAGCTTGGGTTTGGCGAGCATAGACGGTGAAGACAAGTATTGCTTGAGCTCTATCAAGGCCTGGTCGCAATGCTGAGTCCACTAAAACCCTTATTTTTTGGCATTTCTGAGTATTTTGAAGAAAGGTAGGCTCTTATCGGCCAGTCGTGCTATGAACCTGCCAAGGGCAATGATCCTGCCGACCAGGCGTTGGACATCTCGAACCGTGCAAGGCAGGGCAACGTCCAAAATTGCTTGGATCTTCTGTAGGTTTGCCTTGATCCTTCTTTGACTGACCATATACCCAAGGAACTTGTCCCCGCGTACCCCAAATATGCACTTATTGGGGTTGAGCTTCATGCCGAAGGCCCTTAATATGGTGAAGGTGTGGTTGAGATCGACTAAGTGGTCCTCAGCCTTCTCGATTTTGACAATCATGTCATCAACGTAGACTTCCATCGATCTCCCGATCTCATTCTTGAACATAAAGTTGACCAATCTTTGGTACGTTGCTCCCACATTTTTGAGCCCGAAGAGCATAACTAAAAAGCAATATACTCCATTGGGGACGATGAAAGAGGTCTTGTCCCTGTCCTCAGGTGCCATAAATATTTGATAATAGCCTTGAAAGGCATCCATCATGCTCAACAATTCACACCCAGCAGTAGAATCTACTAATAAGTCTATACGATGCAAGGGGTAAGGATCCTTCGAGCAAGCTTTATTTAAATCAGTGAAATCGTTACACATTCACCATATTCCCTCATTCTTAAGGGCAAATACAACATTACAAAGCCAAGAGGGGTACTGAATTTCTACAATATATCCTGCTTCTAAAAGCTTGCTGACCTCTTCCTCGATTATTTTGGACCTCTCGGCATTGAAGGTTTTTATCTTTTGCCTTATTGCCTTGTGAGCGGGGTCTATATTGAGTTGATGGACGATGACACTTGGGTCGATACCTTGGAGATCAGCAGCTTTCCAAACGAACACATCAACGTTTCGTCGTAGGAAATCGACCATGAGGCATTCCAAGCGGTAGCCCATATCACCTCCGACCCAAGTGGTTTTATCGGGGTTTCCAAGAGCTCTATTGTTTTGAACTCCCCGACGGGCTCGACCCGGGTGTCTTCCAACTTTCTCTTCTTTGATGAAGGTCCCTTCTCAAGTTTTGCTACAGGGGCGTCCCCCGAGGGCTTCAGTGGAGGTTATTTTTTCTATTCATTGGACTCGATGGAAATGGTGTAACATCGCCATGCGTCCTTGAGGTTGCATAAGAGTTCTCCTACTCCTACTGGGGTCAGGAACTTAATCTTTATGTGGTAAGTGGAGACGATGGCCTTGAAGTCATTTAGGGCTGGTCGACCAATGATGACGTTGTATGTGAATGGAGCGTCGACCACCAAATAGTTGATCATCAAGGTTTTGCTCCGGGGACCTTGTCCAAATGTTGTGGAGAGGTTGATAGATCTTTCTGGGATGATCTCGAACTCACCAAATCCGACCAACGGTGTTCTGACTTAATCAAACTTTAGTTCCCCCAGTTTCATTCTGTTCAATGTGGATAAGAACATAATGTTCACGGAGCTGCCATTGTCGACCAATATCTTTCTGACCTCGAAGTTGGCTATTTCCAGGGTTACCACCATAGGGCAGTCTATTTTTCTGTCGACTCCATTGTTCTCCATATGGTCGAGGTTTGAGTTGATGAAGGAGATTGGCTCAGCGCTGGTTGAGAGCGGGAAAACCATCTCGACCTTGGCTGGTTTGGTCGACTCTAGTTGTCTCTGGGTTTGTTTCCTTGCATTCATGGAATCCCCTCCAGTGAGACCTCCCGCGATCATGTCGATGACTCCTCTAATGGGTGGGTGGGGTTCTTGGGCAAGTCTTTTCCCTTTTTCTTCTCTCCTCGGGCTGGCCGACCTTTCTCTACGAGGAGTCTGGTCGATTTTACCCTCTTCGCTCCTGGCCAGTTCTTCGACATATTTTGTCAGATGGCCCTGCCTGATCAGTCTTTCAATCCTATCCTACAAGTTGAAGAAATCTTCTATGTCATGCCCTTTTTGCTTATGGAAGTGGCAGTATCTCTTCGATTTTTTCATAGCTTCCGTTTCAGTAATCTTTCTGGGCCTTTTGAGCAAGTTATCGTGTTGGATGGTAAACAGTACCTCTTTTCTCGGGAGGTTGCGTAGAGTGTAGTTGTGGAAGCGTTTGATGGGGGATCGACGTCCCTCTCTGGCTTGCCGGTCGTATTTCTCCCTGCTTTTCCTTTTATTGACCTCCAGATTGCCGTATTTCAATTTGTTCATCTCCTCTTAGGTCATGTACCTCTCTGCGAGGTCGAGGAGCTCCTCTATCGACCTAGGCTGTTTGCGTACCAACGCATTGGCACATTCCTTATATCTGAGGCCTAAATATACACGTCGATAAGGAACTCGATCCGAGGGCAGTCAATCTTCAACACCTCCGTGTTGAATCTGGTAAAAAACTCTCGGAGGGATTCTCCCTCGTTCTACTTCACCGTGTGCAAATGGGTGTGGGGAAGTTTCGCTTTCCTTCTACTCGCAAATTAGTGCAAAAATTTATTGCACAGCTGGTCGTACGAGTATATTGACATAGGTTCTAGTTTCATGAACAAGTCGAGTGCTATCCCCTGCAAGGTGGTTACCAGCATCTTGGCGTGGATGTACTCACTGTGTCCGTGTAGTTGCATCATGTGCTCGAACTGCATTAGATGTTCGTTTGGATCCGACAAGCCATCATATCAGGGCAGGCCAGTCGGGATCTTGGCATCGACAGCAATGCACTTGCCGATAATATCCTGGATAAAGGGTGAGTCTCTCTCTCTTCGGAATCTCTGCAATCCCTCTGGATGGTGCAATTTCTTCGTGTTCCTCCTGGACATCTCTTCCAAACGTCGATTCAACTGTTGGACTTGCTGGGATACTTCTTCCCACTCTTCCTTGTCGGCACAGGACGCATTTCTGTTTGAGTGGGGTCTCAAGTGCTCAACCCTATCGCGCTGCGGGGCTCGAAAGGGTCGAACGCCATGGTCGATTGAATATGCCACCTCCTCGCAGGGCAGCGGTCGGGTCATTTCCCTTGGGAAACGGCCTGGACTAACATCGCGCCTTGAGGGGGCCCTTCTGAACTCTGGTCGCTCTTGGTTTTCTCTCGGTTGCCTATCCTCTTGAGCTGCGGGTTGTGATGTTGCACTGGCCGCTGGGTCTGGTTGAATAGTGTGTCGATTGAAGGCCGCAGACAGGTGAGCTAAAATCTGCGCCAAAATCTGTTCACTGATGAGCTGCATCAGTTGGGGCATAGTCAGGGTGACCACCTGCTCTGGTGGGGCACTAGACCCTAGTGCGCCAGCTTCTTGCATAGGCCTAGGAGGGGGAGAGTTGGATCTCCTAGTTTCTTCTCATCATGAGAGGGCTCGCCTGGTATTTACCATACTCGATTGCGAACTACTAGTTTCCCACAGACGGCGCCAAATGATGAGGGTAAGATCCGTTGGATATTGGATCAAGTAGAAGACTCGATGAGACTCGACCTCTCTAGTCGATATACGTGTATAGGTGGGCTAAATCCTACAATCACTAGCAAACGTCAGGCTAGCCAAGGAGCCCTCGGCTCAGGCTCTCCGACACTCAAGTCAATACAGTCGACTAGATAATATGAGCAGCAAAGTATGGGCTTTTTGTATATATGAGAGCATACCTTTAGAAGGTTGGAATAAGGGTATTTGTAGCCTTCTCTATTTGGGGATTTGTCTGTGATGCCCTTGATGTGTAGAGAGGGCATTTGTCCTTGCATGAGAGGCAATTGGTCAACTCCCCTCCCTGTGCTATTCCAGCCGTCTTCCCAGGTTATAAGGCAGGGTAGTACATTGTTGAGGTGTCTGCTGCGTCAGGCGGTAATGGGGCGGCATGCCATATGTCAGTGCATTTAATGCGGCAGCAAAGTATTGTACTATACCGACCTCTCTAGTCAATCAAGAGGTCGACCTGACAACGTTCTTCTGAAGGGAATGGTGGCATAGGTCGAGCTAGAGGTCGACTAGGGTCGACTGCACCCATGGGCCTTGGGTGCAAGACTGGGCCTGGCGCTGCATCTTTGGGCCAACCTGCTTGGGCCATCCCATACCAACGTTGGTCCTTATTTCGACTCAGTTTATGCTCAACTTAAATACGAACAAAATTACCTTCCCCCCTTAGAGAACTCTACTTCACGTAAGGTGAACCGATGAAGATACTAAGAGGGAGGCTCCATGCCATTCTAAGAAAGTCTTATCAGACGTCATACTTACAATTACTCCAACTTCATGAATGCTTTACTTACAATCACTCCAACTTTATGAACACGCTGAAGTACGTGTTGGAATAGTACCCCCACATCGAATTAGATTGGCATGTAATAATACTACTTTGAGACAATCTTAACTAAATGATATTATATAAATGGTCATCTTTATCTTATACATTTTATGATATTCTTCGTATGTATTTGGTTGAAGTCCTTAAATCATACAAGACTATGGGATTTGGTTATGCATATGATGGTGTCATGAAACAAGTCTCTATGATCATAATTTTAGATGTTACAAGTCATATATCTTAGAGATAAGACAGATAAAATCGGATAGACTAGCACTAACGATGCATACTCTAAGGAGTTGGATATGACCGCGTTCCATGGGCAATCTGTGTACGAGATATGAATATATGTTAGTGGGTGCCTGTTAGAGAACAAGTACACTGAAAACTCGCTTATAGAATCCATAAATTAGTCGAAGTAGCTTGTCAGGAATAGAAAATTCTCTAGCTTACAATAGTGCATTAGTCCTTTGACTTGAGGTTCCATGATAACCTTATACTTAGTTCCTTTTACTTTGATTTTATCCTGACCACTTAGTTAGTCATCTAGGACTTAGGTTGGGCACAAGCTACCTACATATAGAGGTCGACGATTTCCAATAAAGGATCCATTTGCTCATCGTGAAGAACAAATTGATCTCCTATGTATTCTATAAGGACTAATTCCAAAAACTTCTTGTGCAAGGTGATAAGAGAATTTGAAAAAGAAATTTTCCAAAGTTGAGGTCATAAATTGGAATCGCACATCAAGAATAGATACATAGTTATTGAGGCTATTGGGGAACCAGCGCTCTAGATCTTTTTTGGAAGATAGAAAATGAAATGATCATATTTGCATGATAATCATAAGTGGAAAGGTTCACACTAATTAATTCATATAATTGGTCGGGCTCCATAAGTTTGTGCTAGATATAGACTATGGAGATTGAGTATTCTTCAATTACCAGAGATTGATTGAAGAGTGATTAATTTGAAGGAGTTTAGCCTAATGGGAATATTTAATATTCAATAAATCACAAAGAGTTGCAAGTTCATCTCTAATTGATTGGTGAACCTAATGGGTCACTTACAAAAGCCTTTAGGCACTGTAGTAGACTTGGAGAAATTATCTAAGGAGTTAGATAAATTGATCAAAATTAGAAGAGACCAATTGACTAATTCAAAATTGGTCTCAATGGCTTCATTAATTTAAGGGGCTAAAATTAATCAATTAATTAAAGAGATATATTGGATCTATTAAATTAAAGTGTTGGTTTAATTGAATCATGTGACAAGTTTAATTAGTCTTGCCAACTTAGAGAGTTAAGTTGGATTTATTAAATTAAAGAGTTGATTTAATTGATACTAGAGTCTTATTTTTTAGAAAAATATTTATATGAAAGAGTCCATTTAAAGTTGGTAATTAAAATAGATATTTTAATTAGTATGATTAAAATCCTACTTGGCCCTTAGGTGACATCACTTGGACCAATAGTGTGAGGGTGCATCTAGGGACTCATTAATAAACCCATCGCTCAACCTAAAGGGCCCAAGAGAGCTTTAAGTGGTTAGCCACTAAGCAAAAAAATCTCTCCCTCTTATTTATTTATTTATTTATTGGAGGGGGGGGGAGGGTGGTGACAGTAAACCTACCTCTTAATTCTCTCTAACCTCTCCTTTTCCAATCTCCCTCTCCCTATCCAATCCTCCTTCTTCTCTTCCATCCATTTTGGTAAAAGATAGGAAGACTAAGAGTGATCTAAAGGTGTGTAGACTTCATTGGAGACATCATAATTAGGGGACTTTGTAGTGAACAAGAAGGTGTCCAAGTTGAAGACGAATTCATTCTAGGCAGCACCTTGGAGCGATTTTTGCACTAGTTTTTGTTGCTATTTTTAGATGACTTAAAAACTGCTTTTGGGCTGATTTTTCTATTAAAATTAAGTAAAAATAGTGGGCAAAAATTGGCTATTGTTGGAGGAGTGTTGGTGAACCATTGAATAGTTATTTAGTTGCACTGCTTCTTTGTTTTTAGAAGATCTTTTAAGGTAATTGCTTCTTCCTCTAAATCCATCTTTTTGGCATAAAATAGATATTTGATTGATTGTGAATCAAGTTAATTTGATGTGATGAAAAGTTTTAAATTCCGTTGTGCTTTTATATCCTATATTCATCGTATCCTTTAGTACGCATTGTATTTCATCACTTAAAATTATCTAAGTCCTATGATAACCATTAAAGCACTACGCCATCACAAATTCAACAAAAAATCACACAAATAAAAACAACTAAGAGAGAGAAAAGGAAAAAAAAAAAAGACTTCCGCTGCGCGCCTAGCGTGTAGCCAGTGCTCGGGCATATGGGGGCTCCCCAACCAGGCGCTCAGGAACTCCCACAAAAGGGCACCCCAGCTAGTCACCCCGGCACGACGCCCATGCATCAGCCTAGCATCCAACTTTGCACGTGCGCCTGAATCAGACTTTTCGTGCGAATGCTCTTGATGCATCTTTTCCTGACACTTATGGCGATGGCTTCATATCTTCTACTCCTCAATTCTTACAATGAAAGTATGTGATATCAATAATTCATACAATTAATTATGTGCTTGTTAGAACGTAAAACAAACAAACACTCAGACAATGTCATTAGCAACCATTTCAGTCAGCTAAAAAAGGGGAATGATCTCAATTTCTTTTAGTCATACTCACTGACCATACCTTACATATATTCAACATTGAAAACTACCATACCCACTCTATGGAGATACTTTATGCCACATTCATGGCACAAACAATAATGGAGAAGTCCCTTGCCCTTGCCAATATTAAAGAGGTCAGATTGCCTACAGACAAGAGCCCATTCCATGACTACACCTCTTAGTGACCTTGGAAGGTCTATGTTGCCAAATATCGCAAAGCATGCACCTCATCAACCTGGGGGCCGAAATGATTCTTGAGGAGCAGCGTCTCCTTGCAGTGCTCAAAAGTATTTCTCTCACATTTTTACCAACCTCGCAAACTCGAAAAGGACATCTAAGACACTTTAGAGAATGTAACTCCGCCGGTAACTCCAAACAGTCATTGAAGATTAAAACTTTAGGAGGACTAAGTCCTACACAAAACACAGAATGAGACACGTATCTATCCCACTACAATGTATACGTCAACGTGTCTACTCTAAACCTACACATGGTTCACGCAAGACCTCAAAGCCCACACAAAGTAAGGTCGACATGGCTCCAAGTCCTCCATTGAGCACAAGGACATTACCTACTATTCCAAAAAATTTCTCAAGCGAAGAAGTTCCACGACAAAGCTTAAGTTCCACATAGATATGAAGCCCAACATAGGCACCTTGCAATGGCGCCCAATGGATGCCTGACATCAATGTCCTCCTTCTATCTCCTCTTCTTCATGTTAGAACCAACCTTAATCACAATTTGAAATAGGTTCTCATTCTCAAAGTATCAATGCTTAAGATTCCGCTTGAAAATTCACCTAAATCTTAAGACAAATGCTATGTAATGTTTTTCTATGTCTACTGAGGACATCACACTAAATCAAATTTTAAATTAATTAACTAAGTAAATGAGGCAGGGAACCCAAAGGGCACGCCAAGCCCATAAAGAAGGCATAAAATCTCTAATGAGTGTAAGTCCATCAAGACTAAAATCTATAAATAGCAATTCCTGAAGAGAAATGGGACACAAGAAATTATTTATGAAATTTATCAGAGTGGAAGAACTCTTGAGAAGAACAAATCACTCTGCGCACATTCCTGAGAAGACAAACCAACATTCTGCTACTTCCGAAAGGACATCGCTTCACTTTCGAGCACATCAATATATAATATTAATTAAAAAAATAATATTATACTAAAAATAAGTATTCATTTTATTTACTATATGCTATAAAAAAAATTAGTATACACATCGAATGTGTCAAAATTACTAGCCTTTAATAAAATACCAATCCTTTTTTGGCTTGTTTTTGAGTAATCTTCCTCAAAATGCCCTCATTAGCACTTTTCGATTCTCAACTACAACTTATGCATAAAGTAGCTACCATTTACATTCCACTATTTGCCACTTTATAGTATTTCTACTACAACCATTTTATCATAACTTTTTCATTTTATTAATCTAAAAATTCAAATAAATCCTTTGAGATTATTAAAAAAATTATAGTATTATATAGGTAAATAAATAAATATTTTTATTTATTTTATATTATAAAAAGTTTGGCTCACACTTAGAGTGTGCCAAAATCTCTAGTGTTTATAAGGAATGAAACAAGAACAGGTGGAGAGGAAAGGGAGTTCTATGCTATGTTAGTGGTGGGTAAAATATTTGGGATAAGTTAAATGACACGGTGAAATTATAATGAGTATGAGCATTATTTGGTACAATGTATTGAAAATAACTTTAATTATAAAAATATATTATATTGTTATAATGTTTGTTTTATTTTATGTGATTGAAAAACTATCAATATTTTTTTTAATATTTTAAGGAAAAAAATTATTATTTAATAATATGCAGATTTCATTTGAAAATATTAAACATTAAAGAAAATTCATATGACTTGAATAAGTTGGAACATTAAGAATCGATAACTCTAAAGTTCTAAATTATACATAATAAATTGGTTAGAAATTTAAATGATAAACTAGAAAAAGTGAGAAAAATGGAGCAAAGGCATTTTTGTTTAGTATAATTTTTTAAGTTAAATCCACATATATTTTAGATAGTTATAACCTCATGCAGTATAAAAAAATTTTACCCACTGGAGCCATTATTTAATTGTCTACAGATTGTCTTATTTTAAAGTAGTCACATAAAGCTTTGTGAATTGCTAATAGACAACCTTGTTAAATGGATCATATACACATTTTAAAAATACAGAATATGATAATGATATACTGTTATTGATTGATTCTAATTTGAAATGAATAATGATCTATTTTTAATAGTAGAACTTGGTGTTCATCTTTTTATTTAGGAACAAAAAAAAATTAACAGCCATAGTTAGGTTTTTAAAAGGAAAATGAGCTTGGTATGTCAAAATTTGGTGCATTTCAATCTAATCTTATTCGAACAAATAGGATTGTGGTCAATTTTTTAAGATTTAATATATCTTATTTGTTCTTCTTAGAAAACTTTAGAAATATATCATGTAGATTTTTTTGCAGCGAGGGCAGGGTGAAGGACTATATTTTATATTGGCATAATATACTTATATTTATATCATCATCTTAATATCTGTATTTCACTCGACAATGTCATATGCTAATATGAGTTTATATCAATTCATTCCTTGATATTTGAAGTGAATTTTTATATAACTACTACAAAGGAAATAATTTGTATTTCTTGTCAATTTATATTTTTAAAAAATATGAAAAGTCATCACTTGCTAAAAATAATATATTATATGTTAGTATTTAATTCGAAAATATTGCATACAATAAAATATTCTTATAAAAGTAAATTATAATAAAATTATTCCTGATACAACTGAAAGAAAATAAATAAGAAAATATATGAGATGTATGACACTATTCTTTTAATTTATTTATTTTTAATATGCGCTCAACTGATATTCACTCTACATAAGATTGCTATTTAAACCCTAAATTTTGACGGTGCACAGAATCGAACCTTTATGAGGTTTTTTAATTACAGCAACCATTTAATGTTTTCATAACAACACAATGCAAAATTTAATTGCTTTTGTAACGCTTGAAAATTGCTTAAAAATAAAAATACATTTAGATAAATTGTCTAAAAGCAATAATTGCATAGATTTGGAAAATGAGAATGTATTTAGATATGAGAAAATTTGCATAAAAGGTCGTGCAATTACAAATTGTATAATTTGATATGTGGTCGGTGATTGTGAGTATTATAATAGAATTATTTTAGTATTTTTTTATTTGTATTAAATAGGTGGTTGGTGATCGATAATTGTAATATTTTATGGTGATTCATAATTGTAATATTCTATTATTAAATTGATGGTACTTGATAGGTTAGAGTATAGGTGTAATAGTTTTTGAAAGTAGAGATAAAAAAAATAGTTTCTGGCTTGAAAAACATGTTTTGAGAAGAAAAAAATATGTCAAATGAAAGTGTATATAAATTAATATGTTTTAAATTTAAAATAATATAACACATGAAAATAAAATCAAACGGGCACCATGACTAGTCGGCTAATCATGATCAATTCAAGTCTCGCCAACCACATAAACCTTTCAGCTTAATTTCTTGGGTAGACCACGAACACCTCCAATTCGGGTTCTTTAAATGGTTTGACGTAGAATATTACTTTAATGATATTTTCATATCAATGCCAAATAAATCAATACAAAGAGACTATACGCAAAACTGAACAAATATATTAAAGCACATAGCTTTAGTATGAAAATATTAATCATATTTTCTTTTTCGTTCACAAAGAACGTGAAAGGCACCTTATATATCCAAATTAATCATTATTAACGGAGGTGCATCAATCCACAGAATTTTATTAGTATATTTTCTTTGCCCAAAAAATAGAATTAAAAGAATGAAATAATTAAACTAAACATATATAAAACCTAAAAATATGGTACACAATGTATAAAATACTACAATTAGAAAGTTTAGGTTAATCTCATGTATGTCAAAATTAAAAAATCCTCTTATTAAGAAGTAATTAGTGTAAACTATAGCATTTTCACATATTTCTATTTCATTATCCAAATTTTATTGTATGATATCTAGATTAAATAAATCAGAAGAAGAATATATATAAAAAAATAGTAATCAAGAATATATGAAAAATAATATCAGCCTTGTTTGGTTGCGTTTTGTGAAAATATCAACCCCAAAAATAATACCAAATGTGTGAGTTTATTCTTTAATTTTAACTCCCAAAACACTAATTTTAATATCCAATAAGTCTCCAAAAAGCAATCGAAAAGAAACCCTACATCCTATAAATATATATACTAGAATAGGCTACACCGGTGAAGGTGCGGTCATGTCATGCTCGTGGAGTTATATATATATATATATATATATATCTTTTCTTGAGTAGAATATATTATAAGATTATACATTTAGATAAATAAAAATATAACAATATAATTATTTGGTGATAATATATAAGACGCATTTTATTTGCCAATATTTCTTAGCATGAAGACAACTAAAACTATTATGTGAAAGACACAAATATAAATACAATATAAAAATATGTATTTTATGCAAGCAATATGCATGTACAAATTAGTGAAAGAAAAAAAAAACAAGAAATACGATATTTTTGTTTCGTGCCTTCTCATTCTTTAAAAGTAAAAGAATATTAGCATTATTCCTCTTGCTAAAGTAAAAAAAATCCAGTATTTGATGTAAAGCCAAAAAGGTATAGTCTATTGAGATTTATGCACACATAAATAATACGCATTGCTTGTTTTTAATGCATCATGGTTAATAGCAAGATGCGGTCCAATGCACATTGATCTACATTCCTATTCTTTTATTTGTATTTTCTTGCTGCTAGAATTTTACTAGACTATATATATACATATATTCATGAACGGATAGTTTATTTACATTAAAATCTTTTTCATCTTTCAGTTGAATTTAATAGTAGGATAATATGTTATCCAAGATTAATACAGAAATATTTTTGTATAGATATTTTTATAGGACATAAATGATAAGGCATAATAATACATTAGATAGAATTCATTTCAATAATTGGATCTTTATTTTTATTTTTTTTATTTTTGGTTATCTCAACTGGATAGTAATTAGATGTAATATAAATAATAGAGACATATGGGCTTCTATTAAAAAAATATTTTAATTTTGAATTGCATGGGCCGAATTTGTAATAAGAATTAGACAAATAATGGAACATGGTTCATTGCTTGTTGTTTCAGTTGTAAAAGTTTCAAAAAAATGTAGGCCCTGATCAAAATGCTAAACGCCTGAACCTTTGCCATTATTAAATGAATTTGACTTTCTGGATATAAATTTCTTAGTCACCAAAATCACAGCTACGAGGCTAAAATGGGTTATGCAGTGTCACGCCCCAAAATCTGACCATACAGTCTAATCTCGAAGTGTAAAACTCAATCCCAAATAAAAATATATCACTTCTCTAAAATTATGATCTTAAATAAAAAAAACTTCAACATTCATAATAATTCAAATAATTCTAGCAACATAGAAACTAAAGATGTCCAATATTCGTCCCTCAACTTGAAAAGAATTTTTCAAGGAGGAGAACTAATTTGCCAACACAACAATAAAGCTAAACATATTGGAAAGTCCTCATTCCAAAAGAAAACCTTCAATTCTGGTTCTCATCAGAAGCAGGTTCAACATCCTCACTAGGGCTAGGATACAGGTCTGCTAGAAGGAAGTTAAAGAAAAAAATGAGTGTGAGTAAAAGACTCAATGAGTGCCAAGCGTGTGCAATGTGAGTTCCAGAATTAAAATCATTTGTACCATGAAAATGTTCAAGAATTTGTATAGTGAAAATATTTGAGAAAACAAAAATAAAAAGTGAAATTCATAAAACAGTTTAGCAGTAATAGTCAAGAAGTTTATAAACAGTCAAGCAGTAACAAGTCAAAAATTTTATAAACAATAAAGCAGTTTCAAGTCAAGAGTTTAATAAAAGGTTTTCCTAGACTAACAACTTAAATACGATGATTAAACAGTGTTTGCTGTAGCTAGTCAACGTTATGGCTCCCACTGTAACAGTCCCTTATCGCTCCGGGTAAGGTGCGACCTTACCAAAATAGTGTCTGAGCGTCCCCAAGAATTCCTACAACCCACCTTAGCCACAAACAGCTTCTGTTGTGCGCTGGGGGGATTAGGCCATGGGGGCTTGGTATTCAACCAGCTTGCCCGCTGCTTCCCAGTTAAGTCCCTCGCACATCCAGACTAAGTTGGATCCAACTAACAGTAACAGTAACAATAATCAATTGATCATCGAGTTTAATTTGCTAGTCTAGAAGCATAAGAAAAAAATCATAAAAGCATAGGTTTTCTTTTAGGGTTAATTACACTTTGCCATCCGAACTATTCGATTTTTTACACTTTGCCTCCTAAACTTTTTTTGTTTTCACTCGACTATCTAAATTTGTGTTTTTTTACACGGTGGCATATATGGGTATTTTCGGCGAAATATTCTGCTGGGATACCATCACATGCGACGACACGGTGGCATATATTGGTATTTTTGGGTGAAATATTCCACCGAAATTCCATCACATGCGTTGCGGTGGCATATATGGGCGTTTTTGGTGGAATATTCTTTTGGAAAAGCATCATGTGATGGAATCCCGGCGGAATATTTTGCCGAAAACGCCCATATATGCCACCGTGTAAAAAAACACGAAGTTTAGATGGTCGACTACAAACAAAAAAAAATTTATGAGGCAAAGTGTAATTAACCCTTTCTTTTATCCAGAAATAAAGTAAGGAAAATAATTCTTTTTGTGCGCAGTAGAGTACATATATAGTGCAGTGTAAGTTGAAAACAACAAGTCACGAACAATTATATAATAGCATATATCCTTCTGTGTTTTGAAACATACAATATATAGTATTTATAGGTTTAGACACTCACCTTCAGGATCAATCCTAGAAGTCAATCACCTATCTTGGAATCAATCGGATCAAATGTTCAGTCACCTGAAGTCATTTAATAAACACATCAATCTCTAATTTAACTGACTAATAAGACAAAACTTATTTAGGACTAACCTTATGGGTACCATATATTGTCTTTTAGTAGGAATTTTAGGATTTATTACTATTGAATTCTAGAATTTATTTAGGTTAATTTTTTTACATATAATTTTGGAATTCTGAATGGATTTTAATTGAGAAATACATATAGTGAAATTATTTTAGTACCAATTAGGATTGTGAGGTTTTAAAATACTACAGGCTTATGGTACCCATAAGGCTAGTCCTAAGTAAGTTTTGTCTTATTAGTCAGTTAAATTAGAGATTGATGTGTTTATTAAATGAATTCAGGTGACTTAACATTTGATTTGATTGATTCCAAGATAGGTGATTGACTTCTAGGATTGATCGTGAAGGTAAGTGTCTAAACCTATAAATACTATATATTATATGTTTCAAAACCCAGAAGGATATATGCTATTATATTATTGTTTGTGACTTGTTTTCAACTTACACTGCACTATATATGTACTCCACTATGCACAATTGTTACTGTTACTGCTGTTGTTACTGTTAGTTGGATTCAACTTGGTAGGGGTGT
Source organism: Jacaranda mimosifolia (assembly GCA_018894105.1). Classification (NCBI taxonomy): domain Eukaryota; kingdom Viridiplantae; phylum Streptophyta; class Magnoliopsida; order Lamiales; family Bignoniaceae; genus Jacaranda; species Jacaranda mimosifolia. Next base: position 30,898,885 of record CM032121.1, read on the forward strand.
GCGAGGGACTTCACTGGACAGCAGCGGGCTAGCCGGTTGAATACCAAGCCCCCATGGCCTAATCCCCCCAACGCACAACAGAAGTCGTTTGTGGCTGAGGTGGGTCGTAAGAATTCTTGGGGACGCTCGGGCACTGTTTTGGTAAGGTCGCACCTTGCTCGGAGCGATAAGGGACTGTTACGGTGGGAGTCATAAGGTTGACTGGCTACAGCAAATACTGTCAGATCATGGTATTTAAGTTGTTAGTCTAGGAAAACTGTTTATTAAACTCTTGACTTGATACTGCTTAATTGTTTATAAAATTCTTGACTTATTACTACTTGACTGTTTATAAACTTCTTGACTGTTACTGCTAAACTGTTTCATGAATTTCACCTATGTTTTTTTTTTGTCAAATATTTTCATTGTACGAATTCTTGAACATTTTCACGGTACAAATGATTTTAATTCCAGAAGTCACATTGCGCACACTTGGCACTCATTAAGTCTTTTACTCACACTCGTTTTCTTCTTTAACTTCCTTCTGGCAGACCTGTATCCTAGCCCTAGTGAGGATGTTGAACCTGCTTCTGACGAGAACCGAAATTGAAGGTTTTCTTTTGGAATGAGGACTTTCCAGTAGGTTTAACTTTATTACTATGTTGGCAAATTAGTTCTCCTCCTTTAAAGATTCTTTTCCAGTTGAGGGAAGAATATTGAGCATCTTTAATTTCTATGTTGCTAGAATTATTTGAATTATTATGAATGTTGGAGTTTTGTTTTTATTTAAGATCATAATTTTAGAGAAGTGATATATTTTTATTCAGAATTGAGTTTCATGCCTCGAGATTAGACTGTATGGTCAGATTTTGGGGCGTGAGATGCAGCCTAATGTTTTAAACTAAAACTCATTGCTCATTCTTTCTATTAACATTAATAACCAATAGCCAATTATCACTCCTGCCATTTAAATGAAAATTATAAGAGAAGTTATTGTTTACCAATGGTAGGTGAACATGGTGTAGTTGTTAGCTAAAATCATTTAATTAGAATCAATTACAATCAATTTATATAATTAAATAGAATGCACTTGATTTCAATCCTTTAATTCTGCATATTTTAATTTTTCACTTTGCATGGGAAAGTAATATTGTCTCCAATATTTTTTTCAGTACATAGAATGTAATTTTTGATTTTCCATATCATGGCTGGACAATCAGCTCTTCGTTCAAGGCAATCAAGAATTTTGGAATGTTGAGCAACATGTAAAACATCAATTGTTTCATTTATTTAAATTCTGATATAACGATATATGTATTTTTATTTTTTTTTAGAAGCATCAAAGTTGTACGATGAGTTTTTTATAATATTTATGATCTATTTTGAAGATGAGCTTTTTATAATATTTGTGATCTATTTTGAATATGAATTGAAGAGAAGGTGAAAAATGGCTAAAAAGTTTGAAAGAGATACACCACATATCATTTTTAAAATCAATTATTGATTATGTTATATATGGTTTCCCAGTTGAACCAATTTCAAAAATCACAAGCCTTACACATATGTGAGTAAATCTTTTTATGGTTAATTTATGTGTGATCATAATAATTTTTTGTATTTTTCATAGATGTTGCGAAGTACAATCACTTTTTGCAAAGCTACAAAGAAATCCTGAATCTCGAAATTTTGTTAAATGATTGGTCTTCCAAAATGATGCCATTGAGTCATTAAAGCAACTTTACGTAGGGGCCGAAATTTGTAATCCTAAATAGTCCATGTGTCTTTATGATTAAGAAAAATATTTCATGTGTGTAAATTGCTATTTTTTACTTTCCAATTTCTTCTGAAATTTTATAATTTTCAAAATTTATTTGCATAATTCTCTTAACACAATTTTAATTCACCATGATTGATTGTAGACCATATAAAATAAATCAAATATGTCGATGTTTCTTTTTTACCAAAATATTTTATAAGTTTATATATTTAGATAAGTAGAAATATAGTAACATAATTATTTGGTAAGGATATGTATGATGCAATTTTGTTCGCCAAAATTCATAACCATGAAGAAAATAAAAGCTTATACGTGAAAGACACAAATACAAATATAATCAAAATAGTAGTGTTATATGCAGATAACATGCAATAATTTGGAAAAGAAAAGAAACCAATAAATATGAAATTTTGTTTTCGTGCAAGGACATTCCTTACAAATGAAAGAATATCACCATTATTGCTCTTGCAATAGTTAAACCTTAAAATTTTGATTAAAAGGAAAAAAATTATAACATACTAAAATTCATGCATACATAAATAATATGCATCACTTCTTTTTAAGTTTCATAGTTAATATAACATATACTAAGAAATATGAAACCAAAATAACTGTTATACTATCTAGTTTATAGTTCTACCTAATGAAAAGGAGACAAATCAAAATAACTTAAGTTTGCTAGAAAAAAATTCAGTGCATCAATAATTGAAAGAACCAAAAGTAAGTTTTCAATCCCTTTCTTGGAACATGTTCTATGTAGAAATAATGCACCACTTAAAATCCAATTCAGTAGAACCAGCACCACTAGCAAACATGTGTATATTGTATTTTTCGCACTGTACTTCAGCCTAAAGCACCCCTTTTGCTGTTTTTTTTCCCCCCTTTTTTGGGTGAATGTCCTCGGAAACTGACTCAAAATTTTCCAACCAAGTGTTGTCTTCAAAGAGGTTCCAAGCAAGCACATTGTACACCTTATAACAAAGCTAATCACCAAGAGGATTGCTTTTTATGTTTATTGCAAAGTGTCGCATACCTTATACCAGCTTTTGATTATGTAGTTTGCCCAATAGATGTTCATTTTTTAAAGTCCATAGCTTTCCTCTAGTTTGTGATTCCCATAACATCCATCATAGGGCTGCTATAAAAAGCAAGAATTATTATATTTGATGTAAATAGATTGTCATCTATACCTGTCTATTGCTTTAGGAGAATGTGTAGTGCATTGTTAAGATCTTTGTTGGTGATTGCAACAATTCTTTTTCCTTTGTTAAAAATTCTTGCATCTATAATATTAAGTCTTTTATGTTGGACAAGTATATGATAGCCATCTTAGAGTTTATGAGCCCTGACAAATTCATTATAGCCATCAAGAATTCTGTTATTTTTCATCCAAACTGACCAAGCTTGGTTTCTACAGCGAATGTAGACATCATTGTCCGCATATTTTGCCAAAGATATGGTTAATTTCAACCATAAGTCCTATATTAAAATGTATATACTATAATCCATATAAGTTTTCTTTGAACATTTTCATGCATGCAAAATTGCAATTAAATAAATTAAATACACTTATCAAATAAAACTTTTTTTTTTTCACAAAAAATAAAAGCTCTTCCCCGAGTAATAATTAAGCAACAGATCAATGCTTGTTATTTTAAGATGGCTGATATTGACACAAAGTTTAATATTTTAAATTTAATTTTATATTAATTTGCCTACTTGCATGCAATTTCATCCATGCCATTATTTGTGTATTCAGAAAAATAAGAAAAAAAAAATATTTTATCAGTGAGTAAAAAAATTTCTATAAATAAATCATAAATTATAAATTATGAATATAAATGCATTTCCTTCGGTGCATCATCCTCATCGATATCTATAAACCTTTCCTTAGTTTCTATATTTTCATATACAATAGAAAACAAAAAAATGCAAATTAAAAATAAAAAATAAGAAAATAATAATGTAAATTACTTTTATCAATAAGAATTTATTATTAATTGATGCTAATTTACATACCTCCTGGCAATCCATGAAAGAAATTTATATCCAATCAATCTTCTACACCCTTCATTTCTACCTATGTTTCAAAGGTATCGAAGTTGTACATTAATGCAAAGTATGGTTCAATTATGGAGGTGTAGTAATATGTAGTGAGCAGACAACCGACAACTGCTAAAACCATACCATGATTCATACTCTTCAGATAGTAGTTGATTCCCATAATCTCGCGAAGCATTTTTTCTTTTCTTTTTTCGCACCTTAATTCTATCCAGAAATAATACATCTTGTAGCTCTTCCATTTCAATTTATTGAACATTTATGATAATTTGATCCGGTTTGAAAAATATTTATCTAATACATATATAATTTAGTTAACATGTGTTTGTATTATGAAACCCATACTTGATTATGTATATAAACGAAGATTGTAGTGAGTTTAGTTTAACTTATACCAACTTATATATTTACTAAAAGAGGTACACTTCTAATAATGGAAACTGGTATAATGTAATTTAAAAAAACAACTATAGCAATTGCAGAAAAGCAATTCACTAAGCAAAATTTTCTTGACAATAATAATTCTTGAGAAAAGAATATTAGAATACGTGATATTTCCATATAGGGTGAATTGTATTTTACCCCCCTGTGTTAGCCATAAGTTGCAAAAGAAATCCCTATGAAAAAATAATAGGCAATGCACTTCCTTGTGATTTTAAAAAAATAGCAAATTACCCCCCTCCGACTGGCGGTGCAAATCACGTGCGGCAAGCTAGGTTGGTTCTAGGGTTTTTGGTGATGAAATGTCAATTTTGCCCCTTAATATCAACCGTTGGATTTATTAAAAAAAATTGACGGTTCAAATTACTTCTATCTAAAAAATATATATATAAAATATAAAAATATATTTATATATACCTACATATACATATTTATATATAAAATATATGTATACGTATTATATATACATATTTATATATATATATAAACCCACTACCCAGCCCGGCAACCCACCCAACCCTCCCCCACCACACCAACGGTGGCCATGGCCGCCGGCGAACGCTGCCATGGCGGCCGCCTCCTTCAAGCAGAGGCATGGCTGCCTGAATATATAAAAAAAAAAAAATTGAAAAACGACGCCATGGCCGGATCTGGCCACAATGCTGCCATGGCAGCCCGTAAGGTTTGAGGAGAGGGGATGGGGGGTGGGTTGGGGGGTAGTTATTAAATAGTTATATATATATATTATCATATATGTACTATATGTTATTATATATCTTATCATATATGTATTATAATGTATATATTATCGTATATATGATAATAAATATATAAATATAAATAAATATCTTATAAAAAATATATATGTATATAAATATAATATATATTTTCATAGATATATATAATATTTAATTTGAAATAAATAATTAGAAAGAGAAAAGATATAAACAAAAGTTATTTAAATTTTATAGATAAAATTTTAAGATGGGGGTGGGGGTGGGGTTTATTATATAAAATATAATATAAAATGTCTATTTAGTAATATATATTATGTATAAATATATACATAAATATTTATGTATTTATAATGTATTATATTATATATATTATATTATGTTTATTATATTATATATTATATATTTATATTTGTATATATATATAAAAAAAAGAATAAATTAGAAAAATGAATAATCAAAAAAATTAAAAACAGTTTTTAAATTTAAAAATAAAAAAAATTGGTATGAAGGAGATGAAAAAGATATATAAAAATATATTTAAAAAGAATAAATAAATAAAATTGACAATATATGAAGGAATTGGGGGTAGTATAGTCTTTATACATTGAAATTATGGTTAAATTGCAGCAAATCACAAAGGGGAGGCGGTGTGCCTATTTTTTAAAATCACAAGGAGGTGCATTGCCTATTGTTTTTTCATAGAGATTTTTTTTGCAACTTATGGCTAACATAAGGGGGTAAAATGCAATTCACCCTTTCCATATAGATGCAAATATGGTGTTTCATGAGTAAAAACACATGAAATTATTCTTTTTCCAATCATGCATGTTATATATCAACAAAGTAATATAGAGTTTTTTCTTCCTTGAACCAAAAAGGTAAAACTATAAATTTATAAAACCAACAACAAATACAAATTTGAAGATAACACTTGCTCCTAAAATATGTCCTTAAAAGTTGAGAGAAAGAAAAAACCATGCTATTCAATGGTCTTTTGCCAGAAAAATAAAGCATATATATACCTATCAGCACACTACTGATTATACTGAATATTTGCAAATAACTAACAAAATTGAAATTGCAAAGTTTTTATACATCAATTTCAAATAAGAAATTGGGCATAACACCCCCCAACCCCCCACAAAAAAAAGTTGAAAACCCAAAAAGAAAAATTTGCGAAAATAATACTCATGAAAATCTCTATTCAATAATCATAGTGAACAAAATACTTTAAGCAAAATTCCTAAAATTTTTATGCAGTTACATAATGTAGTCTTCAATTTTTATGAGACCATAATAAAAAAACCTATAAACCTTGATGTTTTTCTTTTCTGTTTGTTATATATGATGTATATGCAGGCAGATGGAACAAATTATAATCTATATAAAATAAATAAGATTGAAAGGGTTCAAATACCTATTGTTCAACTCTGTGATGGCTGAACTATTGCTTCGACAATAAAGAGTTTCAATACGTGAAATTTGGTGACTATTCAAACTCTTTTCAGACTCTATTGGGGGTTTCTTTTGCCTTCTTTTCCTTTTCTTTTTTTTTTTCCCCCCTCTTTGTCTAGTTATAGAACTGGATGTGTCTTAGTTACCATGTTTTTATTTTTTTAACTGTATTTTTTCAAAAAAAAAGTGAATTTTTTCTACATTTGCAAATGAAACAAAAATATATATTAGAATACATAATATTTTTAAATTTAAATGGCTAAATCTATGTAAAAAAACATATTTTAAATTTTATTCTAAGGCCATGTTTTAGCACCATCAGTAAACTCATCAATGTAAATGAGTTTTATTTTAGAGTCCAAATGTTTGAGTTAGCAAAACTTGCATTTATCATATGTAACTTTGTTCCAAAAGGAATAATACGTAATGTTTGTCGAAAGTCTCCTCCAAAAGACTACAATTTTCACCAAATAATTTATCATGTTCATTTGTAATATCTCTTAATAAATATGTCAAATGTTTCAATTATTTTTCAAATTTTCATTTAGGCCTCGTCCTAAATTATTATCCTTGACATAAGAACATCTTTGCTAGACTTGATTGTTTACTTGTTTTGGCTTCAAATTTTTGATCTGGCTCAATAGGAAGTTTGAATCTAGAAGACATTGTTCTACCACCAGATAAAAGCGATCTTGCTACACCAGATATTGCTATAGCTATACCTATATGGCCTCTTGATCTAACATATGCTAATAAAGCTCTATACAAAAATGTTATGCTTGTCCATCAATAAAAATGCACCTAATTCATTAAAATTTATTTTATTCACAATTACTTTAAAGCCATTTTTTTAATTTTTCATTCGCTTCAACTGGAACTTTAATACCTTTTTCATAACTAAACTCTCTTGAAAGCTTCTCTACCTTAGATAATCAATAAAAATGAGGAGCTAATGAAAAATCATGAATGATTTGCCCGTACACATGAAATTCATCAATGTTATATAAAGTGTGTTATTTTTTTTCAACTTCTACTTGTGATAAATTCCTATTTCTTGAAAAATCATCAAATAATACATCCATAAATTTACTCAATAATTTTCTAGGATCAGGAGGTGAACAATATACTAATAAAATTGAAAATAACTTTCTAAGACTCGAAGGCATTTAAAAATGAGTTGCATCTTCCAAGCATTATTCTATATACATCAAATTCTAAGTACCCTCTATGTAATGCAGCAAGCCAAAAAGAATCTTGTAAACTATTTCCTTATAGTAAGTAAATCTTCGTATGATGTAGGTACTCAAACATTTGCTAAAAGAATTTAAAAAAAAAAAAAAATGTTTACCTTCAGTAGGATCAACTCAGCAATCCTTCCTATAACAACTTCTTTCTTGTGCAATGTCCATCTCCAATCTTTATGTTTCTACACAAAATATTCAGGAAATTCTCTAAATAGAAGATTTAGTCTTTTGGCATCACTATTATTTGCATTCATTACAAAAAGTTAATTCAACATAGTCCTACCAATAAAAGATTCATCATTAACTCACTCAAAGGTCTTTTTCAACCAAAACTAACATATTGTTGATTAGGCAAATATACTGGCAAAATAATAACTGGTGGATATATTTTTATTGTATCAAAAGAATAAATATGCTAAAAAACCTATACTGCAAAAATCATCAACCTTTTTGAAATTCTTTAATCTCATCAATATTATTCACAAAAGAATTATTAATAACATTATAACAAATTCGATCATGAACTTTCTAAATTTATTTACACAAATATTTTACAGTTTAAAATCAAAACAAACCTCAACGTTTATATGACAATCAAATTTTGCAAGTAAGTACAGACAATATGGCATGACAAATCTGTTATATGGATATGTATTACATACAAAAACCTTTCTTCCATCATTTCATCTTCTATAGTTTAGGTATGATGCTCTACAATGAGTGATAACAAGAAACCTTTTTCCAAGGGCTTGCGGAGAACGTAAGTCACTAGCAAGGAACAACTTATAAATGAGTTGTGATGGGACACAAAAGCTGCATCTTTTTTATTTTATTCATGATTGGCATGAAGTGCTTTGATCTTTACCCAAGATTGGATGAGCAAATGAATTTTAGTTATGCAATGAAGAAAAATTAAGAATTTTCTATACGTAATTATTTTTGTTTATTTTTTTCTAATTTTTTTAGGATTATAATTCTATGGTAGATAAGTTCCTATAGATCATTGCATGGAGTATGAGATCATTCATGAATAAAGATACTTTTACATCTATGTTGTAACACCCTAATCCTTGTGCATGAAACTTTCATTAAATTTCAAATTTTACAAATTGAATTAGAATATTGAGATTTAAAATAAATCATTACAGGGACTATGAGATCATTCATGCATAAAGATAATTTTACATCTATGTTGTAACACCCCAATCCATGTGTATGAAACTTTCATTAGATTTCAAAATTTACAAATTGAATTAGAATATTGAGATGATGATGATATAAAAAACTTTCATTACAAATTACTCCAATAAAGTCTAAATTGGTCTTAATAAATCATGCTTAAGTTAGTTAGGGCCTTAGTGTGGTTTTGAAAATTATAAGGGTTGAAAAGTAATAAAATAAGGACATAATTGCAAAATTTAAAAACTAAATTAGAGCCAATGTGTGAATAAAGGAAAAAAGAAAGGGCAAATTGAAAAGGGACGAGGTCAATGTGAGGCACTAAATAAGTCAAAGAACTTAATTTAAAAATATATATACAAGGGGGCCTCCATTTTATCAAATTCCCTTATGCATACCGTCACAATCCTCTCAACCCAACACCTCTCCAACATTGGAAAAACTACAAACTAAGCTAATCATTCTCTTCCTCTCATCGCAAGGAATGCATTGGTACCATATTCACAGTGAAACAATCGATGAGTTGATGACAATTTAGCACCAGTTGGAGCAAAGGGTAGAGGTGGCGGGTGTGGCTGTTCCAGCAGTTGAAGCTCACGACCAAGAGGTGGGTTCTGACGAGTTCAGTGAGAGGAATGCAATGGTACCTTCAATTTCGAAATTAGGCCAACGGAATAGGAGTAATTAAAGAAAAAGAGTGGCGACAGTGTTGACGAAGCTGCGGCTATTTCGACCAAATTGACTGACAGGTGGTGGCTGAGGACAAAATTGATGAAGGGGCGCAATGAGGCACATTGTTTGGTGGTGATGAAACCCTGATCCAGTGGTGGCGCACCAACAGGCTTGAGGCAGAAGTTTGGCATTTTCATTTCGTGCATATGCACGTTGATAGCATACCGTGATTTGGCTCCAAGTAGGGTCCAATTTGGTAAAACTCCAATTAATTAGTTAATTGATTCTTGATTTAATTCGATTAAAGTATTAAGCTAATTTTCGATGTAAATATAAGTTATTTGGCCCAAAATTGTGATTATAGACTAAACGATTGGATATTAAAATTGGTTACAAGTGATGTGTGGACCCGAATCATTAATAAAAACTTAACTATAGTTAATTATGTTAGTTGGTGTATTTAGAAAATATAAATTGTATAATATTTATAAGGACTTATTATTATTAGGAAAATATGTAAAATTCAAAAGAATGATCTAAATTTAGTAAATATGGGCTTACGACATTAAATAAGATATTACGAGTAAAAATGACATTTTGGTTCCGAAACTAATAAACTGCTCCGCTAATATTATTTCACTGCAATAGCCTATTTAAGGAATCGAATTCTGAGTTGATTTTAGAATAAAACCTTAATTGCTTAACCAAATCAAATTTATGATGAATTTCATGAAATAATTTAAATTAGTTAAAGGTATTAGGTTGTTGTAACAAAATATTACCGTACAAGAACTAGACTAAGAATTAAAATAGTAAAAATGTTGTGCAAGGCTTAAGAGAGTTAATATCATTAAAACACATCAGCAATCATAATTAGTGTTAAAGAAATGCTAGATGATTGTATTGATGCTTGTTCGTGTTTTAATGAAGTAAGTGGCAAGAACCCAAATCTCTCCAAGCAGTAGAGGACTAGTAGCAGCGTCGTTGAGACTAAGGTGAGATTATAGCCCATACCATTTCTAGACAAAGAATCATATTTGTTATTCTTAAGTTACGACTCATCTATGCTTGTGTACCTATTTGCAATCATCTTCATGTTCAGGACCTTCTGTTGTGTTTACATATATTGTCTCTTGTGCCCCTTCTGCCTTGCCAGCTGATCTCGTATTTGTTACTGATTCTCTATTAAAATACCATTGATACGGTCTCATCGACGGACCGTCTGATTATTTCCTAAGGTTATTGATATGCATTGTTATGGGAAAAGGTCTTGTCGACCAACTATTTTATTCTTCTAAACCTATTATGCTGCATGGTTATTGAAACGATCATATCGAACTATTGATAAATTGTTTGACTTCTATTTAACTGTTGGTAAATGCTTATTTTGTTAGTCCCCTTAGGGATACCCTTGGGGAGTTTTGGACCCTGAGACTAGGTTCGAAAAAACAACCAGGCAAAACAAACCGATAGTGGTTGGTCTCCCGACTAGTATGCACTAGTGATCCTGTCTCATGGCAGTTGGAGGTTAGCTGACCATGAGCAAGGGATCGGCACGCGGCCGGTATTTCGTATGTGTATGTGTGTGTTGTTATGCTGAGCTGATCACTCGAGCAATGGAGCAATAAGCAAACTTTCTTTGGTATGTTTTGGGGGACTCATAAGGTTGGTGGTCACCAACAACACCCCCCTTCTAATTGCTTGGCCATACTCTTTGATGAATTCTATTTTGTCGCTTGTGTTTGTTGAATTACATTGTTATTTTCATCCTTGTATGTTGCTGCTACTATATGATCTCTATTATGATGCCTTTCAGTTAGTTTTGTTGATTTCATTGAACAATTTTTCTTTTCTATTGATAATTCTATGAAATTGCCACTCATTTGCCTTTCCTTGTCTCTAACCCTTCACTAAATTCTTAGGACTTACGCCTTTTGTATTGTTTCGTTCTTATTCTTTTCCAAAATTGAGAATCAATTAGTGATAGGTCATAAGCAAGGTACATATACATTCTGCTGCTGTGCGTGAACATTATATAGGGTAAGTTTAGGATTATATTGTAAGTGGAAGTGGAGCTAGCATAAGGAGATTATAGTTTTGATAGTAGTGGGTATAAGTTTATGGTGTTGAGGAGTCATGTCGTTCGTAATCGTATCTAGTGTATGTAATTGTTGTGAGCAGGTGGTTAGCTGTACATAAGTATATGACCTATTGTGCTGGCTCAAGAATGTTAAGTTTGAATTCAATTACTGTTGATGTAAATATTACGTAACTATGAATTTGTGGTGCTATTAATTGTATGACAGTTTTGTAGCCCTTGTGGAATGATATATAGCGGAATGTAATAGTAAGTTGGAATAAATTATTTTAGGTAGTTATGGAATTATTTAAATTAAACTTTTTGGGGGTGCGTATTTTGTTTTGAATTAATGTGAATAAGATTGGAGTAGCACTTCGACCTAAAGCAAGTACCACCCAGGCAGGGCGCTACATATATGCTATGCAACATGCATTTCATGTCCCTGTTTAGGACAAGTCTGGTTTTGGATTATGTTTAGCTTCACTTATTTATGTCTAGAATAAAAGAAAAAAATCTAGAACTAATTTTTGTTATTCTTAATTGAATTTAATTCTTGTTTGCTTGATTGATAGGTTAAATGGATGAAGAATGGTGGATAAAATGGACGAAGATTGAAGTATGAGGGGTAACTCTCTTATTGTGAATATGAAGTCTACTTTTGAAAACTATTATGAAGAATGGAAGTGGTTGGACTAAAGAGATTTATCATGGATTAAATGTATTTGGATAAGGAAGTTTAGCTTATGATCCACTTGTTGGTAGCTCATTTTGTTTCCTTATCTTATGGATCCACTTGTTGATAGCATCATTTTGTTCTAAGAGATGTGGATTGATGTTGAAAAACCTTTAATGATAAAATATTTTGGAAACTATTGAATGCATGAATACTTCTGTAATTTTCTTTGTCATATTCTAGTTTGATGCTTCATAACTTATGCTTCTATATTTTTCTGTATGTTTGTTTATTTATTTTATTTTATTGTTGTTGAAAAGTTATATGTTGCTGCTATCAATGTATGGTAGTAAGTCTTGTTGAAATATAGAGACACTTGCAATATTTTTTGTAACACTTTCTTGTGTCTTCAAAAACTATATAAGGATACTTTCTTTTCGTTTTTCTTTTTACATATTTTAGTTTTAAAAGACATGACAGTGTGTCTAAAGGTCTATTGGGACCCAATATTGTGTCTTCAAGGAAATAATATTTATAAATTTTGATACTATGAAATGTCATTATATCACATATTTTATTTAAGTATATTATATTTTTTTATGGGATGATAAGATCAGTTGAATCAAATATAAATTGACCAAAATATTCTTGTACATAAAAATAAAATCTTGAAATTCAAAGAATTAGGGTATTTCTTTTTGTTTTTTAATTTCTTATTTTTATTTTTCTAAAATAAAATTGAATATTTCATTTAGAATTAATTTCTTTCCAAAATACTATAAAAATTTCTTATCAATATCGTTACCTCAATTATGATTATACATATATATATATAGTTATCTTTCAATTATTTTAATATAATTATATTTTTTAATTACTATATTGGTAAAAGAATATATCTAACAATAATAAATTGTAATATGATAATTATTAATCAAACAAAAAGTAAAATTTATTTTTCTAAAAAATATACCAAACATTAACAACATATTCTCCAACTAGGGCTGTTAATGGAGCAAATTTGAATTCGAATTTGATCCGATTATTTAGTATATTTAACCGATAAAAGATTCGATGGATATGATTCGATTAAAAAAGTTCGTAATCCAAAATAAATGAAGCAAATATGGATAATGCAATATATCAAATCAGATGTTTTTTATATAAATTGTTAGCATTTGAGCTTATTTACATCATAATTATATCACTTGTTTCTCTATTTTTATAACAAAAAATGATGCAGGAAGAATAATGAGTAGGAGCTGAATGTAATAATATGGCAAGAATGCAATGTAAATCTCGATTTGATCAAAATGAGTTTCTTTTTTATAAAACTTTGAGTTTATAATTAGTTGATTGAATAATCAAATATAACTATGTAATTTATAATGTCAAATAAGTACTATTATCAATAACGGAACCTAAAATGTAATGATTTGATGAATAAATGTAATTAAATTAAATTCTATTGTTGCTTTTAAGTGATCAATAGACTTGAAAATTTATTCATTAATCTATTATGTTTTTTTTTTATTTTAAGGATGATGGTTTTGAATTTGGATTTTACTAAATTTTTAGAAAAAATAATAAAGATATGATAATTTTTGAAATGTTCAAATTTGGATTTTTTTGGATATCGATGGATATCCAACTTTTGTTTGGATCTGGATATGATTATATCAACTACAGATCCAATGGATCTTGGATCGGATTTAAATCTTACATATTATTTTCGTATTCGGACTTGGATTCAGTACAATTCGATCCGAATCCGACCCATTAACAATCATATCTCCAACCTAATTACTTAATTTATTGTTCTAAAATATTATTCCAAGATAATCAAAAATAATTTAAATTAACTCACTGCTAGATATTAAAAATAATTTGCAATCAAAAACAATTTTAGACAATTTTGGTGTACATATATATATATAAACAAACAGAAAAAGCATACAAATGTTCCCAGCCCAATCCTCTCTCATTGGTGGAGAAAGTGGTCATCATCATTAGTAGCAAAATTTGTTGGATGAATTTGTCCCTTCAACATGGGTGGATTGCTCATTCTTAAAATTTTGCTATGGTATTGGGCTCGGGATAAATTTGTCGGACTTCATACATGAAATTAACCATGATGTGAATTTGGATGATGGGCCTCGTTCCCATCATCCAGAATAAACAAGGTCTGAAAATAACATGTTGGGTTTTGATTGAACAATTTAAAAGCCAAAAATTTTAAATTTATACCAATAAGTTCTTCGTGTTCACTTTGACAATATTTAGGTAGTGTTTGGATATGTTTTATATTTGATTTTATTATGTGTTTATTGTGTGTTTTGGGATAATGAATAATGAAAGAATTGTGGGAAAATGTGAAACAAAGGTTGGGGAATGTGATTAATATTTGGTTATGATTTTGAGAATAGTTAAAAAATGGATTTTTGGAGTTTTTATATGTTTGATTATGTTTTGTATGAGACATTTTATACTGTTGATGTCAAATCAATGCCTTTGTGTTGGTATTTATGGGTGAAATTTGATATTAATGAATTTTTTAATTTTAAGAATAATAATAAAAAATATTGTGTAGATATGTATGTATATGTAGTGAATGAATATGATTATGTTGTAAGTTTGTAATGATTGATTAAATAATTAAGTGTGTTGTATTATAGTATTTTATGAATTTATTTGTATGTTGATATTTTTTTATTTAATAATAATAATAATAATAGTAGCAGCAGCAGCAGCAACAATAATAATAATAATAATATTATTATTATTATTATTATTATTATTATTATTATTATTATTGCTGCTGCTGCTGCTGCTACTATTATTATTACTACTACTACTACTACTACTACTACTATTATTATTATGATTAGTATTATTATTATTAATATTATTATTAAATTTTATTATTTAGTATGAGAGAGGAGAAGAGAAATGGGCTTGGTTGGGAGGAGAGCGAAGTGGGAATTGGTTGGGATGGGATGGGATGGGAGCAGGATGTGGTGATGGATGGGAGAGCCTTGGAGAAAGCAAAATTAAGTGGGTTTTTGGTTAATAGGTGAGAAAATGAGGGGATTTTTGAGTATTTAATTGTAGTAGAAAATGTTAAAAAAAAAAAAAAAAGGAGTAGTATGTTTGCAAATGTTCTCCCGAAACAGGCTTGTTCTGGGAGAACGTTCCCAAACAAAGCCTTAACAATGATGGTTTTCAAACATATTTAATAATTATTTTGAATACATGTTTAATCTATATAAATTATCTCCTTAAGTAATCATAAAATTATCTTACTAATACTTTATAAATTTCAAAATATAATTTTATTTAAATATTTTAAGATATAATTTTAAAAATATATATATTTTATAAATTTAAAATTATATTATAAAATGTAGAAATTTATAGAATTATTTAACTAAGTCGTGTGCGTAATGGCCATATTGTAATCTCACCATATTGTGTTGGAATGTGATTACATTTATATAGCCTGACAGCATCCATTTTCTTTAATTGAAATTGATTGCGTATTGACCAAGAAATTGCAAGGTTGTCGAAGAAAAATTATTTTCATTTAACACTGACATAAGTGATATTTTTATATTATCATTTGATTTTATTACTAATATCTTTCTTAGTGTATTGGATTAGGTAAGTACCTTGTACTAGAGAAAAAACACACTTTTGTCAATTTTAATGTGACAAATAGGGATGGCAACGGGGCAGATTTGTCAGGATCCAAACCCGTTCTACCTACTTCTATTTGGACCCAGGACTCACCCCGTCCTGCCCCGCTTTCTCTTTTAAACCCGCCATGCTTTAGACCTCTAACCCGTCGGGTCCAACTAGCCAAACTTTTTTTTTTAATTAAAATATATAATTTTACAACTCATATATTTTCAAAATTGATTAAGATAAATATATACAAAAAATATGTATATATGTATAGAAAATTATAGGATTAATTGCAGTTAACCCCTCAACCTATGACCTCATTTGCACATTGCCCCCAAATCATTGTTGATGTGCAATTTTACCACCTGAACTATTGAAATGTTTGCCAACACCACATTTGCTCATTTCCGGCGGAATCCAACCAATCAGCATTGGACACGTGGACTGAAGGCACCGGAATATTCTTGTTAGATTCCACCAGAAATGTGTAAATGTGGTGTTGGCGAATATTTTTATTAGTTAAGGTGGTGAAATTGCACATTTTAATTAGTTTAGGTGCTGAAATTGTACATCGACAACGGTTGGGGGGCAATGTGCAAAGGAGGTCATAGGATGGGGGGTTAACTACAATTATCCCTAAATTATAATCTAATATACAATAAGTTTCTAATGCTATTTTTTAAATTTTAAAATAAAATATCCATATTAATTTATTTTAATATATTTTTCATCATTATTATAATGATTGAATGAGTATAAAATTATTATTTATTTGATGAAATATATATATGCTATTATAATCCTAATTTTTTATATTTTATGTACATATATTATATAAAATACATTATATATATTTATTATGTGGGGCTGGTTTACTTAAACCCATAACACATCCCGAATCTGGCCGGGTCTATGAAATTAGGACTCAGGACCCATAATCCGTCCCAAAATTCATTTATTTGACTCCTAATTTGTCTCATTAGGGATGGGGATCCGATCTACTCGGATCCATTGTCATGCCTAGTGACAAATGGCATCCTCTGAACCCCCCTCAAAAAAGAGAAAAAAAAAAGGGACGGCATGAAAAAACACACAGCATGCAAATAAATAGAAAGCAAAAAAGGTGAACACTGTTTTTGTGATGTGCGTATATATAGAACCATGTCCATTCGAATACCCGCTAATGAACTATTTTAATTTCATTTTTCTTATTTTCTCTTATTTATTCACGAGCAAAAGAAGGGTGAGGACGATCCTCTATTATGAAATATTTAAATCATTAGTATTGCTAATGAGGGTAAAAACTGTATGTAACTGGATTTGGATAGAATCTGGGAATATCGACCTCTCTGGTCAAGTAACAGGTATTTGGGTTGAATCCTGCAATTACGAGCAAACGTCAAGCTAGCCCAAGTGCCTTCGGCTATGGCACTTCGACGCTCAAGTTAGTATGAGAACGACCTAGATAAAATGAGCAGCAAAGTGAGGGCTTTGTAGTATAGAATAACATACCTTTGGTAAGCCTTAAAAGGGGGTATTTATAGCCTTCCCCAAGTGAGGGGTTTGTCTGAGATGCCCTTAGCATGCAGAAATGGCTTTTATCCTTGCATAAGGGGCTTTAGGTCACTCCTATTCCTATACCATTCCGGGTGGCTT
The DNA here is from genome assembly GCA_018894105.1 of Jacaranda mimosifolia. NCBI lineage: Eukaryota > Viridiplantae > Streptophyta > Magnoliopsida > Lamiales > Bignoniaceae > Jacaranda > Jacaranda mimosifolia. Next base: position 30,916,523 of record CM032121.1, read on the forward strand.
TATCTCCAGCTTTCATGGACAGAATAGTACTCTAGAGCCGTGCCCCCTGCTTGGTAGGGCAGTATGGGCGGTACTGGAGCAGCATGCGCCATTATTGCAGAGGCATGCTGTCTATCAGGGACGAGCTGCTGAGGTTTCGCTGAAAGAGAGAATCACCATTCGTCTAGGAGATCATCGAAGAACGTATCGCTATAGACGCTAAGGGCTTGACCAATCTGCCACGGTATGATGGCTTGTCGAACCCAAATGAACACTTGATGCAATTCGAGTACATGATGCAACTGCATGGGCTTAATGACTACATCCATGCTAAGATGTTGGTGACTACTTTTCAAGAGATTGCGCTCCATTGGTTTGTTAAGCTGGAGCCAGCGTCGATATATTAATGTGACCAGTTGTGTGACAAATTTCTACACCAGTTTGCCAACCAAAGGAAGGTAAAGCTTCCTCATACCCACCTATACACAGTGAAATAGAATGAAGGGGAATCCCTTTGTGACTTCTTCACCAGGTTTAATACGAAAGTGTTAAGGATTAATAGCCCTCGGATTGAGTTCCTGATCGACGTACTTTTCTTGGGCCTCAAACACAAGGAATATGCCAACGCATTAGTGCACGAGCAGATCCGGTTGATGGAGGAGCTGCTCGACCTCGCAGAAAGATATATGACTTAAGAGGACATGAACAAACTTAAATATGGCAACCCTGAGGTCAACAGGAAGAAGAACAAGGAAAAAGATGATCGTCAGCACATGGAAGGTCGACGATATCCCATTAAGCGCTTCCATGATTATACTCTGCTTAATCTCTTGAGGAAAGAGGTGTTGTTTGTCATCCAGCATGACAACCTCCTAAAAAAGCCTAGGAAGCTGACCAAGACGGAGGCCATGAGAAAATCAAAGAAGTACTACCATTTTCACAAGCAAAAGGGCCATGACATGGAAAACTATTTTAACTTGCATTATGAGATTGAGAGGCTGATTCGACAAGGCCATCTCAAAAAATACATCGATGAGCATGCCAGACAAGAAGGGGGTAAAACTGACCAGACTCCCCATAGAGAAGGTTGGTTAGCCCAAAAAATGAGGATAAAGGAAAGAAACCTGTCCAAGATCCCACCCACCCATTCAAGGAGTAATTGACATGATTATTGGAGGTCCCATTGGAGGGGACTTGAAGTCCGCTAGAAGGCAGAACCAATGGCGACTAGAATCGACCAAATCCACTCCAATCGAAACGATTTTCCAGCTCTCAACCAGTGCAGAGCCAATTTCTTTCACCAACGCCGACCTTGCCCACCTCGAGAACAAAGGGGCCGACCATAAGATGGAGTGCCCAATGGTCGTATTGGTTAGAATTGCGAATTTTGAAGTAAGAAAGGTCTTGGTTGACAACGGCAGTTCCGCCAACATTATATTCTTGTCAACCTTAAAAAGATTGAATTTGGGACAATTGAAATTTGAGCCAGTCCATACACCACTAGTTGGGTTCGGGGGATCGAAAATCATCCCAGAAGGATCTATCAACCTATCCACATCATATGGAGAAGCCCCCCGCAGTAGAACCCTAATGATAAACTATCTGGTCGTTGACGCTCCATTTGCCTATAATTTCATCATTGGTTGACCTGCCCTAAACGATTTTCGGACCATTATCTCAACCTACCACATGAAGGTCAAATTTTTGACCCCCGCAGGCGTAGGCGAGCTTTTGTGCAATGTTAAGGAAGTATAGCTGCTATACCATTTCAGTCAAATCTAACGAGTAGAAGACTTAACCCCAACTGAAGCCTGCAAGGGATGCCCCTGTAGCGAAACCTAAGGAGGTGCAGGTATGCAAGAAAATGAGACTATAGGACACCCGGGTCGAATCGATCAGGGAGTTCAAAATAATCAAACTGGAGCCTAGAAACCCTAACAAGACCACTCAGATCAGAAGTGATATGGGCCATCGTATGGAGTGTCTTATGATTGATTTCCTTCACCGAAATATCGACGTGTTCGCATGGAAAGCTTCCGATGTCCAGGAAATCAACCTAAGTGTCATTGTCCATCGCCTCAATATGGACCCCATGTACAAGCTAACGAAGCAGAAGACGAGGACCTTCAATGCTGAGAGATCCCAGATCATCGAAGAGGAGGTCAACAAACTCTTAGAAGCAGGATATACTGTAGAAATTCAATATTCCTCATACTCGTCCCCAAGGATGAGGGGAAATGGCGTATGTGTAATGATTTTACCGACTTAAATAATGCTTGCCCTAAAGATCCTTATCTCCTGCCTTGCATAGATTTACTAGTGGATTCTACAGCTAGTTGTGAATTGTTGAGCATGATGGATGTCTTTTAAGGCTATTACCAAATATTCATGGCACCAGAGGATAGGGACAAGACCTCATTCATCGTGCCCAATGAGGTATACTATTTCTTGGTCATGCCTTTTGGGCTCAAAAACGTAGGGGCAACTTACCAGAGATTAGTTAATTTCATGTTTAAGAACAAGATTAGAAAGTCTATGGAAGTTTATGTCGATGACATGATTATCAAGATAAAAAAAGTTGAGGGCCACTTAATGAACCTCGACCATACATTCTCCATACTGCGGGCATTTAGTATGAAACTAAACCCCAACATATGTACTTTTGGGGTTCGATGAGGTAAGTCCCTATGTTACATGGTAAGTCAAAGGGGGATTGAAGTGAACCCATAGAAGATCCAGGCAGTTTTGGACATTCCCCCGTCCCAAACAGTCCGGGACGTACAATGCCTGGTCAGCAGAATAATAGCTCTTGGCAGATTCATTGCACAATTAGTCGACAAGAGTCTACCTTTTTTCAAAATACTCATAAATGCAAAAAAAAAGGGATTCCAATGGACAGAGTAGTGCGACCAGGCTCTGGTCGATCTCAAGCAATACCTCTTCTCGCCACCCATGCTCGCCAAACCTGAGCTGGGATAAGTTTTGCACCTTTACCTAGCCGTTGACACGGCTTCGATTAGCTCGATCTTGGTATCGACGAGAGACAGAACCCATCGGCCTATCTATTATTGTAGTAAAGCACTGCAAGGTCCCGAGTATAATTACCTTGAGATCGAGAAATTTGCCGTCGCCCTGGTTACTGTAGCGCGAAAGCTATGACCTTACTTCCAGTCTCATGCGATCATAGTGTTGACAAATCAGTCGTTAAAATAGGTGTTGTCAAAGCTAAACATGTCAGGAAGACAGACTAAGTGGGCCATTGAGCTTGGCAAATTCAACATCATATTTCAATTGTGGACGGCCATCAAAGTGTAAGTTCTAGCCTATTTCATCGCCGAGAGGTTCGACCTCCCTGAACAACATGACCAAAGCTACTCTATATGAACTTTACACATTGATGGATCAACAACCACCTCGAGAGGTGGAATTGGTGTCTCATACACTGCTCCCCACTCGCGGAGGAATATGATTTCACAATCAAACTCGACTTCCTAGTCACCAACAATAAGGTAGAATATGAAGCCCTCATCACCAGCATGAGCATGGCAGTAGTCCGTGGAGTTGAGCAGCTAGTGGCGATCACCGACTCCCAGCTGGTCACAGAGCAGGTTGAAGGAAACTTTGAGGCCAAAGAAACCAAGATGAGTCAGTACCTGGCTAAGGTGAAAAAATTACAACAGTTATTCAAGAGTTTCACCCTCAGTCAGGTACTCCGATCAAAAAACGAGTGGGCTGATGCCCTCTCCAAGTTTGCAAGCTTGTCAAGAGGGACAAGAGAAAAGACCATAACATTTCTGGTCGCCAGCAAGCCCTCTATAAATACGCACGACCAGAATTTAGTAGGGAACATCGAAGAAGCACCTTCCTCTTGGCAAGACCCAATCAAGCTCTACTTAAGCCAAGGAACAGTCCCTGAAGACAAAAGTGAAGCGCGCAGGCTCAGGGGTCTAGCAGCTAAATTTCCCCTCGACGAGCTCGAACAGCTCTACAAGAGGTCGATATCGGGACCACCCCTATGGTGTTTAATGCTCAATCAAGCCAGTTAGGTCCTTCACAAAATCCATGCATGCATTTGCGAAAATCACTCTGAAGCTCGATCCCTGGAGCATAAAATTATCCAATATCGGTATTTCTGGCCCACTCTATTAAAAGATTATGTCGAATTTGCTAGAAGGTGTCCATCCTACCAGCTCCACTGAAACATGCCACAGCAATCCGCAACATCGATGGTAAACGTCCAGATCACGTGGCCATTCGACCAATGGGGGATAGACATAGTTGGTTCTTTACCAAAAATATTAGGCCAACAAAAATTTATCATTGATGTGGTTGAATACTTTACTAAGTGGGTTTAAGCAGAAGCAGTCCCGAAAATAATTGATGCCGCCATCAAGAGCTTCATTTGGAAGAACAAAATCTATCATTTTGGTTTACTTAAGGTTCTGATCTCAGACAATGGAACCCTAATTTCAAAGCAAGAACACAAGAAACTGGTGCGAGGCTCTGGGGATCTGCCAACACTTTACTTCAGTTGGAAACCTCCAGGCTAATGGTCAAATAGAGGTCATGAACAGAACTGTCATCGACCACCTCAAAGCTTGCCTAGAAGGAACATGAGCAAGTTGGACAGACGACCTCCCAAGGGTGTTATGGGCATACAAAACAACCCCTCGAACAGCCATAGGCCGCGGCCCGTATAGCTTGGTCTACGGCTCCAAAGCAGTCATCTCATCCGAGCTGATACAACACACGGCTCGGGTGATCCATTATAACCCACTTAGAAACGTGTTTGAAAAGGCACTCGACCTGGATACCATCGACGAGCTGCGACACAAAGCTTACAACATGACGCAACAGTATAGGTAAAAAATGACAGAACATTACAACAAAGCAGGTCGACTGTGTAGCTTCAAAGTCTGAGATCTCATCCTCAAGAAAGTTGAGGTGTCAAGGAACGTAGGAAAGCTCGAGCCAAAATGGGAGAGACCTTACTCCGTGGTCAAGGCGTCAAAGCACAATGCATATCAACCAGCGGATATAAATTTAAAGAAGTTCTATGTATAAGAGGCCATCGGTCTCCGTTGTATTCCTTTATGAAAATGTAATTTTCGACATTTGTTCAAATATTTGCCTCCATGACTAACAGAGTCGACCTCGAAGTCGACCAAGCGGACTTCGAGCCACCAGGTTAAGGCTTTTTAGCCACGATAATAAACGAGTTGACCGTTTATAGTCGACCCCAAAGTCGACTAAGCGGGCTTTAAGCCACCAAGTTAAGGCTCTTTAGCTGCGATAATAAATAAGTTGATCATTTATAGTCGACCAAGAGGGCTTCGAGTCACCAAGTTAAGGCTCTTTAGCCGCAATAATAAATAAGTTGATCGTTTACAGTCGACCCCGAAGTCGATTCGAGCCGCTAAGTTAAGGCTCTTTAGCTGCAATAATAAACGAGATAATCGTTTACAGTCAACCCTGAAGTCAACCACGCAGGCTTCGAGTAGCAAAGTTAAGGCTTTTCAACTGCGATAATAAACGAGTTGACGCACAGTCCAAATCAAAGAATAGTAAATAAAAACTCGACCCTGTCATCGACACCTACTCAGTGTGATGCGTTAAGTTAGTATGATTTGTTCAACAAGGCGATCATTGTAGTGGAATATGGTAGCGCAAAATCAATGCTAAGAATCGACGAGTATCTTGCATTAATTCCATTATTTCCAATATCACACTTTATTAGATCGAATTGGTTACTCATCAACAATTAACATTTGATAGAAACAAAATGCTAAAAGCGAAGCAAGGTTCAATATGCTTCAACGAGCAAAAAGCAGCTCATTCCATTCAAATATCTCTTATTACAACCTTCAAAAAGCAAAAATAAAAAATACACGAAAGGATCATCAGCAGAACAATGCCACGTAGGGCGATCAGGCATAAAAGCTAAAGAGCCCAGTGATTGCTCAACCCCGCACCCTCAGCATGCACAACTCGAGCACCCTCCTCAATCATCTGGTCGAGTTCATTGCTCGAAAGGATAGGAACCACCACAAGGCTATTTGCTCCCTGCTTGGGCACCACAGTAGCAAGAGGAACAGCAGCAGTCGCTGGCCGAGAAGGTCCTACCTCATTGACCAAGAAATCACCCCCGAGCGGTAGGAGATACTGACTGGCGTCAACCATGTCGTCCCGAATTTTGAACGCGAAGTCATTTGCAAAAGCAAACTCCTTCGCCACATCGGCTAGCTTCTTAGCCACCTCGATCGCCGTTTCCTATGCCTCAATCGGGGGCTCGGAAGAGGAGCTTCTGCAGCTCCCTCGATCACAAGAGTTTCTACCGCTCTCTTTTTTGCATCAACCTCGTCGACCTCAAGATATATCTACAACTGCTCATCCAGAATGGGGCTAATGCAATCTTTATCTTCTGCTCGAAAAGCATAGCCCAAATACTCTAGCTGTTTGATTGCTTTGTCGAGCGCGTTCTTGGCATCATCCAAAGAGAAGACAGCGCTTGCATCCTGAAATGACGAGCACAAAATGAATTGCTGCACGGTTTCTCGCTGTATCAGAGGAAACTTCCTATAGAATTTAGCTTGAGCTTCTTGTATCACCGCATTACGCCTGGTTGTACGACCAGACTCATAGCCATGTTGTGTATCCACCCTGGCCTGGTTCAGCAGCTCATCTATCCTTGTCTTTTCAGTGATAGCAGCGACCAACTGGCTATCCTTCATTTGGAGCTGGCTGTTGAGCTTCTCGACCTCCTTGTTTAGCTCCTCGACCCTCGTCTGTGAAGACTCAAGCTGAGCTTTCGGCATCTCCAAATCTCTGCCTTCCTACAGATGCTCACTATCGGCTAGGGCTAGATCCAACCTCCTGTAAAATTGATAACCTAACTGGGTCACCTGAAGAATAAAACTCGATGAGAAAACGGTGCTAAACCAGCAATTAAAATTCAACGAGACATGCTTATCGAATAGACCCTTACCATATTCGAGTGGTAAGCCAGAGCTCTGAGTGCAGCATTCTGGCTTAGATCCATGAGTTTCCTTTGGTCGGATGCGAACAGCCCGGCCATCATCACCTTCAACAGGGCAGCCCAGGTCGGCCCCACCAACTCCATAGAGTACGAGTTGTGCACAGCCATGGCCACCTCCTTCCTGAATTAGGGCAATGGCAATTTCGGCAAATGGAACAGCACATCGTCCCTACACTGCCCGAATAGGTTGTATCCGGAAGGTTGGCCTACCCTCACAGCTTTTCCTTTGCCCTTCTCGGTTGCTGTTTTCTTTGAAGCAGGTCCGGCTTGCTCGACCATTGGCCTCTTCCCTCGACCTATAGGGCTATTTTCGGTAATCGCCACAGGCCGAGCTGGCGACGGCAATGGCGTCATCACCTCAAGCTGTGCCACTATGACCAGTGCCTCTCTTTGTCGAGCCACTGCAGACTGACGCTGCTGCTCGTTCCTCTGGGCCCTGGCCAAAGCCTTTTCTCACAAACGGTTTATAGCATCGTCTCGATGTGCCAACAACATAAATAACAAAAGATTAGAGTCTAACAAAAAAATGAATGCAAGTAAACAAACTAATCAAGAATCAACAGCACTAACTACCTAGTCGATCGCTTGCTGGCAAGTCTAGTTGAGCTGGCGATAAGCCAGCTAACACCAAACTCCTCTCCTTAATAAACACCGAGGCCTCCGCCTAACCAAACTTGACCAAATCCCAGATGAATGTGTTAGGGCCAGGTCGGAGTTAAATTACTTGGCATCTCGACATGCCCCATCCACCACCCCCTTGAAATATTGAAGCCCCCAGCCACTCAAATATATAGATAATATTTTTTCCACTCCTGGCTGTAGGAGGAGGATGGGGTGACAAGAAATTTTTGGCGAGGTCGAGTAGTGAGGTAATAAAAACTCGACTCGTCGGTGCTACCCGATTTCCAGGACATGGGGAAGTGAAAAAGGTTGAAAAAATTTGCGAAAGTGGCCGGTTGGTCAAATAAGTGCATTAAAATAGCAAAGCTATATATGGTCGAAAAGCAATTTGGCAGCAGCTAGGTTTGTTGACATCACAATTTTATTGGGATAAATTACCACTTGATAGTCCAAATAAATTGGCTATTGATTTAGGTCCCAAATTAAAGTCTATAATAAATTTGGGCTTTACATAATGGGCCAATCCAAAATAAATTTTAAAATATCTTATTTATTTTAGTTTAGCTAATTGGGCCAAAATAAATTTTAATATGGCCCATTAGTTAATTAAGCTCGTCTCAAGTGGTACCAAGCCCGAGGGGAGACTCAAGTTTCAAGTCATCAAACCCTAATTTGTGCCTATAAAAAGGAATACAGGGAGACATACCACAGATCAAGAAATTCACACATCAAGAAATTCAAGCATCAAGCTCTCAAGTCCGAGCTCTTGCCACGAAGAAGTGCTGCAACCACAGGGGTTCTACATCTTCTTCAAAAGCATTAAATTCTGAAGACCTTGATATCAAAACAAATATTTGATCTCAAGGAAGTTCGTGATTTCATCCGCAAATTTAGGAGGAAATTACGCATCCGATTCAAGAACAAGCATCAAGCCTTTGAATCAAATCCAAGGAGAAGAATCAGAGGAATTTTCAGAGATTGTAACCACTTTTTTATTCTCAATAAATATTGAATTTGCCTCTTAGCAGCTCGACTATAGGTCCAGCTAAGGAGAACCTAAGACCGCATCGAAAAGCCTCATCGAACACGATTATACATCCGACCAAAGGTCGATGCATCCTATCAAACAGTCCAGGCACTATGAGTTTATACTCCTCGGGGACATGGTACACTTGCCTAATACGTGCCGGATCGATAGGAGTTATCTTGGACACTATCTCACTATAGTGCTTGGGGTAAATAGTCGACCACGTGACACTGGGACCTGACTTGGCCCAGCATCACTCCCTCCAGCAGCGCGATTGCTGCTCAAGCTACTAGAGCTCGAGCTATCGCTAGAAGAGCTACTCGACTCATCTGTTGATCCCCCTAGTCAATCAAAATGAGTAACCTCACTATCCCCCACCTGACTACCCTCAGAATCAAATAAGCGTTGTATTTATTAAGCAAATAAGAAACTTGAATAAAACTGAGGAAAAGACTTACTCATTTTCGACGAAGTATAAGGCACAAAACAATTGCAGGAAAAGCGGTTGGCTCAAAATTTGACCAGATGCAGAGCTGTAAAAGTAAAAATGAAGACTTTAACCATTCCTATTTATAGGCATCCGAGCACGGGAACCCAAAGTGTCTGTAATAATGGCGTAACCGTTGTTGGACGCTGTGCATGGCACGATGTAATCGGCGTATTAAATACGATAAACCCAAGTCGACTTTTAAAAACCCTCATCGACGGACCTTTGTATCTTCACACCAAACTACTTCCTAATCCTTCTCGTCGATCATCTCGTTCAAAATTCGAAAGTAATGGGACTTATGATGTGGGATGGCCCAATAAGCCCAACCCAAAAACTATAGACCCGAGGGTATAACATCAAGCCCATTTCATCCTCTAGGCCAATCATGTTGTCGACCTCGGTCGATCTCTCACGCCTCTTTTTAGAGGGCGCACTGAGCAATGCAGATGTCATTCAACTAGGCTGCGGACTGAAGTCAGACGCTCGACTCATTTGACCATAATGTTTGGCTACCTTTTCCACCGATTGTCAACCTCACCCTGAGGTCGACCCCATTGCCGACCAGTGAGGTCAACTCACTGCAGGATTTCTTCTCTGCCACATTACCCATTTTGTGAACGTCCATTACCAAAGTCACTGAATAGGTAAGTCGCCAATCCCTGGGCTATGTTATGTACTTTATCCGCTAGGTGACGAGCGGGTATTTTACCTGAGGTTTTTAATCTACCCTTGTGTGATTCCTGTTGAAACATATATTCTAGGGTGGGTTCAAGGCGGACGATTTTAAAGCATACTCCCCGTTCATTAGATAGAGAAGATGACCAAGATTTCGTGATCTACTGCCAAATGAATTCAAATTCCAAGAGCTCAGATTGAATCGGTATATCAATACCGATTTGATCCAAGCTCTCTTATTGAGAATGCTCATTCAATACGACAGAGAAGGGATCCTGCAGTGAGTCGACCTCACTAGTCGGCAATGGGGTCGACCTCAGAGTGGGGTTGACGACCGATAGAAGAGGTAGCCGAACATTATGGTCAAATGAGTCAAGCGTTTGACTTCGGTTCGCGGCCTAGTCGAATGACATCTACATTGTTCAGTACGCCCTCTAAAAAGAGACGTGAGAGGTCGACAACGTCATTGGTCCCAGAGGATGAAATGGGCTTGATGTTATACCCTCAGGTCTATAGTCTTTAGTCTGGGCCTATTGGGCCATCCCATATCAATTGCTTACATAAAATATGAAATATTATGATTAAAATATTATTATTGCATATGTAAGATGTGTCTATTGTCGCATTTTCACTTCTCTCGAATAATTATTAATTTCAATTTTCTTTACCAAATAATCAATTAGCTAATGAGCTATTCTCGCAAGCAAATTAAAATCTCTATTTATAACAAAAGACTGGGGTAAAATGCATTTTACCCCCTTGTAAAGAGTTTAATGAGCTGAAAACCCCCTATATTTTTCTAATTGGTTTATACCCCCTTGTACTACTGAAAAAGTTACAAAAAGGGTCCGCGTAGCATGCTGGTGATTTACTCGCTGAATATGCAATTTTTTCTACTTTTTGAAGCTGTTTGATGCCATAAAATGATGTATTTGGCCTTCTATTACAATAAAAAGAAATGTCATCCATTTGACCTATTTTGAATATATTTTATCCCCTTGTAAAGAGCTTAATGGACTGAAAACCCCCTATATTTTGTAGAGGTATTACTGCAACTCAAGTTATTGACAAAAACAAAGATATAGCCAGCATTAGTTTTAATTAATTTATTCATGAAAAACTTTTGTTTAGATGTTAAATTGACATTGTTTATAGGGTTGATGAAAGCTGATTTTTAATCAATTCTTATTAGAAGTTTGACCATAAAATGAGAATGACTAGAATACAGTAGATAAAATACTTCACATATTGTCAAACAAACAAAAAACAACATTGAGAGAATATAATGGCAGAGGCAGACAATGAACAATAATATAGTAAAGTGATAAATTAATATATGGCAACTAAGTGGCCTTACAATTTGTGCCTCAAAAGACAACAACTTTAATGTTTAAAGGTACCAAAACCTACAAAACTATTATCTAAACCAACCACTTCTACATTCAAAAGAAAGACTACTCAAAATCAATACTTGTATATTCAAAAGAGACAGCACCGGCTAGCTAGCTAACACATTCAAGAACCAACAAAGTATTAAAAAGCACCACCAACTTGCACAAGAAAAAAATAATCCACTGTACCTAGCCCCAGCTCTTCTCTTTGACCTTTCTCTTAAATTTTGCCACACCTCTGAATCTGAGGCTTTCTTACTTTTGGGGCTCTTATAGCTATCTCTTTCACTTTTCTTTACTGTTTGTGCAAATGCTCCATAGGTTGTTGAAGCTCTAGCTTTCTTCCTCCCCAACAATTATTTGTTTCTAGGTCCTTAGTATATTCTCCCCTTGTTTCTTTGTATAAGTCAAGTCTCCTATTTGTAAATTAGAGAATAAAATTAGTTTATTAGATTTTTACACTTAGATTTAGTATCATATGTAAATAAATCTGAGAACTTACCCCGATATTAGTAGGTGCAGTAGCATTAATTACTGTTTGAGATGGATTGTTTGAAGAAGCTTGACTTGAATGCATTATTGGAGCTTGATTGGAGGCTTCTTTTGGTTGTGGTGCTGGAACATTTCCTAGACTTTTGTAACTTCTAAGTTCCAATATCAGGGTTATCCTTGATTGCATTCTCCATCTCCTTTGAAAGATATTTATAATTGGCAAAGAGATTTTCAAATTTCCTTGCACAATTATGCTTGCTTCTCAATATCTTTATTTGAAAAGTAGGCCTATAAGGATTATAGCAGCATGACTACTCCAGTCACATGTTTCTTCTTTGTAAAAAACAATGATCATGTTGGCTTCATTCTTCAAAAATAACAACTCTTACCCTTGCCTTACACTCTTATCTCTAAGCATTTCCCCGAACTCTTTGCCACTATGGAATTTGACCCCAATCTTTAGATCATAATTCTTCATATCCATTCCCTCTGGCTTATGGTAAGGACATTTTGGCACCTCATCATCTGACCTATCTAAACTAACAAGTTCAGTTTCCTCACCAGGGTCACTATACCACTTATTCAAATGTACATTTGGCTCAACTGAACCTCTTTTCTTTTTTTTCCTGTCTTCACAATTTTCTTCTTCATTCTTTTCAGTTTGTCTGTGAGATTAGCCTCGCTCATTTGTTTATCCACTAATATGTCATCATCACCAGAATCTTCTAAGTCCTCCAACATTTCACTAGGTGCATCTAATTTATCATCCTCAGGTTGTACATAGTATGAGTACGATGACTCTTTACTGATGTTAATATCAGCCCCTTTATCAACTGAATGTGACATTTATGTAACAACTGCTCTATCCACTGCTTCATCATCCAATGCATGTGGCATATCTATAACAACTTCATCATCTAGTGCATATAGCCTCATTGATGCTAACTGTTCCTCCACATGTGTTTCCATATTTGTTCCAATCTCATCAGCTCTCACATATGCTCCCATATCTATTCTCATTTCATCTAACCCAGTTTCTTCAGCTCTAATATCTGTTCCCACTAGATCGTATCATTAAAGTTAATGCCTTCTATCAAATCATTCATCTGTTCGTCATACAACTTGTTTGATGTCTGTTGATTGTAAACTATGTTGTACTGTGTGTCAATAATCAGTGTTGGATTTTTTGTTTCTTCTACATACAATGTCATGACACATTCATTTCTCAAAGCATGTTTTGCATCTTCTAAGCTTGTATCATCCCAAACTAATCTTGAACCCATCTCAAGTGACAATCCTGGCACTTTATAGTAGAAGCACGTATTGATCTCTTCCCCTCCACACAACTCATACAACCAATACAATGAAGACATTGTCAAGTCTTCTATGCTCAGGTTTGCTAACTTAGTTTCATGTTTCTGTTCCTTACTGTATTGGACATCATGTCATGTTCTTGCAAACCTTCATCCAACCTATATTTCAAAGAAATTTAGGTCCTTCATTAATTTACAAACAAAATAGAACAGGCTTAATAATTTGTGCATCGAATTTCAAAACAACGCAAAGCAAAGATGAAAAAACATAGAATAATCTGCAGCATTCCCAATTTTTCTCCCTATTCCATCTTTTTCGTGCTAATTGTAAGCCTCATCCATCTTTTCTATGTTAATTTACATATCCCACAACTAATCTGCAGCATTCACATTTTTCTTCAAGGAACGGTTGTTGGTTAAAGGTATTGGATTTTATTTTTGGCTATGACTTTTAGGACAGATGTTAAATTCTTGAGTTCTATTTTTGGGCTTAGTAAGAATGTATTAAGATGATCAAAAGTTGTAGCTCAGCAAAAATTGAACAAGGGATTAAAACGTTGTTTTGCCTTTTCAATTACTCAAATGAGAAATCAGAAGTACGGATATCTGAGGTAAACAAACCTAAAAATCCAATTAGAAACAACAATGAAAAAGCCATTTTAAAAATAAAATAACAATTATTTAAACTAATATAATTAGAAACAATAATGAAAATACATTTTAAAAGAAAAACAAAAAATGCAGTATAAAATGGGATGAACAATATTACCTTGACGATCAAGTTGGGTTTAGCATCTACTTGTTTCAATACGCAAAAAATAACCAGGCAAATACTTTACTTAGGCAAAATTGCTTTTTAGTCCCATACGTTTGGGGGGAGGGTGCAATTTTGGTCCCACGCTTTTGCCAAATTTAAAAAACATCCCAAAATCTAAAAAAAGTTGCAAAGTTCATCCCAAAAGTCAATTTCCGTCCAAAATTTAATGGAGAAAGCGCGTGTGACGCGCATGGCCATTTGGTAATAGGATTTGGTGGCAATTTTAGTCCCATACGTTAGGGGATGATACAACTTTAGTCCTACTATAGATAAATTAATTTTAAGCCAATTGAGAAGTGATATGTGCAAAATAATATGTTAATTATCAATTGAAAATTTTTTATTTATATTTTGTGATTTATTAAATTGAATTGCAAAAGATAAATGGTCAATTTTAATTATTAATTTAGTATTTATTTTATATTCAAATCAACTATTGAAAAGTGTCAAAGATAGAGTGTCTATATCTTTTGACTAATTAAATCAAATATATTTGATATTATCTCTTGATATTGATATTATCTTTTGATATTTGATATTTTCAAATAAAAAATATCCGATATTATTTCTTGATATTTGATATTATTTCATCGAGAAGATAACTATCAAATATGTTCAAGATTATCTGGGATCTCCCACCAATAGGGGTGTTCATGGGTTAGGTTTGTAGAAAAAATCGATCCAAACCAATTAAATTTAATCAGGTTGGGTTAGATCGGATTTCATGGAATTAGATCTCTAGACCCGAACCAAACCAATCCAATTTGGATAAGGCTGGTTTTGGTTGGGCAGTTAGGTATACCTATTCAATTTTATTTTTTTATATTTTATTTTTAATTTTATTTTTTTAAAAATTAGATATTATTTTGATTATATATTACATTTCAATTAATGAAGTAATTAAAAATTCAATTTTAAGTCGGTAAAATATTGAAATTAGTATATATACTATATGACCAAAATATTGAAACAAGTGTACTATATGACCATTTAAATATATATATATATTATATTTTAATTTTTAATCGGGTAGCCGGGTTGGGTATGCAAAAGTTGAACTCGAGTCCAAACAAATTGTTAATTGATTTTGATCGAGTTTTACTCGATTACCCGATCTAATCCGAACCAATAAAGTTGATTTGGTTTGGGTAATCGGGTAAATCGGATCCGATAAACACCTCTACCCACCAAGCACCTATATAAAGAGTCGATCCCAACTCGTTTGACACAACACAAATTCAGCAAATGAAAAGAACTTTGAAGGAGTCCAACAATTCTCTCAAGCAAATTTAAGGAGATCCACAAAGTTGAAGGCGTTCTTCGCGGAGCTCATATATTTTTGGCATTTTATTCGAGATTAAGGTGCGAAACCCTAGAATTTGCATTATTTTTATTCAGGGAGATCCACGTCGTTCAAAGTGTTCTTCGCAGAGCTCATATGTTTTTGGTATTTGATTTGAGATTAAGGTGCGAAGCCCTCGAATTGGCGTTATTTTTTCTTCAAATCAAATGTAAGCCCTCGATTTGAAGAAAAATAATGCCAATTCGAGGGCTTCGCACCTTAATCTCGAATCAAATGCCAAAAATATATGAGCTCCGAAGAACTTTTTGAATGTCGTGGATCTCTTTAAATTTGCTTGAGAGAATTGCTGGACTTCTTCAAAATTTCTCTCACTTGCTAGAATTTGTATTGTGTCAAATGAGTTGGGATCACTCCTTTATATAGGTGCTTGGTGGGAGATCCCAAATAATCTTAAATATTTTTAATAGTTATCTTTTCGATGAGATAATATCAAATATTAAGGGATAATAATTTAGGGGTATAAATGAGCCAAGCCGAGCCTAGACAATCGAGCTCAAGCTTGAGCTCAGCTCATCGGTATAGGCTAAGGCTCGGACTCGACTCGCTAAAGCTCGATTTGTATAGGTTTGGATGAGTTTGAGCATGTATAAGCTCGGATGTGCTCCGACTCGTATAAGCTCGGATGAGCTCAAGTCCGTTTAGGCTTGAAACAAATAACTAGGGTTTTTTTTTCTTTTCAATTTTTAAATAATTTTGTTCTTTCCTAATAATAATAATAATTGATATGGGATGGCCCAAATGCTTGGGCCCAAACCAGCAAGGCCCAGCGAGACGGCGGCCCAACTGAGACTCAGGGCATATACGTCTCATCGACTTCACTCGACCGGACTCAGGGCTCGTACGTCTCGTTGACTTCACTCGACCGGATCTGCACAGGCCCAGTCAGGTTCCCTAGACCTACGAAAGTTCTTCGACCTTATCTGAGGTCGAGTCCAGCACAGTACCCTGCCACCGCATTTAATGCACTGGCAGGCGCCACGCCTCCGCATTAATGGTGCATGCTGTTCCCCTCACCATCTGACACAGCAGGCGCCGCTACAGTGTACTATCTTGTCCTTGAGACCTGGATGGGCAATTGGCTGAAAATATTCAAATAGGGGAAATGACCAAATACCCCAGACCCAAGGTTAAAGGCCCGGGGAGAAATCTAAGGGCTTTCTAGATATTTCCTAGAAAAAGAAGGATATATATACCCTCAACCCTGCTTTTCAGAGGTACGCACTCATATACACAAAAAAAGCCCTTTCTCCTCTGGTCGATTGTTGAGGTCGAATCTTACTGACTTGATCGTCGGAGGGCCTAAGCCGAGAGCCACTCGGCTAGCCTAACGGTTATTGTGACTGCAGGATTCTTTCCCTACTATAACAGGAACGTGATCCATCCGGATCGAGTTCTACCATCGTTATAGCTGGGACCCTAGCCCAGCGAAACGAACCCTCATCAATAATAATAATAATAATTTTGACGTTTTAAATTGATGTATGGATATTATTATGGAATAGAATTTGGAGAAGGTTTAATAAATACTAGGTAATTTTTATTTTTTTCCTTATATGTATATATATATTCTTTTGTATTTGTTGATATTTTTAATATATTATATTAAATATAATTATGACATCACACCGATTGAACCGGTGGTTAAACTAATTAAACCAATTGAACCAGTAACCAATAAGGTTACTAATTCGATTTCTCAAACATTGATAGCAGCTAGTTGAGCAGTAGCATCCACACCAACTTGAGCCCCCACAACTCTTGGATTTAAAGTTGAACTTTTATTTTTCTACAATTAAACTCGAAATTACTGCTACTGCTACTACTACTACTACTACTACTACTACTACTACTATATAATATATATAATAAAAAGCTCGTTCAGGCTTGCGAGCCTGTCGAGTCGAATACTATTGAGTTTGGCTCGGCTTGCTTTGCTGGCAAGCTTGGGCTCGGGTCAGCTCGTCTTGTTTAACTTCAAGCTGATTTCGAGCTTTCATCGAGCTAAATCCGAACCGTTCGCAAATAGTCTCATCTCATTTACACCCTTATATAATATTGGATATCTTTGATTTGACAATATCAAACATCAAAAGATAATATTAAATATTTTTGATTTAATTGGTCCATAGATATAGACATTCTATCTTTGACACTTGTCAATATTTGATTTGAATTTAAAATAAATACTAAATTATTAATTAAAATTAACCATTTATCTTTCAAAATTAAATTTAATAAATCCCAAAATATAAATAGAGAATTTTAAATTAATAATTAGCATATTATTTTATACATGTCACTTCTCAATTGGCTTAAAATTAATTTATCTACAGTGGGACTAAAGTTGCACCCTCTCCCTAACGTATGGGACTAAAAGTGCAATTTGGCCCGCGGGGCCACGCGCGTCACACACACTTTCTCCATTAAATTTTGGACGAAAATTGACTTTTGGGATGAACTTTGCAACTTTTTTGAGATTTTGGGATGTTTTTTAAATTTGGCAAAAGCGTGAGGCCAAAATTGCACCCTCCCCTAATGTATAGGACTAAAAATGCAATTTTGCCACTTTACTTATGAACAGAATATCCTAAAATCATCAAATGTGCAGAAGGCAAGGAGGATTAGGGCTCAGATTTTAGGAAGATTGAAGGTTAGGGTTTTTCGTCGTGCTGAGAGAACCACTTCAGAATAGTCAATTAAAAAAAAAAAACAAAAGCCTTGTCTTTCAAATATAAAGAAGGACAATTTAGTTATTTGATAAATTTGGAAAACGTTTAAATGAATTGAGGAGAGTGTGCAATTTTTTCAAAAATACAAGAGAATATATGTCAATTAAAAGAATATAGAGGGTTTTCAGCCCATTAAACTCTTTATAAGGGGGTAAAATACATTTTGCCCCCCAAAATTGATCAAATTACTTGAATTGCCTATTTGACAATATTCATTTTATATCATCATCATCATCATCATCGATCATCATTATTATTATTATACGCTTTATCTTGTTCTTGCATTTGTCTATTTAATTGGAGCTTATGTTCTCTCTCTTCCTGTGTGTTTGACCAGTCATTGGTTGAAATTTTATTTATTTATTGAGAATGAGATGGTCATCTATTGGAGTTGGTTGGTGGGCATAGGCAGATAGACATTGGTGGCCACGTTCATCATCATATAAATATAAATATAAATATATATATATATATTTATATATATTTATATCATAGCGCGTAAACAAAAAATAAAGTTATTATAGTTAGTGGTGAAGGCTTTCCAATTTCCATGATAAGAATTCTTAGTCAAAACAAAGTACTTTGCCAGTCAGAGAAATAATCATGTAGGAAATAGCTTAGGCAATAACAAGGGGAGTGATTGGTTATGTTTTTTCAAAATAATATTATTTTGGAAAAATATAATTAAAAATATATATATATATATATTTTTTAAAATATACATTCTTCAATATATACATAATATATATTTTATTATTATTCTAACATTAAAAAAATTACTCAATTCTATTTTAATTTTATCCCAAAAATCAAACAAAAAAGTATTGATTTGACTGCTATAGTAAAAAAAAATATTTCTCCCAAAATATAAACAAATATATCAAAAAACAACTTTCATATTCCCCTATAGTTCATTCTCACAAAATACATAATAAATATATAATAAAATCAAACAAAAGTCGAGTGACTTGTGGCCCAATGACATAAATCTTTCACATAATATGGAAGGTCAGGGGTTCGAAGTCGAACGAACTCCTAATGTGCGTGTATATAAATAAATAAAAAATCAAACAAAAAATATAACCAAACATTCCCAAAGTTTTTTTCCCAGAATCTACTCAATTTTCTGCAATTCTGCCTTGAATTATCCAAAAATACATTTAATAAGTTTTATTTCTCATCTTTCATTGACCATTCCCACATTCAACAAATGAAGAAATGCATTTTTGTTTGTTTGTTTGTCTGTCTTTTTTTTCTTTTTCTTTTTTTTTTTCCGGGATAGAGTCAACCATTCAAGAAATTGGAACAACAAAGAACCCGAGAACATGAGTTGGTTAACTATTAATCAAGTATGTCTATATAATTTTCGATTGACATATTTAGAATAGTTTCATTTTTGTCTTTCAATTCTCATAAATATAATTTATATAGTAATTAAAATAATTATGCAGTATTTATTATTTACAATTAGTCCATCCATTTATACCTTATTTCACCATTTTATCACATTTTTTTAATTTTTATTTCTGTAAAAAATAAGTAAATACATCAAAGTTATTAACAAATTAATATTTTATAAAAATAAATACAATATTCGATGTATTTTACACTATATAAAATTTCACCCATGCATAGGGTGTGTGAAAATTGTTAGTGTAAATAAATGAAGCATAAAAAAAATAGAGAGATGAATTGTATTTTAAGACACTATATATCAAATATCTATCTTTTTATCAATTTAAATTTGATTTTATATGGAAATATTCGTTCGGAGATGGAGACTTGAAATTTAATTGTAGGACACAATATTGAATTCTTTTAAAATATGGGGACGATTTTATTACTTTTCGAATGACAAAATCTCAAATGTTATTAAAAAATAATGTATAATACAACTCTATATAAATTTAAGGGGACAATTATAGTATCATTAACATGATACTACAATTATCAAGAATTAAATAAGGCAGTAGTGTAACGACCACTCATATATGAAGAAAAAGCTCCGCCTCCAGGCTTTAGGAAAAGAATACAATAAATTTGGGACGGATACATTAATTATCACTTGCGGCACAATAAATGATCACTTCATCGAAAAAAAGGTTAAATAATTAAAAATAATATGACATATTTATTATCACGTCTTAATCATAAACATTTAATATGATTTTAAGTTAAACAATTTTAATAGTTACATCAAAGAAACACGAGTATATGAATGTAAACTCTTCTTTTATTTACTATTGAATTTGTGGCTATAATTTTACCACTTGGATCAGTAGTATTAGTATAATTTTAGAGCATGTTTACTTTGAGAGATGAGGTAGGACGAATGCCCACATCCTGCCTCATCCCATATTTACTTTGAGTGATTGAAGTCCTGTATAAAGCTGTCGACCCGCCATTGTACTGTCAAAATAGGTGATGAGTCATCCCACCTTTGAGGTGGGATGGTTTTATCACTTGATTGTCGTCGCACATTCAAATAATTTTTAGTTGCGGGCCCAATCAAAAAATTTAAAAATAATTATCAAAATTTAAATATTAAAAATATATTTATATTAAAATAATTAAAAAAAAATCGATATATATGATTTGTGTAAAGATATTGTATTGGAATGAAGAAAAAATAATTTCTTTAAGCTAAATAGAAAAAAGAAGAAATAGTTGGATGTTGTATTAACGTGGATAAAAAATAATTTTTTTATGTTAAATAGAAAAATATTTTAACTATAGGTACTTTAGTCTTTTATAATTTATCAAAGTTTTATAATTCATGTTTATGTAAACATTCTCAATACAACAATCCAATTTTATTATTCATATCATCCCATAAAGTAAATATCTAATCAAAAAAATAAAATTATCCTAATCCTACTATTCATCCATCACCCCACATCCCATATCACAAAGAGGGTGTTTGGCTAAACTTATTTAAAACATCTTATAAGCTCCTATATCTTATAAGATGTTTTTGGAGCTTATAAGATGTTAGATCTTATTTTTAAAATAAGTTGTTGAAGTGTTTGGATAAAATAAGATGTTGGAGCTTATAAGATGTTAATAATGACAATTTTGTAATTAAAATGATTAAAAATGAAGGAGCTTGTTAAGATCTTAAAAATAAGTTAGGGTCTCCTTATTTTTTTTAAAAGAGCTTATAAACTCCTAACATTTTATTTTAGGATCTTATAAGCTATTTTTAAAAAAATTATCAAATATTTTTTATCAACTTATAAACTCTTGATGTTTTGAGGAGCTTATAAGCTCACCCAAACACCCTCAAAGTAGAATGGGCCTTAAGGTATTTGTTTGCTTGTTAGAATTATATAGGATAGATTTGCAAATATTGATATTATTCTATTTAAAACTTTACATGATAACTTGTATTTCACAAGATTATATTTTTTCATACACGTCTATAACTATTATTAAAATTTTGATATTGACACTCTAAAATATATTATTGACATACCAAAGTATCTATTAGAAAAACAATAAAGTTTTGCAGAGCGCATAATGACTTTAGGAGTTTTATTATTATTATTTTTCTTATTAACAATTGTAGTAATCAATAAAAGAATATTATTTATTGCTATTATTGTTTAATATTGTTTTCTATAAAAAAATATATTGCGTAATGCTAATTTGACCAAGAAAAACGAGTAAGAAAATGAAAATTACATGATAAGATTGCAGCTGCCTACTTGAACCGCACGTTACTGGATAAAAGGCAATGGTACCATGGCAGACGTACGAAAAGTCAAAATGTATAATCTAAAGCAATCTAGTGCTATTCTCTCTATATGAGTTACCTATGCCTTCAACTATAGCCGCAAATTGCATGAGATTTTCATCTAATAGATCTACACGACATAATAATTTGTACGTGAGAGAGATAAAAACACAAGATATTTACTGCCTTCGCTCAGGTGTTAATCTCACTTTGTTGGTGGAACTGCATAAATTATTTGTTTCAAGCCTGCTGCTATCAATCAAGAAAAAAAAAAAAAAAAAAATATATATATATATATATATATATATAATATGAGGACAAAGAATAATATCAACAATCGAGATAAGAAAATATAGAATGAGTATAACGAATAAATCCATGTTGTTTCGAATTAATCTATACAGGAGAGATCATACAAAAAATAGCTCGAAGTTAGAATAATAATAATAATAAAAAACATTAACACCTCTCATTTTTATTATTATTTAATAAATAAATAAAATTTTAATAATTATCATACTAAAATTAAACTTCAATTATAATATTTTTTTTTCCTTCCACTTTACATTTCAAAATGCCTCGTACAAATAGGAGTAAACACTCTTATCATTTTAATCCGAAATTTGAAATACAATTCAAAGAGAGAAAGAATTACCCAAAGACCCTTTTCATTTTTTTTAAAAATAAATATAAAAAACTATCAACTTTTTTTCTATTTTTACAAATATTTTTATTCTCAAAATATTCTTCAAAACGCACTATTACACTATCTCTATTTTCACTTTTCATTTTTCTACTCATATTTGCACGATTTTTAATACAAAATACAATATTTTTCAAATACA
The DNA here is from genome assembly GCA_018894105.1 of Jacaranda mimosifolia. NCBI lineage: Eukaryota > Viridiplantae > Streptophyta > Magnoliopsida > Lamiales > Bignoniaceae > Jacaranda > Jacaranda mimosifolia. The sequence continues at coordinate 30,939,037 of CM032121.1, forward strand.
ACTTATTTTCAACTCTACATAATCATTACATTTTTAAATAAAATCTCAAAATAATATTTTATTTTTAAATTTAAATTTATAACTAATTTTTTTATTATTTATTTTCATTAAAAAATAAAAACGCCTCCAAAAAAAATAAATACAAACGAATCCTTAACACAAAATGCGGGTAGAAGAGAAAAAAGTCTCATAGTTGGCCATACATATTTTATCGTGAGAAAACATGTTTTTGTATTCTACCGAAACGTAAAATAAATAGTACTTATTCAACATTAAATGTATTATTATAAAAGAAGTTAGTTTGACCGGGACACCTAAAAATTAATAAAATAAGTAAATTGTTAATTGTCATGTTCTTGGTTGAATTGAAGCAAAGGCAGCTGCATAATTAGAAGTTCTTGAAATCTTGAGGTAGCCAGAAACATCAAATATGTCCCCTCGAATATTTTCTTTTCGGCGGCGCACTGCTGTTTAATTCTTGTTGGGTTTTGGGCCCTCTTTGTTCTCCATTTTTGTCTTCTTTTTCGGAAGCTTCTGACAGAGAATCTGATATTTCTTCTTCCTCCTGAATTATTTGGGCTCTTCAATTTTCAAAACTTCTTGGGAGCTCCATACCATTTGGCAATATCTTCTTCAAATCTTTCTTTCTTTTTTCGCCGAGTTTCTTCTCCAACTAAACATGCCTAATAGCTTGAAGGACTGGGTTAAAACCCTCTATGTGCTTTTTGCATTTTGCTCTGTGCTCTGCTTTGGTGCCCTTAAAAGTTGGTTCATGATTTTTTTGCTTATAGGATTCTTTCTGTGGTTGTTCTGGCTTTTGTTATTTCTTGGTGATCAATGATCACTCTTATGGAAGATGTATGTTTAAGATTTTTTTATAAAACACTGCAGGTTTGCTAGTCGGTCCGGTTGCTGGTTTGATATTGATTTTAGGGAATTTAGGAGTGATTTTAGGCCTCTTCCCTGCACATGTTGCCTGGACAGTCTATACCCTTCTCAAGTAATTATTTCAGGGTTTTCATCCAAGAGTTCAATTATATAAATATTGATTTACTGGTTAATTTGATTTTTTTGTTCTTTTTGCTTTTTTAACACGGTGTCTTCATTTCTTGATGAATTGTTGTTAACAGAACAAATAGATTTGATGCACCACTTAAAGTTGCAATCTTGTTGGGCTTGCCTGCTTTGTTTGGTATTTGGTTGGCTCTTAGCATAGCTGGTAGCGTTCTTGTGGGGGTGGGATATGGATTCTTCACTCCTTGGGTTTCTTCTTTTGAAGCCTTCAGACTTGAGGATGAATCCAAGAAATTCTACCACTGCATTGTGGTATAGTGTAACTCAATTTCTTTTTTCTTGATTTTAATGAGACACTTGGAATTCAGCCTCTCTTTAACAATTTTGTGATATACTTTCTTTTTTTATTTCCCATGGCATGTGAAATTCAGGACGGAACGTGGGGAACTATCAAGGGTAGTTGTACAGTAGTTCGTGATTTTGCTGACCTATGTTATCATTCTTACCCAAGCTATCTGAAGGAGCTGCGTGAAAATCCTGCTTCCAACGACCTTCAACCTCTCAGGTGATATACTATTTAGTTCATGTTGCCATTGCTTATATTGTTGTTTAGGAGTAGAAGAGATTTACATTAGATGCTAGTCCGGTAAACTTGTCTCCATAAAGTGTCATAACAGGTGCTACATTGCTGCTGAAAAACTAATGAAGGCATAGTTTTATGGCAGATTTGAAACTGATTTTATAAAATTCGCCAGATAACTGGTACATAAAGTCTCATTTCCAAGATGGCCATGATTGCAAAGTATTAGTTTGTTTAGTTCCTGCTTTGGGACGGAATGTTAGTATTATTAACGACATACTTTTTGGAACTGTCTCCAGATTCATTCATGTGCCCGCATGCATCATTGTTGGCCTGATAGGCCTGGTTGTTGAAATTCCTCTTTACACGGCTATTGCTTTAGTAAAGAGTCCATACATGTTGTTCAAAGGGTGGCATAGACTACTACATGATCTGATCAGCCGTGAAGGCCCATTTTTGGAAACTGCTTGCATTCCCATTGCTGGTTTGACAATCCTTATGTGGCCCCTAGTTGTTATTGGGAGCATTTTGATGGCTACATTTACTAGCTTTTTCATTGGATTGTATGGATCAATTATTGTATATCAGGTTATACTCTATCCATACAGGTTTATTTAAATTATTAATGCACTTGCTGTAAAATGAACCAGTCAATCTACATATTGATGCAGGAAAGGTCCTTCCGACGAGGTGTTGCTTATGTTATTGCTATGGTGGCAGAATTTGATGAGTACACCAACGATTGGCTTTATCTTCGTGAGGGCTCAATCCTCCCAAAGTAATTTCTTTGTCTTTTCTGTTGTGGGGTGTCAATTAGCAGACTATGAAATAGGTTCTAGTATTTTCCAATTCTCTTTTGTCTTCAAGCACACTAATTACCATGCTCGCCACCAGGCCCCGGTACAGGAAGAGAAAACCAACCAATTCGTCTGAACTTTCTGTTGGGAGAAATCAATCTCTACATGACAGATTTGGTTCTGTTTTTACTGAATCTCCTGGAATGCTTGTTCCCAGCTTAACAGCGTCGAGATCTGTTAGGGAGGCTATAAAAGAGGTGAAAATGGTTCAGGTAATGCCTTCTATATATTTACCTTTGATGAAAGGATATTTCTTCAACAAGTAATATAATGCTTAAAACGAATGAATAAATTTTAAATAAACTGATTATGGAAAATCTAAGAACTTTTCTTGATTTTGTGTTTTAATTGTATCTGCTCTTATATTCATGTACATCACTTGCTGAAAATGCGATAGATATGGGGAAGCATGATGAAGTCATGCGAAGCGAGGGGAAAGGAATTATTAGACGCAAGTGTGATAACCCCAGCCGACCTCTCTGATTGGTTGAAGGCAAAACATGCTAACGATGCAACCATTATTAATGTTGGATTGCCTTGCTTCTCTTTTTTGCACAGTCTACTTTATTCTATTAAAGCTGGATCCAATGGTCTAATGCTTTTGGATGGCACTGAAGTTAACCATCTGAATCGACCCCAAGACAGATTATTGGACTGGTTTTTCCACCCTGTGATGGTCCTTAAAGAGCAGATCAGAGTCCTCAAATTGGAAGAAGGCGAAATATGTTACCTGGAGAAAATGCTGCTATTTGGAAACAATAAGGAACGTGCAATGTCTTGGGAAAATGGGACTTTTATCCCTCAAGATGCTCTCCGAGCTGCTCAGATTGAGGGCATTAGTCGCAGGTAAGAACATCTTACATACTACTATTCATAGTCATACATTTGACAATAGAAAACATATATATATATATATATATATTGTAAGAATTATTTGACTGTGTCTTCAGGATGATGGGCATGAACAGAAGTATATCAAAGTTTCCAACTTACAGAAGGAGATACAGGCAAGTAGTGAAGGACTTAATTGTTCATTCTATAGGAAAAGACGGTTCTGCCAACTCCATTGCTTATTCTCTAGCAAAGGAGGGATCCACTAGATCCATTAATTCTTCTGCAGCAAAGGAAAGCTCCACTAGGTCAATGTCGGCAAGGTCAGTTGCTTCTGTTGAGATTGTTTAGGTCAATGTAGGCAAGGTCAGTTGCTTCTGTTGAGATTGTTTTGGGTTAAGGTTGGGTTCATTTTTTGTACGCATTTGGTTAGCAAAATCTCAGTCTATATAACAAGCACAGTTTTTGGCTATAGGTTGCAGATAGTTTTGTAGTTGGGAGACTGTGAAGTGTAGATAAAATTAAGCTGATGCTGAAAGTGCATTTCATTATTCTGTATGCCTGAGAAATGCCTGCATCAGCTTTTATATTGTACTGTAAATATACGAGGACAACGTTGGAAAAGTGTTTGTAAACTTTCATGATCATAGAATGCAACTCTTTTTTTTTTTTTTTTTTTTTTTGTTTTGGTTGGTAAACCTTGGAGTTCATCAGTGATCAAGATTCCAATGACTATTCTGCTCTTATTATTGGCTGTTTCAAAATCTGCAAACCCATTATTGGGTTAGTCTCTTATCACTTGCTCGTTAATAGCTCATCACTTACTCTAATTTTGTGTGAAATTGATATTTTGCATTTCTCATTTTATGGAAAGTCCTTTTCTGCTCCGTTTAGCCTTATCCCCTCTAGGGGGATTTTAGTGATAGAATCTATTTAGTTAAATATGTTGCGACAAACATCAATAGTCCTTTCATTACGGTATTTCTAAACAAATATTTGGATAACAAGCCTAAATTATTTTGTAATAGGTAAATTACGAATTCTTTTACTCGTTTAATTACAAAAAAATCCATCTAAGTTTTATATGTTTCCCTACTTTTCCTATTATTAGTATTTTGTACGAAAAGTTAAAATTTTAATGGACTTGTTATCCAATCAATAATGGGGAGGGACAGTAATGGAGAGCAAGGGTAAGGCGGGGGATAGAGGAAACGGTGAATGGATGCAATGAGAAAAGGAAACAGCTTAAATAATGTGATGGACAAGATTGGCAAGAGAGAGAGAAAGAGGTGACGATAATGGTGGTAAGGGAGAAAGAGGGCGAGTCGAGGAGATCGGGAGAAGGGAGTGAATGGGCGGTGTTTGGGGAGGATGAAGGTTCATTGGTGTATCATATTGAGTCAAAATAATAAAAATAAAGTTAAGTTCTCTTAGTTTTTGAATTTTTTTGCAAATGATTTCTCTTCATCAAGTTCTCTTTTGGACTCAATATTTATAGTTTGTAGTTTTGATAGGCCTAAACCCATTAGTTTTACTTAGTTTATTAATTTTTAATTTATTATTATTTTTAAATAATTTATTAAATTGTCCTGATAGTTAATTTTTAACAATATTAAAAATAAATTGATTAATTCATAATTTTATATGAATTTTTTAATAAATCAAAATTGGAAAGTTTATATTTATTATAATAATTACGAAAAAAATTTAAAAATTTGATGATTTTAAAAAACGAATATATATAAAATCAATTAATTAAGAATTTATTTAATATAAAATTAAATGAAGTGGATATAGTTGAGAAGGTGCGCGCGTATATGGTGGGATGTGTAAGCAAGCATCTGAATTCAGCAAACCGTGAATGCAAATATTGACTTTGTCTATTTTGTGGTTGAAATTCAGCCAAACATAAAAGGAATTGGAAATTGTCAGAAAATGTTGGCGCCAAATGTCTTTTCTGCGTAGCCAATCAAAAATACATTATGAAATTAATTATTTTAGATTATCAAAAACTTGTGTGGTTCTGATACTGTTGGGCCTGCGCCATCAGCCTCATTCTGAATATGGACTATACAGTTGATGAGAAAGTCAAAACTAAATCACAACAATTCCATGATAATTGAGTCCTAAAGAGGCCCAAATCACCATTTTTTTTATTTTTTTTTTCCTTTTTTCCAAAGAAATCTAATTCCATTCAAGGCAAACAAGTATAAATTCCAAGACTTGCCTCTTTTTGTCAACGCCCGGTAAATTTCAACACCTTTTTCTTTTATTTTGTCTTTTTCTTAGCAGCCAATGGTGGATTTATCATTAAAGAAAGCTACAATAGATTTTAGTCTAGGGTGTCGATGTTCCATCCACAAACACAACCGGAACACGTACATTTAAAAAGGTTGTAATTTTTTAATTTGGGTAAGAAATAATCCAACTCGTTTCTGTTGGATATTATTAGTTTAACCTAAATAATTTAATAAAATTGATTGTGGCCATTTAATTCAATGATATAAGTCTTACATATATAATGTTAGGTCATAAATTTGAATTTATCGAATTTCTGATATGCGTGTGTATATATAAAAAGATTCCAAAAAATAAATTTTAGGTCTCTCTCTCTCTCTCTCTCTCTCTCTCTCTCTCTCTCTCTCTTGTAGTTGAACTTGAAAATTGATTCAATGAGGATGCTTTTAAATCTTTTACAGTTCAAATTCTATTAATATTTTGTAAATTGCAGTTGAAATTTTAAAGTTATTGATATTATAAATACTTAATTCATCAAGTTGAATTCAATAAATCATGTTACTCCCTGTTTCAATCCAACCCAAATCCCTATCCCTCCTCCGCGACACACATGTTGTAAATGATCGTGATCTTCGAGCCCAATCCCATGCCTACTTCTTAACCTTTTTTATAATTTGAATTTTACCTTTTTTTTTTTAGGTGGAGGTGGGGCCGTGGGGGTGGGGGTGGGACTGGGGCTGGGGCTGCATCTGCATGTGCAAGTCCCCTAAACAGGCCCAAGGATCTTGGATATGACTCTTTTTTGCTATTGGGCTTTTTGGATTGTAAATAATGCTTTCTCTGTGGGCCTTAGAGCTTGTAATTTCTCGATATCCACTTGTACCATAAATTTCAGAAAAATAATACCATCACTTATCCAATTACAATTAGTTTGTGAGTGGAAATCTAATTTAGCAATTCATTACGCTCCATTTTATCTTGAAAACTTGTTGAATGAAACTTTGAAGGGTCAATTATTAAAAGTGTTCTCACAAATCTCACGAAAACACCTAACACCCTCGTTCTAAACTCCGTCTTGAGAGAATTACTCAAAAGCAGTAAAGAAGTCCTTGTGTTATGTTCGTGATAATTTTTTTTCGAAAGAAAAAACTAATATTTATAGTCAAAAAATTACTTGACTACTTTACCTAGAATTAGGAAACCCAATACAAGAAGGAGTCCTAATTCTAGTCAAACTTGGTCTCCTTGTCAAATTTACCTCAATTTCAAGGCAAAATCAACAATTCTCCACCTTGACTTGAAATTCCCATTCATCTTCTTTGTCCCTGCCCCCAATAGGGCCTGTTATCTGAGTCTGCAAATATTAATCAAATCCAAGCAATGCTCGAATTTGATTCCTGGAATAGCCTTAGTCAACATGTCTGTCGGATTATCTTTAGTCCCAACTTTGTCAACCAACGTGACTCCTTCGGACACCATATCCCGAACAAAGTGATATCTCACATCTATGTGCTTTGTTCTCTCATGAAATGCTTGATTCTTTGACAAGTGTATGGCACTCTGACTGTCACAAAATACCTTAGTGATCTCAGAAGTCATACCCATATCATCGATCAGCCCCTTTAGCCAAATGCCTTCTTTAACGCCTTCAGCTAAAGCCATGTACTCAGCTTCTGTTGTGGACAATGCAACTGATGACTGCAAAGTCGCCTTCCAGCTAACCGTACAACTTGATACACAAAACACATAGCCCGTCATGGACCTTCTGCTGTCCAAATCTCCTGCATAGTCCGCATCCACATAGCCAAGAATTCTTGTAGTAGAATTCGATTGACTATACCTCAAACATCTGCCTGCAGAGCCTCTCAGATACCTCATGATCCATTTTACAGCCAGCCAATGAGTCTTTCCTGGCTTGTGCATATACCTGCTCACAACACTAACCGCATGTGAAATGTCTGGCCTAGTGCACACCATGGCGTACATCAAGCTGCCCACTGCACTAGCATATGGCACATTTGACATGTGCTCCACCTCTTCCTCAGTACTCGGTGATAGATCTGATGAGAGCCTGAAATGAGCTGCAAGTGGCGTACTAACTGGCTTGGACTTATTCATCCCAAATCGCTCAAGTACTTTCTCAATGTAATGTTGTTGAGACAAGTACAACAATCCTGCGTGTCTATCCCGTATGATCTCCATGCCCAGAATCTTCTTTGCACCGCCCAAATCCTTCATCTCAAATTCTTCACTTAACTGAGCTTTTAATTGGTTGATCTCAGATATATTTCTAGAGGCAATCAACATATCATCAACGTACAATAGCAAATATACGAGAAGGCTATCACTACAAATTTTGTAATATACACAACAATCAAATTTGCTTCTAGTATATCATATCTTGGTAATAAAAGTATCAAACCTTTTATACCACTGCCTGGGAGACTGCTTCAAGCCATATAATGACCTCTTCAAAAGACATGCTTGATTTTGTTTCCCGGAAATAACGAATCCTTCTGGTTGACTCATGTAGATTTGTTCCTCCAACTCACCATGCAAAAATGTTGTTTTCACATCCATCTGCTCCAGTTCCATATCAAACAGAGCAACCATGGCAAGTAAAACACGAATGGAAGTATGTTTTACAACTGGGGAGAATACTTCATGAAAGTCAACTCCCTCTCTCTAAGTAAAACCCTTAGCAACCAATCGCGCCTTGTATCTAGCATCTTCAACACCAGGAATTCCTTCTTTCTTCTTGTAGATCCATTTGCAACCTACAATTTTCTGCCCTTTAGGTACATCAACCAGCTCCCATGTGCTATTTTTGTGTAGAGACTCCATCTCTTCACTCATAGCTGCAACCCATTTATCAGAATCTGGCCTGGAAATTGCCTCTTTGTATGAGACTGGATCATCTCCTACAAACTCCTCAGCTGAACTCAAAGCATAAGCTACCAAATCTGAGTAAGCATACCGTTGTGGTGGTTTGATCTGCCTCCTCTCCCTATCGCGAGCCAAGCGATAATTTTGTAGTGGTTCATTTTCCTGCTGTTGATTAGGTGGTAATGTGCTCTCACCAGCTTCATCTACCACCTTCTGTTTCCCCTTTGAAACTTGTGGAGGATCAATATGAATCTCCACCTTCTCCTTAACGCCCTGTTGACCGCTTTCCTGCTGCTCTACCTTCTTCATCATTGCAGACTCATCGAATGTCACGTCCCTGCTGATAATCATCTTGGAGCCCTTGTCATCATTACACCACAAACGATAACCTTTGACTCAATCTGCATAGCCTAGAAATATGCACTTCCTAGCCCTTGGCTCAAGCTTCCCATCCCGGACATGAGCATAGGCTAGACACCCAAATACTCTTAGATTTGAGTAATCAGCAGGAGACCAGACCAAACTTCCATTGGTGTCTTGCAGTCCAAAGCAGTTGATGGTGACCTATTCACCAAATAACAAACAGTGTTAATTGCTTCTGCCCAAAAATCCTTGGACAATCCGGCGTTAAAGAGCATGCATCTAGCTCTTTCCAAGATAGTCCTGTTCATCCGTTCTGCAACTCCATTCTGCTGTGGTGTATGTACAACTGTGCGATGCCTCACAATTCCTGCCTTCTCACAGAATTCCTGAAATTCCTTGTTGCAGAACTCCAATCCGTTGTCAGTCCTCAAGCGCTTGATCTCCTTTCCTGTCTGCTTCTCAATTAAGGTCTTCCATTGCTTGAAGTTGACAAACACCTCATCCTTATGCTTCAGCATGTACACCCATACTCTCCATGAGAAATCATCTATGAATGTCAGCATGTACCTTGCACCTCCCTTTGAAAGGACTTGAGAAGGCCCCCAAAGATCTGAGTGAATGTAATCCAAGGTACCTTTGGTCCTGTGAACTGCAGTACCGAATTTCACCCTATGTTGCTTGCCTAGCACACACTGCTCGCAGAAATCCAGTTCTCCAGTCTTCTCTCCGCAAAGCAAACCTCGTTTGCTCAGTTCTGACATTCCCTTCTCACTCATATGCCCAAGTCGCATATGCCAGAGTTTCGTAGTATTATTGACTGACGAAGAAATCGCTGCAGTACCAGAAACCGTGTTTCCCTGCAATATGTAAAGGCCATTCCGCTTCTCTCCCTTCATGATAAGCAATGCACTTTTGGAAACCCGCAGAACTCCATCTCGAGCTCTGTACTCACAACCATTCTTGTCCAGAGTACCAAGTGATATCAGATTTTTCTTCAGATCTGGAACATGACGCACATCTGTTAGGGTCCTTACTATCCCATCATGCATCCTGATACAAACTGAGCCAATTCCTACAACCCTACAAGAAGCATCATTTCCCATAAGCACCTTACCACCATCAAATTTTTGGTATGTGGTAAACCAATCTTCTCTTGGGCACATGTGGTAGGAGCATCCACTATCCAAAATCCATTCAGAGCTTAGTAAAGTTTCAGCAACGTTGAGAACAAGCCCACCATCAGACTCATCCTCAACAATTCCTGCGACATCATCCCGTTTTTTATCAGAAGTTTCTTCTGCATCCTTCGCCTTTCCTCGTTCCGGACAATTTCGTCTCCAATGCCCCTTTCCACCGCACCTAAAATATTTGTCACCATTTCTAGGCTTGGTTCGAGACTTCGATCGGCCTCTACTCCTTGCCCTTTCTCTTGGTCTCCCTCTTGCCACCAATCTTTCCCCACTTTCACCATCGTTGCTGCCCAGGACATGTTTTCTCAACTCGTTGGAGTTCAATGAGGCCTTCACATCCTCCATTGAAATCGTATCTCTCCCGTACAACAAAGTAGTAACCAAGTGCTCAAAAGATTTTGGCAGAGAACACAAGAGAATTAAAGCTTGATCCTCATCATCAATTTTGACATCTATACTAGCGAGATCCAGAATCACCTTATTGAAAAAATCAATATGTTGAGTAATAGATGTACCTTCCTTCATTCTCAATGTGTATAGTCGCTGTTTCAAATACAACCGATTTGTCAGGGACTTCGTCATATATAGACTCTCCAGCTTCTTCCATAAATCTGCTGGCGTACTTTCCGTGGCGACCTCTCTTAGTACGTTATCCGCCAATGATAACACCAGAGTACCCTAAGCCTTCGCCATGAACTCATCCTTCTCTTCGTCCTTCAGCGTTTCCGGCAAGAAATCTCTGCCCTTTAACGTTCTCTGTAATCCTTGTTGACACAGGAGGGCGTGAACCTTCATTTTCCACAGCCCAAAGTCGTTCTTCCCATCGAATTTCTCTACCTCGTACTTCATTCCTGACATCTGATCCAACCTGCTCTGATACCAGTTTGTTGGAGCGCAGCGAAAGCAATTTAGGCATGAGATTTAATTCATCAGGAATTCACAAATCACACTCACAAATTTAATGACAAAATTAATGCCCAACAGATAGAAGAATAAAACAGACACAGATTTACGTGGTTCGGCAAATTTCGCCTACCTCCACGGGAGTTTTCTTTCTTCAATTATGATAGAATTCACCAGTACAAGCCAACCCTTGAATTTGACATGCCTAAACTCAATCCCCTTGTACAACTACTATCATAACTACCAAAGAGATACTCACTCCACCCTTTTATATTGCCCCACTCGTACTCATAATAACTACCCCATGAGTATCATATCATGAGTTCCACGAGTGTCCTATCTATTTCTTTTAAAGTAATCAAATAAACACATCTATTTATAATAGAAAATTACTTGACTACTTTACCTAGAACTAGGAAACCCAATACAAGAAGGAGTCCTAATTCTAGTCAAACTTGGTTTCTCGAAAACCGAGTCAAATCCTAACAAAAAGCTTAATGTATAGTTTTCAAAAGATTACGTTTGAGCTTATCGCTGCTTGCTTATGTTTATCACTAAATAAAATAAACCAGCTTTCTGTAAGAGTTGGCAATTAATTTTTCTTTATGATGAGTAATTAATGAATACTAATTTAAAAGCCTGGTTAAATAAGTTTGTTTTAGTAGGCAATTCATAAACTTTATCAATGGACTTTGGTATCGATATGCCACCAGCCATGACATATTACGGTTCCTAACCACATTAGATAAAGTTATAAACATAGGAGGCCACCGCCCACCGCAGCGAATTAAATGTTATTATTACCTAAATTATTGGTTAAACCATCCCTTTAGTTTTCTTTTTTCTAAATCTGCAATTTTTGGGAATGGAAAATGAGGAATGATATTGATACAGTGCCGCATTAAGTTTTTTAGGTTTAAGATGAGAATGGTTGAATCAATATACAAGCTCTGAGAACTTCGATTTCAATCGGTAAGAGCAATGAATTTATTAATAAATCTATTCACGAGAACACACAAGCTTCAAGTTTATCAAGGTGTTTTTTAGTTAAAATCCTCCATTTTTTAAATTAAAATTAAATAATAAAAGATAATAAAGAATTAAAGAATTAAGGCGTACTACAAGAAAACAGGGTTTTAGAGACGGAAATTTTCATGTCTGAAGCCCTACTTTTCGTCTCTAAATTATAATAGAGACATATTTTTTGATCTCTGTGGCTTAAAGCCCCTTCTTTAAATCAAGAAATGATTAGAGACGGAGTAACTTCCGTCTCAAAATTTAGAGACGGATCAAATCCACCAATAAATATGTCTCTATTTTAAAGTAGTTTACAAAAATCCATCCCTGATTCTATAATATTTCCATCTATAATTCCGTCTCTAATCCATATATATTTCAAAATAATTCATCTCTAATTCTGTCTCAAAATCATGTCTAATTTTAACTTATTCATCAATAATCAATCTCTATTTCTGTCTCTAAATTCATTCTCCAATTCTGTCTCAACCCATCTCTAATCAATTTCTAAATTTATTTATAATCCCTATTTTTCTCTTTAAATTCAATTTGATGACTTTATTTTGTTACATCTACACAACCAAATAATATTGATTTGCAAAGCAATCACTCTAACCAATCACAAACACTCATTGAAAACATTAAATATGTATACACAAATTGTCAAAATAAGTCATTTTTACCATACACAACAATATTAATTAATTCATTGATACAACATCATTTTAATAATTAAATAAACATCCATGTCGGAGTTTTAGTTATGCCCAAAACTTCTAATGCATCCATATTAGTAGTGTCCATGCCATCTGAGTGCTTCCATTCCTTGAGTTTCTGCATCTTCTTTGAAGTTTCTAAAAGACAAAGAGAATCAAGAATTTAAGAATCAATCCACTTTGTTATGATGCAACATATGAAGATGGGTAAACTCTGATCTTGCAAATAGACTTGCAAAAGCTAAATTATGAAAAAGTACACTGCATTCTCACCTTCCAGCTGTCACTCAAATCTTGAAACCAATCTTGGTCTTCTACTCTTTGATCTGCTCAGTTAACCCCTTCTCAGTGAAATTTTTAGCTAGGAATCACCAAGAGTAACGAGAACAAGTAATAAGAACACAAACCACAACAGATTTGATGTGTATATATAGGGTAAAGTTACAGCAAAAGCAAATTTTGATACTGAAGTTAGGCTGACAAGTAATGTTCATCATCGCAATCATCGCATACTTCAACGCTTCTCAAGTAATGTTCATCATCTCAATCATCGCATACTTCAACTCTTCTACTTATTGACAACTAAAAGCACAATATAAAAGAAAAATGAATATCGTGTTCACAAAAATATTACTTCAAGAAAACTGAAAAAACCTCAAAACAAATGTGATACTTGTATACTGAGAATCAGTGGGGAAGGCACTTCATGGTGTGTTTTAACACTTGGAAGTTCAATGTGCTCTGCTCCATGATGTATCTTTTAGGACAAGCAAATAAGTCGACTCTAATAGGTATATATGAGATGTAATTGGCAGAAATATTTCTTTTCATTATGCACCACAAAATATAATTCCATGTGAGAACAAAGCTAAAACTCATGAACCAGTATAAATAAGTAGAAGTTATTGAATAGTAACTAGAAAGATGCCTAAAATTGTTTTCTCCATCAATTGAAGCCTTTTTACTTTACATTAAGGTTATATGCAATTCAAGGTAGATATGCTACAGGTATGTGCACTCGTATGTCGTTTCTAGTTACCATCTTTGCAACCCTAGCAAAGGACAGAATTAGTATCTTGAATGAACAAGTAAACTACACTAATCTGCTATGTGAATGCTGCAAATACCCAAGAGTTCCTCTGGTTCATGCTGCTTGTTCCTTGGTTTCAGTTAAATCAAAAAGGTCCACTACATTGTGAAAGAAACTTGATATGCTGGAAACTAAACAAATAAGCAGCAATATACCACAACTTGAGCAGTAAAGTCTTGCAACAAGAGATGACTCACATGATGATTCTGGCTGTGAGGACGAAATATTGTCAGAATCGACTCACCAAATAGACTGACTTTTTGGCAAGCTTCTTAAAGCCCTTTCCTAGACCATTATCATCTTCTATTGCCTGGAACTTGTCAAATTTACCTCTATTTATAGGACACACAAGCAATTTCATGTGTATTTTGGATATCTTGCTTCATGAATTTTGCTAAATATAATTAACAATACGATCTATTGTGTGGTATGAGCTACCTTAGTGTGTTTGCAAGTTGAACTAAATACCAAAGGCACACTAACGTTTTCAATATGGATAAAGGCCTCTTTCTTTCATTAAAGAAATACATCTTTTTATATAGTGACAAGGAAGTCGGTGAAATACGGATAGTAGGACACATAACGTTGTACTTGCAAGCTTGATTTTACTTTTTCTTTTTTAAAGTGAAATTAGTCACTGAAAATATGTCATGAAATTGATAGCAAATTTACTTTTAGAAAATGATAATTGATAAATCATATGAGACTTAAAACTATCAAATAAATGAGAATAGTCCATCTGAAACCACAGGATAGAACAAAACATTAGAATAGCACGAGATATCCTATTCCTTTTTCTTAAGATCATACATCCTCAATTCAATTAAAAATAGTTTGTTCAAGTATTTAAATAAAATTATATAATTTATAAAACTATTAATGATATTTTATAATTTTATATATTTTTTTATATTATCAAGGTGCTAAAAATAAGATAGGATCTCTTTAATTTTTTAAATAAAATTTTAGTTTTAAAAATTTATAGACTTCTATATTAGAACTCTCTCTAAACACTTTAATGCATCTAATAAGTTATTTTAATATAGTCAAACTAAAGATTTCTTATTCTCTTACCACATGAAAGTGACATACAAATTCCACTTTGTCATAAATGATATTTAACATGTATTAAAAAAAAAAAACAAAACAAAACAAGAAAAAGAAAAGAAAAGAAAAACAAAAGGAACAACAACAACTCCACATTGAATTCCAAATGTAATGCATATAGGACACATGTAAAAAATAATTTTAACAATGCCCTAGTGAACTTTAGATGTACACAAGTATGCTACTGAATAATAGCATTATGCCGCTGCAAGTATAATGAGGACATAACAGGACAATCTAATAAAGAGTAAGATGAAGGCAATTAGATCCATGAAAGTGGAACACCTTTTTCAATTCGGCTAACCAAGTGGTAAACTGAGGCCATTTATTCCTACACAAAACCAAGGTAATTAAACAAAAGCGCCAAAATAGTGGTCCACATTCTTGTATAAATAAACTAAGAAAAACCAGAGGAATTGAAAATAATGGAAGTATTTGCAGACTACACCTGGACTAAATACATCCCACAGCATGTTGCGCTTGCTGAAACAATTAAAAGTGGAATTTATTAGTGTATATAGCTATTTCAGACTGTTATCTTTAAACCTCACAAAAGATGGGTATACAAGCAACTTTCCAGCATTTAATCAACTAATACTCCTCTATGAAGTTATCCAAGCATAAACCAGGAAGTCGAAGAATTATCAATGAAATATGCTTAAAATAGTTTGCCATCTACAGAAATCTAGGAAAATTAAACAGCATTTCCTAGTGATTCAAGAATCACATACTTAACTTTCAATGTAATTACATCTAAAAAATTAATCTAACAGATTAAACGCAAAATGGAAGCTTCAATTCAGTGGATGACAGACTATGTAAATCACCTTTAACCTGTGATTAGCAGCAGGATGTATAACAATATGCCCTTCCTCTCCATCCTCCTAACCACTAGCCAAACATTTCTCACTTACTTCTCCCGCTCCCTGTTCGTATGCTTCTTGTGATCTGACAATACAACATTAAAATTAAAGACTTCATTCCTCTTATTAAACCCTAAACCTACACACGCGAGCTTACCACACCTATCCTCGACGCTCAGCACGAAGTACCTCGATGAATCCAGTGATTCCACATTAGTCACCCTCCGTGCAGAGTTGACAAAAGAGACAGTGAAGAGCTCGCCGAGGTTCGACTCCTCGAGTTGGATCTTGCATCAGGTCTCGCACCAATCAAATTTGTTGGATTGAAGTGAGTCACTAGACTTGTAACCGCAGCCGATGGACCACAAAGGGATCTTATATATAGTCTTCACGGACCGCTCGGAGGGTATGCTTCTCGTCCTCACAGGACGCATTTTTCAATTTTTAAGTTCTGATTGATTTTCTTCGATGAACAGGTGTTGTAAAGAGGAAGCAATGTATGTGGCAGATTGAATGATAGGGCTTCAATTTTGGGATGCAAATTCTTTTTACATTTTAACAAAATATTTTTATGGAAAAAATAGAAAATTAAAATATTAGATCAGTCCAATTTGTATTGTACAAATTAGTAATGAATTTTGTCATTTCAAATATAGTTTTAATTATATATATTATTTTTTAATTTATGAAATTAGAGATGGAAATAAAGACAGTTTTTTTTAAAAAAAATTTAATCTCAAAATTGGTGTTTTATTAAGTCATAAATTCAGAGATGAATTTTTTCAGTCTCAAATCTTATTTAATCAAAAAGTAAATTTTTGATGGATTATAGACATTCTATCTCCAAATCTGTCTGACTGTCTCTAAATCAGTAGCACTTTTGTCACATTTTTTTATTTCTTTTTATTTACACTAAGACAGAATTTGAATCCGCCTCTAAAACAATCTCTAATCCGAAACTTACTTATTACATTCAGTGACAATTCAATTCTGTCTTTAAATTTGACTCTAATCAATGAAAATTAAAAAGACGGATTTGCTTCCGTCTGTAAATATCCGTCTCTAAAAGTCTGCTCCCTTGTAGTGAGGATAGTAAATTAAGACTTTTTAACACACACACACACACACACACACACATATATTATTGTTTAAGAATGAGGCTCTTTATAGCAAACTCAATTGATCAGTATTGTTTAAGAGTGAGACTATTTGTAACATAACTTTTGACTTTTGGGGTGCTGTGTAGCTAGATCCCTTAGAGAGTCAGAAACCTAGTACAAATAGCCAGATATGTTCGTATTGAAAAAATTGTAAATACAATATTATAATGTAGAATTGAAATTGAGACAGCATAAAATTAGAATCAAAACTCTTAAAAAATTGAAATAAAATGATAGGGATCACAAGCAAATACAGTTAGCACCGGTAATTACTTGCGTGGTTCATGCATAGAACATTTTTAGTGAATGCCATGCAGTGCTAGTTGTACTTTCCAGTGGCTTGTGTCCTTTTTTGTTAATTTTTTAAGAGTTTTAGTCCTAATTTTGTATTACCTCAAATTCTAGTTCTACATTATTATGAATTGGTCATAATAACAGTCCTATTTTTATGATTTCCCCCATTCCCATTTATCCATTTTAAAATAGTCAGTATTTATAGATTATTGACAGATAATTATTTATCTTTTATAAATTGATATGTGAATAATATAATTATAAGAGAGGGACGTAACTTTGTAATTGGGACTTTTCCTTGCTCTTTATCTACTAAGAGTTGGTTCACACTTGATGTGTTTGTATTTAAATATTGGAGTATAATTCTTTAGGTATTTCTGAATGACACTTGAGTAAAATAAAGTAATATATTTCTAGTGATATTTGAACACAAACCTCATGTTTATAGAGTTTTCCAAACTAATTATGGACATAACTCAACCTATGATTAATTATGTGAAGATGCAGATGATTATCTATACTATTATAAAAAAGAAGACACTTTTGTGTCTGATATGACAGTTATTTTCACTACAACAAAATTGGCATTTAGTGGCACTAATTTGGTGACATTTTATAAAATTATGATACACACACACAAAAATATTATGGTGATAGTTGTAAAAGAATGCTACTATTATTTAATATTTGATGGCATTTGATTATTAAATGGTAAATAAAATAGTGACATTTGATTGAAAATACCAAGATAAATGAATTTCAAAGACATTTAACTATTGACACTACTTTTTTTTAAGAAAAAAAGCCACTAATATATAGTTATAGTGTCATTTGAAGAAAAATGTCATAATGTATTTAGTGACACTAACTTATTGATATTTATAGTGTAATGACACACAAAAATAATGTGATGATAGTCAGAGAAAATGTCACTTAATAAAATATTTAGTAACATTTGATTATTAGATGGCATATAAAATAGTGGCTTTTGATTAAAAATGCCAACAAGAATATAATTAGAAGGCATTGAACTAGTACCACTCTTTTTTCTTAAAAAATATCACTCATATTTATTTATGGTGTCACTTAGAAAAAGTGCCACATAATATTTAGTGGCACTAACTTAGTGACTATAACACCCCAAAAATTTCTCAATATGAAAACTGTGACTTAAACCAAGAATAATGATAATAATTGATAAAAAGAATTAAAATGTGACATTTTGAAAATTTTTTTTGGGTGTTACCGTTTAATATTAAGAACTTGGGGGAGCAAAATTTAATTACATAAGACTTAATTGAAAGAATTAGAAAACTCATAGGGACAAATTGTAATAAAAATAGGTCAAAGGGGTCCTTAAGGCACTAATAAGTCCTAGGTCTTGATTGAAAACTGAAATAAAATTTTAGGGGTCATTTTGTAATTCCCAAAAATTAAGTTTATATACAGAGCAAACCCACTCCCTATTCTATCTAATTCCCACATGCAACCCCTGTCACCTCATTGTTGATCTCTCTCCGGCAATGGTGAATACTTGAATCTAAACTAGCCATTGGCACCATCTCGTCACCGTGAATACAACCATACCTTCATCACCCCAAATCAGCCAATGAGGTACCAAAAAATTCAAGCTAAAAATCGAGCTCGACGAACAGTAGTGAATATGGCAGCTTCGATGGTTGTTAAGTGTGGTCCAAGGGTGGAAACTGACAGGTTCAGCTCAGAGAACAAATCTTTAGCTTCAATTTCACAAATTGACCACAAGGGGAAGAGAAATTAGGGCGGCGGTGCACGGCGATGTTGGGTGGCACAGCTTTATTTTTTGACAAATTGATCAGTGATTCGATGTCTAAACCTAAAATTAAATTGAGGGTATTGTAGAACTCGGCAAAACACGTCGAGTGGTGGCGATGAAGCTCAGTTTCGACAGCGATGGTGGCTGGCTTTGATGGAATAGGGACATAAGCTTTAGCTCTTCGACGTGATCGCATGCGTGGTGGCCTCGTGTTGTGATTAGGCTTCGAAATTGAGCAATTTGATAAAAATTCAATTAAATGATTAAATTGATTCCCGACCAAATTTGATTAATGTATTGAAATGAAATTTCCTATGTTATAAGCTGATTGAACAATAAATTATGATTTGAGCTGAAATGTTGGATGTATAATTTTGTATGTAGTGATATGTGGGCGTGAGTTGTATAACATTGCAAGGACTAATTATTAATAAAAGATATGATAAATTCTCATGATTTGGCTAAATTATTAAACATGGACTTGGACTATTAATAACTCAAAACTGATAAATCCTTAGTTAATATAATTTAGTGATGTTAACATGTTTAGTAAGTTAAATATAAGTTACTCTCGAAACAAAATCTATAAATATTTATACTAGTCGGAAGCATGATGATTTTGTTAAAATCACTTAGATGATCGGAATATTCTAGCCTAAGCTACTCGTTCGTGAATTGGAGTGAAAACCTAGACAAGGAAAATATTCCTCATAATCAAGAAAACACTCAATATTAAGGTGCTAGTAATTTACTTATTGTTAAAAGAATACTGTGTAAGTGTATTAGCATTTAAATATGTTCCGTTGGAATAGGTGACGATGGGGCAGTAGGAGATTGATTGCATTGTTGTTGAGACTTAAGGTGAGGTTTAGCCACTTTTATTCTAGGAAAAGGATTATCTTCGTTAATTATATGTCGCAGCTTGTTTGTTCATGTGTACTTGTTTGGTAACGTACTGGTGTCCAGAACTTCCTTGTATGCTTATTTGTTCTTGTCCCCTGTACCCCTCAGCCTTACCGACTGATCCCATAACTGCTATCGAATCTGTTTAAATGTCGTTGTAATGGCCTTGATGACCAATTACTTATCATGTTTGCTAAATATTTTCTTTCTTGCTTGTCAATTGGGGCATCCTTGCCTGCTAATATGTGTACAACTTATTATTTTTAAAAATCATATTTATTGTTGGCATTATGTCATGTTACCCTTGGGGATGCCCTTGGAAAGTTTGTTACCCATAGGGACGACACTGGAAGTTGGGCCTGGGACTAGGTCCGAAAAAAAGGCTGGGCAGAATGTACCAACGAAAACTGGTATACCAGCTAGTACCCACTCGCAATCCTGACTTACAGGTAGTTGGAGTTAACTATCTATGAGTGGCGGGATCCGACATGCGGTCGGCGATGCCACATATCAGTTATTTCATGCCGAGCTGAATGCTCGAGCAATGGAGAGATAAGGAAGATTTTATGATATATTTGGTTTCTATTATGTTTGTTATGTTTAGTTCTCAGAGCAATAAGGTTGGGCTTTGCCAATAGATTTACTACGATTTGAATATGGCTTTTGTTATGACATGTTCTATTATGTTAAATCTTCGTTATTACATGTATCATTCGTTCAAGTCCCTGTTCTGTCAATATATGGTTTATCACTTTCTAAATTCTTAAATTTTCCATTATTCATTTCATTTCTGCTAATTTTATACGGTTACCCCTTACTAAGTCCTTTGGACTTACCCCTTTTTCTGTTTCTTAATACTTTCCTAGATAGGATTTGTCGAAGGGCAGGAGACCTAAGCTTGCTCCAGGGATGATGTATATAGTTTTATAGTTAGCACTAAATGTTTATGTATTTATGAACTTGACATGTTTTGCGTCCCAGTCTTAGTTGTGTAGGACATTTGAAACTAGGTATGTAATATTGGCAGCATAGGATTGAGATGGCCTTCTCATTTGTAAATATTGTGTGTTATGGGTTTTGTAGCTTTAATTATTACAATATTTTATCTTATGCCGTTTTGCATTTGGATAGACTGAGTAATACCCTAGGTTAGGTCCCTTATTTTGACTGGGGTGCTATTGAGGTGGTATTAAAGCCTAGGTTTAGCGATGACCTATGTATATAGATATGTGAGTGTGATTCTTATGTGGATATCAATGAGATTAGTGGCAAGTTAGCTGGATTGAGGGTTAGTTAGGGTATGAACTCTTGGGAAAGGTGTTCGATACTAGGAGGTAGGAGATTATACCTGGGACGGCCGATAATCTATAATCTTCATTATAGAAGGTTGGGCATTGGACTTTAGAACGAAGATAGAACCCTTGGGTATCTTGCGTGTGATTGAACAGCTCTTATGTCATTTAGAAAGTTTGGAAAGAACCTTAAAAAATATATTTTTTATAAGATAAACTTATATGTTGTAGGATGGCAGGTGAGCATAAGTAAGGAAAAGAGACCATAAAGGATGAGATTAGACAGCCTATGGAGGAAAAGGGCAGGGACTTAGAGTAGGAACGAGTGAGATAGTTGGAGCGGTGCCAGAACTATGAGGAATAACTCTATCACTTGAGTAGGGGTTGCGAGCAGAAAGTTATCACTTGAAAAGATTGGTTCATTGCTGGAATGATACTATAGATAGGCTTAGGAAGGAGATAGAGCAGAAGAATGAGAAAGTGAAAATAGTCGAAGGTCATATTGAGAATCCCCATGCAGTGCAGGCTCAAATGGAAGAAACCTTCGGGATCTTGGAGTCAGATTATTGAAAGACAGTCTTTGTGGTTCACATTACCATGAATAAGGCTAGAAAGATGTTGGCACACTATAGGAGTGTAATAGACTAGATTGCTGTTGTTGAGATAGTACTAGAGGTGGGACCCCCTCAAAAGTTAGGAGCGGGAAGAGGTATTCGCATTAAACCTTGAGAAACGTCTCGAGGGGAACCTTGAGGACATGCTGGAGGAGGATCTCGAGGAGGAGCCACCATAGGAGGCTACACAACAAGAGAAAGACCCACCAGTCGAAGCACCACAAGAGGAGGACCCCCCAGTTAAGGGGCTACACGGAGAGGACATAGAGGATGTGATTATGGGGGACGATGAGATAGGTATGGAGATTGAGGAGAAGGACGAGGGGATAGGTATGGAGTTTGAAGAAGAGGATGAGGAGTGGATTGTAGAGTGGGACGAGATGACAATGTACAGTCTACTAGAGGAGGACCCCCCAGTCGAAGCACCACAAGAGGAGGACCCCCCAGTTAAGGGGCTGCACGGAGAGGACATAGAGGCTGTGATTATGGGGGACGATGAGATAGGTATGGAGATTGAGGAGAAGGACGAGGGGATAGGTATGGAGTCTGAAGAAGGGGATGAGGAGTGGCTTGTAGAGTGGGACGAGAGGACAATGTACAGTCTACTATCTCCGATGTAAAAGGTTGAAGCATGGAGGCCCCATGTGTGTAAACATGCCTGTATATATGTATTTGTGTCTTAGTGGTAGCTCCTAACTTCTGGACTTAGAATAAGGGGTGTTCATAGTTCGGTAAATCGACTAAACCAAACCAAAATCAAAATTTTAGTTTGAACCGAATATCAAACCAAACTTAAAAAGAAATTTGGTATTCAGTTTGGTTTTGGTTTTTTGTACCAGTTTACTGAACCAAATCAAATTACTGAATTTCTAATATATATTTTTTAATATATATAGAAACACGCTTTTTAATTTTTTTTGTCAGATTCTTCTTCATATTTGATACTTCCAATCCAACACTTCTATCCTATACTCATATTCTCCCAAGTCCTAAATCTATTTCCCGTAATCCCTACCCCAAAATCAAATCAAGGGTTCTTTTGCCAAAAATAAAATTCAAATCCTCCACTTCAGAAAACCAGCAATCCATTTATTTTGATGTTTCTGATTTTGAATTCTTCCATCAGCTGTGATTCCTACCGGCCACCAATGGGCGACCAGCATCACCATCAAATTTCCTCCTGCCGTTATGGGAGGTAAGAGTAAGAAATCATCCATTTTTTTTAGCTTTTTCTTTATTAATTATTACTAATTTGATTAGAAATACCTATTACCAAAGAAGATAGAAATCCCTATTGTGATTTTTTGCTTTTTCTAGAAATCCTTATTGTGATTTGTGACTGTAAATTTATTTATTTTTTCATTGCCATATATATAATGTTCTATTTTATGTTCAGAAGATAGAAACTGCAAATTGTTTGTATTTGTTGTTTATGTTATCTTGTGAAAACAACTTATGTTAACTCGTGCTTATATATATATATATAGATGGCTTTCATTCTGAACCAAATTCTTAAGTAGTACTATGAAATCATGTATAGGCATACCATTGGTTTCATGTTTTGATACTTCTAGTTATTCAACATATAAGAATACCTTGATTCTTACCGTCCTATTATTTTTTAGTTAACTTTTCTTCATATAGGTCATTATAAATTTATATTTATAAATGTGACTAATTACATTTCTTTATTTTCAGATATGAAAAGCGAAGATGGTGCCTCGATGAGTTCAATGCTTATGGATTCACACCCAGTGCCAACTCCAATTCAAGATTATCAAGGAATAGAAGATGCAGAAGAATCAGAGCATCTTTCAGACACACAAAATAAAACTCAAAGTCAAAGACCAAAGAGAAAAAAAGATGGTTAGAAGATCTCCATTTTGGGATCACTTCACTCTTTACACTAACAAGAATGGGAAGCCAAGGGCTAAATGTAATTATTGTGACAGAAATTATGTGGTTGATCCTACAAAAAATGGAACTTCTGAATGAACAATCATATGAAGGTATGTCAGAATCATCTTGATAATGCTTATGTGAGAGATAATCACACAATTCAAAGTTCTTGTCAAAGCACAACTGGAGAATTAAAAGAGGCATCTTCTACTTGGAAATTTGATCAAGAGGCTGTTCGAAAAGGCTTAGCACGTATGCTAATTGTTGATGAATTGCCTTTTAAATTTGTTAAGAATAAAGGATTTAGACATTTTATGTCTATTGCATATCCACAATTTTTTGTGCCATCAAGAGCCACCATAATAAGGGATTGCTATAGAATATACTTTGATGAGAAAAATAACTTGAAGGCTTAGTTTAAGAACTCTGGGTAAATAATTTCATTAACACTAATACATGGAGTTCTAATCAGAGACTTACCTACTTATGTTTGATTGGACATTTTATTGATGAAGATTCGAAATTACATAAGGTGATTCTTAATTTCATTTCTTGTTCCACTCATAAAGGTTATGAGGTTGGCCTTTTTATTGAAAAATGTTTGCTTGATTGAGGAATTGACAAGATTTTCACAATTACTGTTGATAATACTTCATCTAATGATGCTACTGTGGCTTATTTGAGAAAAAAGATTTGTTAATTGATGGACTTCTATATTGGGTGGGAAGTTTTTGCATGTAAGATGCATGACTCATCTTGTGAATCTTGTTGTTACAGATGGATTGAAAGAGGTGAATGAGTCGATTGAACAGGTCCGTGCAATGGTAAGGTATGTGAAACAATCTCCTGCAACATTGAAGAAGTTTAATAATTATGTTGAAGAAGAGAAGGTCGATAGTAAGAAATCATTGTCTTTAGATGTTCTAACTAGATGGAACTTTGTTTTCACGATGCTAGAGACAACTTTGATTTCTTGAGGTGTGTTTGACAAATATAAGATGCATGATTTAGATTTTCGTGTAGATTTTATGCTTAATGGACCTTATGGAAAAATAAGGTTGCCTACAAATGTGATTGGGTTGTTGATGAGCATTTGGTAAAAGTATTGCAACATTTTTATGATCTTATTCTACGAGTATCTGGCTTTTTATTTGTGATATATAATACGTTATTGGATGAAATTAGTGATGTAGATGATTTATTGAAGGAGTGGCTTAAGAGTGATGACATTTATTTGGAGGATATGGCAGAAAAAATAAAAATGAAATTTGACAAATATTGGGGTAATATAGAGAAGAAAAACATAATGTTGTATGTTGCTATCACGCTTTATCCTCATCACTAGTTGAATTGTGTGTTGTATGTGTTTAAGAATATGTATGGGAATGAACATGGAGAGCAAATGGGAAACTTGATAAGAAGTGATATTTATGATGTTTTTGAAGAATATAAGAATTTGTATTCTTCTAAAACATCATCACTATTACGTTCTTCAAATGTGTCTAAGGAAAGTACAATGATAAGTTCATCTGAGTTTGAGGCTGAGAATGAAAAAAAGCTTCTATTTTGAGGCTAGGCAGAGATATGATCGATCAATACATTAAGTGCCTGGTCTTCAATTGATTGCACCGTCTTGATCAAGTAATATTGAGATGAGGCCTGCTATGAGAGCTTATAGAAGGAATTACCTACAAATGATGTCTGAGATCGAAGGATTGGATGAATTAGAGTTAGATATGTATTTACGTGAGCTG
Source organism: Jacaranda mimosifolia (assembly GCA_018894105.1). Classification (NCBI taxonomy): domain Eukaryota; kingdom Viridiplantae; phylum Streptophyta; class Magnoliopsida; order Lamiales; family Bignoniaceae; genus Jacaranda; species Jacaranda mimosifolia. The sequence goes on from CM032121.1 coordinate 30,964,403, forward strand.
CATTGAGAAAGGCACTCTAGATTATGATATCATTGATTGGTGGAAAATGCATAGCCCTAGATCTCTTGTTTTGTCAAGATTGGCTCGTGATGTACTGACTATGCCCATTTCAACCCTGGCTTCTAAATTTGTCTTTAGCACTAGAGGTCGCACCATTGATGACTTTAGAGCTTCATTGACTCCTAAAATGGCATAAGCTCTAATTTATTATCAAGATTGGCTCCGTCGTGCCCCCAAGTAAGCCTCTTGAAGAGGACTATGAATTCTTTTAAAAAGTTGAAAAAGGTAAAATTTAATGTTCATCTAAAATAAGTTAAATTATTAATTTTATATTTATTAGTACGTAGCTTTTTAGCATTCATTCTTATCATGATATTCTTGTATATATGACTTCAAGTGTTGGTACATAGTCAATTATCATTGGTTTATGATATGAAATTCAAGATTTCAACATATAGGTAAATTGTTCTTTCCATTCCCATTCTATAGTGCTAAACTATGGATGATAGAGATGCATTATTTTCTTTTTCTTTTTCTTTTACTGTTGTAGCTGCTTTTTAACTGTTTTTGCTGCCTTTTTTTTTTTGTTGCCTTTTTTCCTACTTTTTTTAGTTCTTTTTTGCTGCCTTGTTGGGGTTTTCTTTAACTGTTTGTTGTGCTATTTTGCTGCTGTTTTGCAACCTTCTTTTGCTGTTTCTTGCTGCTGTGTTTTGGCCTTTTTTTGCTAAAAACCTGCTATTTTTTGCTATTAATTCATGCTGTTTGTTTGCTCTTTTGTGGCTGCATTTGTTTTGCTCTTTTATTACTCTTTTTTTTTGTTGCTTTATTTGCTTATTTTATTTTATTTTATTTTTTTGGTTTTGCAAATGTGTTGGATGAATGGTGAATTGCTAGAGAGTGGAGACTTAGATTAACCAATGGCCAAAAGTTGGAGTAGATTGTTATTTGTGTTGCTTCCCCCCTATCTCTTTCTCTCTCTAGCACTTGAAACAAATAATGTTAAGCATGGATTTGTTATTGTTGTAACTACTCTTAGCAACTTACAAATTTTTGGTATTAAAATATTTCTTGATGTTGTGTTATTTTTTGTTAATTGAGCTGAAAAATTGAAAAATTGATATTTTGGTTTTTAACTGAACCAAATTGAAAAAAATTCATTTTTAACCAAACCGAACCAAGTAATTCAATTCGATATTTAGTATACTATTTTGGTGTACGAAAATTTTGATTAATTGAAAGCTCAGTTCGGTTCGATTCGTTCAATTTTTACCAAATGAACACCTCTACTTAGAATGTAATAGACTAGTGTTAGCCTAACTGTAGGTTAACCTTTAACTCGAGCCTTATCATTTTATCTCTCGACTATGCGAATAGTTAGCTTAGCCAATTTTGGATTTTAACTTTGTAAATCTCGTTGTAAACAAGTCACTAATGCGAATTCGAATTTATAATAAAGGTTTTTATATAGCTCGTCGAATGATTAATGTCTTCTTGTAATGAATTTTGCACCATAATCTATTTAATACCTTGGATGCAAGGTAAAGGAATTGGAAAAAATTTGATAATAACATTCAGGTGTCATTTTGCAACCTTGATAATCTTGCAAGTCAAGAAACATATTAGAGTCTAAATCGGTTTAGAGTAAGAATGGCTTCACGAGAAGGCACCCAAGCGCCCACACAGGCCCATTCAAGTCAATGTGGGAGACCGCTTGATAGATGGGCTAGTACTCAGAGTGCCCCCGGGCAGCGATCACCTACTCCACAACAAGCACTGCATGAAGAAGAAGTATCACAAGCCCCCACAACAACTCAGCCAACTGCGGGGCATCCAACAAGGTTTATGTTCCAGATGTGGTAGCAGTTCATGCAGTTTTGCCAGTAATAAGGACAAGTCTATAGGGCTGGAAATATTAAGGAGTTCATTGAAGACCATGCACTAGAATGATTTCTCTGTCTTCAACCCCCAAAGTTCCTGGGGGAGGCAGACGATAGAAAAGCTAAGGCATATATTTAGAGCCTAGAAAAAATATTTGGCACTTTGCACTATCCAGATGAGCAAAAGGTCTGATATGCTGCATTTTTGTTGGAATGTCCTTCACATAATTAGTGGAAGATGGTAGATCGAAGATGGACGATGGAAGGAACTCGATGCACTTGGGAGAACTTCACATAGGAATTTATGGAAAAATTTGTATTGCTGGTGGTTAAGTATGCCGGGGAATGGGAGTTTAAGGAGTTGATTCAAGGAACGCCATCCGTGAGCCAGTATGAATCTACATTCAGTCGATTGATTTAGTATGCACCTCACGTACTAGGGGACAAAGAGCAATAGATTTGTAAAATTGTAAAAGGGCTCCGACCGAAGATTAGATGAGCTCTTATCACATGTGGCTGACTGAGCTTCAACTATGAAGTGAGCAAGGCATTATAAATGGAGTTTGAGCTTTGAGAGATTTGGAAGATTGAAGGTAAGGGTAGAAAAGAGAGAGTGCCAGCAAGTGGAAAGAATGATTTAGGTAAAAAATAGTCGAAACTTCAAATCGGGACAACTAGCCAGTGCTTTTATCAGACTAGTGGGACTACAAATATCGCACGGGGAGTAACTCAGAAAAATTATTGGTTTTGTGGAGGCTCGGGCCATGATGAGTTAGAATGTTGGAGAAAGCAGGGTAGGTGCATAGCATGTGGCAGTGACCAACATCTAATCAAAGACTGCCCCAAGAGAAAGACTACCGCAAGAGAAAGACTACCGCACCCACAAGAAAAGTGAAACAGATAGTAAGGGCCAAGGAGAAGCTTAAGATTCATGCAAGCGTGTACACCCTAATTGGAGAAGAGGCACGGGACCTAGATGATGTAGTTGAAGGTATGATTTCTATTCATGAAACTATTGATAAGACTTTATATGACCTTGGAGCTACCCATTTGTTTACATATGTCTTTCTCTAATAAATTGAAAATACAACATAAAAGCATTACCTATCAGCTAGAGGTACAAACCCTTTTAAGGGTAGGGTTGATAACAAATATCATGTACCGGATATGTCTAGTTAGAATTGGGGATAAGAGTATCCAACCAATCTTATAGAAACACCTATTTAGAATTATGACCTGATACTTAGGATGGATTGACTGTATCGGCATCAGGCGCAAATGAAATGTTACACCAAGCGAATCACTCTTGGCGAAAAGGAATCAATCCCGATGGATCGTTCTATAGCCACGGCCTCCTCGATACCTATTTTATTTGTAGTGAAGACATTGAAAATTTTGAGGGAATGGGACAGAGATTTCTAGCATATCTTATCAACAAACCCCCGGGCACAGCCAGATTAGAAAAAGTGGAAGTAATGGCGAATAATCAGATGTATTCCTGGAGAAACTAAGCTCATTGCCCCCAGATCGAGAAATAAAGTTTGTTATCCAGACTTTGCTCGATGCAATACCTTTTACTAAGAATCTCTATCGAATGGTGCCTGCAGAATTGAAAGAGCTGAAGAATCAACTTCAAGAACTATTAGAGAAGAAGTTCATAAGACCTAGTACCTCTCCATAGGGAGCACCAATACTGTTCATTAAGAAGAAAGAGAGGTCTTTGAGAATGTATATAGACTATTAGGAATTGAATAAAGTCACCATTAAGAATAAATACCCCTTGCTACATAGGGGTACGATCTTCTATAAGGATCCTTGACCTTCTTTAAGTTGGATTTGAGATAGGGGTACGATCAGTTGAAAATCAAGGAAAAATATATACTGATATTCAATTTTTGGTACAATCATTATGAGTTTGTGGTGATGCTGTCTGGTCTGACGAATGCCCCATCAGCTTTCATGGACATGATGCATTAAATTTTTTGGCCATATCTGGATCAGTTTCTAGTGTATTCAAGAACCAAAGAGGAACATGTAGAGCACTTATGCTTGGTTTTGAGGATGCTAAGAGAGCATTAGTTATATGTGAAGCTCAACAAATGTGAGTTTTGGCTGGAGAAAGTAACTTTTTTGGGGCACATTATCTCGAAGGATAGGGTAGAAGTTGATCCTACTAAGATAGGACGATCATCAATTGGAAAAGACCGGAGAATGTGACCAAGATACAAAGCTTTTTGGGACTCGCTGGCTACTATAGGAGGTATGTACAAGAAATTTCTAAAATAGCTGGTCCATTGACTAAGTTGACTCAGATGGATCAACCGTCTAAATGAAATGAGAAGTGTGAAAAGCGCTTCCAGGAATTAAAGGACAGGTTAACCTCAGTTCTAGTTTTAGCCCTTTCCAAATGGTTGGAAGGTATTGTTGTTTATACAAACACATCTAAGTAAGGGCTCAGTTGTGTGCTAATGCAGAAAGGATGAGTCATCGTTTTTGCATCCAAAAAACTCAAGCCATATGAGCAGAACTACCCGATTCATGATTTGGAGCTAGCAATAATAATTTTTGCACTGGCCAAGTGTAGACATTACTTCTACGGGGCCACCTTTAAGGTATACATAGATCATAAAAGTTTCAAGTACTTACACTGCTAGAAAGAATTGAACATGCGACAACGTAGGTGATGGAATTCGTAGAAGATTATGACTTCTCTATCATCTACCATCCAGGGAAAGTAAATATGGTTGCAGAAGCCTTGAGCTGAAAGGCCGAGATTGCCTACATGCTAGGAGTAAAGATATCAAGAAGTTATGAGAAAAATATATTGGTAAGAATGAAGTAATGAACATAAGTCGTAGGGATAAGCGTGCAACTAGAACTACATGAAGAGATACGGCAAGCTCAGATTAATGACAGTTGGCTGCAAAAATAAACAGAGACCATTGCAAGATATGGAGAGTTCGAATTCAGTATTGATAGTCAAAGTACTCTACTGATCCCTCAAATAATATGTGTGCCTGAAGGGATGAGAGGGAGACTGCTAGAAGAAGCACATATAGTGAGATATGTAGTGCATCTAGGAGGCATGAAAATGTACCAGTATAAAAAAAAAGTAGTTTTAGTGTAATGGAATGAAGAAAGATGTTGCAGACTATGTACAGAAGTGGATAACCTGCTAGTTAGTGAAAACAGAGCATCACCGACTATCGAGATTATTGCAGCCACTTTCGATTCCGAACTAGAAATGGGAGAAGATAACTATGGACTTTATAATGGGTTTACCAACAGTTTGAGGTGGATATGATAGCATTTGGGTGATAATGCATTGGTTAACTAAATTTGCACATTTTCTGCTAGTTGGATCACATTTCAAAGTTGAGAATTTAGTAGAATTATACATCAGAGAGGTGGTCTAATTACATGGGATTCTAGTCAACATTATATCGATAGAGATCCTAAATGCACCTCAAGACTCTGGAAAAGTCTACAAGAACATATTGGGATGAAGTTTTACTCCAGCTTTGTTGCTCAGCCTCAAACTGACAGTTAGTTGAAAAGGGTCATACAGATACTTGAAGATATGCTTCGAGCATGTGTCTTGGATTTTGGAGGAAGTTGGGATAAACATCTCCTACTGGTTGAGTTTGCTTACAACAATAGTTATCAGTCCACCATACATATGGCCCGTACGAAGCTCTGTATGGTAGAAAATATCGATCTCCTTTACATTGGAACCCAGATGAGCGGAAGAGCGACCTTAGCAAGAATACGAGGACCTTGAGGTTGTAGTTGATACAAGAGATTATTGATAAGGTCCAGACGATAAAATAAAGAATGAAAGCAGCCCAAGATCGGCAAAAGAGTTATGTAGATAAGTGGAGAAAAGAATTAAAATTTGAAGTTGAAGATAAAGTGTTCCTTAAAATATCTCTACGAAAGGGGATTCAAAGAATTAGAAAAGGTAGGAAGCTTAGTCCTAGATACGCAGTACTTATGAAATATGTGAGTTAGTTGGACTTGTGACCTATCGATTGACGCTACCTTAAAGCTTAATGGGAATACATGATATCTTTCATGTATCACAGCTCCCCAATCCCTCCCACATCATCTCTCATGAAGACGTGCCACTGGGAAACGACTTGACATATAAGGAGCAATCGATCTACATCTTGGATCAAAAATTCCAAGAGCTTTGGAATCCAAGGATTCCTTAGGTGAAAGCGTTGTAGCGTAATCACAATGTAGAAAAAGTAACATGGGAACAAGAGGATCACATGCACCAACTTTATCCCTAACTCTTCCAATGGTCAAGTGAGAATCTGGGGACCAGATTCTTTTAAGAGGTAGAGGATTGTAACACCCCAAAAATTTCTCAATATGAAAATTTTGACTTAAACCAAGAATAATGATAATAATTGATAAAAAGAATTAAAATGTGACATTTTGGAAAATTTTTGGGGGTTACCGTTTAATATTGAGAACTCGGTAGACCAAAATTAAATTAAATAAGACTTAATTGAAGCCCATAAAGATAGTTATAAGAGAAGGTTAGCGTGTAAGCTAGGTGTCGAACGAATAGATGACTGGAGGAACTATACACCCAAAGTTATTGATCCCCATAATACTGTCAAAAATTTACTTCAAGTATCTTCAACTCTTTCTTTACCTAAAATCTCAAGGAGAAACTCTTGCCGACCTCAGGAACCTAAAGATCCTGACTCTAAGCCACCATAGCCTCAACTAGGTGCCTTGCTACGAAAAAAGCCCAGCACAAATATGAAAAGAATGGAGTACCATGTATAGAATGAGCCTCAAAAGGTAACATCATTCCCTTTTCTGTTGTTCAACCATGTAAGATATTCTACTATAAACAAGACTTCCCACCGATGGAGAGACAAATTGACAATTTCGGTCGCTTTCATCAAAGCCCTATGTACAGTAAATGGGAATTGATAGTAATGGAAGGATAAAACCTCTCACACAAGTAGAAGAGGTACTCAGTTGGCAGACTACCAATGCCAGAGCACAAAATACAGTCCTAAAAGATCTTGACAGTAAGATAGAACAAGTTGTCTCTAAGGTATACTCCACTAAAGCCAAGTTGATAATTTGTCTTCCAAGATGCAGAAATTCCATGATGACCTTGTCAACAAAGAACATACTCTTGACACAGACTTCCGTCTTCTCATAGATAAAAGAAAATTTGGTGAGGAGTTTTATCAGAAAGAAGTTGAGATAAGGAGATTAAGAGCCTAGCTTGACCAGATAGAAGCTGATAAATAGAGGGTGATACAACTTTTCTACCCCATATATACTAGTCAACTATCTTTTCCACAATCTTCTCCAACCTCACCACCAGATCACTCAAAACACTTTTTAATGACTTCTAGCCATCCAAAAAAGAGAACATCTTCTCTAGAACCTACTAAATCAAAATTCTTAGCAGAAGAAAAAAGAAAGGCACCAACATCTTCATCTCCACAATCTACGTCTGAGATAAAATAAGAAGATCAACTACATCCCGAAGCTTATATGGCATTGGAAGATTCTACCAAGGAAGAGCTCGTTGTTATGGATTCAGATATCTCATCTTAGGTATCGCACGAAGAATCCTCCAATGGTGATTTTGATAAAGATTCCAAAAGAGAGGTTGTTGATATAACATCTATGTTGATGGCTCCTAAGACAGGATCAAGCTAACAAAGAGAAGAACAAGCTGCTGAGAACTCTGACTTTAGGACAAAATCACATTAGGACACTGAACCAGTAGTGACTTTTCCCACAGAGAATTTATTTTCCAAACCAGCCAATGGCCTATGGTTCACCTTTGATGACATCCCAGTATTCAAAAGAAGAGATAGACTCCATTTCTTTGCCGCTTGGATTGACTTGCAACTCATAAGAGAAGGAGCCAATTTGCAAGCTATTCTAAGAGAATTTGTATGTAGATTTACAGGTACTATCTGAGATTGGTTCTAAAGTCTTGGAGAATAAAGACAGATGTAGTTCTTCCAAGTCAATAATCCAACGACTGCCTTAAGAGAAATCCACCAGGAATTTATCGTAGACATTTCTCTCATAAGCAAAATGGCGAAGCAAGATTATTTCTCTATGAGGTGTTGATCTCTCAAGAAGAAAGATCTTGATTTCCATTTCCAATAGATGTCCCAGTTATTCTACGTTCTGAAAGGATCTAATTACCCAATCCTGAAGCATTTCTTCCTCGAATCACTTCTAAAAGAAATCCAGCCTGAACTTCAAAAGATGATTCTTGCCACAATAAGGGATATGGCTCATATAGGCCTTGGAGAGATGCATCAATTAACTCTTGCCGCCTTTGACAAACTCTGCGAGCAACAGAACTTCTTCAAGGAACTTCAAGATAACAGATCTATCTTGAAAATGCTTGCAACAAATCCTACTTGGAGATAAAATGTAAAGGTAAAGAGAAGTGTTCATGTTCTTCCTCCAAGAAGTCAACTCTCAAGAAGTTCAAAAAGAAGAAAAGAATGCTTGAGGTTTTTCAGAAGGAAGCCTTTCAGAAAAAAAGAATACTAATCATTGCTACCTTTGTAGAAAGAAAGGGCATTTTGCAAAGAACGGCCCTAATAAAAGAAACAAGTCTGCTCGGATGATGTCTTAAGTTCTACAATATTCAGGTACAACTCTATCTGATACATATGTTGAATCATTATACTCTAAACAGGAAGAGATGGTGTTTGCAATCTAAGATTTATCTTTAGATGATGAAAAATCACCCCCAATTGAAGAATCTAAGCCTGAGGATTATCTGCTAATTACATGTTTCATGCCTGTTCAGTTCTTCAAGATACCATTCCATCTCCTCATGTTGCGACACATATTTTTCTATCCAAATATGATAGACCAATCAAAGCAATTGGATTCATGGATACATGTGCAATGAAAATCATGATGAATACAGGAATCCTTCCAGAAGTTGCATGGAAACCTCATTATGAATACTTCCAAGCTGCAGACGGCTAGAAATTCAAGACATCCCTGATTAGGAAGAAGCCTATCGAAATTTAATTCTTCCCAGAATGCATAATATGGATATAAGTCCTTGAAAGAAAGCTACACGAAAAAGATCTTTTTGTTGGCTTTGATCTATCTTATAAAGCCCAGAAGTTATAGGTCCTTCCTACAGGCAGCCTAATATCGAATTTCTTGGAATGAAATTTTTAGATGGTCATTACCACCCTTGCCCATATATCACGCAAGAACTCTTCAAGTTTCCAAATAAGGACTTCTTTGCTAAGGAAATTCAGTAATTTCTTGTATCGTTAATTATATCAAGGATTTCCTTCCTAAGTCCTCTAAGTATACCAGTCAGCTGTCCAAACTGCTAAAGAAAAATGCTCCCACTTAGGGAGAAAAACAGATAACAGTAATCAAAAAGCTTAAGGAGATTTGCCAAGATCCACCACTTTTGAAGTTCCCAGCACATGTCACAGGATCTTGAAAATTGATGCCAGTGATAAGTTTTGGGGAGCCGTACTCATTGAAGAAATAGATGGGAAATAGCATTATTGTGGACATGCCAATGGACAGTTCAAAGAAGCAGAAAAGCACTATCACACAGTCTATAAAGAAATCCTTGCCATCAGGTACAACATTAAAAAAATTTGAGTTCCACCTTGTTGAACATCATTTTACAGTACAGATGGATAACCCCCCCTTTCCGAGGATTATGGATTTCAAGAACAAGGAAGTTTTAGAGCCTCAACTATTAAGGCTCAAAGATTAGTTCTCTAAGTACTACTTCACCATACGACATATTAAAGGAGACGACAATCTCATCTCTGACCTATTCTCCAGACCCAAATCTATCCATCTTATCTCCACCACAAAGACCATTCCCATTATCCTAATGGTCTCATCCTCATCCACTAATACTTTTCCAGCTACTCCTATATCTGGTGAAGCATTTCAAATCCTTAATGGCGTTAAAGATTTTGCAAGGAATAATTTATTCCTTTATCTTGCAAAGTTCTTAAATGATATTAGTCATAGCCCCAACAAAGCTTGCTTGTATTTGGATTATCTTTTTATATGTTTTCCAACATTATCCTCCATTATTCCTTTACTAGAAGATGGATTATGGTACATATGATGCATGGTAGTTCAATATTATTTTGCAGCCCAGATGTCTCCTCACAAGATGGTCTAGTTATTACATGATGAACATAATGAGCTATCCTTGCTATGGGTATTCCTGGTTTGATTCCCTAGAAAATTGGTAACAATTATTTTACAAAGCCATTCAGGAAAAAGCAGGATCAGAAATGCAATTCATCATTATATTCCCTAGGCTATATTACATGAGATAAGCAACAGAACCATAGCCTCATCCTACTACTACATATGAAAAACTCTCATAGGATCACTTGATCGCAACCATGAAGAGAGGAAGGAGTTATACAAGCATCTATGTTACATGAACAAGGTGCTAACATACCCTCCTAAACTATTGCTCATTAATACTTATTGCAGCATTGAACCTTTTCAGGATGATGAATTTGGATGGATACCAGAACTAGCTCGAGATATTGGAATCAACTGGGAAGGTTTTGGATTCTTCTGGATGATCCCATGGTCCTAGGATTACCATAACTATCACAATTCCCGAGGACAATCTTGAAGGACATAATACCAGGCCCAGCAATATAGATAGCGTCCGCAGTTGAAGTCTCTCTATGTGTAGCCATAAGGTGACATGTGTCCACCTATTTTGACATGTGTCCTTGAGTTATAATAGGGCTAGGTAGTTGCTTGACACGTATAGGGACTCCCTATGTTGTAGATTAGTCAGCTTGATATGTGTCCTTGTATTTGGCTAGGTGTTTTGTATTGTGACATATGTCCAATCAAGTTGTGTGTTGTAATCACAGGTAGATGACAAGTGTCCCTCAAGTAGGATAGCTATCCTGGACTCCAAAAGGACTATTCAAATATGCTACAAAGTCCTTTGAGTTCCATGCCTATAAAGAGGGAGTTGTACTCTACTTGTATTCAAGTTCAAATTAAATAAAACCTCTCATTTTTAGATATACACATGGCCTGCTAGTTTACTTCATAGTTTCTCCATAGTCTTTCTTAGGCCTTAGCTTACACACTTTTGGATCTTCTGCTAGTCTTCCAAGCATAAGTATAAAGTATGCTTTGCACTTGCTTTTATGTGAGGATCTTATGCATCAGAAATGGACTGAAGAAATAAATGGATTTAATCCTTGTGCTATGATCCTTTCAGCTAATGTCGGAGTTCAAACAAGACATTCCTTGATAGGATGAATGAGAGAAAATCCAATAGAGCTTGCCCGATAGCCTAAGATCTGTGAAGGATGTGGCTTTGGCTTAGGAGTAAGGAGACTCTCTCTGAAGCCTGTCAATGAATGCACTTGGTTGCTCCTTTATCAACTTGTGAGGCTCCCGGTCAACCCCTAGGGCCAAATTGTAATAAAAATGCAAAGGGGTCAATTTAAGGCAATAATAAGTCCTAGGGCTTGGTTGAAAACTGAAATAAAACTCTGGGTGTTATTTTTTAATTCCTAGAAATTAAGTTTATATATAGCAAACCCACCCCATATTCTATCTAATTCCCACATGCACCCCCCAACACCTTACTGGTGATCTCCCTCTGGAAACGGTGAAAACTAAAACTAAACTGACCATTAACACCATCTTGTCACTGTGAACACAACCATACCTTCATCACCCAAATCGGCCAACAGGGAGCTGGAAATTTAAGCTAAAAAATAAGCTCGGTGGATAGTGGTGAACACATCGGCTTTGGTGGTTGTTAAGCACAGACCAATGGTGGAAACTGATGGGTTCAGCTTGGAGAACAAGTTGGTAGCTCCAATTTCACAAACCGACCATTGGCGGAGAAGAAATCAGGGCGACAGTACACGATGGTGCTAGGTGGCACAACTTTATTTTTTGACAAGTTAACCAGTGATTCAATGTCTAAACCTAAAATTGAATTGGGGTTTGGTAGAACTCAGTAAGGTGCATTGAGTGGTGGCGACGAAGCTCAGTTTTGACAATGGCGATGGCTCTAGCGAATCAGGAATAGAAGCTTCAGCTCTTTGATGTGATTGCATGCATAATGGCGCTGTGCTGTGATTAGGCTTCAGAATTGAGCAATTTGGTAAAAATCCAATTAAATGATTAAATTTATTCTTGGCTAAATTTGATTAATGCATTGAAATGAATTTTCCTATGCTATAAGCTAAGTGGACTATAAATTATGATTTGAGTTGAAATGTTGGATGTATAATTTTGTATGTAGTGATATGTGGGCCTAAGTTGTTAATTAAGACTAAGTTATCATTAATTAAGTTAATCAGCATAATTATAAGCCTGATTTTGTATAATGTTGCAAGGACTAATTATTAATAGAAAATATGATAAATTCTTGCAATTTGGCTAAATTATTAAATATGGACTTGGACTATTAACTTAAAGAGTGATTAATAACCAGAAATTGATAAATACTTCGTTAATACTATTAGCGACGTTAGCATGTTTAGTAAGTTAAATATACGTTACTCTCAAAACAAAACCTATAAATATTTATACTAGTTGGAAGTATGATGATTTTGTTAGAATAGCTTAGATGATCGAAATATTCTAGCCTAAATTGCATGTACGCGAACTAGAGTGAAAACCTAGATAGGGAATTGAACACCCAGATTTTGGGTTGCTGAATTTAAAGTTATTATTTTAGCAAAAATAATACGAATTCACTAAATTGAGTTAGATTAATTAAGAGTTAAAATTTAATCGAGACTTTCAGGTAATCATTAACAGCTGAATGATTTAATTGGGAATAAGGGAATGACTTGACTGTTTAAAATTATAAAATTTAGGGGGTCAATGTGAGCGAATTAAAAGTTGAAGAACTTCTGAATAATTAAATTTGAATCCAGTTGCCCAGAAACAAAGATGTTAGGGGTCAATGTGTAAGAAATAAAAGTTGGAGGACTTAATTGAAACTTAGGGACTAAGGTGTAAGGCAGTTAAAAGTTCTGGGGCTAGTATGAAGTCAGTCAAAAGTTTTGGGGTCCAATCTGAAGAAGTTGAAAAAATTATATATATATATATATATATATAAGATTAAGGATAAGATTACATTTAATTTTCAAAATCTACTCCAACCTCATCTGATGAATGAACGGCCAAAAAATGGCCGAAAAACCCAAAACTAACTCCATTGAAAGCTCTCTTTTGCCGTGGCGAGCAATTCCATACCAAAAACACCTAGAACCACCAAAGAAATCGTTGGGAAATCAAAAGCCGATGGCGATGAGTGGTGGAGGTGGCAGTTCCGCTATTCCCGATGGCAGAAATAGTCTGGAACTAGAGGGCTTTTGGTCGTGAGCTCATGGGCATCATGGTGGTACCTTCAATTTAGAGTTCCAATGATCGATGATGGAGGAACTAAGGTGGTGACATCGCTGTGGCGTTAGGGCCGTGCCGCTTGTTCAAATGGCCAATTGTTGGCCTAAATGGTGGTGTTTTCCAAAATTATTTTGGGGGTTTTGTTGGGCTTGGCGAGATGCACAAGATGGTAGTGGTCCTCATCTCTGGTGGCAGTGCGTGTGGCGATTTTTTGGACAACTGGCACAAAATTAAATTTTGGTCTCGTATGGGCTATTTTCAGCTTGAGCTTGGATCTCGATTAGATCTAATTTGAGTAAATTTCATAATCAAATTTTAATTTGATTAATTTACCGAATGTAATTAAAATTTTGGATCTAGCCCTAACGTAATATGAACTAAATCTGTCAACTATGGTTTAGCCTAGGTTATGAATTAATTTTATAACTATTATAGTGTTAAACCCAATTGACTCAAAGTGATACCATTAGGACCTTAAGTAAGATTTTGACAACTTACCGACTTGTTGAGTTAAGAACAGTGGTATATTATTATCTTAAACATTTGAGTATAACATGAAAATTGAGAAAAATTATGATTAAATAAATTAATTAATTGAGGAACTTGATAAGAACATTTAAGTGCAATAAGAGTTATGATTCAAAAATCAACACTACGTTAAATTAGGTTATCTTATTATGAACTTTGAATTGTTTAGAAAATAAGGACATGGACTCTTCAAGCAACCAAGGGTTACCATATTTAATTATCTTAAGTATTTAAGTATGAAGCAGAGATTAAATGAACATGCCAGAGCAGAATAAATTAGGCCTTACAATTCAATAAGAAAGCTAATTGTATTCATATACATGATTTAGGGAGAGTTAATCTGCTTATAGTTCAGATTATCTTATATAAGTCCTTAGATTGACCAGGAAATAAGGTTGTGAGCAGTCCAAACAATTAAAGAACTCCTGCTGTGGTTACTAGGTAAGTTTGTATTAGATTTTCTTGCTGGGAAAAGAACATAAATACTTGTTATTATGCCCTTGCCTCTTGATTCTAGTTGTATTGAGATTCAATGGTTGATATTTGTTGGTTCTATGTTGTTCTTCAGCAATTATGTTGAATTTAATTAACTGTCTATTTGAGCAGTTATGCTTGTCTGTAATTCTTGAGCCGTTATTATCCAAACTCTTAATCTTGCTTAATGTGATTTCCTACCTTGGGTATATATATTAGTAAATATATCATTTCTGTTTGACCATTCCTTTGCTAGAAATTATCGTTCATCTATATAATATCAACCTTCAATCCTTGTATTGCTTTTGGCAGTCTATTTGGACTTCTCTTTTTCTTTACCTGTGTTTCTGGAGCTATTCCTATTTGAGTTCCTTATCCATTTTGAGTTGTTAAACCCCTGATCCGAATATCATGCTTACACAAGTTTTTGAAAAGTAAACTGCTTGACAACCTATTTGAACTTCTTTTCTTCATTGCCGTGATTATTAAACTATTGTTAATTGAATTCCCTATCCATCTTGAGTTGTTGAAATCCTTGAACCAAATATCATATTTTCATAAGTCTTGAAAAAATAAATTGTTTGTGAAATCCTACCACACATAACCTCTTTACACTGATTATGGTTTTTCGTTGATCATAATTTATGCCGTTTTATCTGAAATTGGAGATTGTGATGGAAAAACTGGAAAAGGATTTTGAAATGTATTTCTCTATTATCGCTATGACTGTTATCTATAAATGAGCTTGATGCTAATTAACTGATTACTGTTTATATAGGGAATTGACATGTTAAGTGAAACACTGTTGGATGCTTATACGATATTGGTTACTAGATAACCTTGGGGACGGGTCCCTGGGATCAGCTTTGGGAGATGGCCAGACGAAATGGATCGACGGTGACCGGTCTCCAACTGATACCCCGTTAATTATAATCTAGCCTCATAACCAGTTGGAGATAGCTTTCTATGAAAGGATAAGGCATATAACTAGCCATGCCCACTGTTTGGTCAACTGTCTGAGCCGATCGCTCGAAAATAGAGGGATAAGGATTTTTGTGTTTTCGAAAGTGGAGGGATAAGGTAGGAGAATCACCAACAACAAGTTTTTACTAAAATGTTATTGGTTTGTTATCGGTTACAGTGTGTTTTATTCTCTGTTGATTTAGTAATTACGAAATTATTATTACTTTGTGTACTGGTGTTACTTCTTCGTTAATAACTCACTAAGTCATTCAGACTTATAGTTTTTATATCGTTTCTTTCCATTCTTTACCCCAAATAAGAAGGAGTGACAAAGATAGACTTAACCATAAGATACGAGAGGGAATAAGCCCAATAAGTTTATGGATATATGGATTTGTAAATTGACAAGTTACTGATGTGGATATAACATGTAGGTTTGAAAATATTAAGTGTGATCTACGATACTTTGGTAACAAGTAACAAGCCAAACTATTGATGGATGTCACTTGTGGAAATTAAATATTTTAGTTTTTGAAAGGTTTATTTTCTCTTATCCAGAAAGCTTGTGGTATAGATTTGAGTAGCACCTCGATGGGAGCAGGTGCCTCCTGGTCAAGGTGCTACAAGGAAGATATTTCTCATAATCAAGAAAACACTCGATATTAAGGCGCTAGTTGTTTAATTATTATTAAAAGAATATTGTGTAAGCGTATTAGCATTTAAATACCTTCTATTGGAATAGGTGATGAGGTTCCCAGTTCTCTAAGGCACTAGGACATTGATCGCATTGCTATTGAGGCTTAAGGTGAGGCTTAGCCACTTTTATTCTGGGAAAAGGATTATCTTTGTTGTTGTATGTTGTAGCTTGTTTATTCATGTGTACTTGTTTGCCAATGTATTGGTGTCCAGAACTCCCTATTTTTTTTACTTGTTCTTGTCCTATGTATCCCTCAGTCTTGCCAGCTATCCTGTAACTGCCACTGAATCTCTTTAAATGTCATTGTAATGGTTTGACGACCAATTACTTATCATGTTTTCTAAAAATTTTTTCTTGCTTGTCATTGGGACAACCTTGCCAGCTAATATGTGTATAGCTTATTGTTTCTAAAATTCATATTTGTTTTTGGCATTATGTCATGTTACCCTTAAGTTGGGGCTGGGCTGAATGGACCAATGGTGACTAGTTTGCTAACTAGTACCCACTCACGATCCTAACTCATAGATAGTTGGAGGTAACTATTTGCGAGTGGTGGGATCCGGCATGCGACCAACCATGCCACATGCCAATTATTTCATGCCGAGCTGAGTGCTCGAGCAATGGAGAGATAAGGAAGGTTTTATGATATATTTGGTTTCTATTATGTTTGCTATGTTTTGTTCTAGGAGCAACAAGATTGGACTTTGCCAACAGATCTGCTACGATTTGAATATGGCTTCTATTATGACATGTTCTATTATGTCACGTCTTTGTTATTACATGTATCTTTCATTCGAGTCCCTGTTCTATCGATATATGGTTTATCGCTTCCTAAATTCTTAAGTTTTCGATTATTCATTTCATTTATGAGCTAATTTTATTGGAATCTATGTCATCAGTTTATCCTTGACTCCATACGGCACCCCCCACTAAGTCCTTAGGACTTACCCCCCATTTTGTTCCTTAATTCTTTCCCAGATAGGATCTATTAGAGGGCAGGAGGCGTAAGCTTGCTCCAGGGATGATGTATACAGTTTTATAGTTGGTGCTAGATGTTTATGTGTTTATGAACTTGATATGTTTCGCATCTAACTCTTAGTTGTGCAAGACTTTTGAGACTGGGTATGTAATATTGGCTGCATAGGATTGAGACTACCTTCTTGTTTGTAAATATTATGTGTGTTATGGGTTTTGTAGCTTTAATTATTACAATCTTTTATCTTGTGGCTTTCACATTTGGATAGACTGAGTAGTACCTTAGGTCAGGTCCCTTATTCTGGCTGGGGTGCTATAGTGACATTCAGTAGTGTAATGATACAAAAGAGTAATATAGTGATAATTGTTGAAAATATCACTATAATACAATATTTAGTTGCATTTGATTAATAAGTGACAAAAAAAAGTGAAATTTGATTGAAAATGCCCATATAAATATATTTGCAAGGATTTTAAGTAGTGCAACTAATTTTTTCTTAAAAAAAATTCCATTCATATTTATTTATGGTGTCATTTGTAAACGATACCGCAAATTATTTAGTAGCACTAATTTAACGCCTTTTTCAATGTATTGACACATTAAAGTAATATAATGATAGTAATAAAAAATGCCACTACAATATAATACTTAGTGGTAATTGATTAATAAATGTTATAAAAATGTAATTTTATTGAAATTACTAATATAACTATATGTTAAAAGCATTTAACTAGCATCACTATTTTTTTCTGGGAAAAAGTATAACTCATAATTTAATTACAATGTGACATGAAATAAATATCTCAAAAATAGTTAAAGTATGTATAGTTATTTATAACTATAAAGTTTATAAATTTATATCTTATCATAATGTATTGATTAAATTAATTACTCAATATAGTTTTAATGTATCAACTAAATTAACCATATTTTTCAAAAATTATAAAAAAATTTAAGTTTTTGCCTATTTTTTCTCCTCACCTATACATTATTTTTTTTTAATATTTTCTCTCTAAATTTAATGTTTCACACTTTTTTGAATGTATTATTTAATAGAATAATTTTGGTCATATTTTTAAATAATTGAGAAAAAAATGCTTCTAAAGAGTAATAATATAATAATATTTTTCAATATTTATAATGAACATTTGGTGGGTAGCTTGACGGTAAACTCATATATTTCCAAGTATAATGTTGTAGGTTTGAGTATAGAGCAATTGGTGTATGTTGGAGTCTCATATATGGGATGCTGAAGGTAGATTAAGATGTCACTCAAAAGAATCTTTTTTACCATTTAATTTAGCATGTTATTTAATAAATTTTTATGGCATGTTTAGTATGTCATCTAAAGAAATTGTTTGTAGCATTTTAACATCACTATATACAATTTTTGTGGCATGTTAGCATGCCTTTTAAAAGTATCTTTGTGACATTTTAACATGCCGTTTATTATATTTCTTATGGTGTGTTACCTTGTCATTTAAAGGAACTTTTGAAGTATTTTAACCTAGCACTGCATTAAAATTTTAGCAGCATATTAGAATGTCATTTAAAATAATTTTTAATGACACCTTGACATGTTATTTATTGCATTTTCTGTGACATTTTAATATATCATTTGATGCAATTTTTCTTGCATTTTATTAATGCCAAAACAAATGTAATTGAATAACATTTATATCTTTTGCTATACCGCTACAAGTGGCACTCTTAGAAAATGCCATTAAATGTAAAATTGCCACTATAATACTATTTAATTGGCATTTTTAGTGTCTTTAATGCTTGATTTTGTTGTAGTATTTTGAGTAATTACTTAAGTTGTCCTTTAATCTATCCAAAATTAAAAAAGTATAGCTCATTGTAAAGGACAAATAAAGAATTCATCAGTTTGGATGCCAAATTAAAATATTTCAAATTTACCCTTTAAAAAATTATTAAACACAAACAATTCAATTAGCTCATAATTGTAATTCTAATTAATCCCACCAATCCAACATTTTATACTCCATGTCATCCACTAAATCATTTCAAAACCACTTCCCCCTGTTATTAGACTTTTTCCTACAGCTGGTATTTTAAACCCAAAACTAAAAATTAAAACTCCATTGTTGTTGTGTGCAAAGATGTTGCCTTCGTTTTTGCCTATAATATGTTTATTTATATTCTTTTTTTGTTTCTTTCTTTTATGTTCATTTTAATTGTGTAAATAAATTTTTGTTCTTTTTTTTTTGTGCAGAGAAATATATCATTCTAGGGTCATATTTTTCTCTTAGGTTTGATTTATATTCTTTTTTATTTTTCGCATCTTTTTTAAGAGTGTGATTACTTTTTTTGTCGTCTTTCTTTTGCAATCTTTTGCAGAGGAAAAAAAATACAAGTCCAATACCATATTTCTCTCTCAGATTTGATTTTTTTTCTTTTTCATTTCTTTTTGTGTGTTCTTTTCAAGAGTGTGTTTAGTTTTTTGGTCCCTTTTTTTTTTTTTTTTGCAGAGAAAAATACTAGTCCAGCGCTAGACTTTTTTAGTCATAAATTTTTAGTGGTTTTAATTCTAGAAGTGAGGGAAAAGAAAAATATTTCATGAAAAATTTTCAAGGCTGCCAAGAAGAAGTTTTGATGACTATTATCTTCTATTGGTTTCTTGACATATTTTTGTATTTTATGCACGTAGAAAATACATGCAATGACTGCTAGTATAATTAAAATAAATTCCATAATTGTGAGGTTAAAGCCTTGCAAATTAAGCCCCACAATTGCTAACCCCTGATAAATAAAGATACATAATAAATTCATTTATATTTTAGTTATACAAGTAAAAACTTACGCAATTTTGATTGTGATGATGTAACTTCAAAATCCAAATAATTTAAAAATAATTGTTTCAAATAGACAAAAAAAAAAAAAAAAAGATGCTAACTTTTGTGACATAAAGACAACAACAAATTCGTTCGCGTAGATTTAAGAATGGTATGGATAAAAGTTAAAAAACAATTATATGAGAGAAATCTTACCTAATCAGGTAGATGTTGGCAATACGAAAGAAAATAAAAATTACAGAGAAATGGAATTAAGTATAACCATGTGTTAAATTGATGGGAAATATGATGGTAGTAGAGTGGTAGTAAGATGGTAGTTATTTTAGGCAAAATAAGGAATTTAAAGGAAAAAAATAGATAAAAGCATTTAAGAAAGATTCTTGAAAACACACCAATAAGTGGCTAGAATTTTTATTAATAGTATTGATGATGTTAGTTGGTATATGGATTTATAATATAATAGTGTAATTGATATTGAGTTTGTTAATTAAATAGTCTTAATTTTTTTTTTCTTTTCCAAACAAAGAATTTTCTAGGGTCTATGTGTAAGTTTCCCGAATCAGACATGTTCATTAACAACCAAGTTGCTAGCTAGCATTTTCCAAAGCAAATAAGTTTCATTAAATATGAATTTGGTATATTAACTATGCACCGTGTGCAGCATATGAAATTTTTATAAGTACGTCAGTGTTTAAGAAACACGGGCAATCTTCTTGATTACAATTACAAAAGGAAAATCACAATTGGCAGTTATATTTTCATCATAATTTTTCTTTTGATAAAACAAATATGAAATTAAAATATTTGTTGAATATCATAAATACTATGCTATGTTTGCTAACATTTTGGCAAAATAATTTTGTTTTGCCAAAATATAACAAAACATACATTCTCTTTTCCTTCAAAATGTCAAAATTTAAAATTTCCCAAAATACCCTCTTCTATCCTTCATTATCTCCAAAACTTCTCTATTTCCCAATATATATATATACACATATTATATATATATATATCATATATATCTTATGATTATTCTAATCATTAAAAAAAAATTACTGAATTTCATTTTCACCCTAAAAACCCAACAAAAAAGCATTGATTTGACCGCTATAATAAAAAATGTTTCCTCCAAAGACATAAACAAATATACCAAAACATCTCAAAATAATTTTTTAACGATTTTTCAAAACATAAATAAAAATCCATCATATTCCCCAACATAACTTTCACATTTCCTAACTCTACTCCCAAAATTCATTCCTCTAACACACATACTACAAATCATATAAAATGTAACGAAGCATCATTACCTAGGAAAAAATAGGTGATGTATATTTATAAATTATTATATTTATGTAAGTACTTCTTTCGCTTCTTCTTTCAAATTACACAATGCATAATGTTATTCTTTATATTTTTATCAATAAAATGTAAATCCAAAACATAGGCTAGAGTCGCTAATTGTACTTCTCATTTTTATCAAATAACTTCATCTAAGTTTTGATTTGGTTTTATTTTTGTTTTTTCGATTTTTATCATCAATCAAATTCTTATATATTTTTCAGACAACCAAAAATTAAAAAGGTCAAATTTGTTTTCCTTTATTTCCTTCTTTTTTTTTTTGCCTCCACATCTAATTCGCTCATTGGCAACAGTATCTTAAACCACTTGAAGAAAAATATTGTCAAGGCAAAATTTCAGTTGATAATGTTTGTCATGCCCCTAAAATCAAACTATAAGGTTTAGTCTTGAAGCTTGAAATCAATCCTAATAAATAAGTCACCAATCAAAATCATAACCATTAATAAACTCTAAACATTCTTAGCAATTCAAATAAATCTCAAACATGGAAAAACTTGAAATGACCAACCCTCTATCTTCAACTAAAATTTCATTAAATAACAATAAGAAAAAAAAGACAAGAACTAAATTGTCAACATGGAAATGATACTAAAATACTGCTAATTCCTTATTAAAAGACTTTCAACTCTGATTCTTGTCAAAAGGGGTTCATCATCCTCATCAGAGCTAGAGTCTACGTTTATCAGAAAGGGATAAAGAGAATATGTTGTTAGTAAAGGACTTAGTGAATGCCAAGTGTGTGCAATGTGAGTTCAAAAACATATCATATAATCAAAATGATGCTCAGTGATAAACATTTGACAAAAACAATGAAACATAGTCATGCGTTATACAATAGTAAATCATCAATATAATAGTAAACACTTTTTAATAGGTTAACATTTAAATGCGATGATCAAATAAATGTTTGTTGTAGCAGTCAACCTTGTGACTACCATCGTTATAGTCCCTTATCGCTCCGAGCATGGTGCAACCTTAACAAACAGTTTCCAAGCGTAGGTCCTGAGGAAATCCTATCACCCACCTCAGCCATAAACAACTTCTGTTGTGTATTGGGGGATTAGGGATGGGGGCTTGGATTTCAACTGGCAAGCCCATTGCTGCCCGATGAAGTCCTTTGCACACCCAGACCAAGTTGGATCTAACATATAGTATTAGTAATAGTAAATTCAGTCATCTGTGTTGATTATCATATTTAATTACTAGTCTAAATACATTATTGAATAAAATAATATCATAAAAGAACATGTTTTCATGTATCATGAAACAAAATAAGAAAATTTCACGTGCGAGTGGTAATTAATTATAGTGCAGTGTAAATCGAATAAAAGTTTCCAATAGAATGCATTATATACATCATATAATCTTCTAGCTTTTGAAAAGTACTGTTATATACACTACAACAAATTACACTTTAGTAATGAATAATTTCATTACCATAAGCCTGAAATTCGTTACCCAAAATATTGGTAACAAATTTTTTGTTACTTAAGTATAGTGCCCTAAAGCCCATCCCAAAAAGTATTAGTAACGAAAATTTTGGTTCGTTACGAATGATGGACTTATGGCAACGAATGTATCGTTACCAAAAATATGATATTAAGAACAAAAAAGTGTATTAGTTACAATAGATTTTTATAGCGCAATGAAATATTTAGTTACTAAAACATTGGCAATTTTGTTGCATTTTATTTTTTCGTTACCAATGCATAATATAATTTTTTGATCTTAATGGGGCGCTGGTAACTGGGCGTGCAAATGCTGGGCCAACGAGCCGGGCTAGACCAACTGAGGCTTAGTATAGGCAAGTTGGGCTTTGCTCTCTGGACTTTGGCGCGATGGGCTTAAGGCGAGCACCAGACCATTGGATTAGGCCCCGAGTTTTGGGCCACTTCATCAAGCTTTAACACACCGGGCCATCCACTACACTGCACTAAAGTCGGATGGACACCGGCCCGTGGGCTGGGCTTGGAACTGCTGGGCCTTGAACTTGGGCACCCTGCTTCGGGCTGAGCGCTTGGGCTTGCTGGAATGGGCCCGCTCATTGGGCCTCAAACTCGGGCACTTTGCTTCGGCGCATTGGGCTGGCACTTAGGCTTGCTGGAATGGGCCCTGCATTTTGGGCCTGGGCCGAGGACTCGAGCTCCCTGCTTCGGTGCACTAGGCTGAGCGTTTGGGCCTGCTGGAATAGGCCAAGGATTTTGGGCCTGGGCGCGATGGACTGTTGTTGGCTGGAGATACATCTGGCAGGTTCGCTTGAAGCGGGACCTGATCTCATGCTAGCGCCCACATGAAGAAAGCTACTAACCATCTTGCCTGCAACTAATATAAATCAAAATAAAGATGCGCATGTGTACTTATTCTCTTTGCCTCCAAAACTTAATATGGCTCTCAAGCCTTGTCTGCTGTACTCTTTGCTTCCTAAACTTAATGTTGATATTTTTTTTACTTATGTTATTTATTTAAAATCATTACATTATTTTGTTCAAAATAATTAAATTTTTTTTATTTATTTAAAATTATATTGTTAGGATAAAATTTTAGATTTTATTTTTATTTAAATTATTTATTTTGATTAATAAATAAATTTAATTTTTTTTATTTATATATACACACATCAAGGTCTCATAGGGTTCAAACTCTAGATCTCACACATTTTGACTTATTTATTTTTTATTAATTAATAAATTTAATGAAATTAGTTTAAATTAGGGCTTGTTTGTTTATGAATTGGAGCATTTTGTCAAAATATTTTAGCAAAATGGTTTTTGGAAAATGGGGTTGGAGAATGTTATTGTTGTTTGTTTATATTTTTGATGGTATTTGTGTTTTAGGAGGGAACAATATATCATATTAATAACTTTTTTATTGGGTTGGTAGGGTAAAATTGATATTTTAAAATTACTATTGTTAGTATGATATTTTTAGATCTTATTTTTATTTTTAAATTATTTATTTTAGTTAATAAATATTTTTTTATATTTAATAAATATATTCATCTTAATCTAATTAAATTATTTTAAATATGATTATTTTTTAATATTATTGAGATGTAATTTAAAAACAAAATCATATTTAATTAAGAGATGGATTTGATTTTTATTTTTCTTTTATAATTAATAAATATGTTTAATTAAATTTGATTAAATTACTTTAGATATGTTGATGATTTTAAATTTTTACTTTTTTAATTCAACTTCAATTAATAGATTATCTAATATTTAAAAAAATTATTGATAAAATTATTTAAATTTATTTTGAGTAATTTAAATAATATTAAAGTTAAACCCCCATGTTAAAGTTACAAATAAGTTCAGGGGTATTTTTGTCTGAAAAATAATCAAATTAGCTTTTGAAGGATATTTTTGAATTTTAATATAAATTTTCAACCCGATGTCTACAAATTTGTTAAGAATATTAACAGTTCTTCAAAATTTTAATTAAATACATGGAGACAAAAAATAATTTTATTAAACTTATAACTATATTACTAAGTTTATATTACAATGTCCTGAGTATTTTAAAATAATTTCAAAATTTCCAACTATATTAAAGTTATACAAGTTGATCAATTTCAAAACAATTTGCGTTAATTAAGTGTAGAAAATTTTCAATAAATGCATGTTCAAATTGTCCACATCAATATATTATTAGAATAGAATATTTTAATTTTTAAAATGAAATTAATTACACATAAAGACTAAAGTTAGAATTTATAAACATTTTTTCTAAAATCTTTTTGTTCAAAAACAATCTCCTAATAAATAATAACAAAGAATAGAATTAAATTTTTAACCTCTATAATAATACGTAATAATTCATCTTATAATATAAGATAAAACAAATAATGTTTGTAAATACTATTTATACACAAAATGGAGGGAGGAGCAAAAAATTGGAGCTAATAAAAAAAATAATAGGGGAATTCATTTTTGGAGAGAAACTTATTTTTTTTGAAGGAAATATAATATGTAGACCAACTAATTCTTAAGAACAACTTGTTCAGGTCCATGAAAGTTAATAATAATTATATTTAACAATATACTTTAAGTTAATACTTTTTTTACACTATAGTAGACCGCAAAAGTTATCTTCATTTTAGCAATTTATATAGTAAAACATATACACAATTAACATATACATATCTATAAGTTATAAAAATCTTTAATTGGCCAATACAACAATTAAAAAATGAAATGTAATATTACCAGGCTTAACTTCATGGACTATTTTCTTTTCACTAAGTATTATGGTAAACTAGATGTCTTTCTTTTCTTTTGCTATTTAGGTATGTAACCTTTAACTATTTGTTTTAAGGAGTTTTTAGAATTTTTCTAAAAGAATAGTGTAATAAATTATAATAAAAAATTAAATTCTTAAGCACCAAAATTTATAAGTCCAAATTCTTTGTTCTTTAACTATTTTAACTATAATAGAAAGTCATTTAATAATTTAAAAAACTATATGTCAATTCATCATATAATCTAAGATAAAAGAAATTAAGTTTGCTATAAATTATTTATACAAAAAAATGGAGGAGCTAAAATTTAGAGGAATCGTAAAAAATGAAGAGAATTCATTATTATTAGATGGAATCAAATTTTTGGAAGAAATCAAGTTAAATTATTATGTCAAACTAATAATAAAAACAATTGTTAACATTTTTAATGTGCCAAAATTTGGAGGGAAACAAAATTGCATTGCCATCCAAATTCATTAAATAAATTTATACACATGTATAAAATAAGAATATATGAAACAATGAGAAATGAGAAATAGTGATAAATTTATATATGTATAAAATGAGAAATATATGATAAGTCTTCTTTAAATTTTATTGAAATTTATATATATGTATATATATACTATATATGTATATGATTAGGGTTTTATTTGCTGGATCTGGGTCAAAGTACTGGATTTAATGAGACTCGACTTGGCTGGTCGGGATTCTTGTTTAGGTGGGATAAATCCTGCAATCACAGTAAACGTTAGGCTAGTCGAGGAGCCCTCGACTTAGGCCCTCCAACGCTCAAGTCAGTAATGATCGACCAGAAATATCGAGCACCGGAGTAAGGGCTTTGAGTATATGTCAGTGCGTACCTCAAAAAGGCTGGAGCTAGGGTATTTATATCCTTCTCCCTTCGGGGAATTGTCTGAGATGCCCCTGGTACACCCAGGGGCCCTTACCCTTATGCCAGGGGTGACTAGTCATTTCCCCTATCTATACATTTCCAGATGACTGCCCTTCCAGGTTTTAAGGACATGATGGTACACTGTAGCCACGCCTGTTGTGTTAGGCGGTGAGGGGATGGCATGCGCCATTAATGTGGAGGCGGCGCCCGTCAGTGCATTCAATGCGATGGCAGAGTACTGTACTGTCTCGACCTCACTGGTCGACAAAGTCAACCTTACGCCGTTCTATGCATGGGGCACCATCATGCGAGTGGTCGATTATGCATATGGGCCACGGGTGCCAGATTGGGCCTAATGTCGCGCCTCTGGGCCAACTTGGTTTGGGCCCAGGTATTTGGGCCATCCCATATCATGAGTCCCCCCACTTTGCGAGGCTGAACGAAGATTCGACGAAAAGCGTTGGGAAGTAGCGGGCAGTAGTAATAATCGACCAGGGTTTTTCAAAAATCAACTAGGGATTGGCGCATTTATTAAGCTGTTACACCGTGGTGCGCGTGGGGCGGCGTGGCGGTTACAAGCATTATTACAGGTGCTTGGTTTCCCACGCTAGCTCTCATATAAATACCTGTGGTCAAACTAACCATTTTTACTTTTACCGCATTAGCTTTTGGTCAAGCGCTTGTCCAAACATCATCGCTTTCAAGATTTTCTGCTTTTAGTTCTTCCGTTCAGTAAGTGCTCCTTCACTCATACTTTCTGTCCTTCAGTTTCTTCTTTGAAAATCATGCTGGGCTTATACAGTTCTGAGGGTAGTCAAGGGGAGGATAGTGAGGCCACCCAATATGATAGGCCTAGATATGCTACTGGTCAGTCCAATGAGTCGTCGAGTGACGATTCCAGTTCCAGTAGCTCGAGTAGCAACCGCGAGGGGGAAGAAGATGGGCCGAGCCAGATTCCCCCATCGCGGGGTCAACTTTTCACACCAAACCATTACAGTGAAATTATATCCACCGTTAACCCTAGCGACTTGAGACGTCTTAGGGAGTTATACCATATCCCTACTGAATATCAACTTCTAACCCCCGAGCCGCCTAGTCGAATGCATCGTCCTCCTGCAGGCTGCATAACTGTCTTCGATGACGCTTTTAGATGTGGTCCTAGATTCCCCTTGAGTGATAGCATGGTTAGCCTGCTCAGGGGTCTTCAAGTGTGTATAACACAACTTCTACCCGACTGCTTCTCCACTATTTGTAGTTTTATTGTTTTAATGCATCTGTTTAATCAGCTTGCTAGTTTTGAAAAATTTTCCAACCTTTTTCACCTACCCATGTCTCGCAAGTCGGGTAGTGCCGATGAGTTGGGCTTCTATTATTTAACCGCTCGACCATGGCATAAATTCCTCGTAGCCCCTGTTTCTTCATATGAGCAAGAATGGAAAAAATGGTACTTGTTTGTTCGAGTGGCGGGGGGTTTCAATATTCCACGGGGCTGGTGGATGGGGCATGTCAACATGCTGGGAAACCTAACCCCGACCTGGCCAAACACCTTTGTTCGGGATCTGGTCGAATTTGGTCAAATGGAGGCCTCAGTTTTTATCGAGAAGAGATACTAAGTGTTGGCTGGATTATTGTCGGCTCTGTTAGATTTGCCTGCGAATGACTAGCTAAGTAGACAGTGTTTCTTGTAATTTTGTTGCTTTTTCATTGTTGTTATGGTTCTTGATTGTTGTTAATTTGCTGCTCGACAGATCGCGCAGGTATCATGAACAGGTCGAGGGCAGAGACTTTGTCAAGAGCAGAGAGAAATAAACAGTGACGATAGGGTCCAGCTCGTCGAGAAACCGCTGCCATCGAGGAGCCACGCCCGGAGGTCACGGCGCCAACTCCTTTTCCGACTCTATCACCTGGTCGACAGCTGGCGACCATAGGCGATAGCCCCGCGGGTCGGGGTAAGCGAGCCATGGTGGAGCAGGGAGGGCCTGCTCCGAAGAAAGCTGCTGCCAGCAAGGGAAAAGGTAAAGTAGCAAGGTCGGGGCCGCCGATCGGGAATGATCTTTTTGGGGACCGAGGGGATGAGATACTGTTCAACTTACCTAAATTCCCCTCTCTTCGATTTAGGGCAAAGCTGAGTTCTGTTGTGCATAATTCCTTGTGTATGAATACTGCGGGGCCTACCGGGGTCGCTCCTCTGAAGGTCTTATTGGCAGGTCAGTTCATGGCTGACCAGAGGAGGATCGTGGGACTGAGCCAGGACGCGGCTCTTCGAGAGTTGGCTTATCATGCCAACATGGTAGAATTTCCTACTCTTACTTTTGTATCATTACATTTTGGTCAAGTATCTGATAGCTTTTGTCTTTCAAGTCGGGCAACTGGGATACAACTTTTACCGGCGGTCGGAGCTGGCCCTAGCTGATCGGGAGCAGCTGGAGGCTGGAGGGGACACGGAGACTCTGAAGGCTCAGTTCAAGTCTTCGCAGATGAGGGTCGATGAGCTGGAGAGGCAGGTCGGCCAGCTAACTAAGGACCTCGAGCAGAAGCATGAGCAGGTGATCCTAGCGGTCAAGGAGAGGACCAAAATAGATGGGCAGATGAAAAATCTGCAGTTGGACATACAGGTCAGTTACGATTCCGGTCAATCTGCAGCCTGGAATGTAGGTTTAGCGGAAGCTCGAGCTGAGTTCAACCAAATATTGCCGCTGCTACGCCGGAAGACTGTGCAACAATTCATGGTAAGTGCTGCCTTTCAGGATGCCAGTGTCGTTCTTGCTCTCGACGACACCCGAAACTCGTTCAAGAAAGCCATCAAGCAGTTGCAGTTTTTGGGCTACAGCGTTCGACCTGAGGACCGGTTGCACATAAGCCATTTGTTCGATGAGCAGCTGTGGCCCTACCCCTAGGAAGAGGGCAATGCCGAGGGACCAGTCGTTGAGGTTGTAGGGGAGGAGGGCGCACTGGAGGTCGAACTGATTGAAGAGGAAAGAAGGCGAGTTGAAGTCGAGAAGAAGCTGAAGGCTGTTGCCAAGGAGTTTGAGTTTGCCGGCGATCTTGCTTTCAAGGTGTTAGAAGGAATAGCCGATGCCGCTACATATTTCCCAATTCCTGAACGGTAATTCTTGCAAGATGTTGCCAGCCCTTCTCGACCCGCAACTGCCGTAACTGCTGCTGTGCCCGTTTCCATGGCTTTGCCTGAGCCTGCGCGTATTGCTGCTCCAGCTGCCGATAAGGGCGGTCTTGATGCAGAGCAGGTCGCCAGCTCTAGCTAGGCTTGATCCTTTATTTTTATTGTGTTTTTGTTTTTTGTTAAGGGAATGTATATGCCTCGATGAGGCCTTTGAACGATGTATGATTTTATGCCTCGATGAGGCTTTTGGAAGTCGATGAATGATGATTATTTTTATTGATCCAGATTCGATGATGATTACTCTTGCTTTTGTTGCTTGATAGGAATCAACTGCAGTGTTTATTATTCTGCGTATTGGAATCTTTGGGCAAATGCTCTCGAGTGGGTCAAGTAGCATTCATTCATGGTCTTCGCCGAATAAATGCTATACTTTGCAAAATTCATTCTTGGCTCATGTTGTGCAGATTGTAATTAACTCGTTAGCATAATAGCTAGTCTTTAGGTTTTAAATAATCTTAACGACGTTGGGGGTCGACTGTTTCGATTCGGCTTACAGGCCGCGACTCGTCGGCGTAAAGCGTTTGTCTTCAACTGCAGGGTCGACTACTTGGTTTCGGCTCATAGGCCTCAACTTGGTGGCGCAAGCCCTATTTTGCCGACTACGGGGTATACTGCTTGGTCTCGGCGCATAGGCCTCAACTTGGCGGCGTAACGTATGTTTTGTTGACTACGGGGTCGACTGCTTGGTCTCGGCGCATAGGCTTCGACTTGGCATTACGATCTCGGCTCATAGGCCTCAACTTGGTGGCCTAAAGCCTGTTTCATCGACTACGGGGTCGACTGCTTGGTCTCGGTACATAGGCCTCGACTTGGCGGCGTAAAGCCTGTTTCGTCGACTACGGGGTCGACTGTTTGGAGGATATCTGTTTGTTTCATAAAGTTTAATCATGCGATAATCTTATTTCAGTGGAGAGATACAAAAGGGTCGAGGTAGTTCACAGCCTGATGCATCGGCTAGTCGGTAGGCATTATTTTTTGACACTTTAACTACTGAGTAAGGTTCCTCCCATTTTGGGTCAAGTTTTCCCACATTTTTTGACACTTCCACTTTCTTCAGAACGAGGTCGCCAACTTTGGAAATCCGCGGTTGTACTGTCTTGTTATAGCATTCTGCTATTTTTGATCGATATCGCTGCATTTTGTTATAGGCTGCATGGCGCTGCTCGTCTACAGTGACTAGATCCAGAGCCCTCTCCGATACATTTGCGATCGGGTTATAGTGGATCACCCGAGCTGTATGCTGAATCAGTTCGGACGGGATTATTGCCTTGGACCCGTAGACTAGGCTATACAGGCTGCGACCCATGGCTGTTCGAGGTGTCGTTCTGTAAGCCCAAAGCACCCCTGGGAGGTCGTCTGCCCAACTGGCTCCCGTCCCTACTATTCGAGTCTTGAGGTGGTCCAAAATAGTTCTATTTGTAACCTCGATCTGGCCATTAGACTGGGGGTTTCCCACCGACCTGAAGTGTTGAGCGATTCCCAAAGTCTCACACCACTTCCTCGTGTTCTTACTTTGAAATTGAGTGCTATTATCCGAGATTAAGACCTTAGGCAACCCAAATCGACAGATTATATTTTTCCAAATAAAACTTTTAATGGCTGCATCGGTGATCTTCGGGACCGCTTCAGCTTCTACCCATTTAGTGAAGTACTCGACCGCCACTATAATAAACTTACGTTAGCCTGAAGTCTTCGGGAGAGATCCCACTATGTCAATCCCCTACTGGTCGAATGGCTAGGTGATCTGAACGTTGATCATCGATGTGGCTAGTTGGTGTTGGATGTTCGAGTGGATCTTGCAGGACGGGCATTTTCTAGCGAAGTCAACTGAATCCTGCAATAAAGTTGGCCAAAAATAACCGTAACGGACAACCTTGTGTGCTAAAGATCGACCGTCGGAATGTTTGCCGCAGATGCCGGTATGTATCTCCTGCATGACTTTGTTGGCCTCATCGAGTTCTAAACACCTCAATGGAGGTCCTGATATCGACCTCCTATAAAGCTGTCCATGCTCATCTAGCGCAAACTTGGCTGCCAGCCCTCTGAGTCTGTGGGCCTCCCTATCGTCGATGGGCAGGGTTCCTTGCCTCAAGTAAAGTTTGATTGGCTCTTGCCAAGAGACAATTGCCTCTTCAACACATCCGACGAGGCACTGATTGGTGGCATCGACACAAAGTTTGTCGGCTGCCATAAATGTTATAGTCCTTTCTCTGGTACCCTTCGCCGAGCTGGCAAGCTTCGAGAGCGAGTCTGCTCGTTCGTTCTCTAACTGGGGGATTTGGCTCAGGGTCAAGCTCTTAAACAACCGTTGCAGTAGTTTTACCTCAGACAAGTATTGGATTTTATGCTCTTTCGCCTCGAAGTTGCCTTCGACCTGTTCTGCGACAAGTTGAGAATCAGTGAATAGTGCAAGCTGCTCGATTCCGCGAGTTGTGGCCATACACATTCCTGTAATAAGGGCCTCATATTCTGCTTCATTATTGCTGACCGGGAAGTCGAGTTTTATTGCGAAATCATACTCCTTAGCAAGCGGGGAATGAAGGGATACACATATCCCGCCTCCTGACGTGGTTGCTGATCCATCCACATATAAGGTCCATACGGAGATGATGTCAGCATTTTGCGTAGGTAGGTTGAGTCTTTCAATGATGAAGTCGGCCAAGACTTGTGCTTTTATGGCAGTCCATGGTTGAAATGTGATGTCGAATTCCCCGAGCTCGATAGCCCATTTAGTGAGTCGACCTGAAGTGTCGGGCTTCGACAAAACTTGCTTTAACGGTTGATTCGTTAGCACCACGATCGCATGGGACTAAAAGTAGGGCCAAAGCTTTCTGGCTGACGTGACAAGGGCTAGAGTGAACTTTTCGATCTCCAAGTAATTATGGTCAGGTCCATGCAAGACCTTGCTGCAATAATACACCGGACGGGGGGTCCCTTCTCTTGTCGATGTTAACACTGACTGATCGAGGCCGATGACACTGCTATGTGGAGCTGTAAAACTTCTCCCAGGTCGGGTTTGGTGAGTATGGGCGGCGAAGACAAGTATTGCTTGAGCTCTACCAAAGCTTGATCACAATGTTGATCCCACTGGAAACTATATTTCTTGGCATTTCTAAGGATTTTGAAGAAATGTAGGCTCTTATCGGCTAGTCAAGCTATGAATCTGCCCAGGGCTATAACCTTGCCGACCAAACGTTGGACTTCTCAAATTGTGCGAGGTGGGGCGATGTCCAGAACTGCTTGGATCTTCTGCGGATTGGCCTCGATCCCTCTTTAACTGACCATATACTCGAGGAATTTGCCCCAGCGAACACCGAAGGTACACTTGCTAGGGTTGAGCTTCATGCCAAAAGCCTTTAATATGGAAAAGGTGTGGCTGAGGTCGACCAGCTGGTCCTCGGCCTTCTTAGTTTTTACAATCATGTCGTCGGCATAAACCTCCATTGATTTCCCGATCTCATTTTTGAACATGAAATTTACCAGTCTTTGGTACGTTGCACCTGTATTTTTGAGTCCAAAAGGTATGACTAAAAAATAGAATACACCGTTGGGGATGACGAATGAGGTTTTGTCCCTGTCCTCTGGTGCCATAAATATTTGGTAATAGCCTTGGAAGGCATCCATCATACTGAGCAGTTCGTATCCAGCAGTAGAATCAACTAATAAATCTATACGAGGCAAGGGGTAAGGATCCTTCGGGCAAGCTTTATTTAAGTCGGTGAAATCATTACACATCCTCCATTTTCCCTCATTTTTCGGGACAAGTACAACATTACAAAGCCAAGAAGGGTACTGGATTTTTACAATATATCCTGCCTCTAAGAGCTTGGTAACTTCCTCCTCGATGATCTTCGACCTCTCTACGTTGAAAGTTCTTGTCTTCTGCCTTACGGACTTGTGAGTTGGGTCCACGTTCAGTTGATGGACAATGATGTTGGGGTCGATGCCCTGGAGATCTGTAGCTTTCCATGCAAAAATAATAATATTGCGTCGGAGAGAATCGACCATAAGGCATTCCAGTCGACCCCCCAGATCACTCCTGATCCTGGTGGTTTTTTCGGGGTTCCTGGGTTCGAGCTCTATTATTTTGAACTCACCGACAGGCTCGACCCTGGGGTCTTCCAACTTTCTTTTCTTTGATGAAGGTCCCTCCTCGGGTTGCGCTACTGGGGCGTCCCCCGAGGGCTTCAATTCAGGTCGTTTCTTCTGCTCGCTGGAGTCGACTGAAATGGTGTAACAGCGCCAAGCATCCTTGAGGTTACATAAGAGTTCTCCAACTTTGGCTGGTGTCGGGAACTTTATCTTCATGTGGTAAGTGGAGATAATGGCTCTGAAGTCATTGAGAGCTGGTTGACCCACGATGACATTGTATGCAAATGGGGTGTCGACCACTAGATAGTTGATCATCAATGTTCGGTTGCGGGGGCCTTGCCCAAATGTAGTGGAAAGATTGATGGATCCTTCAGGGATGATCTCGGATCCACCAAATCTGACCAAGGATGTTCTGACCGCATCAAACTTCAGTTTCCCCAATTTTATTCTGTTCAAGGTGGACAAAAACATGATATTCACTGAGCTTTCATTATCGACTAGTACCTTTATGACCTCGAAATTTGCAATCTCCAAGGTTACTACCATGGGGCATCTATATTTCTTTCAACTCTCCTGTTCTCCGTATGGTCAAGGTCTAAGTCGCTGAAGGAGATTGGTTCAGTGCTGGTTGATAGCTAAAAAACTGTCTCGACCTTAAATGGTTTGGTCGAGTCAAGCTGTCTTTGAGTTTGTTTCCTCGCATTGCGGGAATCTCCTCCGGTGGGGCCTACCGCGATCATGTCAATGACTCATCGAATGGGTGGGTCGGGTTGTTGGGCGGTCCTTTTTCCTTTTTCTTCCCTCCTTGGGCTGATCGATCTTTCTCTACGGGGAGTCCGATCGATCCCACCCTCTTCTCGCCTAGCATACTCCTCGACAAACTTTGTCAAATGGCCCTGTCTGATCAATCTTTCGATCTCATCTTTCAAATTGAAGCACTCTTCCGTGTCATGGCCTTTCTGTCTATGGAAATAACAGTATTTCTTTGATTTTTTCATGGCTTCAATTTCTGTGATTTTCCTGGTCTTCTTGAGCAGGTTTTCATGTTGTATGGCGAACATCACCTCTTTCCTCAGGAGGTTGAG
This sequence comes from Jacaranda mimosifolia, assembly GCA_018894105.1. Lineage (NCBI taxonomy): Eukaryota > Viridiplantae > Streptophyta > Magnoliopsida > Lamiales > Bignoniaceae > Jacaranda > Jacaranda mimosifolia. Next base: position 30,999,013 of record CM032121.1, read on the forward strand.
TGGAGTGTAGTTGTTGAAGCGTTTTATTGGGGAACGGCGCCCCTCTCTGACCTGACGGTCATCTTTCTCTTTGTTTTTCTTTCTGTCAACTTCCAGGCTACCATATTTCAACTTGTTCATCTCCTCCTGGGTCATGTACCTCTCCGCGAGTTTGAGAAGCTCTTCCATTGACCTGGGCTGCTCATGCACCAGCGTGTTTACACATTCCTTATTTTTCAGGCCCAAGAAAAGCACGTCTATCAAGAACTCAATCCTCGGCTTGTCGATCTTCAAAACCTCTGTGTTAAATCTGGTGAAAAAGTCACGCAGGGACTCCCCCTCATTTTGTTTCCCGGTGTGCAAGTGGGTATGGGGGAGTTTAGCTTTCCTCCTGCTCGCAAATTGGTGTAAAAACTTATCACACAACTGATCATAAGAAAAAACAGACGTCGGTTCCAGCTTTACAAACCAATCAACGGCTACTCCCTGAAACGTGGTCACCAGCATCTTTGCATGGATGTACTCATTGTGCCCATGCAGCTGCATCATGTGCTCAAACTGCAACAGGTGTTCATTCGGATTCGTTGAGCCATCGTACCTCTGCAGTCCAGTCAGGATCTTAGCATCGATGGTGATACGCTCGCCAATGATCTCCTAAACAAATGGTGAGTCTCTTTCCCTTCGGAACCTTTGTAACCCATCTGGATGAAGGGTTTTGTCCACGTTCCTCTTTGAGATCTCCTCCAAGCGCCTGTTCAGCTGCTGCACTTGATGGGATACCTGCTCTCATTCCCATTGGTCCGCCTAGGACAAATTTCTACCCGGCCTGCATCTAGAGCGTTCGACCCTATCGCGCTGCGGGGCTCGAAGGGGTCAAGCGTCATGATCAACAGAGTCTGCCACCTCTTCCCGCTATGGGTGGCGGGCCATTTCTCTAGGAAAACATCCTGGGCTTGGTTCTCTTCTCGACTGGGGCCTTCGCGACTCTGGTAGCTAGGATTGCTCCTCAGGCCGCGCCCTTTCCGGGGCCGCAGGTTAGGGGGTTGCATTGACCGCCGGCTCCGGTTGCACAGCGTGTCTATTCAACGTAGCTGAGAGTTGGGCCAAAATCTGCGCTGAAATTTGCTCACTAATGAGCTACATTAACTGAGGCATCGTTAACGTTACCACGGGCTCAGGCTGGGCGCTGGATCCCTAGGCATTTGGTTTAGGGTTCTGTCGAAGGAGAGGAGAGTTGGACCTTCTATTTTCTTCTCTCCCAGAGGGGGCTCGCCTCGTGTTTACCATTTTTTGATAGAGGATTCAAAGGGTTTCCAACAGGTGACGCCAAATGATGAGGGTTCGATTTGCTGGACTTGGATCAAAGTACTGGATTTAATGAGACTCGACCTGGCTGGTCGGGATTCTTGTTTAGGTGGGATGAATCCTACAATCACAGTAAACGTTAGGCTAGCCGAGGAACCTTCGGCTCAGGCCCTCCGACGCTCAAGTCAGTAATGATCAACCAGAAATATCGAGCAACAGAGTAAGGCCTTTGAGTATATGTCAGTGCGTACCTCAAAAAAGCTAGAGCGAGGGGATTTATATCCTTCTCCCTTTGGGGAATTGTCTGAGATGCCCCTAGTACACTCGGGGGCCCTTACCCTTGTGTCAGGGGTGACTAGTCATTTCCCCTACGGGTACATTTCCAGATGACTGCCTTTCCAGGTTTTAAGGATATGATATTACACTGTAGCCGCGTTTGTTGTGTCAGGCGGTGAGGGGATGGCATGCGCCATTAATGCGGAGGCGTGCCACCCCCGTCAGTGCATTCAATGCGGTGGCAGAGTACTGTACTGTCTCGACCTCGCTGGTCGACAAAGTCAACCTTACGCCGTTCTATGCATGGGGCACCATCAGGCGAGTGGTCGATTGAGGTCGATTATGCATATGGGCCATGGGTGCCAGATTGGGCCTGGTGCCACGCCTCTGGGCCAACTTGATTTGGGCCTAGGTATTTGGGCCACCCCATATCAGTATATAAGTATGAGAAATTAGAAATAATGATAAATTTACACATGTATAAAATGAGAAATAAATGATGAATCTTTTTTAAATTTTATTGAAATTTATATATATGTGTGTCTATACATACTATATATGTATATAAATATGAATAAAAATTATATTATATATATTTTTATAAATATTAAATATTATTTAATTCAAAATGAATAAATATAAAAAATAGATTAAAATAAAAGCAATTTAAATTTTATTGATAAATTTATGTATATATATGTGTATATATATATATGAATAAGTATAAATAGAAAAAATAGGTATATATGTATGAATAATTAGAAAGATAAAAATAAAAATAAATGAATACATAAAAAAGGAAAACATATAAAAATAAAACTATATATGCACATACATGCAAAATTGCAATTTTTGTCTTGTAACTTTACCCCATTTAGTTGTTGGTCCTATAAATTGCATAATTGCAATTTTAGTCTTATAAATATAAAAGAAAAATCAATTTTAGTCTTTTTTTCACTGGAACCAGTGAAAGTTGCAGGAAAAGCTGACATGACTCGCTAGACGCATGCCTATTTGGAGTTTTTGCCTTGTTGGCAGCTGACGTGATTTGATTAATTAAAAAAATAACAAAAATGCCAAATATATATATAATAAAAAGTATATGATATATATATTTATATATACATACATATTCATATACATTATATATATGCCCTCTCCCCCTGCCCTCCACAAAGCCTGCACCTTCCCTCCTTCACCAACACGTTGGGCTGCCAAGACCATGAGGCAGGCGAGCTCGCCGACTGCCTGGATCTAGCCTCGGCCATGGCCATGGCTGGCCAGGCAGCCATGGCTGGGGATCGCCTGGCCAAATCGGGCCAGGCAACCATGGCTAGGGATCGCTTGGCCAGATCGGGCCAGGCAGCCATGGTGGCTGCCCGGGGTGGGGGTTGTACAATTCTTTTTTTTTTTAATTTTAATTTTTAATATTTTTAATTTAAATTTAATTTAAATTATTTTAGCCATGTGATTTTTGTTTGTCAATTAGTAAATAATTATAAATTGTATATAAATATATATTTATATAAATATTTGTGTATATATATGTGTATATTTTTAAATTCAAAGTTGTGCCAACTAAGTGAGTTAAAAGAATATTGTTAATACGGTAGATTAAATTTTTTTTTTTTATTTAGTAAATAATTATAAATTATATATAAATATATATATTTATATAATTATATCTGTATATTTTTAAATTCAAAGTTGCAGGGAAACAAAATTGCATTGCCATCCAAATTCATTAAATAAATTTATACATATGTATAAAATAAGAATATATGAAATAATGAGAAATGAGAAATAATGATAAATTTATATATGTATAAAATGAGAAATATAGGATGAATCTTCTTTAAATTTTATTGAAATTTATTTATATGTATATAAGTATGAATAAAATATTATATATTTTTATAAATATTAAATATTATCTAATTCGGAATGAATAAATAGAAAAAAATAGATAAAATAAAAGTAATTTAAATTTTATTGATAAATTTATATATATGTGTATCATATATATATGTGAATAAGTATAAATCGAAAAAATAAGTATACATGTATGAATAATTAGAAAGAAAAAAGATAAGAATAAAAATTATTTAAAATTTTGTAGATAAATTTATATATATGTATAAAATGAGAATATATGAAATAATGAGAAATGAGAAACAATGATAAATTTATATATATGTATAAAATGAGAAATATATGAATAATAGAAGAAGAGACAAGTGAGAATAAAAAGAAAAAAAATATGATAATAAAAAATTATTTAAATTGAATTGTATATGTGAAATGATTAAGGGTAAATTGATCTTTTTATATTAAAGTTATGTTAAATGGGCGACAAATGTGGAGGGGGAGGCCTGGTTTTATAAAACATAAAGAAGTTATTTTGTGTGTGTGTGTATATATATTTTACAGTAGGGTTTGAAATAAAAATAAATGTTTGAAATAATTATTTTAAATCAGATTAGTAGGTTGGATTGGGTGGATTTGAGTTGGCAAGTTGACCAAATAAAAATCAGGTTGACCTGAAACTGACCTAATACGATTTAGATTGGGTTAGTGTTGAATATTTTTAGGTTATCATCAGATTGAGTTGGGTTAGCGTTAAGAAAGTTAATATTATACTCCTACTTCAACCCAACTCAAACCCGCACGATTCACCCAAATTGCCACCCCTAATGATACCAATTCATTATAAAATTAGTGAAGCTCAATTAATAAAAAAGGAGTTGCTAAAGCCCAATTAATCAACTCTGCAATTTGATGTCAAACCAATTCTTTACCAAATGACATTAATTTACTAAAAAATTGGTGAACTCATATTAATAAAAAAAAAAGTTGCAAAAACACAATTAATCAATTCTTTAAGTTAATGTCAGATCCAATTCATTCTGAAATCTAATTCACTAATTTACTAGGAGAATTATTGAAGCTCAATTAATGAAAAGAAAGTTGGTAAAGCCCAATTAACGAATTCGTCAAATTAGTATGGAGCCTAATTTGCCAATTCACTAAAATATTAGTTAAACCCAATTAGTAAAAAAAATAAGCTGGTCAACCCAAAGTAATCAATTATTTGAACTAATGTGAAGCCCAATTAATAAAAAATAAGCTCAGTTCCTTGAAGAAAGCTTGATTCACTATTTACCTCACTTCAAATTTGTTTAAGACCAACTCTGAAAATGAAGCCTAATTCACCACTTAATTTACTATAAATTTGGTCAAATCTATTTCATAAATGAAAACTCCCAATTCATTGAATAATTCACAAAAAAGTTATAAAGCTCAATATTTTAAAGAAATTGGCCCAACTAATGAATTATTCACTTCAAATTTCTTCAAGCTCAATCTTTAAAATAAAACTCAGTTCAGTAATAATTCACTAAAAAATTGGTTAAGTCCAATTAACAAATTTTTTACATTATTGTAAAGTCCATTTTTTGAACAAAAGCCCAACCCACAAGTATTAGTAAAAGTTTAATTTAATATTCATTTATAATTAGTAACGAAAATCATTGTTACTATATGTGTACAATTGATATTTGGAGGGAATGAATTTTGGAGGGAAGTTAATTAAAGTTTAGTAACTAAAAACTTTGTTACAATATATTTTATTTGTAACAAATATTTTGTTGTTACAAAAGGTACCAAATTTTGTTACAATATATCTTCTTATATGACGTAAAATGTTATACGTAACAAAATAACATTTTTCGTAATGAATTATTATTTAGTTACGAACATAAAAAATTTAAGGTAACAAATTTGAGTTAAAGGTAACAAAACTTTTACTTTGTTACCAAAGAAAATGTTATTTGTAACAAAAAATCAATTTTGTTACAATAAATCTAACATATGTAACGAATTTTACCTTTGTTACCAAAATTTTTGTTACGTGAAGTTCAATTTGTTGTGGTGATATTATTCATAGGAACATGCATTCACAATGCTCTGCATTCATCTGATCAATGATCTCCCAATGCTAGTTTGAATAACCTACTAAGTAATGGTAATAATTAAATCAATTTCTTCTAATGAACACTTCAACCAAGGGCTTAAACTTTCGACTCATTCTAGAATACCTATACAATATTTATATGATAATGCCTAAAACAATCTAAATACACGAGTAATCCTCATAAATTTAATGTAACAAACCCTAATGGGAACCATACTTATTTCCCTCATCAGAATTACTCATTCCACAATCATTAACTTGCAAGCACAACTTCAAGATTTTAAAGGTTCATTACAGTACTCAACTTTCCAATTTGCAATTAGCCTTCAAAGATTTCAAGAAATAAATAACCCTCATCTAAGAGTAACTTTTATATTAGCATAAAATTAGAACAATTTATAGTCCTCATGTAGCATTGAAGATTTGAGAAATATCATTGACTTAGCCACAAGTTTTTGAAATCAAAGTTGTTCTCGAAGTAAGAGACAATTTCGCAGTAATGAATTTTCATAACTTTCAATAACTAAAATAAATAATATAAGGTTCTAATATTTTATTTGTTCTTTTTATAAACAATTTGAAGTTAATGTACAAAAATGAAAAAAATCAAAACGCTTCCATTATCATGGTAACAAATTCCTCAAATTAAAAACAATCTAGACCCAACATGTACTTAGGCAATTAAACTTCATGAATTTTAGAAAAATAACTACATGGCCTGGGTTCGTAAAACTTTCCAATAATGTTCTAACACCACAAAGTTTCCTAGTAAAATTTATCACATTAAAATACTATCGTTTAGATGGGCAAAAAAAATTCTAAATTGAAGATGCCGAGACTCATCACTTAGTCTAGCAAGGTATCGTTTTGAATTTTGATAAAATTCAATAGAGATAGTTAAGATCTAAATTTTCTTCATGATATTATAGACACATTAAAGTTCACTCAAAAAATTTTTGAAGTAAAATTGATGAAATTTGACGCACGAACTAATATAGAACCTTTAATCCTAAAATTTGAAAATTAAAATCCAGCAGCAGCAACAATTCTTGTAATTCTAAAATCCATTGCACGTTATAGTAGCCCCTTTGAATTGATGCCTTTTCATCTTAAGTTGGCACCTAAGCTACCTGACACATAAGTCAAGTAGTACACAAAATTCCTTCCTTTGAAAAAGAAACACCACAAAAGGTCAAACTTTCAAATAAAAAACGGACTGTTTTATATACCAAGGATAAGTTCAAGTTTGTAAATTGTAAAAAATGATTACTTGAAAGTTTCTTCCCTTTTTCTTCTACAACAAAGCTGCTACCAATCCTATTCTCAATCCCTTTTTTTTTTTTTTTTTTTTTCGTGTGTGTAGTCTAGTGTAATTTGATTGTGTGGCTAGAGTTATACTTGGAGACACTATAGATATGGAAGAAGTGATCTATTCTAAGAAGGAATCTAATTATTTTCCTTTTAGGACTAGGGTCCAAGCCCATTACTAATTCAAGATTCCTGGTATTATCATAAGATTATTCAAGTATAATTAAGCTTTAAAAATCCCTTTAAATTAGAACACAAACACACACACACATATGCCTAAAGCATTAGTTGCCACTATTTGACCATGAAATAGTTAAATGTTAATTTTTCTAATTTCTAAAGAAATAGTATTTCATGTCTTACTATGACTTTAATTGATATATTAAATAAATAAATTAAATACATTAAATTCGTCAATTAAATACGATACGAAATTTTAAGGCATTACAATATTTAAATTATTACTAATTATTTGCAATAGCTTAGTGATAAAAAAAAATATATTTAAATAATTTTCACAAACGTAATGTAATAGGAATTATCTCAACATTATAATTGCCACAATTAATAACACATATTAATAACACGTTTCATAATTGAGGCTGACTGACACCAATTCCACTCATTACTAAATTTGTCAAAAATTTTGTCCCCATAAAAAAAAATAAAAAATATGCCTGCTGCTTAATGTATACAAATAGCAACAACTCCAAATCCTCGATTCATATCTTACCATGAACACACATAATATATTTATATATATATGTATATATATTATTGTTTTTTTCCCCTTAAGAGTAAACAATGATGTCAAGTTATGGACATGCATGCAACACAAACACTATAGCAAAAGCACAAGCATAATTCAACATGGAAGGTTACCATGAATATTGCATATTATTTCCTAATAAATTTAGTGGGACATTTTGTCCTGTACACATTTAAGAGGTCTATTAAATGTCCATTGGCATTCTCCAGATCCAAAAAGAATGCTTGCGTAACAAGTGATGAACCACCACAAATTGCTCTCTCTATATAATTGTACCTCTACATACATACATATCTCTGTGTATCGATCTATCTGTATAGCTCTTTTAGCCCTTGCTATAGATAAACATACTCTAAAGCCCCAAAAGTCCAAAGCTCTGTTATTTTCCTCTATTGGATGGAATCCAATTAAAGAAAGCATTGAATAAAAGAGTTTGCTTTTAATTAACTAAATTCAAAATCCCTCATTGGGATCTCAAAAAATTGTTGTCAGTTATTATGCAGCATTGCTTTTCTCTATCAACATATCTTTGATTTTGGATTCAAATCATATCTTTATGCCCCTTGCGCACCATAGAGACGGTGAGTGTAGACGGCCAGATGCTGGTTGTGCTAAAATTGGAAGTCAGTTCGTTGGTTTGAAGGCAAATTTTAATGCATTTGACAGGCTTTCTATATTTGACAGCTATTTTGAGTTGCAGTAGAAGTTTTTATATTTGAAATGAAGTCTTAGAAGCAGCCACACCATTATCCAGCTTAGGAGTGCTCTGTCGGAAGATCAAATGAAGTTTTGTAGGCTTGAGATTTTTGTCATGAGGAATTTCCAGAAATGAGTTAACAAATAGTAGAATAATATTATTACACTTAATTGGAGCTGATCTTTGTATTTGAGATGTATCTCGACTTGGGGTAGGGCGCATATGTTGTTTCTAGGATATTACCAACATGCAGTAGTGCAATGAATTAAATAATATCGCAATTTAGATTATCAGAATTAGGAACAAATAATCAGAATATGGCAAAACGTGCGTTATAATCAAATTATAAATCCAAGTATAACATACATGATCCGAATTATACATTCAGCATAATCAAGGCATAACAGAATTCATGCATATATTCAACCAGATACGAATTCAGGAAAAGCCAAAAATTACATATCAACTGAGATATCAAAATGATAAAGCATGCTGTCAGAATCCGTAATTTAATACAAGAAAAGAAAGGAACTTATATGAAGATCCTTTATCATAACATAACCGATTAAAAGACCAAATCACAAAATTCTTCTGTTTGCCTCGAAGAAACGAACGCCCCAACTCACTAGTGCAACGAGTATAACACTGCTCCTCCTAGGATAAGATGATCCAGAACGATCAGGTGCACTCTGTCTCGTTCACCTCGAACAGTAACTTAATTGCCGGGAATTAGATAGCCAAATATCAGTCAATAGGGTAGGGAGATATGAGAGGATTACTCACAAAGAGAGAAAACTCTCGAAAGGATTATTGCAAAAAACTCACAACAGAGAGAAGGATAGGAGAAACTGGGAGAAAAGTTGTGAATTGTGTATATTCAAGTCTGCCAGAGGCAGACTATTTATAGAGGAAATTAGGGCTTTAGATCATGGCCTCAAAATCGTAACAGCCATATCTTATCCCTGATTCTCAGCAGCTAAATTTGGCCATATTTTAAACACGTTCAACTACCATGCCCCTAGTTCAGCGGATAAATCTCCAATTAGGGGTTTACTCGGTCAAACCCTTAATATCCAATTAAGTCCCGATTAAGTTTCAATTTAGAAAAAAAAATCAATTGGAATTTTGTCCAAAAAGATAAGACTGAGACTGAGACATTCTCCCTAACGCCTGTGCCCGTGACCCAAAGCTGGGCTCGGCGCCGGCGTGCCTATGTGGTCCACTTTTATGAACCCTTAAATGAACACTTTAACAAGCATTCATACTCAAGTTCAATATATATTAGTCCACACTTCTTTATAATACCAATGTGGGACAAGTGAAGGGTTGAAATAACCCTTCAACCCTTCCACTTGGTTTTACAAACACAAGCAAGTCTCCACTTTGTCAAAATTCCTATGTGGGACAACTCAATATGTAACACTTAACCAGTTTTCTTCATCTATTTCAATACCATAATTATCTTTGGATTCCAACCATAATTGGCATCCATCCAAATATAATTAAACATGTAATTAGGCTTATAATATGCCAATTACAACAATCCCCCACAAATCCACAGATAATGGCTATCAGATTCAACATAGCTCGTTTTGAGAAATGGTACCTTCCGATTTGAATTACTCCCTAAGTTATCCGACTTTTGCTACCACTGGGACAAATGGATCTAAGCCCTGAATTTGTACATGTGATTGTGATTGCATCCATCAGTAACAACAAGCTAAAGGCTATGTACTGATCTTTAGGGTTGACACATTAAGGCCATGTGTCTCGATCCTGTATCATGAATGTTTGTCAAGGAACAACTCAATTCCTTTAGTCCCGGCCAAAGGATTACATTCACTTAGTTGGGCGTCTCCAGGGATGTACTACTAGCATCTCGTCCAAAAGACTTGACTCCATTTAGAGTTAAACTCTTACTGTACCAGCAGTAGTCAGCACATTTAGGCAATCAGGGGAGAGACACCAGATACAAAGTATCAATCTAAATTTTAGGTGCAACTTGATATGCTCAGTAGCTTGTTTATACCACATTGAACCTACCTTGTGAGATCTCTACTTAGTAGGTTGGGTTGCCACTACAGGTATATCACTGATGGGTTTCCAGTCCCATCCCCAGCCTGAATTTATGAACTGATGACAAATCAAGTCCTTTAGTTAAAGGGTCTGCAATATTGTCTTTGGATCTAACAAAGTCAATTGCTATAACCCTATCAGACACTAACTCCCTTATAAACTATAGTCTAACTTGGATGTGTCTCTTAGTCTTTTGATTAAACTTTGAACTACTAATCTTTGCAATTGTGGTTTGATTATCACAATTTACAACAATTCCCGAAAGATTTGGTTACCATGGGCAATTGTACCATCAGCCCATATAACCATTCTGCCTCTGTCCCAGTTGTGTCCAGATCACACAACTTAGCCTCAAAGGTAGATCGAGTTATCAAAATCTATTTAGAAGATTTCCAGAAGACATCGCCCCCACCCAAGGTAAATACATACCCTGTACACCTATTATTTTTGGAGTTTTTAGCTATCCAACTAGCGTCATTGAACCCTTCCAGCGCTGCAGAAAATCTCTTGTAGTGCAAGGCTAGTGAAACTGAGCCCTTTAGATATCGAAGTACCATATCCAAAGCCTCCTAATAAGTTCGATTATGATAGCTTGTATATCTAGCAAGCTTAGAGACCACAAATGAGATATCTGGTCTCGAGCTGTTTGCAAGATACTGCAAGCTACCAATTATTTAAGAATACCTCAACTGAGACACTGAGACACCGGTACACCAGTTTCATTCTTAAAGAGAGCCACTGAAGGATCATATGGTGTTTTTGCGATTCTACTTTGTTTATAGCCAAATTTCTCAATTATCTTCTCAACATAGTGAGATTGAGAGACTGCTATACCCTCAATTGAGCGAGTCAACTTAAGTCCAAGAATCATTTTAGCAACATCCATGTCTTTCATTTCAAACTTATTATTTAAGAAACATTTAGTCTCATTGATACTTTCAGTGTTGGAGCCAAACAGCAAAATGTCATCTATATATAGGCATAACACAATACAGTTATCACCTTTAACTTAGCAGTAGACGCACTTGTCATTATCGTTAACTTTGAAGCCAAATGGCAATATGGTTTTGTCAAACTTTTCATGCCATTGTTTAGGTACTTGTTTCAAACCATAAACTGATTTAACAAGCTTGCAAACTTTTTGCTCATTTCCAGAAACTACAAATCCCTCAGGCTGATCCATATATATTTCTTCCTCAAGATCACCATACAGAAAGGTTGTTTTCACATCCATCTAGTGAATGAGGAAATCATATATGGAAGCCAGTGCTATAAGCACTCGGATGGTAGTCAAACGAGCTACTGGGGAATAGATGTCGAAGTAATCTATTCCCTTTTTTTTCCTAAACCCTTTAGCAACCAGCCTGGCTTTAAACTTATCAACAATCCCATCAGACTTAAGTTTCTTTTTGAAGATCCATTTGCTTCCTATAGTAGTACACCCTAAGAGAGATCGACTAATTCCCATGTCCCGTTTGAGATAATAAAATCCATCTCACTCTTAATGGCTTCCTTCCAATGCTTAGCTTCAGAGAAGCCATAGCATCCTTGAAGGTAATAGGATCACTCTCGACATTGTAAGTAACAAAGTCACTCCCAAAGTCCTTAGTGATTCTAGCCCTTTTACTCTGTCTGGGTTCATCCAATTCTCCAGGAACTGTGTCGGTACTACTAGGACCATCCCCAACATTTGTCATCCTTTCCAAATGATCTGGAATCAATGAAGACTCAAGGGTTGAATCTAAAGAAAAATTTTGGGGTATCCCAATCTTCATGGAAAACACGTTCTCAAAGAACGTAGCATCGTGAAATTCGACTATAGTGTTTGCATTTATGCCTTGAATTTTTGATTTAATAACCAAAAATCTCATAGAATAAGAAGTTTCCACATAGCCTAGAAAGACCGCATCAATAGTCTTAGGACCTAGCTTCTTCCTCTTGTGTTCAGGGACTAGAACTTTTGCAAGACAGCCCCACACTAGGAAGTATTTTAGACTAGGTTTCCTACTTTCCAGAATTCAAATGGAGTGTTTTCTTTATGTTTCAGGGGAACTAGATCTATTCATAATATGGCAAGCCGTATTCAAAGCTTCCTCTCACATGTACTTGGGCAGTCCAGAATTCAAAAGCAGACTGTTAATTATGTCTATAAAAGTTATATTCTTTCGCTTAGCTATCCCATTCAAAGAGGAAAAAATGGAGCAGTTTCTTCATGAACTATGCCAAAATTACGACAATATTCATGAAATGGGTTGGACCCATATTCTCCACCCCTATCTGACCTTAACCGTTTAAGTTTTCTACTAGTTTGTGTTTCGGCTTCATTTTTTAACGTAATGAACTTTTCTATTGCTTCATCTTTATGTTTTAATAAATAGACATAACAATACCTACTGCTATCGTCTATAAAGGTGATAAAGTATCTTTTATTGTCTTTTGTTAAGACCCCATTGAACTCACAAATATTTGTGTGCACTAAGCCAAGAATTTCAATTTGCCTTTCAACCAAGTGGTAAAGCTTTCTAACTTGCTTAGCTTCAGCACATATTTGACATTTATGACCTCATTCAATATCATGTTTAGGAATTAGATTTAAGTTTATCATTCATTTGACAAAACTAAAATTCAAGTGTTCTAAATGACTATGCTAAATAGATGAATTCTCAATAACATTTATAACATGAAAGTCAGGAAAGTCACTTTTATTAGAACCCATAAGGTTTTCAACTCGAATTTTGAACAAACCATTGGAAAGATAACTTTTACAAATGAAAGTGCCGTAATTTAAAATTACAACTTTATTTGACTTAAAGGAAATTTCATAAAACCCTCCATAACTATTACAGAATCGCTAATGATATTTCTTCGACTACTGGAACATGATGCACCCTTTGCAGAGACAGTATGCGCCCCGAAGGAAATTTCAAGTCCACGCGTCCTATCCCAAACACTTTAGTTGCACTTGAGTTTCCCATCGTCACAGTCCTTCTACTAACAGGCTGATAAGATAAAACAGTGATTTGTCAGCACAAACGTGCACATTAGCACCAATGTCTATCAACCAATCATAGGGTTCATAGATAGAGAATAATCTAGGTTTGAAAGAAAAGTACTCGTCAATGGATGTATTAGGAACTCCAGCTTCGCTAGTGTCTCCAACAACCATGTTGACAACTAGTCCAGCAGACTGGGCTTTAGCCTTGGCTTTCTTGGAGGGACATTCCTTAGCCCAATGCCCCTTTTGTCCACAATTCCAGCAAGGCCTGTTTGCCTTTAGTTTCTTATTATTTTTGGCTTTTCTCTTATCGATGGTTTTAGAGTATGAGTTTATGATGACTTTCTTCTTTCCTAATATGACATTTGCCTTAGGATGATACTCAACAGGAACCTTATGAGTTTGATTTCTATGTTCCTCTTCAATGCTTATGGCTATTATTAGATCATCTAAAGTCAATTTCTCTTTTTGATCTTTAGAGTCATGCCGGAACTTTCCTAGGATTTGGGAAACTTATCGACAATCGACATGACCATAAATTTTTTAGGAAGTTTCATTTCAGCATCAGGCAGGGAATGCTCAAGATTGATTAATTCATGTGTCTATTAAAATACAAACCTGCCCTCAACCATCTGATACTTCAGGAATTTGGAAACCGAATACTTTTCTAGCCCTCGCTCTTTAGTATTGTATTTCCTATCTAATTCATCCCATAAAGACTTAGCCCTGTAGGAATCAGAACAGTATACATCAAATAGTGTATCAGACAAAGCTGACAGAATCACTCTTCGAACAATTTGATCCTTTATTTTCCAATCGACTATTTCTTTAGTCGTAGGATCAATTTCAGTTGGTTTTGGCATGGTCAATTGAATCAACAAAAGAAGACCTTTCATCGTCAGTCAGATTTTCATACGTTGTTACCAACGCTTAAAATACTAGCCCACGAATTTTTTTGGCAATCCAGAAACGTCAACTTTTGCAAACACAATATCACCAATAACATGCAAATTTGAACCCATCACAGATTTATCAAGAAAATAATCCAAAATCAGAATATCTAGGCAAAATAAAATTGCAGAATTTCTAGAAAGGATATCTAATCAGAGTTTTCAGGCAAGATTCCTAAACATGATATCTAATCAAGATTTCAGTAGATAAATAACACATGTAAGATTCATTTCTTCAAGATTGTTGTTTCCAGGATATTACCAGCATGCAGTAGTGCAACGAATTAAATAATATCGCAATTCAAATTATCAGAATTATGAACAGATAATCACAATATGGTGAAACGTGCGTTATAGTCAAATTATAAATTCAAGTATAACATTTATGATCCAAATTATACATTCAGCGTAATCAAGGCATAACTGAATTCATGTATATATTCAACCAGATACGAGTTCAGGAAAAGCCAAAAATTACATATCAATCGAGGCATCAAAATGATAAAGCATGCTGTCAGAATACGTAATTTAATACAAGAAAAGCAAGGAACTTATCTGAAGATCCTGTATTATAATAGAATCGATTAAAAGACCAAATCATAGAATTTTCTGTTTGCCTTGAAGAAACGAACGCCCCGACTCACTAGTACAACGAGTACAACGCTATTCCTCCTAAGATAAGATGGTCCAGAACAATCAAGTGCACTCCGTCTCGTTCACCTCGAACAGTAACTTAATTGTCGGGAATTAGATAGCTAAGTATTAGTCGATAGGGTAGGGAGATATGAGAGGATTACTCGCTAAGAGAGAAAACTCTCGAAAGGATTATTGCAAAAAGCTCACGATAGAGAGAATGAGAGGAGAAACTGGGAGAAAAGTTGTGAATTGTGTATATTCAAGTCTGCCAGAGGTAGACTATTTATAGAGAAAATTAGGGCTATGGATCATGGCCTCAAAATCGTAACAGCCATATCTTATCCCTAATTCTCAGCAGCTAAATTTGGCCATGTTTTAAACATGTTCAACTGCCATGCCCCTAATTCAACAGATAAATCTCCAATTAGGGGTTTACTCGATCAAACCCCTAATATCCGATTAAGTCCCGGTTAAGTTTCAATTTTAAAAAAAAATTCAATTGGAATTTCATCCAAAAAGATAAGACTGAGACATTCACCCTAACGCCCGCGCCAGTGACCTGCAACTCGGAGCTAGGCTCGGCGGCTGCGGTGGTGCTCGTGTGTGGTCTACTTATATAAACCCTTAAATGAACACTTTAACAAGCATTCATACTCAAGTTCAATATATACTAGTCCACACTTCTTTATAATACTAATGTGGGACAAGTGAAGGGTTGAAATAACCCTTCAACCCCTCCACTTGGTTTTATAAGGCATAAACAAGTCTCCACTTTGTCAAAATTCCTATGTGGGACAACTCAATATATAACACTTAACCAATTTTCTTTCTCTATTTCAATACCATAATTATCTTTGGATTCCAACCATAATTGACATCCATCCAAATATAATTAAACATGTAATTAGGCTTATAATATGCCAATTACAATAGTATATAGTGAAGAGAGAATTAGTGTTAGTCAGCCTTAATTATTGGCTGGTCATCTCTAGAGTTGTAGCCTTTGAAGAGGCTTTCTTGAAGATGATAACGAAGACTTACAGAAAGGATTTAACAGAATTGTGAAACAACTTCACACCTTAGGGGTTGAATTTGGTGAGGTGAAATTGAATTTCTTGTTCAGCGATGATCTCTGGCCTTTTTCCCCCAACTTCAATGAAGACAATGATGTGGAGATTTCGGAGGAGTTGAAGTTTGTTTGGAACTCATGGACAAGATCATTGTAGTGCAGATGGCCAAAGAAGCTAGCCGTGCTACTAAGAAGGAAAATGATTGCCCCTCGACCACTGAGGCTGGCTCCCCTGACACCCATCACACACCATCCCCCGCTATGGGATCTTGAAGTTGCCCTTAGAATCATCATCACCATTTTCCGTATCAACAACAGAGGTATAATTATCTAATTTCTCGACGTGCTACAAATAACCTAGATTACATTTCATAAACTGAAAACAGTGATTTTTAAGCAATTTTTGTAGGATTGCTTTCAATACCAACAACATAATCCACATCTTCTGAGATTAAACCTTACACCCAAGTGATTGTATTGCCTTTTTTATTGCAGTAGTTTATTTTTCGGTTTTCCTATGCCCAATCCCTGGTTGAGCTCATGCTCAGCTTTTCATGTCACAACTTAGCTGTCAAAGATTCTATGGTAGCTATTGTTTCTCTAAGTTTTGCTTCTGGCAATTCCTTTAACTGCCAATATTTGCAATTATCAAATTATTCCTCATGGATAGTAATATAAAAGAGTGGCTATGTTACTTTTACATTGGCCTTGCCCCAAGTGTATGTGAGTGGAGTAGCTCGCCTTCTCTGATTCATCTAGGTCAGGTTCATTGTGATCTTTATATGAGTTTTGCTGAAGCAGGGTTGTTCAATTTCCCATTAGATGTTATATGTTTCTTGCTAGTACTTAGGATATTTTACTTTTAGTTCATGATTTCTGATTGTGTGAGCATTTTTGCTTCTCTATGTCTCTATGCACTATTTGTATTTTAACTTTACCTTTTCTTTTTTCCCATTTCATAGCAAGACATAAGATTGATTTCACTAGGATTTATGCTCTGAGGGCTAAAGGAGGAGTGCTTGAGAGGCTTGTTGCCGAGCAATATAATAGGGAAATTCTACAGGACGGGTGTCATTCGAGTGACCCATGTCGACAGTCGAGCTAGACTCGTGCTCTGTCGGTGCTAGCAGCATGCACCCTGTCAATCATGATGAGCTTAAGGCATTGCCTTTTGGACCAGTGTAGAAGCACGCTCATAAATCCATCACTTGTCCACATGTTGCTTATCCTTTTCATGCTAGGGAGGGCAAAGGACTTTTTTGCTATGGCTTGCGGTGGAGTTAGGGAGTGGATTCTAATTGGACGAGACTATTTTCAGTGCTGATTGTATGCATGGCATAGTAAATGAACACGATTAAAGAAAGCTATTCTCCTCTTCTCAGTTGGTTGAGACCGTTAATGGTGACTTTGCCCGAGTAAGTGCTTATCTTATTACTTTGATTCATTTTTCGCCCTTTTCTCTTTCCTTTGTAGTGTTACATAGATTTTTAATTTTTAGATATTTTTGCATTTTTGAGTGGAAGTATGGAAATCAGTTGAGTAGATGTATTATCTAGTAGAGGGAGCATTGGCGATGGTAACTCATCTTAAGGAGGAGGCTGTTGAAGTAGTTCAGCAACGAATTCATAAAGAAAGAGGATGAGCTGGCTAGACTACTGAAGAAGCATGAGTGCTTGAAGGCGAGGTTGAACTCACATGTAGCGCTAGGATTCAATAATTGACAATTTCAAAATGGAAATTAACTAGGCTACACATGATAACAAGGATCTAAATATGCTGATAATTCAAATTTAGATAGAGAATTACCTTGATTTGCTAAAATCCAAGGAAACGAGGAAGATCAACTCAACAACTTGAATCTGTCTCCCAGCAGCATAATAGAGCGTGAGCAACTTTTGCTCGATCCAAAATCCTCCAAAAATTCTAAAAATTTTACAGAACATTCTCAACTACTTGATGAAACTACTATAAAAAATCCAGCTCAAAAAGCTAAAGGGAAGCTCCTAGAAAAATTCTCCAAAGTTGCTGCCTTAATAGTGGATCTCCAAAGGCTAGCAATCCTATTGTCTCGCCTCTGATGTCATGATCCACACACCAATACTAGATCCCGTTCTCCTCAATATTATCTGGAGAATAAAGAGGAGAATTGCAGAGATGAAGGCTTGGTTTGGAGATAGGAGAAGAAGAGAAGTAAAGCTTCAACTCATGAGGCAACACTTGAAAAATGGAGGGAAAATGTAAGAAAATCTAATTCTTCACACAACCAGCAAGTTACCACCCCTCTCTTTGTCTATATCTATATATAGAGTGAGGATGGTGTGATGCCACCATGCTAAGGTGGCATCACACCTTCCTCAAGGGTGACCGCCAACTAGCTTGCTTGGTTGGCAAAATTTGAATTTGAATTTTGTGTGCATTTTAATTTCATTTGAAATATCATTTGAAATTAATTAGAATGCCACACCAAATGAACCTTTCATTTGTACCTTTGACTTAACTCTTAAGTCAATTAACTTAACTCTTTAAGCTAGACATTGTTAACTTATCTCTTTAAGCTAACTTGGCCAATTGATGGCCATGTGGCTTCAAATAATTAACTTCTTAGTTATTGATCTAATTTAACTCCTTAAATTAGTTGATCAATTTAACAATTAAATTAGTCAAGCCAAAAATGACCTCAATTTTTGCCAACCTCCAAAATCGATCCACTAGAAGTAAATGCTATTGGCTTTTGTGTGTGACCCATTAGGTTCTACCATTCATTGGATATAGGCTTATAACTCTTTGTGACTTTAGAATATCGAATATTCACATTAGTTTAAACTCCTTTAAACTAATCGACTCAATTCAACTAATCTCCATTAGTTGAGGAATACCCAATCTCCATGGTCGATGTCCAACCTCAAACCTATAGAGCCTAACTAATTGGCCGAAATGAATGTTTTAGGAGAACTATTCTAGCTCTATGCGTACCATGAAAATACGATCATTTCGTCTCCTATCTCTCGAAAAAGGCCTAGGGCAAGATATTTGTCGGCTCCCTAATAGCCTTGATTCTATGTCTCTATTCAAATGTTTGATTCCACTTTATGACCTCATCTATGAAAACTCCTTTTTCAAATTATCATACTACCTTGCGCAAGGATTTTTTGGAATCGATCATTATAGAATACATAGAAGATGCACTCGCCCTTCACAATGATTAGGAGTTAGATCCTATCTTGGATCTCACGAATCTCTATGTCCAAGTAGTTCATGCCCAACCTCTACCTTAACAACCCCATACATGGCTAAGGAAGAGTAAAAGCATGAGGACCTACACACAAGGTCACCATGGATCCTCATATCAAAGAACTAATTGTATGCACTAGCGTAAGCTATTGACTTGCCACTATCGACTTGCCACCTCGGCTATTTAGTGAATTCTCCGAGCGGGCCTTCGGTGTCTTGTTCCCTAACAAGTACCCACTAACATGCACCCATATCTCATATAGCATTGCTCATAAAATGGAGCAATATCCAACTCCTTGGATTTATGCATTGTTAGTGAAAGTCTATTTGGATCTTAGATACCCTGTCTCATAAGATCTTATGACTTGGAAGTTTTAAGATCACGACCGTGTAAGTCTTATTTTATGGTCCCCACCCAGTGCGTGACCAAGTCCTATAGTCTTTGTGTGATCTAAGGGCTTCAACCAAATGCTAGTGAAGTAGAAATAAGCATAAGCTGAAGATGGCCATTTATTGAATATCATACAATCAAGATTATATCACAAGTAAAATAGTTTACAATGTCAATCTAATTAGCTTGCATATCACTATTCCAACAGAGGTATACTAAGAAGGTGAAGAGTGAGGAAAAGTTCTTGGATTCTTTTGTTGGGAGGACTCTTATAAATATAGCTCACAAGAATACGGTTAAGGAGTTCAAGGGCTCTAATGGATTCTTTGAGGCTAAAGAAATTGTGATTTATGAGCAGATGATCCAAAGTTGTCGTCTTATTTTAAGTGAGACTGGACAATTTCCTATAGAAGATTTGTTGATGTTAGACCCCATTATTCCAGTTAGCCTTATTGCCGAAGAGTCTAGAAAAAGTCCTAAAGCTGGACCAGAAGTTATGGTAGAAGGACCTAACAGAATTGGCTCCGGAAGAATGAAGTTATTTTGCTTAAGATAGTAATAGTGGATAGAGTCTTTGTCCTGTGCTTAGGACTTGACATTATCTAGTATTTTCTAGTCAGCTTGAGTAGCTTTAACATATTTTTTCTCTCATATCTTTGTTTATTTTGGAAGGCCAAGTGTGGTTGGACATCCGTTGTTATCATCATTTAGTTTTAATATAGGTTTTTTTTTTTTTTTTTTTTTTGCTTATTTATGATTGCGCAAATACTTAACCAACTGAATGGCTACCAATTCGCATCATCCTTGCACTAAGCTTATTTTTCTTGAGTATAATTATTTTGTGATATGTTAGGTGTACTTTTGAGTTCCATACATAGAGCTTATTTGTGTGAAGTGCACATTCGTGTTTTGAAAGTCAAGGAGTAAAGGTTGAGTATCTTTCGCGCATTCAGGTGCATGCCCATAGAGGACACCAATTGCAGGTGCCTACACGGGGCACCCATGCGCTTCACCTTTTTTTTTCTGTACCTAGGTGTTTTATAAAATTATCAAGGATACTGTGCGTTTATTGATTATTTAGGGACTTGGAGAAACTATTTGATGAAGTCATGTAAACGTTTAATCAACCTTATGAGCTTTAAGTAACTGTTGTAGTTGTGAGAGTAATGTATAGTGAAATTGTTTTGGGGGTATGAAGTCCTCCCTTTCAGTAGTGTTTGTTGATCATCTCTACAAGGTAAAATTCTTCAAGATGAAAAATTGATCTTATGCCTAAATTGAGTAGCCATCAATATTAAAGTTCAAGTATTAAGGGGAAGAAGGTATATTTGGGCTTCCTGGGAGGCTCCAAAATAAGTATGTAGTAACTTAGTGATTAGTTGACTTAGAGCATTTTCTTTATTTTTTTTTGTGTGTCAAGATATGGCCACCTTCTTCTTCTTGAGGACTCAAGGTAGGCTTTCTTCACTCAGTTACATATGTGCGTCCCAGAGAGCAGTGTAATGGATCTTTTTTCAAAGTGAGTGCCACATGGGTCCTGAAGGGCATTTAATAGGTTTTTTCATAGAAGCTGCCATGTATTCCTAAATGAGCCTTTAGTGGGCTTTTGTAGAAGAGTTGCCACGTACTCCTAAAGGAGCCTATAGTTTGGAATTTTAATGATATTGCTATATATTCCTAAGGGAGCCTATAGTGGGCTTTTTTGGAGAGGTTGACACATTTTCTTGATGGAACCTAGTGTGAGCTTTTTAGAAAGGTTGACATATACTCCTAAGAGACTCTATGGTGGACTTTTTTAGAGCGGTTATCACATACTCTGGAGGGAGTCTATAGTGGGCTTTTTCAAAGTGACTACTATGTGCTTCATTGCAACCTATAGTGGGATTATGCTCGGTGGCCACCACATACTATGGAGATCCTTATAGTGGGTTTACGTCTAAAGATCTTGGATAATGCGTTGGAGATGGGTATGAGATTGCTGAAGAATCAAAGACTATAAAAGAGAAAACTGTAATGTGAAAAAACATGCATTTATTCATGAAATTATTAGTGTTAAAAATAGGTGTCGTTCCTTAATGGGCATGCTTTATTCAAAAAAAAAAGAATCTAACAGCAAAAATAAATGTGAAAAATAAACTAAAGCAAGCAACTTATCACCAGAGTGCATTGCCAGCGAAGTGTCTCAATCTCATCATGAATGCTTCGTGGTGTGTGTGCTTCCATAAAGTTGACACCCTGCAGTGCGCCTTTGCCTTTATCCTCTCCCTAGTTACTTTATAGACCATTGTTCAATCTGTTTGGGGAGTAGAAGACTTTATGCTCTTCAGGGTGCTAGCATAATATTTTCTAGTTGCTAGTAGATGATCCACCATTTCCCCAATTCTATTTGGCTTAAGGAACTTTATCTTCAAATAATATGTGAAGATTGTTAATTGGAGTAGATCAAAGGTTGGTCTTTCCAAGATTGCATTGTATGCAAATGAAGTCCTAACAATCCATGCTATCTTTGTTGCCCTCTTTGGGTGAGTGCCTAAGGAGAGATGTAGTTGTATCTCCCCAAGTGCCTCTATAATGTCGCTTGTGAATTACACAAGGGGTGTTGATTTTCTGGATCTGCAAATTATCCAGGAAGCTAGAGGAATGTGTTGTGAAACAAGATGCCCCCTGAGCTATCACTATCCAATAGTATTTTCTTGACCTAAAAGTTAGTGAAAGATGTCGAGTTTATTAGTGATCATAATGACCTCCTCATTTAAGCTCAATACTCTCTTCTCTAGAGGTGATCCGAGACGCTGTAGATCTATTCTGAATATCCATAGAATGGGATCAACCATATGAGCTTGCGGTTGGCTTGCTGCTCATGTTGATGCTTTTTTTGTATTGAAAGAGTCTCCACTAGTTGGTCTTCCAGATATTATAGATGACTCCTATTGTGGGAAGATTATTAAAGTCACAATAGCACTGGTACTCCTTGGGATCTAAGTAGTCATCTGACCTCTGCCTATAATTTCACTCTTCTCTATTGGTGAGCTTTTCTTCAGGCTGGACATCTTTTGAGCCATGTACTCTTTGAGATATCTTCTTTGAATTAATTTCTTGATTTCATCCTTAAAGTGGTAATGCTCATTATGGTGTGTCTGCCAACATGGTGAAAGCGGCACCATTTGTCTGGCCTTGGCTTCTTAGGTCATCATTGGCCTTTTACAATGGTCGCTGGATGAGGCCGCATTGGAGTGCTATAATCAAAATTTCTAATTGGGCATTATGCAGGCAGTGTATTTAGTGTGCGTACGATGAGGGTTGTATCTTTAGTCTTCTTGATTCTTATTGTTGTTAATCCCCTTACCACTTGTCTTCCATTTATGGGCTTCCTAAAGAATTACAATTTCTTCTGTACGAATGCACTTCTCAATGCATATGAGGATTTCTTTTAGTATAGAGGGCAATTTTCCAGTAATTGACTCTCAAAAATTCAGGTGCTTCAAATTCTATTGGATGGCGCTGGGTAGAAGCTCCTGCCTGACATGAGGGATTTCATTAATGACTTGAATAAAATAGTTGAGATAAGTACTTAAGGATTCTATATCCTTCTACTTAAGAGTAAATACATAGGCTACCATTTTAAGGGTACTTAAGGTTGAATAGTTGAGCTAGCATTTCTCATCCAATAACAGATCCTACCAACTTCTCGTTGAACTATGTTATGGCATGCTTGGTGAGGGTAGTGCAAAGAAGCTTGCAATATGCAGTATCCCTCACGTTATAGAGCTCCATTCTCACCAGAAAGTTTTTCAAGTGCTCTTGGGGGTCTGTAATACCATCAAACTCCAGTAGCCGGGCTATCTTTATTGCACGGGGAAGTGCTTCTACAAGGATCACTAGATAAAATGGACTACACCATAAGAGAGCAATGACCAAATGATGGTATTGACTTCCCGCTCCTTTAGATGGTTGTAGTACCAAGGGATGTATTTGAACTCAAATATTTGTTGGCACACTTCAGGTAGAGTCCATCTAAGTAAAGAGTGTGTGTCTTCTTCTTGAGGTAGAAGAGGTGGAATGATGTCGCATCCACAATCAGCTAGTCATTCGGATCTCTCCAAGAGAATGAAGCCCCCTAACTCCTGTGAGAAGTTGTTATGATTCTCGAGGGCAGTGCTCTCTAGCATATTAGGTAACTGCTCTTATTGCGGCTTAGGCAGCAGCCTTTTCTAATGAATTTTACAATGCCTCCTGAATAATACGTAGTACATGTTCTCTAGACATAGGGGTTTACTACACATGCACCTCTTTGGATATAAGTTTTGCATTAAGAGCAGGCTCTAAAGATGGACTAGATGGTACTTCTTGTTGGTGAGCCTCCTCATTGTTCAATGTTGGGGCCACCTAATGTTGCATGGAAATAGAGCAAGGTCATTTTTGGAAGACAACAATGTGTTAGTTTTTTTGTGGAATGTGTGTAATGAGATCTTTTCTTCTCGAAAGTTATCCAAGTTCGTGATTTTTTGCAATGATTTCTTTTTCTCAAGTTCTCTATTCTCGAAAGTTATCCAAGTTCATTTTTTTGCGGATGATTTCTCTTTCTCAAGTTCTCTCTAGAACTTGAATTTATAGATTTTAGTCTTAATGAACTTAAGCCCATTAGGAATTTTCTGTCCCTCTCTGTGACTTAACTTATTCTTTGGGCTTTTTGGCCCTTTTACTTAGTTCATTAATGTTATGTTTGATGCACTATTAATTATTTTACTAAATTGCCTTTATGGTCAATTTTTAGCAGTATCACAAAGTTATGCTTCAATTTCAAGGTAATTTGTAGTTTCTATGAGATGCTATACTAATTATCTAGGAATAAATTTTAACTAATTAGACAACAAACTAGAGAGAAGAATTAGCAGATTAATCCTTTTTGCTATTTTTTCCCAATAAGTTGTAATTCTTTGTTATAAATTAAAATTTTCCACATTATTTTTAATGTATTATAATTTCTCTCCCAAACTCGATATTTGTGTGAACAAATTTCTAGAATGCCTAGTGGGATTGAACTTAACCCATATCTTTCTTTTATGTGCATCTCAAAACCATTCTTACCTCTTTCATGGCTCTTAAGGAGAGCAAACTTCCTTTGAGTTGGAATGACGCTGTTGATACTACCGTTGATATTTTTAATCAATCTCTGCTGGGGGAAACATTGCTAAATAATTATTTAAAGTCTGTAACTTTGAAAAGAAATCAACTCCAAGTCATTCCCTTTTGTTGAATTGCCTGCTATGATGATGGGGTGACAATTAACAATAAAAAAGCTTGCCCATATGGATTAAAACCATAGGGACCTATAAAAAATCGTGGAACATAAGGATCTTTAGATCACATAACTCATGAACCAACTGGACCACTGCCACTTTAGAGAATCTAGTCACAACCACCCATCTTATCTTGGTGATGCAATGGAGAAACAAGGTGATAAAATGCTTACAAATATAAGTCTGAGCAAAAGGTCAAATACTTTACTTCGTCCATTGTTATGTTATCTACCAACAATCGTAGGATATAATCATTAATACCACAAGTTAAGCATGGAGTGCCTTACAAGAATTATGTATACTCAAAACCCTAAATGGAATAAATTGACTCTACATCATTCATTTTGTTAAGCTACCAGTTAGGGTTGTTCATATGGCTCAAGAAGTAGTAGACTTATAAAAGGTGGTACATGATAATGATATCCAAATCACGCACCTCATAGATAAGTTGCAGCACTCCTATTATGCATATTAATGAAAAGGGTTTTACGCTACCCAAATCCGCAAAAATAAGATATATAATACACATTTTCTAAGCTAATAAATATATTGAACCCAAACCTGCACCCAGACTCTTTAAGAAAATTAAAATAATTCTAGGTGGGTTCTTTATCATAAATGCCTAACTCCCTAAATTTTTAAGGCCATTAGATTTCATCAAACTGGATTGTCAAAATTAACCCTAAGAATAACACACGTTCACATCCACCCATTCATTCTTCTTTATCATTTTTTGCAATGTTGTCTCTCATTTCTCAGAGTGTTGTGCTGCGTTCGCTAGCTCCATTATTCCACCACATCTATTACCTCTACTTCTTCTTCCATGTAGTTATTCTCTTCTTCCACTGCCTCCATAGCTCACTACACCTGTTGTCTCTAACACCTCCACCGCGACTGTCATCTCCACCATGGCTGCAATCTTGGAAATGTTTGTCGCCTTTACATCTGGTTAGAAAAAAAATTGTTTTTCATTTACTTTAGTTTGGTTTTAGGTCTTATGATTGGTACTTAAGAAAAGCTAGATGGTGCTAAAAATATCAAAATCTTCCTCCTAATGCCTTATTATAATAGTTAACTGTAATTTTCTTTCAAATAGTTGTGGGCTCAAACTAAGAACATCGTTGATATGGTTGATGTATTTTCATTATATGGGAAAAAATTATGGGTCCATGAATTAGTTGAAAATTATTTTTCTTAAATGGGTTCACACATGCTAATTAAACTTAGATAGTGGGATACTATAGATTGTTTCTTACTGTAGAGTTTTTTCTATAAAATAAATTAAAACAACAAAAAACATCATAAGCCATGGACACAAATTCAACAAAAATTAAAAGAAAATGTATCATCTAGGGAAAAAGATAAACCACTTTGATAGTTGTACAACTTAACAACTGTCTTCCTAAAATTTTATCTTTGTGTTGTGTGTTTGAAAAGTAATTGTCATGGGTTAATTTTTTATCCAAAAAAAAGATTGGGACAAGTATAGACTTGGTTTGGAAAGTGGAACCGAGCCACGTATCCTATGGGTGTTGCATCAAATTAGGCAAGATAAACTTTATGGTCTTAGATTTGTGTGTTCTTTCGTTACGAGCCTAAATAGAGTAAAACCTTACTCATTGGCAACTTAACTCCCACCTTGAAGAATTTACAACTACTCATCTTTTTAGGGTTCTGCAGCAGAGGAGAAACAAGGTTATGAAATGCTTGACAAAAGTGAGTTTGAGTAAAAGGTCAATAATTTCACTTCACACATTGCTGTGTTAGTTGTCCAATAGTTGCAAGACATAATCATTAATACAATAAAAGCATGATATAACACACATTCTCACAACTCTCTTGCATACTCAAATCCTTAAATGAATCGAATTGACTCCAAGCTATCCCTTTTTGTTGAGTTGCATGGTATGGTGTTTGAAGCAACAACTGTGATGAAGAAAACTTGATTAGCTAGCTCAAGACATAGTGGACCTACAAAAAATTAATGAAGATAAAGATCTCCAAATCATGTAACTCATGAAGAAGTTAGAGTACTCCTTGCTTGGAGAATTTAGTCATAACTACCAATCTTTATTTAGGTATGTAGTAGAGGAGATATAAGGTGATGAAATGCTTTATAATATGAGTTTGAATAAAAGCTCAACGACTTCACTTCATACATTGCTATGTTGTTTGTCCAATAGTTGCAGAACATGATCACTAACACCATAAAAACTCAGTATGACATGCCTTCTCAAACTTCCTTGCATACTTAAAACTTTAAAAAACGAATTGATTAATTTAGAATACTAAGAGGGTATCAAATACTAAAGCCTAATAATTGGATGAAAAAGGTAATCTAGAATAATTTGCTCATTTTATATAAACATGCAACAATATGGGGATTGATGATAATTACTTAATGAAGTAATTTGAGCATATACCAAAAGCCAATACCTTCTCTGGTACATTAACTTAGAATCTAAATCCATTGATAGCTAAGAGTAGATGGGAAGGCAATTCTTAAATTATTTCTATAGTACTCACCAGACTGTAAGCAAGATTGCTCACTAACATAAAATAATGAAAAGAAGAGGTGTTGACATGCATTAAGTTTGAATTGCAAGAACAAAACCTTAGGAATTTTTTGAAGTAGAGATATGTATCCTAGAGATTCATTAGGAGGCTCCTCTATAGCTTCCAAGGGATCAAGCTTTGCAATTTTGAAGAATTTACTAACTATATCCATGATATGGAATTTGACAATCCTAATTATGGAACTAGGATTCTTATAAAAATTAAAAGAAGGAAAAGAAAGATTCAAAGAAGAGTGAAAAGCATGCCAAAGCCTCTACAGGAGAATCTATGGCTATTAACGAAATTTCTGTCAAAATTTTGACAAGCAATGAAAATAGTGGTGAGAAAATTGGAGATAAACATATTTCAGTTAGCAAAATGACATTTGAAGGGATACAAGACAAATAATATATACCCATTTCTAAACTTTGACATTTTTCACATTTTTGATGAATTGTACTTAGGAAGTTGAGTCAACTGCAAGAATAGAGGTTCATGAAAAACTTGGAAAGATAAATGACTTTAAGTATTGTAAGTATCATTGAGTTGTCAGCCACCCAATAGAGAAATGCTTTGTAAGTAACAAAAATAAGATCATAGAATTGGAAAAGATGCAAATATAATCCTTAATATTGAATAAGCCATAACCACAATACATGCTAGCTCTATGGTAGTATTGAGTGCCTTATGTGTTTCATGGGACAAGAAAAATATCTTTTCCTCACCACACCCATATGGGAATTAAAAATGCTTCATTTTAGGAATTTGGACATAGTGTTGATGGAGATCCTGTTTGCTAATATGCTAATTGAGCTAAAGACAAATTTCACAGCTCAAATTGAGGCTAGTGATGAGTAGGCTCTTGTGGCCTATTAGGGAAAGGGAATGTTATAAATTGAGTCGGATTTCGGACCTTTGCCCACACTACAACAAATTGCACTTCGCGTAACAAAATTTTTGGTAACAAAGGTAAAATTCATTACATATGTTAGATTTATTGTAACAAAATTGATTTTTTGTTACAAATAACATTTTCTTGAGTAACAAAGTAAAAGTTTTGTTACCTTTAACTCAAATTCGTTACCTTAAATTTTTTATATTCGTAACTAAATAATAATTCGTTACAGAAAATGTTATTTTGTTACATATAACATTTTTCGTCATATAAGAAGATATATTTGTAACAAAATTTGGTACCTTTTGTAACAACAAAATATTTGTTACAAATAAAATATATTATAACAAAGTTTTTAGTTACTAAACTTTAAGTAACTTCCCTCCAAAATTCATTCCCTCCAAATATCAATTGTACACATATGGTAACAATGATTTTTGTTACTAATTATAAATGAATATTAAATTAAACTTTTACTAATACTTGTGGGTTGGGCTTTTGTTCAAAAAATGAACTTCACAATAATATAAAGAATTTGTTAATTGGGCTTAATCAATTTTTTAGTGAATTATTACTGAATCGAATTTTATTTTAAAGAATGAGCTTGAAGAAATTTGAAGTGAATAATCCATTAGTTGGGCTGATTTCTTTAAAATATTAGGTGTTATAACTTTTTTGTGAATTATTCAATGAATTGGGAGTTTTCATTTATGAAATAGATTTGACCAAATTTATAGTAAATTAAGTGGTGAATTAGGCTTCATTTTAAGAGCTGGTCTTGAACAAATTTGAAGTGAGGTAAATGATGAATCAAGCTTTCTTCAAGGAACTGAGCTTATTTTTTATTAATTAGGCTTCACATTAGTTCAAATAATCGATTGCTTTGAGTTGAACATTTTTTTTTTTTTAACTAATTGGGCTTAACTAATATTTTAGTGAATTGGCAAATTGGGCTTCATACTAATTTGAAGAATTCATTAATTGGGCTTTACCAACTTCCTTTTCATTAATTGAGCTTTAATAATTCTCTTAGTAAATTAGTGAATTGGATTTCAAAATGAATTGGATCTGACATTAACCTAAAAAATTGATTAATTGTATTTTTACAACTTTTCTTTTATTAATATGAGTTCACCAAATTTTTAGTAAATTAATGTCATTTGGTAAAGATTGGGTTTGACATCAAATTGCAGAGTTGATTAATTGGGCTTTAGCAACTCCTTTTTTATTAATTGGGCTTCACTAATTTTATAATGAATTGGTGTCATTATAGGGGTGGCAATTTGGGTGGATCGTATGAGTTCGAGTTGGGTTGAAGTAGGGGTATAATATTAATTTTCTCAACTCTATCCCAACTCAACTTGATGACAACTTGAAAATGTTCAATACTAACCCAACCTAAATCGTATCAGGTCAGATTTGGGTTGACCTGATTTTTATTTGGTCAACTTGCCAACTCAAATCCACCCAATCCAACCTACCAATTTGATTTTAATTAATTATTTCAAACATTTGTTTTAATTTCAAACCCTATTGTGAAAAAATAAATATATATATATACACACACACAAAATAACTTCTTTATATTTTATAAAACCACGCACACCATCTCCCCTTCCATATTTGTTGCCCATTTAATATAATTTTAATATAAAAAGACCAATTTACACTTAATCATTTCACATATTTACAATTCAATTTAAATAACTTTTTATTATCATTTTTTATTTTTTTATTTTTTTTTCTTTTTATTCTCAATTATCTCTTCTTCCATTATTTCATATATTTCTCATTTTATACATATATATAAATTTGTCATTATTTCTCATTTCTCATTATTTCATATGTTCTCATTTTGTAGATATTTATATATATAAATTTATCTATAAAATTTTAAATAATTTTTATTTTTATCTTTTTTCTTTCTAATTATTCATACATGTATACTTATTTTTTCTATTTATACTTATTCACATATATATGATAACCATATATATAAATTTATAAATAAAATTTAAATTAATTTTATTTTATCTATTTTTTTTCTATTTATTCATTCCGAATTAAATAATATTTATTGTTTATAAAAATATATATAATATAATTTTTTATTCATACTTATATACATATAGTATATATATATACATATATATAAATTTCAATAAAATTTAAAGAAGATTCATCATATATTTCTCATTTTATACATATATAAATTTATCATTATTTCTCATTTCTCATTATTTCATATATTCTTATTTTATACATATGTGTAAATTTATTTAATGAATTTGGATGGCAATGCAATTTTGTTTCCCTCCAACTTTGTATTCCCTCCAAAATTTGGGCCATAAAAAATGTTAACAATTGTTTTTATTATTAGTTTGACATAATAATTTAATTTGATTTCTTTCAAAAATTTGATTCCCACTAATAATAATGAATTCTCTTTATTTTTTCAATTCCTCTAAATTTTAGATCCTTCATTTTTTTTGTATAAATAATTTATAACAAACTTAATTTTTTTTTTATCTTAGATTATATGATGAATTGACATATAATTTTTTTAAATTATTAAATGACTTTCTATTATAGTTAAAATAGTTAAATAACATATAATTTGGACTTATAAATTTTGGTGCTTAAGAATTTAATTTTTTATTATAATTTATTACAATATTCTTTTTGAAAAATTCTAAAAACTCCTTAAAATAAATAGTTAAAGGTTACATACTTGAATATTAAAAGAAAAGAAAGAAATCTAGTTTACCATAATATTTAATGAAAAGAAAACAATCCCTGAAGTTAGGCCTGTTAATGTTACATTTCAATTTTTAATCGCTGTATTGGCCGGTTAAAGATTTTTATAACTTATAGATATCTATATGTTAATTGTGCGTATATTTTAATATATAAAATGCTAAAATGAAGATAATTTTCATGGTCTAATATAGTGTAAAAAAGTATTAACATAAAGTATATTATTAAATTTAATGATTATTAACTTTTATGAATTTGAACAAGTTGTTTTTAAGAATTAGTTGGTCTATGTATTATATTTCCTTCAAAAAAACAAGTTTTCCTATTATTTTTTTATTCCCTCCAAAATTTTGCTTCTCCCTCCATTTTGTGTCTAAATAGTATATACAAAAATTATTTATTTTATCTCATATTATAAGATGAATTATGACATATTATTATGGGGGTTAAAAATTTAATTCTATTTTTTGTTATTATTTATTAGAACATTGTTTTTGAACAAAAAGATTTTAGAAAAATTATTTATAAATTCTAAAAACTTTAGTCTTTATGTGTAATTAATTTTATTTTAAAAATTAAAATATTTTGTACTAATAATATATTGATGTGGACAATTTAAACATGCATTTAGTGAAAATTTTGTACACTTAATTAACGCAAATTGTTTTGAAATTGATCAACTTGTATAACTTTAATATGGTTGGAAATTTTAAAATTATTTTGAAATACTCATGACATTGTAATATAAACTTAGTAATATAGTTATAAGTTTAATAAAATTATTTTTTATTCCCATATATTTAATTAAATATTTGAAAAACTATTAGTATCCTTAACAAATTTGTAGATATCGTTGAAAATTTATATTAAAATTCAAAAATATCCTTTAAAAGCTGTTGTGATTATTTTTTAAACAAAAATACACCTGCACTTATTTATAACTTTAACATGGGGGTTTAACTTCAATATTATTTAAATTACTCAAAATGAATTTAAATAATTTTTTTAAATATTTAATAATCTTTTAATTGAAATTGAATTAAAAAAATAAAAATTTAAAACCATCAACATATCTAAAGTAATTTAATCAAATTTAATTAAACATGTTTATTAATTATAAAATAAGAATAAAAATCAAATCCATCTCTTAATTAAATATAATTTTGTTTTTAAATTACATCTCAATATTATTAAAAAATAATCATATCTAAACCAATTTAATTATATTAAGTTGAATATATTTATTAAATATAAAAAATATTTATTAACTAAAATAAATAATTTAAAAATAAAAATAAGATCTAAAAATAACATACTAACAATAGTAATTTCAAAATGTCAATTTCACCCGACCAACCCAATAAAAAAGTTATTGATATGATATATTGTTCCCACATAAAATACAAATAAAAAAAATCTCAATTTATTTTTTATCTATGATCCAAAATAAAACAAACAATCATAACATTCCCCTACCCCACTTCTGAAAAATCATTTTGCTAAAATATTTTGGTAAAATACTCCGATTCATAAATAAACAAGCCCTAATTTAAACTAATTTTATTAAATTTATTAATTAATAAAAAATAAATAAGTCAAGATGTGTGAGATCTAGAGTTTTAATCAAAATAAATAATTTAAATAAAAATAAAATCTAAAATTTCATCCTAACAATATAATTTTAATGATTTTAAATAAATAAATATTTTTAATTATAATATGTTAAAATGCATATATACATACATACATATATATATATTCTTTTCCTCCTCTCCCCCCCCCCCCCCCCCCGCCCAGCCATCCCTACCCCTTCCAACCAGGCATCCCCCACCCCCAGCCACGCCATGGCCAGCTAGTGGCCAAGTAGGCCGCAGCCCAACGGCCAGATCACCCCCCCACCCGCCAAGCCAAGGCCATGGCCAAGCAGGCTGCTGGTTGCGGCCTGCCATGGCTGACCGCTGGCTGTGGCCAGATCTGGCCACTGGCCATCGCCAGGCGGCCGCCGGCCATCGCCGGCTGTGAGGGTTGGGGGTGGGTCATGTGTATATATATATGTATATATTTATATTGATATTATATGATATTTATATTGATAAATAAAATTTTTAATTTTTCTAGGAGGATTTTGTTATATATTTTATAAAAAAAAAAATTACTATTTTTTTAATGAAAGTTGATTGGGCATTTCAAAATTTGTCAAATTTTTATAAACAAATTAAATTTTGGGGTTGTTGGGTAATTAACTTATTTTAATGTAACGGTTTATTCCGAACACTAACGGAAGTTGAGGTGCTATCCCAAATGTGTTAAAAATTTTAGAGTTCTGGTCTTATAAGTATCAACCTAAGCACTGAAAGTGCATACCCCCTATCCAATGACATAAAAAATGTAATTTTTTCAATATAACCAAACACTACGTTAATGAGGAAAAGAAAAGTAAAGGCTCCATTGAGATGATAATAATTTTATTGGACTAGTTGCAATTTACCCCCCTGTGATTTGTAAAATAAGCATCAAACAAACCTATGAAAAAATATATATACAAAATAACTTCCTTATGTTTTATAAAACCGCGCACACCGCCTCCCCTCCACATTTGTTGCCAATTTAAAATAATTTTAATATAAAAAAACCAATTTACCGTTAATCATTTCAAATATCTACAATTTAATTTAGATAATTTTTTATTATTATAATTTATTTTTTTTATTTTTTTCATTCTTCTCTTTTCTTTTTATTCTCATTGAGTCATTTCTCTCTTCTTCCGTTATTTCATACATTTCTCATTTTATACATATATATAAATTTATTATTATTTCTCATTTCTCATTATTTCATATATTCTTATTTGACACATATTTATATATATAAATTTATCTATAAAATTTTAAAAAAAATTTATTTTTATCTTTTTTCTTTCTAATTATTCATACATGTATACTTATTTTTTTCTATTTATACTTATTCACATATATATAAATTTATTAATAAAATTTAAATTACTTTTATTTTTATCTATTTTTTTATTTATTCATTCCGAATTAAATAATATTTAATATATATGAAAATATATATAATATATATTTTGCGACGATTTGTCTCAACCGCCGCAAAATATTAATTTGACGGTGGTTAAGCGGCAATATATCCAACCCGCCGTGGAATTCATAATAAATGGCGGCAGTTAGTGTAACCGCCACTGAATCAACAACTTCGCGCTGGTTTTTCTACGCCGTCTCAATTAATAATATTGTTTCTTTTGCTTATTAGATTGTCCTTTGTTTTTTACTTTAAAAGATTTTGTTCATAATTTTTTAATATATATATGTAATGCCAATTATTTTTTATAAATATTTTTTTTTTATAAATTTCTAAAATAAAGTGTTTTATATTATAAGCTATTCTACAAAATGTAAAGAGGTATTTACTTATTTTTAAAATTTGAACACACTCTTGTAATAATCTAGACCGTATGAATTTTAAGTTTTTATTTTATTCATACATTGCAAGGCTTATTTTAAAAGATAAAATATGATATTTTTATAAGCATAAACTTTTTTTATAATATCTTTTCATTAAAAACTTAGCCAAACACCTACTTAGTCTATATTTTTACTTGTTTGTTAATATTATATATTTTGATTAATGAAATGAATTATTATAGTATTTTCTTTACCCAATACTCACAATGCAAAAATATTACTCCTTTACCTAACAATTTATATATACATATATGTAATAAAATTTCTTTGCTTCATGCAGCTATATTATAGAATTATCCCACACTTTCTATTTATTTCTTTTAGTTCACTACTTGACACTCTTATTTTATTTATTCAAATGACAATTACTATTTTATTTCTAAAAATAATAATATTATTCTAAAATATTCTAATAAACTAATTATGTCATATCATTAATTTTCAAAACTTATTTTTAATAGTGTAAAAGAATTCACACCTTTTATTCTTCCGACTAATATTTTTTATTATTTTATTTTATTTACATTAAGAATTAGGAGTATAAATGAGATGAGACGATTCGCGAGGAGTTCGAGCTCGTTAGTTAAACAAGCCAAACCAAGCTTAATAAGTATACGTATCTATGCACATACCAACATCAACAAGTATTAGCTACATCCAAGTTGGTAGTGTTCCTGCTGCAGCCCATGCCTGGTTCGGGTTCGAGTCTCCATTCCAGTAGATTTTGAATTTCCATTTCCAGCGGGCAGGTCGGGCCAGTCTGGTGCATGCGGGCAAGTCAAGCGAGCACACTGTGGGTCGCGCGGATCGGCAGGTGGGTCTGGTGCATGTGTGTGCTGCAGGTCGGGTCAAATGCTAAATATAACAAAATTTTTACACTCTTTCGTAACAAAACTTTTAGTTATCTATTCAATTAGTAACAAAATGCATATTTTTGAATTGAAATATTATTTAACTATTTGTAACAAAATATTTTGTTACATAAACAATTAGTAACTATATTTAATTAAATAAATAATATCATTATATCATGCATTAGTAACGAAAAAATAAAATGCAACAAAATTGTCAATGTTTTAGTAACTAAACATTTTGTTACGTTAAAAATTTATTGTAACTAACATACTTTTTTGTTACGAATATCATAGTTTTAGTAACGATACATTTCGTCGCCATATTAGGGCACTAAACTTAAGTAACGAAAAATTCGTTACCAATATTTTGCGTGACGAATTTCAGCGTTATGGTAACAAAATTATTCGTTACTAAAACTGTAATTTGCTATAGTGCCAATTGACATCCATATTTGAATAGATTTACATGTAGAAGAAATTACAGTTCTTGTTGGAAAAGAACTCTTCCTTGTACAGAGATGTGGATAGATAATACTCATCCATATCTAGAAGGATAAGTTTTTCTCAACCTTCATAGTTCTTCTCTCTCAATATTTTTTGCAGTATAGCCAAATAGTCTCCGAAGGTTTAAGGTGTGCAAGCTTGTAGAAGTTCTAATAGCAACTCTGCAAGACGAGAAGAAGAAATTGATAGAAAACTACTTGAGATTGAAAGTCGTGGAGTTTGTACATGTTCAGGGATTGTAAGCGAACTTTGATCTAGGGTGATATTCGTGAAATGTTTGCTGATTAAGATAACAATGACCCACTCACATCTTGATACCATGGTTTTCTAACAGTGGTATTAGAGCCTATAGACTCAATCTTACAATTTCATTTTGAATTCATTAGTGTATTTATTTATCTTTTTCACATGGTATAAATTGAAGTTTGATTTGACACAAGCATAAAAATTTTTTATAAGAAGCTCATATCCTTGTAGAAAGTGTTTTTTGTTTGTTTAGGATAAGAAAACTTTATAGTTAAAAGCACTAGGAAAACTTAGTAATATAGTTCATTGATAATGTGAGAAGACAAGCAACCAACCTTGGAAATTCACTAAGTTCTCCTCTATGAGTTTTTCTATATAATTATTAGCATGTTTGATATGTCAAGTCTGATATATTGTTCCATATGTATCTATAATTTGTGGCATAATTAGATGTCCATAATTTTAACTGATTCTGGAATTAAAAAAATTCACTAAGTAGAAGAATATTTGATATGAAGAAAATTAACAATGGAATTTCCATTTGGGATATCCTTGTGCAAATAGTAATTTCAAGTAGTGGGTACTTGCAATTTTTCTTCTAATTGGTGGTTGGATTGATAGAAGATTGTCACACTGCTAAAAAAATTGCTATTTGCGATGGATATTGAGACAACAAAAATCCATCGCAAAAACCTTGGTCACAAATTTTTGCGAAGGATTTTGTGATGTCCCATTTTGCGATGGATTTTTTCAATGGATTGGCAACGGACTTGAGACGTCACTTCTGCGATGTCTTTGCA
Source organism: Jacaranda mimosifolia (assembly GCA_018894105.1). Classification (NCBI taxonomy): domain Eukaryota; kingdom Viridiplantae; phylum Streptophyta; class Magnoliopsida; order Lamiales; family Bignoniaceae; genus Jacaranda; species Jacaranda mimosifolia. Next base: position 31,036,062 of record CM032121.1, read on the forward strand.
ACGGAATTGTCTGTCGCAATGTTGCGATGGACAACCTACGTTTGATTTTGTTATGCACTAATAAAAACAAACCCTCTAAATACTTACAAAAATAACAGAACTATCTTACTTGTATAATATTTTTTTATAATAAATAAAATAGTCAGATAGTTATATTTCTTTTTGATTTCTATCTAGCTATTTTATTTATTATAAAAAAATATTATGCAAGTAAGATAGTTCTGTTATTTTTGTAAGTATAGGGTTTGTCTTTATTAGTGCGTAATTTTGCGACAAATATGCTATCCATCGCAACATTGCGATTTCTTCAAAAAAAATTTGCGACAGACATTTTCATTGCAAAATTTATTTTTTTGTGATGGAAATTTTCATCACAAATTTTTAATTTTTTTTTATTAAAAATTATGTGTCCTATATCAAATTGAAACCTATAATCAACCAATACTAATAGTTCTTCGCATTACTTACTAATCATCAATACACCAATACTTAAATATTATTTTACGTAAAATCAAATCAAACTAAACTATCAGTATTTTTGTAATTTTCCAAAAATACGATCATAAGCCATTAAAACAAATCCAAATCTCATAGGTCATTTTCTAAATAACAACCTCATATCTTCATTCAATAAAGAAAGCTACATTTTTTAATATATACATAGGGAATCTTCCAAGGTTTACAATTAAAACCTCAAAACTACATGAATCTAAAATTGCAATGCCCAAATAATAATAACTCAAATCAAATAAATACATTAAAGTCATTAAATACAATAAACTCTTGAAAAATTCATTTTCTTTAACAAGAATCAAATTAACATTATAAATCTAAAAGTCTAATTTATATTACAATGAACATCTAACATATAATGCAAATTACAATATAATATAATTCATATTGTCCAATATATAAACCAAACCGTAATTGAAATATAATTCACAAAATAATACTAAAAAAGGTACCTTACTCTATATAAAGATTTATAAAAAAATTCAACATCTTAACATATCCAAATCTGCAATATAACACAATAAAAACAAAATTGGAAAAATAAAAAATAAAAAAACTATAAAAAAAATGAGAATAGGAAGTTGGCCAATGTAATCCAAATCTACAATATTACAACAAAAACAAAATTAGAATAATGAGTAACGAAAATACAAACTAAAACAACATACATTGAATATGATAAACTAATATATAGTTCAATATAAATCAACTAGATAACTCAACTTAATCACACACATAATTTACAAAATATAAATTCAATATAAGCAGGCATACATCTCATTATAAACCAATATATAATTTAATATAAATCCAACACATAATTCAATATAAATGCAACATATATTAAATTCTAATATGATACATAATATATAAACTAAGAAAAAAAAAGAAAAAAAAAAACCCTTTTAAAGTAACCACCATATCCAAATGCCCAAAAATTTTTAAAACCTATACTATTAGAATAAAAAGTTTTTTCCATCTCCCAGACAGACGCCAACCGATCGCGCGGTCAGCTTCTGGCCTCGCGTGGCGGCTAGATCTGGCCTTCGTATGAAGCCAGTAGTGACTGGCTGTTGGCTCCGCGCAGAACCCAGCAGCAGGCAATTGTGCAAGGCAAGTGACCACACAAGTGCTGGCCTGACCCCGCGCGGCCTCTCACGACCACTGGCTACGAGAAGCCTTGCACGACTGATAGGCTAGCGTGGCCTCGCGCGGTAGCCAGCGGCGGTCGCTGTCGGGCCACACCAACAACTGCTGCAGCCTTGTGCGGCCAGTAAGCTCTCGCCAACAGAGCATGCAGGTTTGGTTAAATGAAAAAAAGAAAAAAAAGAAAGAAAGAAAAGGAGAGGAGGAGGAATAAGGGGGAAGGAAGGAGGAGACTTATATAGTGTGAGGAGTTAAGAAGGTTGATGCAAATTCAGGCTTTCTGTAAAATATTTTTTTAATATTAAATTTAAAATTTAAAATTTTTATATTATATATAATAGTTTATTTTTTAATTTAAATTTTAGATTTTAAACTTTAAATCTTCAATCTCAAATTTTAATTTTAAAGCTTATTTATTATGTATGATTTTTAAATTTATATTTTGATTATTGATAACCTTTTAGTGTTATATTATATTTTTAAGGATAATTTTATTTTATAATGAATTTTTTAATATTAATTATTTAATTTTTAGATAGTTAAATATATCATATTGATATGCATATTAATATATATAATTCCTTATGTATGAATAAAAAAGTAAACGTTAAATGATAGATAAAAAATAAAAATTCAGAATATAATAACAAATAAAAGCCAAATGATCGACTTTATCTATTATTAAAGAGAAAAGTATAAAATTAATATAATGATTTTATCTATTTATAGTTTTCCTTTTATAGTATTAATAACATTAAATTTATCAATGTATATATTATGTTAAACTATTGATTCTAAATTAATGTATTTAATAATAAATATCACAAAAGATTACAAGTGTAAAATAATATTTGACATGATGCTAATTTTACTAACTAATTATCAATTATACAATTTATAAATTTAAATATTATTATCTTAATTAATTTTACTCATTCTTTTCACTCATAACACATAAATAACATTTTCATGATCAAATGTTTTTTAATATTATTATTACTTTTATTTTTTATATTAATTAAAAGTATAGCACTATTGATTATAATATATATATAACTAATATGAGTTATATAACATTAACTATTTATGTAGAATTTGTATAAATTAGTATATAACTATTTTATAATAATTAATCTAACTCTTTAAAGCCAATCAGCTTTAATCATAACATTGAAAATGCAAATAGGATAACTGGCTACTACATTGAATATGAGAACAAGGAGTTTTGTTGAGTGATACTGAGATGAATCCTAAATGGGAAGGAAAGGAAAATTGCAATACTATTTCTTTGAGAAAATGGTAGAAAGTTGGAAGAATTTCAGAACGTTCCCTCATCCTTAGAGGAAATGGAAGAGGAATCACAGTTGAGAAAGGAGAAAAACAAAAAATTGAAGAAGTTGAACCTATCATACCACCTCCACCATTCCTTCAGAGGCTTAAGAAGCAAAAATTGAACAAGTAATTTCAACAATTTTTGGAGGTCTTCAAGGAACTTCACATAAATATTCTATTTGCTGAAACATTAAAATAAATTCTAAGTTATGCAAAGTTTATGAAAGCCATTTTATCTAAGAAAAAACATTTGAGTGAATTTGAAATAGTAGCTATCATAGAGGAACGTAATACAATCATCTAAAAGAAGTTATCCCTAAAGCTCAAGTATCCTAGGAGTTTCAACATACCATGCAACGGATGCATAATGGTATGGGTTTTAGGGTGAGCTCCCTTAGAGGGATATGCTCATGTTGCGCGAGGAAGCGTGTGAGCACTTTATAGAAGCATTCTTGGTGCAAAACTTAGTTACTCTTATGACACGGGATAGTGTGAGGTCAACGTATAGTTAGAAAAATTTTGCATGGTTTGTTGAAATAGTGCTTCACAAGCCAATTAGATTGGCATGTAAACTATTTCACTTGTGATACAATCTTGATTGAATGATATTCTTGAAATCGCCATCTTCATCTTATGTTTATATTTACTTCACTAACATTTGGTTGAAGCCTTTAAATCACACAAAACTACGGGACTTGGTCATGCACTAGTTGATGATCATGAAACAAGTCTTACATGATCATGATCTTAAATCTTCCAAGTCATATGATCTTATAAGACAGGTCATCTAAGATTCGGATAGACTTACACTAATGATGCATAAATCCAAAGCTTGAATGTTGCACCGTTTCCATGAGCAATTTCATATGAGATATAGGTGCATATGAATGGGTGCTTGTTATAGAACAAGTTACAGACGGCCCTCCCAGAGAATCCACTAGATAGCCAAAGAGGCAAGTTCTTCAGTTTACGCTAGTGTATATATTTAGTCCTTTGACCTGAAGATCTATGGTAACCTTGTGTTTAGGTCCTTATGTTTTGACTCTTCCCTGACCACGTAGCGGGTTGTTTAGGTGGTGATTGGGCATAAACTACTTAGACATGGAGGTTTGTGAGATCTAAGAGGGGATCTGACTCCTTGTTGTTGTGAAGGGCAAGTACATCTACTATGTATTCTATAATGATTGGTTCCAAGAAATCCTTGCGCAAAGCAGTATGACAATTTGGAAAAGAGTTTTCCAAAGATATGGTCATAAAGGAGAATTTAACATTAGGAATAGAAACATAGAATTGAGGCAATTAGAGAGCTGACAAATATCTTGCCCTAGGCCTCTTTCGGGAGATAGGAGACGGAAGGACTATATTTTCATAGTACGCATAGAGCTAGAATGGTTCTCCAAAAGCATTCATTTCAACCAATTAGTTGGACTCCACGGGCTTGAGATTGGACATCGACCATGGAGATTGGGTACTCTTCAACTAATGGAGATTAGTTCAATTGAGTCGATTAGTTTAAAGGAGCTTAAACTAATGTGAATATTCGATATTCTAAAGCCACAAAGAGTTGTGAGCCTATGTCCAATGTATAGTAGAACCTAATGGGCCACTCACAAAAGCCAATTGCAAATCCTAATTGATGAAGGAGAATTTTCTAAAAGTTAGAAAATCTCCCACATGACCAATTTGGAGGTAGGCCAATTAACACCACTCGTAGTCATTTTTAGCTTGATCAATTTAATTATTAAATTGATCTAATTAATTTAAGGAGTTAAATTAAAACCAATTAATTAAGGAGTTAATTACTTGGTGCCACATGACTATCAATTGGTCAAGTTAACTTAAGGAGTTAAATTAAGATTGTCTTGCTTAAGGAGTTAAGCAAATTGACTTAAACAGTTAAGTCAAGGTTATTTAAGTTAAAGAGTTTAATTTAATTAAAATGGAGAATTAATTTTGGAGGAAAAATTCAAATGAAATGTTCATTTGATGTGAATTGGAATTTTTTTGGATGATATTTCATGAGATGAAATGAAGATTATAAATGAAATTCAAATTCACACAAAATTCAAATTCAAATACCAACTTGCAAGCAAGTGGGCAACCATCTTGAGGAATTGGCATCACACCATCTTCCCTCTACATATAGATATAGAGAGTAAAGGGGGCGGTATACATGTGAATTGAAAGCAAAAATTAGATTCTCTCAATTTCCCTCTAAATTTTCAAGTGTTGCCTCATGTGTTGAAGCTTCACTTCTCTTCTTCTCCTATCTCCAAATCAAGCCTTCATCCAAGCTTGTCTTCTTATTATTCTCCAACTGATATTGAGAGGAAAAGGATTGGGAATTGGTGTGTGGATCTTTACATTAGAATAAGACAATTGCATTGCTCGGCTTTGGAGATCCTCTGTTTCGAGCAGTGGTTTTGGAGCGATTTTTGAAGGTCATATCCATTTTGAGCTTAATTTTTTACTGAAGATACATCAAAGAGTTGGTATTTGTTTGGTACAATTTTTGCTCAAATCGGAGTTTGTTTGGTTGAGCAAAGATGGCTCGAATTCTACTATGCCGCTGGAAGGCAGTTTTCAAGGAGCTGAGATCTTCTTCCACCTTCCTTTGATTTTCTAAAAATCAAGGTAATTCTCCTTCCAAATTTGAATCTATGGCATGTCTAGATCCTTGGCTACATATGTAGCCTAGTTATTTTAGCATTTTTGAGCTTTGATAATTGGATCCTAGTGGTACATGTGATTTTAAGTAGTATCGGAGCCAAATTCATGCTTTGATTTGGATTTTTGATTGATCGATTCATGTGATGAATTGATCAAAATTACCAAATATTTGATCCAACCTATAGATTGGAGTGTTTTGATGATGTTGTGTGTGGCTCCTTGCTTGATGAAAGGGGATACCGGTGGTGGATTGAAACCGAGTCACCCTCGCCCCGGAGGAGGTTCAGAAGGTGGTCCGGGAACTCTAATATTCTGTATTAATCAGTTAAGGGGCCCCATAAGGATACCTATAACTATAGAATACCTATCATTAAAGATAGAGCTCAATAAATTGAATGCTTGCTAATATATGTTTTCAGTGTTAATTCATATGATTAGTATGTTTTAATTCATAGTTGCTAATGTTGAATTTTGATTTGGCATTAGTTGATGTTGTATGTTGACATAGCATGTTCAATTTGACCTTAAGGCTCAACATAATTGGAGTTTATTGGAGATTTTTGAAGAATGTGACTCTTACTTAAACTTATTTTTTAGAAGCATGATTGAACACTTGAAATTTCATTTTTAAAAGGTGTTTTAGATCTGAAATTTCATCTATAATGTGTGTTTTAATATTAAAGAGGTGTCCTAAATTTTTTGGTGCATAAATGTTTAGCAAATTGACATATGACTCGGTGACAACATAAAAATAGAGCAAGCTACCCATCTGGCCGGGCGCTCTGCCACGCGGCAGTGCGCCTAGCCTGGGCAGGCAACAACCTAGTTTGATTGGGCATGAGTTTGGTTGTGTTTTTGAGTCCTTAAGTGACCAAAATTATATTAATTCACACATATTAAATGCACAAATGTTGTACAAGTTCTCAACATTATGTTTGACATTTTTTATTGCTTTTAAAAACTTGTTAAAGTTAATCTTCAATATTATGGCATAATTGTTATGCTTCCTCTTGCTTGCCAATTAATTATTTATGAGATAAGCATTTAATTGTTGGAATTGAATGTCAATTCTTGATTTATTTATTGTTCATTTAAGTGTTGAATGGATGATGAATGAATGGGAATGATCATATGAGGCTTTAATATTAATTTTATTTGTTTCAAGTTGTTGAAAAGGTTTGATTAAATTGAGGCTTGCATGCCTCTTAATTTCTATCTTGTAACTGTTATAAGAGTAGAATCACTAGGAGTGAGGATTTCTTTTTCATGTAAAAGTTGCATGGAGCAAAGAAGGCCATTGGAGGCATGAAGACCCATGAATGCATGGGGATACACTCATGTAATAGCTAGATTTAATCAACCCACTTAAAATAAACGAAGTGGTGCAACTATAGCTCTAAGTGCATCACTTGGTTAAGGCTCACAGTCATCCCACCTTAGGAGCATGCTAGGCGCATTTATTTATTTACGCATTTCATATCCTATTGATGTATGAGATACATAGTTAGGATATAGAAAACCTAAATAAGCAGATTAAAATGATGAGATCTTTTCAAGCAACAAAAACCCTCCACTGAGAATGTTTAAGTGCTTCTAATATTAAATCAAAATGGATACAAATTAAAAGGAGTTTTAATTAATTCATGCCTTCTACCAATAGTATATGCCATGACGACACTACCATTTTTGTGTGATGGCACTTGGTCATGGGGGTCATACTTAGGTGGAAAGCTGTGAGTATATACTTAGCATAAAATGCACCTTTGATTTAAAACTTTCCATGCATTGACACTCGGTCATGGAGGATGTCGTGGAGCGGTCTTGAATCAAAGTTTGATTGGTAGGTCCGACTTAACACCTAGTAGTGCAGATGGCGCACGGTCATGTGGGTTTACATGAAAAGTGAGGCAAAATATATCAAGAGTTGCATGAGATGCAATTAGCAAATGTTGCTTACCTTTTCATTACTTGTGGATGGCACTCAATCACGAGGGTCCACTTGCAAGTCCTTGGGATCTTGATTCTCACTAAGAAATGAGATTTCCCGAATTCTTCAAAGGGGTGAAGGATTTGATAAAATAGTGGGAGACAAACATGCTTGAAAGACCATGAACATGTTTGCAATATCAATATTCAATCATATGCTTACACTCTTCTTTTTTTTCTCTTGTAGATTTTCAAAATCTTCAAAAAGAAAATGGTTAAGAACCCACTCCACACTATTTTGGAAACTAATAAGCTCACCGAGCCTAACTTCCGCAATTGGTTGAGAAACTTCAAGATAATTCTAGACTTCAAAAAGAGGACCTATGTCCTTGATCAAAGTCCAAGGGACACCTTGGGCGATGATGCCACCAATGAGGCCCGTGACTTGTTCACTAAGTTGGTAAATGATGATCTACAAGCGAGATGCCTTATGATGGCTTCCATGACCAATGAGCTCCACAAGACTCATGAGCATATGAAACATGCAAGTGAGATCTATACACACCTACAAGAGTGTTCAAGCAAGATACAAAAGGTTCACTTTGCCAAGAGAGCTCTTTAGGTCAATGATGGTTGAGGGTTCGAGTGTCCATGATCACGGGCTTAAGATGATTGGACTTATAGAGAAGCTTGGGCAACTTGATGAGATCATGGATAACAACCTCTACATAGATTTGATCCTATAATCATTGCCCTCCTCGTTCGACCAATTCATTATGAACTTTAATATGTCCAAGCAGGAGGTGACAATTAACGAATTGGTGAACATATTGGTAACTGCTAAAGCAATGATAAAAGAGGAAAAACCTCTTATGATTGCTTTCTCCTCAAGTCTAGGGGCCCTAGGGGACCTAGAAAAGAAGGTAAAATAAAGAAGAGTTCTTCTTCTAAAAGGAAGCAACCTTTGAAGAGTTTAGGGGGAGTCAAGAAGAAGAAAAAGGCTAAGATCGATGTGAGTTGTTTCCATTGTGGTGAAAATGAGCATTGGAGAAGAAATTGCAAAGCTTACCTTGCAAACTTTGAGAAGGGTATGTACTTTATTGAAGTGTACAACTTGACTACCAATTCTTCTTCATGGGTATTTGATAACGCATATGGTTCTCACCTTTGTAATTCATTACAGGGGATGTAAAGAAGAAAGAGTCTTAATGAAGGGTATATGATCCTTCGCCTAGGAAATGGAGCAAGAGTTAATGCCATGGTCCAAGGCGTTGTCAAGTTAGACTTAGGGAATGCTTGCACTGTATTAAATCATTGTTATTATGTACCCAACCTTGTTAAGAACATTATTTCTATTCTCGTTCTTGATAGTGAAGGATATGATTTTTCTATATTGAATGGGAAATTGAAAGTATTAAAGAGTGATTCTTTAATTGCACAAGGCGCCTTGAATAACGGATTATACATACTTGATTCTCAACCAGCATTAATGCACATTCAATCAAGTAAAAGAAAGTTAGATAACCAAAAAATGCCATCTTATGGCATGTAAGACTCGAACATATCTCTAGAAATAGGATGATCAAGTTAGAAGTTCTCAAAGCACTAAATGTTAGTGGCATTGAGGACATTCCTACTTGTGAATCTTGTTTGAAGGGAAAAATGACCAAAGCTCATTTTGTGGGATAAATGGAGAGCGCCACAACTCCTTTGGATTTGATCTATACAGATATTTGTGTCCCACTAAGAGTTAGTGCGAGAGCAGGCTATTCTTACTTCATCACCTTTACCAATGATTGTAGTCAGTTCGGACATGTGTATGTTATGAAGTACAAGTTTGAAGCCTTTGAAAAGTTTAAAGAGTATAGGAATGAAATAGAAAAGCAAAAGGACTTAGTATTAAAGCTCTTCAATCAGATCGAGGAGGAAAATACTTAAGTACCGAATTCATGGGTTTTCTAAAAGAGAATGAGATTCTCTCTTAATGGACTCCACCCAGCACATCCCAACATAATGGAGTAGCTGAAAGGAGAAATTGTACCTTATTGGACATGGTACATTCCATGATGAGCTTTTTCAATGTGCTATATTCTTTTGGGTATACGCCTTAGAAACGGCGACGAGATTACTAAATGTAGTACCCTCAAAGTTGGTGCCAAAAATGCCGCATAAGATGTGGTATGGCAAAGCACCTCTTACCATTATCTCAAGGTTTGGGGGTCTTCCATTTACATCAAGCGATTAGTGGGAGACAAGTTGGAACCCGAGAGAGTTTATGGGTTATTACTTTTATGATCCCTCAAAACAAAAGGTATTTGTTTCAAAAACACCCACTTTTTTGAAAAGAAATTTTTATTAGATAGAAATGATGTTGTTATTGAACTTGATGAAGTTCAAGATGATTATCAAATCCCACAAGCAATGGAAACAAGTAAGCATCAAGAAATATACACATAACCTCTAAGAAGGTTGGACCGAATCAAGAAGCAACCCAAAAAATTTGAATTCTATCATGAAATGGGCCAATCAGATAGTGATCCAAAGACATATGAAGAAACTATGTTAGACATAGACTCGGAACATTGGCTTGACACCATGAAATTCGAAATGGACTACGTGTACTCCAACAAAGTATGGACTTTTGTGGATCTATCAGAGGAAAAAGTTCCCATTGGTTGCAAGTGGATCTATAAACGAAAGCTAGGAGTCGATGGAGAGGTAATGACCTTTAACATGCAACTAGTGGCAAAAGGTTACACTCAAAGACCCAGTATTGATTCCAAGAAAATCTTTTCACCGGTTGCAATGCCTAAGTCTATTTGGATTTTACTTGCCATAACCACATATTATAACTATGAGATATGACAAATAGATGTGAAAACCACTTTCCTCAATGGAAACATTGAAGAAGAAATCTATATGGAGTAACCACAAGGTTTTACATCCAAAGGGAGTGAGCAAAAGGTTTGCAAACTTCAGAGATCAATTTATGGACTCAAACAGATGTCCCAAAGTTAGAACATATGTTTGATAAAACAGTCAAATCATTTAGCTTTGTAGAAAAATATACATGAACTTTGTGTGTACAAGAAGGCTAGTAGGAGTAGTATACAATTTATTGTGCTTTACGTTGATGACACTCTTATCATTAGGAATGAGAGAGAAATGTTAGAGTATACTAAAGTATGGTTATCTACACAATTCTTCATGAAGGATTTGGGATAAGCATTCTACATATTAGGAATAGGTATCGATAGAGAGATCGAGGAGGAGGATGGGGCTTTCCCAATTCCTATACATTGACAAGATACAAAAGATGTTTAGTATGGAAGAATCTAAGAGGGGATTTCTCCCTTTGGGATATGACATTCGTCTCTCCAAGTCTATGACCCCTAAAACTGATGAGGAGAGATAGAAAATGTCCCGCATACCTTATGCGTCTGTCATATGGAGCATAATGTACAAGACTGGATGTGGCACACACTCTAAATATTACGAGCCGTTTCCAGTCTTATCCCAGTAAAAGTCTCTAGATGGCCGTGAAAACAATCCTTAACTACTTAAGAAGGATTAAGGATTTATTTTTAGTTTATAGCAACAAAGAATTGAAACTTGAAGGGTTTTTGGATTCTAGTTTCCAACCTTATGTAGAAGACCTACAATCTACTTCTGAATTTATGTTTCGCTTTAATGGCAGTGTGGTAAGTTGGAAAAGTTCCAAACAAGACACCACGGCTGATTTAACCACTGAGGTGGAGTATATTGCAGCTTTGGAAGCCGTAAAGAAAGGTGTTTGGATGAAAAACTTCATCCTAGAGTTGGATGTAGTGCTTAGCATTGTTGAGCCAGCGGTTGTCTTTTATGACAACAATAGGGCGGTAGCGAAAGCTAAAGAGCCAAGATCTCATCAATGATCCAAGCACATTTTGAGGTGATATCATTTGATCCGAGAGATCATTGATAAAGGTGACATTCAAATGGAGAAAATTGCCTCATAAGAGAATATAGCAGATCCACTAACTAAAACCCTATCACAAAAGGTATTTGAAAGATATCTTGAGAAGATGGGTTTTAAAACTATGGGTAATTGGCTTTAGGGCAAGTGGGAGATTGCTGGAATAGTGCCACGCAAGCTAATTAGATTGGTATGTAAGCTATTTCACTTGTGATACAATTTTGATTGCATGATATTCTTGAAATGGCCATCTTCATCTTATGCTTATATTTACTTCACTAACACTTGGTTGAAGCCTTTAGATCACACAAGACTACGAGACTTGGATACTGGGTGGTGATCATGAAATAAGTATTACACAGTCGTGATCTTGAATCTTTCAACTCATAGTATCTTATGAGACAGGGCATCTAAGATCCGAATTGCACTAATGATGTATAAATCAAAGGGTCGGATGTTGCTCCATTTCATGAGCAATTCCATATGAGATATGAGTGTATGTTATAGAACAATCCATTGAAGGCTCGCCCGAAGAATCCACTAGATAGCCGAAGAGATGTGCCAGTAATGGCAAGTTCTCCAGCTCACGCTTAAGGTTGGGCATCGGGTCGGGATTGCCAGGTTCGGGACGATCGAGTCGGGTACCCGATTGTCTGGGATTTAATTCTCAATACCTGAACCTAGCCCGGATACCTAATTCCAAAATCAAGTTTAGGTTCAGGTATTAGGATTTATTAAAAAAAAAGGAAAAAAACTTGTACATGCCAACTTTATCCCGAATATAACGTTCAATAAATCAAGGTACATTATGGAATGCGTAAGATAGATTTGCGAATTGCAACAAAACCAATTCTATTCCAGGCAAGATTGTTCATCCTTATCCTGCAATTTTGATTTGAATCAAACTCCTAGGAGTTTTAAATCTATTCAAACATGGTAAGCCCCACAAACACCTACAAAAGAACTTCATCAATAGCTTAAATCCGTACATCAACAATATGGTAATTTGCTTTGCTAAATTGCTAGGTACATATTTCCCTCTTCTCTCATTCATTCAACACTTTGTGCATGCCAACTTCATGTTTGATAAAATACCTCTATGAACATACATCATTATTTTAGTATTGTTATTAGGTTCTCCATCAATTCACATGAGCATTAAACATCACCATAATTGTTTTGTTTTCTTTGATTAATCACCATACTTAACTTCTTTATCAATGTCAATCTTCTTAAGATGCCATCCTTTCTTGTTCTTTTCTTTCTCATTACTTGATTAACTTTTTCCCATACCTTGGCAGGCTGCACAATTGTTTACTTTAGAGATGTTTTATCTATCATTGGAGTGCAACATTTAATTATCCTTGATGAAGAAAATTAACCTATGGAGAAAGGCACATTTTTTACTATGCATATTCCCCTTATTGGTGGATACGCAACAAAGTGGCTGAGACTGACTAATTCATTTTATACAGAGGAATGGACTCGAGAGATCAGGACTTCCAAAGTGTAGGCTTTAAGGGCAACTCACCATTGTCCTCCAAACGAACTAATTCATCATCAACAATCAAACAAACTAATTCTTCTACCAGCATTGGGTCGCAACATCATCGAGAACAAAGCCAAGTGGGGAGAACTTCAATTTGATAATGAATTCCACTACATCAAAGGATACTGGGAATGGACTGAAGATGTCCTTAACCGATGCAAGCATAAGTTGATTGCCGCACAAATATATGATCCAATGTATGATTCATTATTCACATATGATTGAAATTCCAAGATTATCAAAATATTTTGCGATGCATGATGTCCACTTACAAATACTCTTTTAACTTCCTTTGGAGAATTGTCTATACCGCTATGGGATTTGCACAACCTTGCAACCCTCCCTGTGATAGGATTCTTTTATGATGAAGAGATTCCTATTGCCAAGGAAATTACCAGAATTGATGAGACAGAAAGTAAATTTATTCCCCAATCTTGGAAATACTTATTTCAGGTTATCATTTACTTCCAAGGAGCACCAATAGAGGCCAACTTTCTCAAGTTACTATAGAAAAATAAGTGAAGTATTGATCTAGGAAAGCTACAAAATACCATCAACCACCACCACGCAAGGAGAAAAAAGCAGTCCTCTAGGCGATTTTGGTACTTATGGAGAATGGTCCATTGCAAATGAGGCATTATTTTTAAAGCTTGGGATTCATGGGAACTTGATAGAATAAACATATTTAGCAGCATGTTTCGCTTGTTGGCATTGTTCATTCATTCCTCCTACCAATGATGTTAATTCAATATACCCTAGTACCTTCAAGATAGCATGTATCATAGTCACTGGTAGGAAGATAACTCTTGCTATTCCAGTTTTAGCTAGCATCTACAATGGTTTAAATAAAATTTCAGGTTCCCCAAGGCCAAGTCGTGTCCATTCTTCTTTCCCCATCCACTTTGTCTATGCTTGGTTAGCGCACTACTTCAAAACATATTACCAAGTTTGGCAAAGAGTGTGTGGCCTAAAAACGGTCATCTATTCTGGTGAAGGATGTGCAAAATACTATGATCCAAAAGAGGCCCGCAAGAGAATTCACAAAGGGGATTTGTTTCCTAGACTTGCACCATGATTACTAAAGACAAGAGACTTTCATATATTGATAATTGGAAGGCCAGGGAATTAGAGAAAAAATACTTCACTGCTATTCGTTCGAGTTATCTTCCTTTGCGGCAGGGTGACTACTTTATTATTGAACCTTATAGTCCCCATCGCTTCAGTTGTCAATTTGAATATTATCAAGAAATTCCAAGGATTCTTGCCCATGACGTTTGCATAGCCTCTTTAGATAAAGACCTTCGCTATTGGCACTTATGCACTTTGCACAATTCTATGTCCAAAGTATGGCTTCCTTGTGTGCCCCCAAAAGCAAAAAAAGATTCTTTGGATGACTACAAGAAGTGGTGGACTAAAATTCAAAGAGATTACTTTGAGGAAAATATTGCAAGATTGATCAACTTGAAGCCAATCAAAATTTCCCTTAAGGACAAGGATCATGATAAAGGGGATAGTCCACTTGCTAAAGATATTCAAAACCCTCATAACCTAGAAGACATCGAGCCTCCAAAAGAAAAGATAATGAATCCTTATCCTTTAGAAACGAGCAGCAGTATAATGTAGATCGTCATTGGAAAAGCTTAAAAAGGCTCCCAAATCTCCAAGGCTAAGTGATCTTTTGCCAATAGATAACTTTCCCAAAGAGGTTATCTTCTTCTTCTTCTTCTTCTTCTTCTTCTTTATATAAGCCTATTTTTGGTCATTTGCTAACTCAAACCATGTAACATTTCAATTGAAAAATGAAATTATAAATGTTGATGAAGATGAGACATCCCAAGATAGCCAAGGATCAATCTTGGGACCTAACTTGTTAGCTGTCGACCCCCCAATTAACATAACTGTGCAAAATGAGGCACTCCATAGTATGAAAGCTAAAAAACCATCCCCTTGTGCTCCAGTTTTAGTATTTGAGGGTGAGAAATTTGTACTTAAGTATCAAAAAGAATATCTTCAAATGTTGTGGGATGGCCTTCACAAGAGAATAGCAAATACTCCACTTTAGTTCCATTTTATCCATCAAAGATAGTATTTAATTTGTGCTTGAACCAGTGAGGGGCTTCAACAAATTTGACATATCTAATGTGGAAGAATTATGGCAAGTATTCTTTGACAATGCCGCCTTTTATGATGAAGCAAAGTCAGCATCTTTTAAGAAAACATCCAATGAGCTTCTTGCACGATAACTAGATAAGGCCAAAAGTTATCTCCATGATGCCCAAACTAGAGAAAGCAAAGAAATGAATCAAATTCAATCTACCCAAGAAGAGTTGGAATGTGTTGGGAAGGAGTTTGAAAATTTGAAGGAACGCAAGAAGATCTTGACTTCATCATTAAAACGCCAACAACAATTTCTTCAAAGTGCCAAAGCCGAATTTCATGATATTGAAGAGGAAATTGTTGCTGTCAAGAGTACTCCTCCATTGAGTAATAGACTAATTGAGAACTTGAAAAGTTCATTGGAACACTTGAAGGCTATCAAGGAAGAATTGAAAAGCTTGAGTCCTTTTTGCTTGAAAGTTGTTTAGAACTTTTTGCTCTTTTTTTTTTTTAACTTTTTGTTATGAACTATGTTGCATTTTTTTTTTTTTTTGAGATAATAGAAATTTGTTTTCCTTCTTCATCTTGCAATCTTTTATTTTATTTTTAAAAAAAATATGCAAAACAAATTAGTAAATAAATTCAAAAGACATCTAATCTACCTTTCTTTTTTACTCAACATAACTCAAAACAAACTAACTATACTACTTTTAAAAAAAAATTAATATAACAAACTAATGAATAATTCAAAGAAATTCAAACTCTAAATAAACTAATAAAAACAACTAAACTACTTTTTCTTTATTTCTTTTTTTTTTTTTTGTCTTCAACAAACTAAAAACTCAAACTAATTAAAAAAAATAAACAATTTTTTTTTACTTAATAATCTAATTAATAAATTCAAAAACTTCTACTCAAAATGAATTAATAAAAACAACTACACTACTTTTTTTAACTCTACAAACTAAAAAAAAAAAAATTCAAAAAAAAAACCACTAAACTACCCTTTTTTTACTCAATAAACTAATGAATAAATTCAAAACTCAAACTCAAAACAAACTAATAAAAACAACTAAAGTACTATATATATATTTTACTCTAACAAACTAATGTATAATAAAAACAACTAAAAATAATTTTTTTTTTTTTTTACTCAACAAACTAATAAAGATAGCTAAAGTACTTAATTTTGTTTTTCCAACTCAACATAACTTAAATTACACTCAAGACAAACTAATTAATTAATTCAAAAACTCAAAAAAAGGTACTTTTTTGTATTTTATGAAACAAAGAAAAAAATATAATTTAAAATAAACTCATCATGACTAAACCTAGAGAATATTCAAGCTGCCTACGTATCCAATAAAGGGATTAAGTTATAACATAATTCAACGAAAGCATCCTTTTAGGGCAATACTGTTCACAGTGTATACTTATGTGGATCAAAAGTATCCATTGCTTAACCTCCTAGGACTAGGTAGGGTATTTAATATTTTAACCACATAAAATACCTTTAGTGGGATAAGTTAGCAATTTAACCACATGCACTACCTTTGGTGGGAAAGTTAGCATTTTAACCACATGCACTATCTTTGGTGGACACCGTTCACATTTTATACTCATGTGGGTTTTAGGCTCATGTGCTAAAGAGCAACATGCAGTTTAGACTCGTACATCATGCATCAAGACGTAACATGTAGTTTAGACTCATGCGTCAATGAGCAATCTCCCAACTTTATGCATAGTAGCGCTTTAAAAACTTCCCATTTATAGGGCCAACTCTTAGAGGGTGTTTGGGTGAGCTTATAAGCTCCTCAAAACATCTTATAAGATGTTTAAGAGCTTATAAATTGATAAAAAGTGTTTGGTAATTTTTTTTTTAAAAAGAGCTTATTTTAAGATCTTAACAAGCTCCTTCATTTTTAACCATTTTAATTATAAAATTGTCATTATTAACATCTTATAATCTCCAAAATCTTATTTTATCCAAACACTTCAACAATTTATTTTAAAAATAAGATCTAACATCTTATAAGCTCCAAAAACATCCTATAAGATGTAGCAGCTTGCAAGATGTTTAAAATAAGCTTAGCCAAACACCTTCTTAATCCATCTTCAGCAACAACTTATATGCACCATTTGTATAGATTTGTTTGAAGACATAAGAATCATCCCATTTTGATGTGAATTTATTCCCATTCCGATGAATTGTGCTAATGGACCTTCTCACAGCGAGCACCAAATCCCCAACTTAAAAAGATCATGATCACACCTTCTTATTAAATTCTCGGAGAGCCGAGCTTGATAACACTCAAGTCTTTGTTGTGCTTCTAACCTTTTCTCATCAAGGGCCTCCAATTCTTCAAGACTTAAGTGTGCATTTTCTTCCTCATTCAATCCTTCTTGTATAGATATCCTTTATGATGGAATTTGTTGCTCAAGAGGTAAGATAGCTTCAACACCATAAACTAATGAATATGTAGTTGTTTGTGTAGACGTTCTATGAGTGGTTCGATATGCCCATAAAGCTTCTTCAATTCTTTCATGCCAACCTCTCTTAGTCTTTGAGACTACTTTCTTCAGCAAATTACACAGTCTTATTGAATGCTTCGGCAAGACCATTAGTAGTAGCATAGTACATGGAAGACGTTCTCTACTTAAAATTGAACTTCTAACAAAGTTTGTCTATCAAACTATTAGAAAATGGCTTTCCATGATCAATGATTATGTATCGAGGGACCCCATAGCAATAGATAATGTTGATGCGAAAAAAGTCGGCAACATTTTTCTTCTTCACTTCTTTAAAGGGTATTACTTCAACTCACTTAGAGAAATAGTTTGTTGCAGCCAATATATATAAGTATCCAACAAAAGACTTTGCCATGGGTCCAACCACATCTAATCTCCAAGCATCAAATAGCCATGAAGCGACAGTGGGATGTAATGGCTCGAGCGGCTGGCAAATGAGATTTACATGAAATTAGCAAGCTTGACATCTTTGTGTATAATCCATGCAATCTTTTACCATTGTTGGCCAGTAGTAACCCATTCTTTTTATCTAAAAAAGTAATTTTAGACCCGACAAGTGAGCGCCACAAACTCCAGAATGAGCTTCTTCCATGGCTTGGAAAGCTTCATCATCACCTAAACATTACAAGAAAACTCCATCAAATGATCGCCTATACAGTACACCTTTGTAATAGACGAAACGAGCCACACGACGTCAAAAATTGACTCTTTAGCATAGATTATTGGTTAACTTCTCATACTTCAAATAATCTACGATTGGCTAGCGCCAATCATCCTTCTCTATCTCAAATACTTGAACAGCATGGTTTTCATCTTCTGCATAATCCTCATACTCAAAAATTGGCGATACAACCCAACTCTTACATATTGGAATATGCATTTCATTTTTAGGCATGGTAAGTGTAGGGCCAATTTAGCTAACACGTCTGCTTACTTGTTCTCCTTCCTTGGCACATTCTATATCTATAAGCTATCCAACGAATCTTTCGGCGTAATTAAAGTATAGGAGTAATTCAGGTTTCTTAACTTCATATGATCCAAGCAACTGGTTGACTACCAACTTAGAATCTCTATAGATTTTAAGATGCAACTGTTTTATGTCAACCGCCATCTCTGATCCAAGAATAAGAGCTTGATATTCATCAATATTGTTTGAAAAATTGAGTTAAAGTAAAGGAATATGGTAATACTTCATCATCATATGTGATGAATATAACTCTAGCACCAGCTCCTTCTCTATAGGATGCTCCATCAAAGTACATCCTCCAAGGAGGTGTAATTTCAACTATCAAGACATCTTTATTAGGTAGATGATTAGATAATTCTCACTCAGCAAAAATAGGGTGATCAGCCAAAAAGTTAGCCAAAACTTGTTCTTTTATTGCCTTCTGCGAAACATAGACAATCTCACATTATTGCAATTGAAGGTACCACCTTGCGAGTCTATTAGAGAAATTAATGGATTTGATTTTGAGACAAGACGAACAGTATGAGCCTGAAAGTAATGCTTCACTTTTAGATAGCGCAATTAGAGCCAAACATATTTTTTGAATCAGCAAGTATTTCTACTCATTTGGCGTCATCATTTTGCTCAAGTAGTACGAGATATTTTCCTTTCTTTCATCGTTCTCCTACGCCAATAAAGCTCCAATAGAATGCTCTTGAGAAGTAATATAAAGAATCAGTAGACATCTAGGTACTGGTGTGACCAACCCACAAGGCTTTAGCAAATAAGCTTTTATGCTCTTAAAAGCATTGCTACAAGTTTCATCCCACTAAAATGGAACGTCTTTCTTCATTAAATAGCTGAAGGGTTGACATCTACTAGCTAAGTTTGATATGAATCTTCAGAGATAAGCGAACTTCCCTTGCAAACTTTTGAGTTCATGGATATCTCAAGGTTCAGGCATTTTTAGAATTACATCAATCTTTGCTTGTTCAATTTCTATGTCTGGATGATGAACAATGAACCCAAAAACTTCCCCGATGTAACGCCAAATGCATACTTTAATGGGTTTATTTTTAGTTGATGTTTTCTCATACACTCAAAAACTTATCTCAAATCTTGGTGGTGATCTTCTCGCCTTTTGGACTTGACAACCATGTCATTAACATAACACTTAATATTCTTGTGAAGTATATCATCAAAGAGCTATGCATCAAAGATCTTTTGCATAGTTCTTTGATATATGGCACCAGCATTTTTCAATCCGAATGGCATCACTTTATAATAGTATATTTCTTTAGGAGTACAAAATGTCGTCCACTTTTCATCTTTTTGTGACATACATATTTGATTACACCCAAATGATCCATCTATAAGTGTTAGTACTTCATGTCCTATGGTAACATCAATAATGAGTTCTATAATAGTAATGGAAAATCATCATTAGGACATGCACAATTCAAGTCCCTAAAGTCGATGCAAACTCGAATTTGGCCGTTCCTCTTGCTTATTGGGATAATGCTGGAGATCCATATTGGATACTTGACTTTTTGAATAAACCCAAGTTCGATAAGCTTGTTCACTTTAGCCTCAACCAAAGGAACCAATTTAGGGTGAAATCAACGTTGAGCTTATTTGGTTGGACGAGTTCCTTTCTTTACTGACAACTAATGAACAACTACTTTTAGATCCAACCTAGCTATCTCTTTGTACGACCATACAAACACATCTTTGAATTCATGTAATAACTCAACATACACATTTTCTTCCTCAATAGTCAACAAAGCACTAATATAGATAGGCCGAGGGTCATTGGCATCACCCAAATTAATCTCTTTTAATTCATCGGCAATGGCCTTAACACCTATAACTCAGGAAAAGCAGTTTCAACATCTTCTTCTTCTATTAAAAATTCTTCACTCAAAGTAATATGATATGCTAGCACAATATCCTCTTCCACGGGCTCAATCTTCTTGAATTCCACACATATCTTTGTGTGTCCATCTTTATTACTTATATGGACCATTTGCATGACGCCATCTTTCTTACTTATGTAATCAATGCTGATAAGCTTCCAAATTTTCTTGAAAAGACAATCTGTAGCATTTTGACAAGTTGACCAGCTGTTACTAACAATAATATGATATGAAAAAGATATGTTGTCTCTATCATCTTCTTCATCCCTTTGAGTTCGTGTGAAGATAGTGGTTTGCAGTTAACCTTCAAGATTCTGCTACATGATATATTTAAAATATTGCACCACTTCATGTATGAAGGAATCAAACTTCTAAGTTTTTGTGGTTTGCTAGTGCACTTCAAGTACTTTGGCATTTTAGATGAATTCAATCTCTAATTTCAGGTTCTTTATGCTTCTACTTTCAAAGTCTATCAAAAACTGAGATTCGCTGGACTTTCTTCCCATTTTCATTGAAAATATCATTTGTTGAGGAAAATTCTTCTTCAACTATATGATTACCGTAGGCTCTTCTAATCACAATGCAAATAATATTCTAAGGAACAAGTCCAAGTCCCATTCGAGAGCTTTGAACACCATGACCTTTTTTCTTCAATATTTTGTGGGTAGTGTTAAGTCCACATATTTACTTGTTATTAGCCTTAAGAAGGAGTTTTCCCAAAATAGAATGTTCTTGTGGATTATATCCATCTTTGACAAGAAGCTTATAGGCTTTTGGATCAAAACAATTCTCATTTTGAAGCCGTAGAGATTCTCCATGTTCCTTCTTGGCTTCTTGAATTGGGTGAACAAACCCTTTCAGCAGCTGAGGGGATGGCTTCTTCACAGCATGCTTAGTTAGAAGAAGTATCAATTCTTTTAATGATTCAGATCTTGGCGAAAGTAACTTACTACTGCATGCTGAAGTTAAGTCTGTAGCCTTATTTCCTCCATTAAGATCATCTTGCTGCTTTGATTCCTCATGTTCTCTGACTTCGATAGTTTTCATACTTTCGATGTAGTATTTGGCATCGGTTAAGGGCGATTTGGATTGAGTGAAAGGTTTGCTATCTCCAAGCACCTTATTTACCATACCTCGACAATACTTGAAATACTGGTGCCAAATAGAGGAGACCACACCATTTTTATGTAACCAAGGTTGTCCAGAAGCATATTGTTTGATGTCTTGGCATCTATGACATGAAATAATGCCATTAACAACATATCACTCATGAATAGCTTTATCCTTATTATTCCAAGAGCCCCTTACCTCCCTTGATTGAATTCTTGGATCATCATATGACTATTTGTCAATTCATCTGTGGAGATTCCTAAATCCTTCATTACACTCAATGGCAAGATATTGATTGCAGAGCCTCCATCAATCAAAATTCTATTTATTTTCTACTCACGAGCATAGTCAGTCACAAATAGTGGCCTATTGTGGGGCTTGGAGCCAAACAACAAGTCTTTGCTAGTGAAAGTCGTAGCCAACATGCACCTCTCAGTTAGACCATGGTTCTTTTCATCAGATAACCATACTTCACTAGAGGAAATATTTTCTTCACTTATCATGTTGCATGCAATGTCATTATCGTGATCACCAAGTACATCCTTTTTAATCTCAATGGTAGTATAATTTGAGGCTACATTATACTCCTCAAGTGAGATTTTCCCTTGTTGAGCTAATTACATCACTTTTGTCTTTGAATATGAAATAGTCATAGATTGGGTGACCCACCAACTGATGGTACTTGCAACACTTTATGTTATCAATTTTCCCAGCTTCTTCAAGTTACTTCATTTTAGTTAATTCTATGAGATTTGCATTTATCAAATCATCGAATATACCAAAGATATCTAAGTTAAGAAATGGGTACGTCTTAGCTCGCATCTCCTTTAGAGTCAATTTTCTTTGTCCTCTTTCTTGGGAGATGTCTTTCTTTTCATCATTTGTGCTATCTACCTTCACACGGAACTTGACAGTGTTGCATTCTCTACCATAGCATCTTTACTTGGAGCCTTGGCAAGAGGTTTACCCACTTTCTTGAATTCTTGCTTTTCCTCAGACTTGCGAGACTCTTAGACTGGTGGCCCTTTAACTCCGCTAGTAGACATGCTTAACTCCATATGATGGGCTCGAGTAGCTAACTCTTCAAAACTTTTAGGCTAAATTCCTTGAAGAATATATCAAAGCCCCCAATGCATCCCTTGAATGCTTGAAAAGATAGTGTAAGCCAAGGATCCAATTTAAAACACTTAAAAACTGAAAATAACTTGAATTATATCTCCCAAAGGATCTAAATTCATGCATATAAAATGGATAAAGGTCAAATAATTACCTCTCAAGCAAAATCCAACCAAAACTTGAAGATGTGCTTTCTTTCCCCAAAGCAAACTTCTTCTGGCATAGTAACGTGTGATCAACTTTTGACTAGGCAAATCACCTCTGATTTGAGCCAAATATAGACCAAAATTTCACCAACTCCTTGGAGAATGTCCAAAAAAAAAATCAGGTCCAAATAATTCTGGCAAGGCAGCGAACAAAGTCCCAAAAGTCACTACTAGAATAGATGATCATAAAAAACAAGCAATCCAAATGTCTTACCTCCAATGCGAAAGTCCACACACTAATGGACAATCATTTTCTTCCTAGTTCATCTGGAAAAACTAAGAAGAAAGCAAGAGGTTGATGAAGGCCGAAAAGTAAGGGAGGGAAGTGAAGAAGGTGTGAAGCCTCAACCATGGTTTAAAAAAGAAGATCGGATCGGCCGGTCAGACCGTCAACTGGCCAGCGAGTCGATCCAATTTTCTCAAAAAACTGGGAAACTAAAAAAAATTCTATTTTGTTGAAACCATTTAGACCGACCAGTCGGACCAATGAAGCGGTGAATCGCTCACGGTTCAATTGAACCGGAGTAGTTTTTCCATTCAATTTCTAATAAAATTAATTTTTTTAATTTTTTTTTATCTAAGTACAAAGTTTGAAGGCTAAGGTATACCTCAAAAGCTATCTAAAAGTCAAGAAAAACTTTGGTTTAGAGTTTAGACTTTAGAATTAACTCACACACTGTCAACTTTAAACTTTAGACTTGAGATATTTAAATTATTGTGATCATTTATAATATGAATTGTGAAATTTGGATTGTAATGTTAGACAATATCATTTAAGCTCTTTATGTTTTATATTATGGCATTTTATTAATTTTTAAGTAATATATATAACATATATATTTCGTAATTATGACGTCACGATTCAATTACGGTCCGACCAACGGTTGAACAAGTGAACCATGAATCGGTAAGTTTTTTGATTCAATGAACGATCTAATTTTTCAAATACTGGCCTCAACTCATGAGAGAATCACAAAATTGGAGGGAAATTTAGATCTAACAATTACATCTTAATGCTTGCATAATTCATGTGTTGACCGCCCCCCCCTCTATATCTATATATAGAGGGAGGATGATGTGATGCCCAGATGTGATGCCAAGGTGGCATCACACCTTCCTTAAGGATGGGATGACATATTGGCATCACACCTTCCTTAAATATAGAGGGAGGATGATGTGATGCCCAGATGTGATGCCAAGGTGGCATCACACCTTCCTTAAGGATGGGATGACATATTGGCATCACACCTTCCTTAAGGATGGGGCGCCATATGTCATGCCAACTTGCAAGCAAGTTGCAAGTTGCAAGTTGCAAGTTGCATGTGAGTTTCTTGTGAATTTGAATTTTGATTGAAATCTTCATTTCATCTTATGAAATGTCATTCAAATAAATTCTAATTCCACACCAAGTGAACACTTTATTTGAATTTTTCCTCCAAAATTATTTCTTCACTTTAATTAAATTAAACACTTTAATTTAATTAAACTTTGACTTAACTTCAAAGTCAACTAGCTTAACTCTTTAAGCTAGTAATTGATAACTTAACTCTTTAAAGGCTTGTTTACTTTGAGAGATGAGGCAGGATGAAGGTCCACATCCTGCCTCATCCCATTTTACTTTGAGTTATTGGAGCTCTATATAAAGTTGTCGACCCACCACTGTGCTGACAAAATGAGTGATGAGACATCCCACCTTTGAGGTGGGATGGTTTTATCACTTGATTGGCGCCGCAACTTCAAATAATTTCTGGTTGCGGCGCTAATCAAAAAATTTAAAAATAATTAAAAAAATTTAAATATTAAAAATATATTTATATTAAAATAATTAAAAGAAAATTCAATATATATAATTTGTGTAAAGATATTGTATTGGAATGGAGAAAAAATAATTTCTTTAAGCTAAATAGTAAAAAGAATAAATAGTTGGATGTTGTATTGACATGGAGAAAAATTAAATTTTTTATGCTAAATAAAAAAATATTTTAACTAGGGATACTTTAGTCTTTTATAATTTATCCAAGCTTTATGATTCATGTTTATGTAAACATTCTCAATACAATAATCCAATTTTATCATTCATATTATCTCATAAAATAAACATCCAATCAAAAATATAAAATTATCCTAATCCTACTCTTCATCCTTCATTTCATCCTATCACCCCATATCCCATACCACAAAGTAAATGGGCCCTAAGTTAACTTGACAAATTGATAGTCAGGTGGCACCAAATTAAACTAACAATTAATTTAATTAGTCTTAAGTTAACTCCTTAAATTAATTAGATCAATTTAACAATTAAATTGATCAAGCCAAAATGACTAAAAATTGCATCAACCGTACCCTCAATTTTCGGTCACTAGGAATCTTTCTAATACTTAGAAAATTTCCTTCATCAAGTAGGATTTTCAATTAGTTTTTGTGTGTGACCCATTAGGTTCTACCATTCATTGGACATGGGCTCACAACTCTTGTGACTTTAGAATATCAAATATTCACATAGTTTAAACTCCTTTAAACTAATCAACTCAATTCAGTTAATTTCTATTAATTGAAGAGTACTCAATCCTCATGATTGATGTCCAACCTCAAGCCCATGGAGCCTAACAATTGGCCGAATAAATGCTTTTGGTGAACCATTCTAGCTATACGCTTACCATGCAAATATGGTCATTCCATCTCCTATCTCTATGAAAGAGATCTAGGGCAAGATATTTATCGACTTCCTAATAGCATCGATATTATGCATCTATTCTCAATGTTCAATTCCGATTTATGACCTTATCTTTGAAAAAATCTTTTTCCAAATTGTCATGCTGCCTTGGCCAAGGACTCATTGGAACCGATCATTATAGAACACATAGGAGATGCACTCACCATTCACAAAGATCTCATAAACCTCCATGTCTAAGTAGTTCATACCCAATCACAACCCGAACGGGCCGCTAGGTGACCAAAGATTAGTCAAAGGATGAGGACATAAACATAAGGTTACAATGGATCCTCATGTCAAAGGACTAATTATATGCATTAGCGTAAGCTAGACAACTTGCCAATATCGAATTGCCACTACGGCTACCTAGTGGATTCTCTAGACGAGCCTCTAGTGCCTTATTTACTAACAAGCACTACATCCAACTATTGGATGAAGTTTTTAATCCAAACTTCTTCTTTTGTAGCTTCCAAAGCCGCAATATAATCCGCCTTAGTAGTTAAATCAGCCGTGGTGTTTTGTTTGGAACTTTTCCAACACACTACCCTGCCATTAACGTAAAATATAAATTTAGAAGTGAATTTTAGGTCATCTACATAGAATTGGAAACTTGAATCCGAAAACCCCTCGGGTTTCATTTCTCCATTGTTGTATGCTAAAAACATGTCATTCGTCCTTTTTAAGTACTTAAGGATTATTTTCACAGCCATCCAGTGACATTCATCGGGATTGGATTGAAAGCAGCTCGTGACACTCAGAGGGTGCGCCACATCCGGTCTTGTATATTGAACTGCATACATTATGCTCTATATAGCAGATGCATAAGGTATATGGGAGTTAGTCCATCAGTGGAAATGTACAGTTCCTTTGTTGCAGGCTTTTCATTCTCAACTGATTGTCTTTTGTGGATGTTTCACCTTTATCTTAAGCTTCTATTTGTTTCCCTATTACACTACTAGTCTCAATATTATCTACCTTGTCCATTAACTTGGAGATCTAAGAGTCTTGCTCTTGGACATGCTTTGCGAGTCCTTCAATAATCCTTGTCAAATTAGCAATTAGCTCCTCCAAAGTTGTGGCATTTGTCACCATCACCGGCGCCACACTTAAGGAACTTGATGTTGAGCAAGTAGTAGATGTTGTTAATTCTTCCTTTAAGTCTCGGCCGCATTCATTAGGATCAATAGTATGCAGCAATGCTTTTTCCACAACTTCAAGTGAAGGAGCCGTCTCTAAACATGATTGCAACTTTTTGGACATATTCCTTATGGTGATGCCGACACTTCTTACTCTAGTACTTGAGGAATTTGAGGTAGTAATTTTCAATGTTGTGGTTATATTGGCGACCACGATACTTCAATTTTGATGAAGGAAAGAGATGAGAGGTAGAGATTGTCCCACTGGGCATGCCAACATTTGTAAGTGCAAATTTCTTTGTCTACAATAAATAAAATTACAAGATAAGAAATTTTGGACAAATAAGAATGAAATAAAAATCTATCAACTGTGGATCCAATCTCTAATCTAATCCTCTGTTTCTTCCCTTATAAATATGATCTTAAATTTAATAAGCTCCGTGAAGAATGCCTTGAACGTCATGGATCTTTTTGAATTTGAAATGAAAAAAATAATGCCAATTCGAGGGCTTCGCACCTTAATATCGTATCAAACACCAAAATATATGAGCTCCGCGAAGAATACCTTAAATATCTTGAATCTCCTTAAATTTAATTTGAATAAAATAATGCCAATTCGAGGGTTTGCACCTTAATCTTGAATCAAATGCTGAAATATGATGAGTTCCGCAAAGAATGCCTTGAACGCCATGGATTTCCTTGAATTTGATTGAGAGAATTGATGGACTCCTTCAAAGTTCCTCTCACTTGCTAGAATTTGTGTTGTCAAATAAGCTATGATCACCCCTTTATACAAGTTTTTGATGGGAGACTTCTAGATTAATTTAAACTTCTTTGATGATTATCTCTTTGATAAGATAATATCAGATATCATATATCTCTGATTTGATAATATCAAACATCAAAAGATAATGCAATAGCAAGAGATAATATTAGATATTTTTTATTTGATAATATCAAACATCTTTGATTTGATTTGTCCATATACATAGACACTTTAGCTTTAACACTTGTCAATATTTGATTTGAGTATAAATAAGCATTAGAGTATTAATTAAAATTAACTATTTATATCTTTTTCTATTTTTTGGAATTTAATAAATACCAAAAAATAAATATAAATTTTAAATTAACATCCAATATATTATTTTGCACATGTCACTTCTCAATTTGTCAAAATTTAATATGCCTACACACTCAAAGGAGGACTTAAACATTTTGTTAAGTCGCCAAAGAACTTAGAAAAGTTTCACGAGACTAGGACTAGAATCCAAGGCGATGTCAAGGACTTTGCCAAAAGTCTGCATCCTACAAACAACTTAGGAATGTTATCATGGGCATTTCATGCCTGAGAGGTCTTTGGAGGTTGTTTTATTAATTAAGTTAAATGTATTTACTCAGCTTTGCTTAGATTAAGGTTTGATAGCACTTCTCATCTTGTTGTTCTTTAGATGGCATCGTACTAGTTGCCTTACATTTGTCTAAGATTTAGATAAATTTTACGAGAACATGATTATACGGAGCACTTCCTATTAACATTTTAAGAGACAGGTTCTCAAGGTGATGCCTTTCTCTTTTCCTTTATTTTTACTTCATCTTAGACTTCGCGAGCTTTTAACTAACTTGTTAGATTTAGTAAAAACTTATTAGGGTACATCAACTTAAAAGACGATCATGCCTTGAAATTAGGATGTTGAGAAGTGGGATACAATCTAAGTTAGAGCCCAACTAAGTTTGAATTAGAGTTCATAGTTTCACTGTAGGGATGACGCTTGCTAAGGATGTAGAGATGATGTCCACAGGAAATAAGGAGGCAGTGCTTGCTCGGTCAACCATCAGGACACGCGCTTAGATGTCCAGCACCACACTTAGGAGGCTAATGTCATGCTTGGTCGCCCAAAGTCGTGCTCGAGTGCTTAGCATTGTGTTTAAGAGCTCTTTTGCTTAGCGTATCTATGATTTTTTTTATGACAGTATCTTGCAGTGGGTATCTCCAAGAGGATCCTCAACAATTGTGGTTTACATAAGCCACTTATTATCTCTCTTTAAATGTCTAAGGACTAGCTAAACATAGAGTGTTTTCTACATTTGTCGCATTGTCGAACCTTGTGTCGTTGCTAAACGAGTTAGGTTTCGAGGGACGTCTAGTCATCTTATCAGTGAAATTAAAGTTTCCCATGAAGTTAGGGACAAAACTTATTAAGATAAAGGTCTCGCCAAGTGGAGAAAGCTATGGACATGGTGAAATATCATCAGGATGAGGCACTAAACGCAAAAAGAGAAAGAGTTAGCTAAGTTGCTAAAGAAGCATAAGCGTCCGAAGGCAAGATTTGCTAAAAAGGTGAAGAGTGAGAAGTTCTTATATTTCTCTATTGGGAAGACACTTATAAATGTGGCTCATAAGGATATGGCCAAGAACTATAAAGGATTTAACAAGTTTTTTGAGGCAGTAGATGCAGAGAAAGGACAGATAAACCAGCAAATGCAGCTCTGCAGGAGTGAGACGTTATGTCGATGGTAATGGTAGCAAGTAAAATTTACTTTTAGGATTTTGATACTTCGCATCTTCTAATCAATTTCAACAGTATACATTATTTACTTTCAACAACCAAATATTAGTCGGATATCCTTTTGCCTCTCCCATTTAGTTTCAATATAGTTGTTTTGTTCCTGTTTATTTTGTGTTCACTACCTTGGGCTCCTTATCTGCACTAGCCTAATGTTCATTGGTTGACTATTGACGTAGGGGCTCGAACGTCACCTAGTTGGCGA
Source organism: Jacaranda mimosifolia (assembly GCA_018894105.1). NCBI lineage: Eukaryota > Viridiplantae > Streptophyta > Magnoliopsida > Lamiales > Bignoniaceae > Jacaranda > Jacaranda mimosifolia. The sequence goes on from CM032121.1 coordinate 31,065,694, forward strand.
TGCCTCTCCATGATGTTGCTAAGCTATGTGCATTTCATGTGAATGTCCTTTTGCCCTCCTAGCGTGGATCCTCACCAAGTCAATATTCTTTCCTGCTAAAGGGCAATGAATGCAAAAATAGGCAAAAAGTGTTGAAGATAGTGGAAATGTGCAGTAACATAGATATATACACATGCAGTCAATTTCAACAGTATACATTATTTACTTTCAACAACCAAATATTAGTCGGATATCCTTTTGCCTCTCCTATTTGGTTTCAATATAGTTGTTTTGTTCCTGTTTATTTTGTGTTCACTACCTTGGGCTCCTTATCTGCACTAGCCTAATGTTCATTGGTTGACTATTGACGTAGGGGCTCGAACGTCACCTAGTTGGCGATGCCTCTGCATGATGTTGCTAAGCTATGTGCATTTCATGTGAATGTCCTTTTGCCCTCCTAGCGTGGATCCTCACCAAGTCAATATTCTTTCCTACTAAAGGGCAATGAATGCAAAAATAGGCAAAAAGTGTTGAAGATAGTGGAAATGTGCAGTAACATAGATATATACACATGCAGTAAAAAAAAAAGAAAAATATATATATACATATTAGTCTAATTTGATACTCCACATGCCCCTAGACCCCCAATAATCAAATTTACCTAGGGCTGTCAACGGGTCGGATTTGGATCGGATCTATCATGTTCGAATTCGAATTCGATTAACAAAATTTATATCCGAATCTGACGCGAAATCCTATAGGATCTTTGTTAATCAATACCATATCCGAATCCGATGGATATATAAAACTCGATTAAAAAATCCGACCCGATTTCTTTTCTTTTCTTTTCTTTTTTTCTTTCTTTTTTTTTCCTTCTTTTTTTTCCTTTTAAATTTTATAAAAATATTGTATTTATAAAGTAAAGATATGTCATATTTGAATTTTTAACAACTTTTTATTATATATTAGTCAAAAAGTTAAATATTTGAATACTAAACTCCTTTTTCACATTATATTAATATATAAATGAACTATTATATATTTTTCTATTTGACATTTTATCAATATCCCTCTTATTTTTTAAGTTAAGAACTCAATATTAATATTATAATATAGACGTTAATATAGACATTAGGTCAATAAAATACATAGATTTTATTTTAAAATATTTATTAATATTATATATAAGAGTATTAATTTAATAAAAAATATTAAGATTTGAATTCGGATCTTTAACGGATCTGATTGCTTAATTCCATATCCGATCCACTTATTTCGAATTTCGAATATTTATAATCGGATGTAATCTATTGAATTTTTTAATCGGATAAAAATCCTAAAATTCACATCGAATTCGAATTAAAATCCGATCCATTGACAGCCCTAAATTCACCCAATTCTGTGCATGCCGAATATATATATATATACACACACACAGAATTTAATGGGTAAAATTTGAAGAAACAACTTGAGGAACATTGCTTCTACAATATTAATATGCAGAAACTGTACCTGGATGTGAAAGAGAGAGAGAGAGAGAGAGAGAGAGAGAGAGAGCAAGGGGCTCCTGAAAGCTAAAATCTTAGAAGAAAGCGGCTTCGGCTCCTAGCTGAAAGATAAAAAAGGAAACAAAAACATCCACAAAGAACTGATTAGGAGATGAGCTTAACGAGAAGCTTGTTCTAACATTGTTGGTTTCAAGTGCTACATCCAATTACAAAATCTGTTAACTAATTGTGGATTGATTCGCTCATCATAATCTTGGAGCATGAAGAGTGCAGTTCAGATGGCCATGAATCTTGCTTTTCAAGTGCTTTCTTCAGACAACCTCTTAAGCACAAGTCCTCCGCCATTGCATTCGAAGCGAACACCTGAACCTCCACAGTCCTCACCTGAACCAATGTAATAGTAGCAGCAACAACAGTTCCTCTACCTTCTATTACCTTACTGGGAAACAGAGGACCACGGTTTTACAATTCTGGACTTGCAATTTCTCACTGTACACACAAGTTTTGCAGCACGGGGGAACAGTGCGCAGGCAGCAACGGTGTTAATTGAACGGTATTGTTAATTCGAGCAGGAAGGGGAAGAAAATTAGGATTAATTTGTGAAATGCACTAAGTGATCAACCCCTTCACCAAAGTATCGGATTCCAAACATTCTTTAAATCTGATTTTATGTTTCAAAGTCTTTCATGCCCTGTAGCTGTCTGTCAAAATGCAGGAAGCAAAGTACCATTGTTCTCAATTTTTGTATTTTTTTCCATGCTTTATTATTTTGTTTTCTTCACTTTTATATTTTATTGGAATTTAATATTAAAATAATTTAATATTTTAAAAATATAGCTGAAACTAGAAATTTTTTATCTAGTTTTTGCTACAGTTTTCAATTTGGTTTTGTTTAATTTGTCAACCAAACTATTAAAATTGCTACTTCTACTTAAACCTTATTATTATTATTATTATTAAAAAATATATTTCAAAAAGAATCAATTGCATAATTTTATTTTTTATATTTAATAATAAAGTATATATTTATTAGTAAAATAAAAATAATATTTAATTATATACTGACTCGCGAGCCTCGAGCCTAAATATAGACAACTCGAGATAGGCTTACATTAAAGCTCGAGCTTGATTCGAAATCGAGTAAAGCTAGATTGAAAATGGCTAGTGAGACTCATGAGCCGGCATGACTCGTATGAACCCCTAAACTGGGTAAATATTTTTAAAAAATAATAAAAAGATATTAAAAAAAATCTATTATATTAGATAACATAATTTTATAATTTGAAATTATATATTATAATATTAAAATAATAAATATATCTAAAAAATATAGTTAAATATAATTAGCTTTATTTATTAACTGAAATAAAATCTTTAAGAATAAATATAAAATGTAAAACTATCATCCTAACAATATAATTTAATTTCAAATAAGCACTTAATTAATGTTAATCATTTCAAGATAATTCTAATATAGTTCAAATCAGTTTGAACAATATAAATTAATGAATTTTAAATAAATAAAATAAGTAAAAATAATTTTTTTTTCAATTAATACTTAATAATATATAAAAAATATTTTACTAATAAATACTGTTATTTTAATAACTTTTTACAAAAGGAAAATTTGGTTATTTAAAAAATTCAGTCCATTCATACTGGTCATTTCTATTTACCAATCATTAGAATGGAATCAAGAAAGGAATGACGATTCCATTCTTTTCTTACTCATTATACATATCAATCATAGGATAAACTATACCAACATCATTCTATTCCTAAAATCATTCCATTCCCACCTAATTTCATTTCTACATACCTATCGTACCATTAAATGGAGATGAAATGAAAAGTATTTCATAATTTAATTAAATATATGGGGGTAAGAAATAATTTTATTAAACTTATAATTATATTATTAAGTTTATATTACAACGTCATGAGTATTTCAAAATAAATTCAAAATTTCCAACTATATTGACGTTATAAAAGTTGATCAATTTCACAACAATTTAAGAGTAGAAAACTTTCAATAAATGCATGCTCAAATTGTCCACATTAATATATTATTAGTACAGAATATTTTAATTTTTAAAATAAAATTAATTACACATAAAGACTAAAGTTTTTAAAATTTGTAAACAATTTTTCTAAAATCTTTTTATTCAAAAACAATGTCCTAATAAATAATAACAAAGAATAGAATTAAATTTTTACGCCCCATAATAATACGTTATAATTCATCTTATAATATAAGATAAAATAAATAATTTTTGTATATACTATTTATTCACAAAATGCAGGGAGAAGCTAAATTTGGAGGGAATAAAAAAATAATAGGGGAATTCTTTTTTGGAGGGAAACTTATTTTTTGAAAGAAATATAATATGTAGACCAACTAATTCTTAAGGACAACTTGTTCAAGTCCATGGAAGTTAATAATCATTATATTTAATAGGGTAAAATCCATTTTACCCCATTATACTCAAATTTCATCTCATTTTACCCTCTCTATACTTTTAATTGTATCACTTTGCCTGCCTGTACTCTAAACTTTATTTCACTTACTTTAACACCGTTAATGCACCTTCAATTTATGTTAGCAAATCAAGAAAAAATGGTTAGATCACTATATTTTATATTAATATATCCAAAATGCCTATACCTCAATATTTTTTGTCAATCTATCCCAGCTACTCTTCTCCTATATGAATACACAAATTTTATACAAAATAATATTAAAATTAAATTAAAAGATCCAAGCTAAATGCTAAAAAATGAAACCTGGATATCACTATTGATTGCACTACAAATACATCAAAAACATGCATCATATACTAATAGTACATCTTTAGAAGAAACAATTATTTCTATTAAAGAAAACTCAATTAATAATATGCATACCCCATTTTTTCCTCCATATAATTGTTTTACTAACTCTGATTTATTACCTAATACATTCCTCTATGGACTTATCAAAAAAAAAAAAAAAAACACTGTCTTTATCATAAAGTAGCAACAGAACTACGTGTAAGTGAGATTTCATATGGGCATTTGAAGTCAGTCTTTAAGAAACGCATTTCCGTGATATGTCTTTGGTGATTTTATATTTCTAAATCTTCAAATATAAATTTTTCTTTTTTTATGGAGAAGATGGGTTTTATTTGTTAAATGAACAATTAAAAATTATGGGCAACTTTGCCTTTTAAAAAGAAAAGTTAACAGTGTTAAGAAAATAAATAGAATTTAATGGAATTTAATAATTTAAGTAAAATTGAGAGTACAATGATGTAAAATGATGCAATTAAAAGTATAGGGGGTAAAATGAGACAAAATTTAAGTACAAGGGGATAAAATAAATTTTACCCCATTTAATAATATACTCTAAGTTGATACTTTAACTATTAATTTTTAGAATTTTTCTAAAACAATATTTGTCGTGGGTGGTTAGGGATGGGGTTTATCATATGTGTGTATATATATTTTTTAAGAAAGAATAGAGGCTTAAGCTGCCCCTATCCAAGTTTATTGAAATCAAATCAGAAAAATTACAATGTCTTAGGCATATAGCCAGTGCAATGGAGTCTTGCAAGCAAAGAGTACATGAGATGTGGCTTGAGAGCAATATCAAGTTTTGCAAGCAGAGGGTATAAGTATTTATGCACATTTATACCTTAGCTTATGTGGGTTGTAGCCAAGATGCTTAGAGGCATGTTGCAGGATGGCACAGGCACGGGTTTGAGTCCCACTCTCCGCGCACAATTGAAGTTTATTCTCCAGCCTTCAAAGTCCATCATGCGGGGGCCCAAAGTGTTGTGGCCCATCACAGCCCAGGGCTAGCCAGCCTTCTACAACCCAACCCGCCAAAGTCTGGGCCCGGTGCAATGGCCCAGCAATTAGGTGGGCCGTTCAGTATTATATATATGTGTATGTAGTTATATATATGTGTATTTATATTATACCTAATATAGAGGTGTGTGTGTGTATATATATATATATAAATATATGTTATTTTAAACTAGTTTTTATAAAGAATTTTTACTAATTTAAAATTTAGTTTTTTTATTATTTTTCTAAATTTTTTTAGTGAGGGTTAAATAGGCATTTCATGTTTTGTGATTTTTTTTTCATAAATAAACTAAATTTTAGGGGTATATGGGTAATTAGTCTTTTATATTTTAACAGTTTCCGTTAATATTTAATGGTGCGGGACCAAAAATGTAAAGAAAATCATGAAATTTGGATTAGAATAGGCCAAGTACCAGTTTCTGAGACCAGCAGTGCAAACGCAGTTATACTATGGGACTAAAAAACCAATTTTTCCTAGTTGTAACATATAAACTTTTATTTAATTGGATGGTTACACTGATATAAAGAATTAAGCAACGTCAATAATCATGTAGGTTTTTTAATACTAAATGATTATTTTAAATTTAATAAATTATAACTTTTGGATAAATATATTTCTTGAATTTTTTTCATATGTACAAATTACAATACAATACAAGAAGTTTTATTTTCTAAAACCAAAGTTTTTTAAAATTCATAAATAATTTTTCCAAAATTTTTAATTTTGAGAAAAATATTACAATAAACTATAATAGGGAAACATTCAAATTCTTAAACCCTAATATCTATCCATCTTAATTGATCATATAATACAAGATAAAGGAAATAAACTTTGGATAAACTATTTATAAATAGGAGAAGTTAAAATTTGGAGGGAATAAAAATTTGGGGAATTCATTTTTTGGAGGGAATTATATTACTTCATTATGTAGAATAAGTGTCAAATAAAATTGTTACCATTTCAATGGAGTCCTTACTTTTCTTTCTTTTTGCTAACATAGTGTCTGGTTATGTTTTATATGTTTTGTATTATGTGTTTGGGAAAATGAGTTTTTGAAGCAAAGTTGGGTAATGTGATAGTTGTGTTGGAGAATATGATAAATCTTTGTTTATATTTTGAAGGATAGTTGAGAATTTGTTTTTGAGAGTTTTGGTATGTTTGCACTTAAAAATTTCTAGACAATTAGATATTTACACATAAAAAAAATTAAATTAAATAAAAAAGTGAAAAAATAAATAATATGAAATATAACTATAAAAATAAAAAATAAGTATAAAGAAAAGGAAAACATATAAAAATAAAACTACATATGCACATATACATATTAATATATATATACGCATATACGTACATATATAAAATGAACCTAGCACCCCGCCAATGTGGCAATCACTACAAAAAAAAAGGGCATTAGTGACTGAAAAATCGGTCACTAAATATGCCAAAATCAGTCACTAACAGGTTTAGTGACCGATCGGATCGGTCACTAAAACCCTCATCACTAATTTGTCTCGGTCACTAATTAGTGACCAACTTTTATTGGTCACTGATTAGTAATCGATTAGTGACTGAAATAGGGGTCACTAACTATTTAAAAAAAATTAAAAATTTGTGTATGTTACTAGGCAGTCACTAATTCCGATTAGTTACCGCATATTTCAGTCACTAATTTTAATGAGTCAAAAATATTTCTCTTCAACTTTGCTTCCTCTTGGATTCGAACTCAAGACCTTTGCTATGTTTAAATGAGTAACTGACCACTACACCACATGCATTTTTATGCATTTGTCTCAACAATATAATATATATAATATTTACAAATTAAAAAGTAATTATAATATTCTTATGTATAAGTTACTATTATTTTGCATTTTAAAATTTTACAAAAATAGCAATTATTCATTTAATATTTGTGTAATATTTATTCAATATAATAACGCACTGTATTTTTTATTTATAACTATTACTTTTAAATTTTAGGTATATTTTATCATAATATATTATAAACGTATTAAAAACAGAATATACATACTAATATGCATAGTGATAAATAGTTTTTTTTATATATAATAAATACTAATATTTATTACTATTTATAGTAGTAAATAGTTTACACATATATATATATATGGCAATATGTATATATACTTATACATACAAATTAATGTATAATATTATTAATTATATTATAAATATTTATTTATAACTATTACTTTTAAATTTTAGGTATATTTTATCATAATATATTATAAACATATTAAAAATAGTATATACATACTAATATATATTGTGATAAATAGTTTTTTTTTATATATAATAAATACTAATATTTATTACTATTTATAGTAATAAATAGTTTACACATATATATGGTAATATGTATATATGATTATACATACGAATTAATATATAATATTATTAATTATATTATAAGTATTTACTTACTCAAAATACATGTGTATATATATATATATTATTGATGTGTATATATTAATTAATTCTCTTTTTTTTTCTGTGTATAAGAATATTATTCTTGTTTATTTCTTTGTGTATCTATATATATTAATAAATTAATGTTCAATTATATGGATACTATATAGAAATATTTAGTGGTTATATATTTGTATATGTATGTATATTTTTTTATTTTTTATATATACATATATTATTATCAAATATATATATATATATATGTTAATAGCAAACACAATATTTTACTACTTATATAAGTGTTACATAAATTTTATGCTTTCATATTACAGAAATATGCAAAAAATAAAATTTTATATTTGTAACCTTTTATTGATTGAAAACGTGGTCATTAATTAGTGACTTTTTTATAAGGTCATCAATATTAGTGACCGAACTCTTAATTCGGTCACTAATTAGTGACCGCTTAGTTCGGGCACTAATTAGTGACTGAATTAGTGACCACCTTGTGCAGTCACTAATTTTAATGACTGAAAAAAGAGTTCGGTCACTAATTTTTTTTAAAATTATATTTAAATTGATAACTAATCAGTCATTAATCGGTCACTAAAACCCATTTTTTTTGTAGTGAATTGAGCTTTCCATTGGGCTAGGTGTGGGTGGTTTGAGAGGCAGGGGGTGCGATTTGGGTTTTCTTAATATTTGTAGTTTATTTAATTGTATAATTTGTTAAACCTATTAATGGTTTGACATGTAGATCTAAGTAGATCCAAATAAAGAATAATTTTGTCTTTTTCTTATTATATATTTAATTTTATTTTTAATCTTTTTAACTATAGTGAAGGGTGATATGGGCATATAGGGAGGTGCCAATTTTTGGAAGAAATTTTTAATTGTGATGTGATATTAATAACTAAAATATTTTTTACACTTTAAATTAAATTAATTTATGGAGGGAACAAAATTTTGAAGGAAGAAACTTTGGAGCAAATTTGGAGGGAATATTTTTGGGGGGGGAACAAATTTTAGGTGGGAGTTTTTTTAATTGTTATTTAAAATTAGTAACAAAAGTATTTGTTACCATTTTCATTTAACAAAAGTTTGGAGGGAAAAAAATTTTAGAGCGTAAAATATTAACTATAGTATTTGTTACTATAAAACTTAATTGTAACAAATTTGTCTTTGTAACAAAAAGTAGAAACTTTTGTTACAAATATGTCATCCTAAAAGGTGGGGAAAATTATTTGTAACAATACTTCAATTTTCGTAATGAATTTTTCTTTAGTTACAAAAGAATAAAAATTTTGAGTAACAAATATTTTTCTTGGTTACCCAAGATGAGTAATTTAGTAACAGAATTCAAGTCTCGTTATGAAAAATCATGATTTTGTAACGATTTTTTTTTTTGTTACCAAAATTTTTGTTACAAGAAGTGCAATTTGTTGTAGTGAGCCCAAGAGTTGCTATGTTGTTGTTGGGCACCCTACAAACACCCAATCAAATGCAATCACACCGATTGCCCCTACGGTGGACAACGGCAGCTTAACAATGCTATCCCAGTTGTTGTTTTCCCCCACTATTTAAAATTATGTTCCCATGACGAAATCGAACTCAGATTGGGACCTATCCTCTAACATGACTCAATTGAATGAGACTGCAAAAGATTTTACTAACTCTAAAGAGTTAGGTAAAAATTTGTGAATGAAAGAAGCAGCATGAAATGACAAAGAAAATAAGAAGTGTTGCAAAAGTTGTCTTAGGGACTCATCTCAGTACATTTCATAAAAACCTTCTCCTTTCTCTGCCTTCAATTTAGCCAAACTTTTGTGTAGTCCTTGAGTGAAAACAAAATTGCCAATTTTGGTACTCTGAAAACCGCTCAGACTTTGAATCCTATTGAACCTCAACTTAGACGAAAGTTGAGCAACCAAGTCTACACACTTAAGTTGATCAATGAAATTTAATTAAATTAATAACCTTATTGTAATGAATTAAGGTAAGATAAAAATTATTATTAGATTTTACATTATTTTTAACATGAAAATTGACTTTTCCAATTGAAGTAGCTCAGTATTAGATCGGTAGAGCCCTTACTCCATTCCTTCAGTATCCTCAGGAATGGTCGGGCTCGGGTAACTGAGAGAGAGGGTGCTCCCCGGACTTGATGATGTGAGTAATTAAGTCCACAATGGTTAAAAAGTAAAAATAACTAATGGCCCTGGATCAAATAGGTTGAATGGATAAAATGTCAAAAAGTCCAATTGACTAAGCCCACCAAGAAGACCATGAAAACCTGAACGGACAGATACCCATCAAGAAAATGACTATAAATATTAAGCCTCAAAAAGAAATTAAGCATAAAAAATCATTCATAAGAACTTGCAAAACTTAGAGAATATATGACAATAATTCAAAGAAAAAGAACCTAAATCCATTATCTATCGAAAAAGGCCCTAGCCCCATTTTCATGCAACACCACAAATCTAATATTATATTTAGTGAAAGCATCTAAGCATCCAAAATGTAACTCGAGTTTCTAATTACATACTATTAACTTGATAACAACAACCTAACTGAAATATGAATATTTGCTCCAATTGTATGGTAAAGTAGAAAAATAAAAAACATACAATCACATGAATAGATAATTAGCATCATTCACCTTTGGAAACATAAGAATCATCCTAATATATAAAAAGAAATATTAATTTGTAACAATAGATTCATCAACATATTTCAAACCATACACTAACTCCTCAATCGGTATGGAATGGATAATAACCATTTATAACAATAAAATTAAAACATGTCAAAGTAAAGCTTTTTCAAATTAACTCAATATAAAAACGTTTTTAGCTATCCAAGTAAACTTTGTAATTTGAGATTTTTTCCATGCTGTTATTTGTTCGGCAAGTGTATGCTTCCATGCATTACGGCAACTTTTGATGGCCAATTTTTAGTCTAGATCACCTAATTACAACTCTCATTTGATTTATACGACGCAGAAAAATTCCAATTGTTTGTTGATATAGGAAAACATTCCTCAACCTACAAGAAAATCTGCTACCAACTTATCTCTTACACTACTCTTGATGTGGATATGAAATTTGTCTAGGCTAATTGCATCTATATTCTATTGTACTATTAATTGTGCCTGAACTATCTAAATCTACTATTATGCCATTTGTTACTAAATACCTTTAGCTCTCTAGGTTAATTAGGGCACAATTACACTATGGCCTATATTAATTTTTTGTTGACTGCTAGAGCTCCAGGATCATGATGCCACGACTATGGCTGCTAAACTAACTATGAGCAAGTTGTGTCGATGGTGAGGGGCTGTAGACTGTAGTGCCCCATCCATGGTCATAACCCCATCAGTCCAAAGTACTGATTTGCTCTTTTTTGTCTCTTCTTTTTAACATGCATGCTTTAGCCTATATCTCGGGTTTGTTTAGGTTTTAAAAACTAAAAAAGAAAATCACATGAGAACAACAAAAAATTACAAATTACTCAAAAGATCATAAATATGCAAAAGCGGTATTCTTCTAGTGTATTTGGCCCAAACCTAAGCAATTAAAGTATGTAAACCATAGTTAAAATAACACAATTTTAGTAAGTTATTATTATCTCTATTAGTAAGCCGTAGAGGAGGTAGAAACAAAAGACCATGTCAAATTTCTTGATTTCTTGTTAGAAAGGCTTATTGAATACAAAGAAATAAAAATTAATGACATACATTGAGCTAAATTTTTAGTTCAAATTTAGATAAAAGAAAAGCAATGATTAAATGTACTACATTTATTTATTATGCAATATATATGGCTTACACGAGTACTTATGCTAATGCAAATGCATAAAGAAGGGCAAGCATTGATCAATTGCTACTATATGATCTATAGGTGTTACCTCCTATTTTATTCTTGGAAATTCTCGTGGATTAATATGAAAAATCTCTTATTTTTATTTTTGCCACGAAATTGATTGGATTCTAATATGTAGCAACTTGTAGAAAATTCTTTTAAGTTTTTCAAAGCATACTTTAGCCAATTTGTGATGCCATTACACCATTGCAATATATTCATAAGAGGTTTTCTAAAATTCATGATAAATGCTACACCACATGTTGCTTGCTTTTTGATTAGATAATTTATATTGAAGCACAAAAATTTATGTTTCAATAGAATGATTAAATATGTAAAATTTTCTCATTTTCAATAATAAATATATGCAAATATATATTTTTTTCTCATACATAAGTTTCACAAATAGTGATGTGAATAGTGTAATGACATCAAATTTTAAAAACTAGCTAAGCTAGTTGCTTGTTTGAAACTTTGTTTAAGAGAAAAAAAATTAGTCATAAGTGAAATGCGACACATTGCTAAAGAAGTAATACTGAATCACTTTACCAAGATTTTATTAATTTGAATGGTGATTCAAATACTCTAAAACTATAGCACTTTTTCAAAAATTTATTTCTAAAAGAGCAAAAAAATAATTTTAAGAATTAGTATGGTGTTCGCTATCTATTACTTTATGTAAGGGTTTTTTTTTTTTTCCTTATAAAAGAAACTTTTGCTATTTTAATCATATAATGAAATGCCACAAAAATAAGACACTTATTTCCTAATATGATAATCCTAGAGTAATTTAATGTTTGACAAAAAATCTTGTTTAGGACCAATCGATGCTATTGGATTATCATTCATGCTAGAATTATCCAAATCTTCTGATGTGCTAATTGCCACTGAATGCCTTAACCATTCTAGGTTAATTAGGGCTTAAAGTACACCATAGTGCTTGTTAGTGTCCCACATCGGTGAAATAAATAAATTGTGGTTTCTATATATGGTCTTAGGCAATCTCACCTCTTGAGCTAGCTTTTGAGGTTGAGTTAGGCTCAAGATCCATTATTTAACATGGTATCAGAGCTACCTATTCCCGATATTGGGCTACCCAGTGTTGTTGGACCACCCATTTCATGTCATTCCACGCTCCAGATGCTCATTCCTGGGCATGTGCGGGATGTGTTAGTGTCCCACATCGGTGAAATAAATAAGTTGTGGTCTTTATATATGATTTTGGACAATCCTCACCTCTTGAGCTAGCTTTTGGGGTTGAGTTAAGCTCAAGGTCCATTCTTTAACAATGCTTATTATTTTTTTCCTATTTTCTGGAGCACCAGCATCGCAGCTTCATAGCTAGTGTTGCCAACTGAACTGCCTAAAGAATAAGTTGTGTGAATACGCGAAGGCCAGGCTGCCGCCCCCACAGCCATGCCCTGGCGATCTCCAGTGCTAGTTTGCTCTTTTTCTTCTTGTGTCTTACACATGCATCTCTAGGCTGCATTTGGAGGCAACCAAACACATTCAACTGATTTCAAGCACAAAACAAAAATAAAAAACACACTAAAACACAAGGAAATCACAAAATCTCTCAAAAGATTGCAAATAATGGCGTGTTACATTTGACCCTAAATAGCAACTAATCCATACAAAATATAGATAAAATAACTCCATTTTGAGAGTTTTTAATTATCTTTATTAGCAAGTCATCTAAGTTGTTGAAATAGAGAACCCTGTTGCATTTCTTGATTTTTTGTAGAAAAAGACTTACTAAATAAGAAGAAGTAAAAACCAATGTCATGCATTGATGTAAATTTTTAATTGGATAGTATATAGATCAAAAACAACGGTAAAACATACATTATTTATTGATTATGAGACTTATAATATTATAATGCAAATACAGTAGGAAGGGTGATGAATAATTCACTACCGCTACAAGACCATAAGGTGCTACCTCCTATTTCATCTGTTAATTATGCTAAATTCAACATATCATATAGAAAATTTGAAATCTCCCATCTTCACTCTTGCCATAGCTGATAGGGCTTTGAAATATAGTAACTAATAGAAAATTGCCTTAAGCGGGCATACTTTAGCCAATTTCCAATAACTTTACACCATGAAACATATTCAAAGAGGTACTTTTAAATTCAATAGAGATGCTCATGTACTTGTTGCTTGTTTTATTTATATGATAATCCATATTGTAGCAGCAAATCCCATATTTTCACTAGAATAAGTAATATTTTCCAAGTTTTCTCATTTTATATAATAGATATATGCCGACATATTAATTTGATTTCACACGTAAGTTGCATGAAGTACACATGAACATCTTAGAAAGCATGTGAACACCTTGCAACTTATGCGAAGAGCACGTAAGTTGCATCATAATACCCATGAATAGCTTGAAACGAAGATTTCCTTTCATGCATCCTCATATGAGTGCTATTATGAACCGTAGACTTTACAAAGGCAGTAATGGTAGATCTTCTCTCCTTCGAAATTCGTGAGTTGAAAGTTGACTAGGTCTTCTTAATACATATTCTTCGCGTTGCTTAAAGCATTGCGCCTCAAAAGCCTTCACTTCTTCCTGAAGCTAAATGATCCTCTTACTTATTTTGCCCACCTCCATTGCCAAACAATCTTTTCCTCTAGGACTCCGTAATAGACCTAGGAGATTGGTGTGATCTAAAGCACGACTGTCAACTCATCTACCCTCGACAGAAGCGAATCCGCTTTTGTCGTCTTCTTCTAAAGTGTGTTGGCTGACATACCTCAATGCTCCTTCGCCAAGTCCAACCTTTTCTTTGTTAAAAATTGCACCAACTCTCTCTTTCTCTTGAAAGTTCGCTGCACATCGGAAGAATTCCATTGCCAGAAACTTCCATATTTTTAGCATATGATTATTTGTATTAAATAATAGCTTGATGTTCGTTTATTAACCGACTTAGTGAACTATAAATAGGCCTTAGGTTGCTTGTATATTAATAAGTGAGATAGTGTGCTAATAGTGTGAGATTGAGTGAGAAAGCTTTAAATGTTGTGTGTGAGTGCTAATTGAGAGGCTTTACTTGTATACATTTGCATATAGTTTATTATATTATAATGCATATTATATTATTTTATATGCCTTGTATTTTATTTCTTTTATTACTTGGCATCTGTCTACTCTTGCTCTACAAGTGGTATCGAAGCATGTGATTGAGGACTATGGACGAGTTGTTTGACAAACATCAATTAGGGTCCACAAAAGCAGGTGCATGAGGTCGAGCAACCAAATAAATTGGAGTTACATTGAGGTGCCATTGGTGCGCAATCTGGGACTGTGAAGCTAGTTGATTTGGGATCGAGCTTACTTGGTCAAAGTTTACCAAGTTACAATGGTAGAAATGGCCACTTTGGTAAGTAGAATTGAAAAACTTAATAATAATAATTACAGCACCTGGAGTGTTCGTATGTAGTTTTACCTATTCGGTCAAGATTTATGGAATATCATTAGGGAAAGTGAAACTCAACCCCCAACTGAAGATGATGATTTAAAAAGATGGAAGGTTAGAGTTGGAAAATCCATGTACGCCTTATCAATAGCCGTGGAGGATGATTTATTGCAACGGATCAAGGATGGAAAAACACCAAAAGATGCATAGGATACACTTTCAAGGATATTCGCTCAAACCCAATGATGCCAAGTTACAACAACTCGAGAATGAGTTAATGCTGGTCTCCAGCGTGACATGACAGTAAGTGAGTACTTTAATAAAGTTAAATCTTTATTTCAAGAAATTTCCAAACTAGATCCTCAAAATACAATCACCGAGACAAGAATGAGGAAGATCATAATCCATGGGTTGTGACCCGAATTTCTTGGTCTTGTCACGACAACCCATGGACGAACTCATGAGCCAACTTTAAATGAATTAAAGAATATATTGGCAAATTAAGAGGCTTTAGACAAACAAATGTCTAAAACCTCAGCCAAAGATAAAGAAAAGGCTCTTTATAGTGGGAGAAGAAATGCCCCAAAAGATTTAAAGGCTGTGAGACCTAAGAATGAGGAACATAATGCAAGGCAATAAAGGTTCTAAAAGAGGTCACAAGGAAAGAGTTGTCAACAAGGGGAAGTGCAATCGAGCCAAGATAAAACAGACATAAGACTTCTCATCGCAAAAACAATCAATGCAGATAGGAAAGGTCATTATGCTCGAGATTGCTGATACAAACAAGTAGAAGGGAACATAGCTACATCGTCATATATTCAAAATGATAGTGAAGATGAATGGGATCTCCAAGTCTCATTTGCAATCGAAGAAATAGAAAAAGAAATGACGGAGGAAGTGGCACTCTCCTGTATAGAGGAAGAAACTGCACTCACAATGATAAGTAAGAATTTGATTAATTATGATGATGATTGGATTGTAGATTCTAGATGCTCTAAGCACACGACAGAGACAAAGAAAAATTAATAAGCATGTCCGAATACAAAGGATGACAAGTTGTGATTACAGCTAATAATTCTAAATTGCCAATCACTTATATTGGCAAGACAGCAATTATACCTCATCATAGCCCGCGACAAGTGCAGTTGCAGAATGTGTATCATGTGCCAAGTATGAAAAAGAATTTATTATCAGTATCGCAACTAACAACATCCAAAAATTATGTAGTGTTTAGGCTAAATGACGTAAAGGTATACCCAAGTCTCAAATTGACATGCACACCTCTTATAGAGGAGCGAAAAGTAGAATATTTTTACATTATGTCATTCGAAGATGCCTATGTGAATAAAACTTGCAGAAATGACACAGTTGATATGTGGCATAAAAGTTTGGGGCACGTGAGTTACCACAAATTAAAGGTAATAATGAAGAAATCCATGCTCAAGGGACTTCTTTAGGTAGATGCTCGAGAGGATATAGTGTGTGCAGGATACCAGTATAGGAAAGCACACCAATTTCCTTACAATGAGTCAAAATATAAAGCTAAGAGACCTCTTGAATTAGTGCATTTGGACATACTTGACCCTGTAAAACAACCATCCATCAGAGGCTTCCGATATATGATCACCTTTATTGATGATTTTTCAAGGTACATATAGCTAGATTTTTTGAAAGAAAAAATATAAGCATTAAGTAAATTTAAGAAATTTAAAGAAGATGTGGAAAAAAACTTTTCTATAGAATAAGATGCCTCCGAACAGATAATGGAGGAAAATATACCGCGCATGAGTTCACAGAATATCTAAAGGAATGCAAGATGCGTGGGCAAATAACTTGTCAAAATACTCCACAACAAAATAGAGTAGCAGAAAGGAAGAATAAACATCCTGCAGAAATATACAGGAGCATGTTGTATGCAAAGAATGCACCACCTCGATTTTAGGCCGAGTGTATGAAGATAGCTACATATGTGATCAATAGGTTATCTCAAGCAAAATTTGGATTTGTATCACCACTTCAGAAGCTATGGAAGATCATGCCTACAGTAAGTCATTTTTTAGTATTTGGATGGGTATGCTATGTCTCTATCCTTGATAATCTACATAGCAAACTCGACAACAAAGCAATACATACCATATTTGTGGGCTTTGATAACGAAAGTAAAGGCTGGAGATGTTGTGATCCTACAACAGGAAAATGTTAGTTTCTCAAAATATGGTGTTTGATGAGTCATCATCTTGGTGGACACCGCATTCAGTAATAATGCCTGACTCAAGAGAAGTTGAGGAGAAAGAAAGAAAGAATATTGAAGAAGATGAAGATAACATACATCCAAGTGTAGAAGAAGCTAAGGAAACCACTCAGGTAGATAAAGTAAAGTCTCCATGGAGAATAGGTGTATATCAATGAACTTTGTAAGAAGAACAATCAAGCCAACTAGAGGAGACACAAGGAGAAATAGAGGAAACTCAACCTCAACTTAGAAGGTCTACTAGACAAAGAAGGCCAAATCCTAAATATACTAATGCAGTAGTGATAGAAGTTGATAAGATGAAAGAACCTCTCTCATTTAAGGAAGCCTCCTTGAAAAAAGAGTGGAAGTAGAAATGGAAGCCCTGAAACAAAATGAGACTTGGGAATTAGTACCAAGGCCCAAGGACATAAAACCCATATCATGTAAATGGGTTTACAAGATAAAAGTAAACTAGGTAGCTCAATCGAGAAATGTAAAGCACAAATGGTGGTTAGAGGGTATTCTCAGAAGTATAGGCCGAATTATGATAAGACATTCAGTAGCAAAGATCACTATGATACGCATTTTTTTGGCCTTTGCAGCAAGTAAGGATTGGAAACTCTAGCAGATGGACGTGAAAAATGTATCCTTGCATGGAAAATTAGATAGAGTAATATACATGGAGCAGCTCCAAGGTTTTAAGAGCAAAATACATCCAACCAATGTATACAAGTTAAAAAAATGTGCTTTATAGCAAGCACCAAGAGCATGGTATGGAAAAATAGCATAATTTCTGACTCAAAGTAACTACATTATGCATGGCACTAGCAGATTCAAGCCTATTTGGGAAAATTTAAAATGGCAAGATTATAGTTGTGCTTGTTTATGTGGATGATCTAATCACATGAGATGATGAAAAAGAGATACAACAAATTAGAACTGACTTATCAATCCGCTTTCACATGAAAGCACTTGGGGAGTTGAGGCACTTCCTTGGGCTCAAAATAGAAAGACCTGAAGAAGAGGTATTCTTATACCAGCACAAGTATGCGATGTCAAAATGCAAATCCATCTCAACTCCAATAGAAGCTAACACACAGTTATGCTCCATCGAAGGAGAGGACCTTGAAGATGCCACGATGTATAGGCAACTAGTTGGCAGCTTTATCTATCTCACCATGACACGACCAGATATATTGTATGCAGGAGGAATGGTGAGTCAATATATGCAGAATCCAAAAAAGCCCCATTTGGAAGCTGTACGAAGAATTCTACGCTACGTGAGAGGCACAATGGACTATGGAATATTATACAGGAAAGAAGCAAAATGTGAAGTAATTGGGGGTCATGATGCTGACTATGCCAGTTATTGTGATACAAGATGATCAACAACTTGTTACGTATTTAGCCTTGGAGCAGGACCAATTTCTTAGTGCAATAAAAGACAACCAACAGTCTCGTTATCGAGTATCGAGGCAGAATACCGAGTGGCAGCTAGGGCAGCTCAAGAATGTACGTGGCTATTGCAACTTATAAAGGATCTGAGGCAATCAAATAATCACTCTGTCCGGATTTACTGTCACAACAAATCAGCAATATGTCTAGCAGAAAATCCAGTATTCCATGTAAGAACCAAACATGTGGAAGTACATTATCATTTCTTGCGAGAAAAGGTATTGCAAGGCGAAATTGAGATGAAGCATGTGAAGACGGAAGACCAAGTTGCCGATATTTTACCAAAGGACTTAGAGCAACAAAATTTGAAGAATTTAGAAGATGACTTGGTATGGAAAAGCAGTATGGGAGAGAGTAGTCATTGAGGGTGGAGTGTTAAAAATTGCACCGACTCTCTCTCGCTCGAAAGTTCGCCGCACGTTGGAAGAATTCCATTGCCAGAAACTTCCACGTTTTTAGTATATGATTATTTGTATTAAATATAGCTTGATGTCAGTTTATTAATCGGCTTAGTGAACTATAAATAGGCCTTAGGTCGCCTGTTTATTAATAAATGAGATAGTGTGCTAATAGTGTGAGATTAAGTGAGAAAGCTTAAGTGCTGTGTGCGAGTGCTAATTGAGAGGCTTTACTTGTATAGATTTACATACAGTTTATTATATTATAATATATATTATATTATTTTATATACCTAACATTTTATTTCTTTTATTACTTGGCATATGTCTGCTCTTTCTTTACATTATTCCTGTCGTCCATCGCCACAACATATCGGCAATGAAGCGCATAGACAATTCGGGCAATCTGCAGATATAAAACGGATCAACTCATTCATAGAGTAAATCAAAATGTAAAATAACAGGAAAAGCCATGTAACAGACCGAACTAGATTATGATGATAGGAGAACAACTGTATATGTTGCGACCCCATGAGCTCCATAAGCTTGTCCACATCGCGTGGGGTCAATTAGGCATCAAGAAGCTCCTAGCAGGTCCAGTCCTCGTATCTATACTTATTAGACACAATCAGGAAATGGGACTCAGGGAATTAAGAGACATATGTCCTGTTGAGACTTTCAGAGCATGGCCTGTATGCATGACAGTTTGGTGAAAGGACGGTCAACGTCTTTAGGGCTTATTTATCAAAATATGGTAAAAAAGCTGCAATTTTACAAAACTACCATGGTTTGAAAAAGTTTACAAAAATGTCGTAAGGCGTGGCCTGGAGCCACGCCTTTCTGTTTCTGAATTTATTTATTTTTTATAAATTAAACTGAAGCCACGCCTCTGGCATGGCAAAATTTCCACCGCTCCATGCAAATTTTATTTTTTTAATCAATTTTTTTTTTTTATTAAAAATTGAAGACGCCTCTTCAACATTTTTTTTTTTATTTTGAAAAAATTGGAAGAGCTCTTGCATGTGGAACATTTTTTTTTTTTTTAATTGATGCTGAAACAAGAGCAGGCACGCCTCTTGTGGAGAATTTTTTTTTTTCTGCACAGTGCCATTAGTCTTACTTATACACAACCCTCCCTTCATTATTCATCTTCTCATTTACTCCTCCTCAAATTTAACTTTCTCATTCTCTGTATCATATTTGTCATTCTGAAGCTCACCTTCTTCATTTTCAAACGAAAGAGTGTGCTAGTGTTGTGGTTGCAACAGGTGCAGGAAAAATTGCAGAGGAAAAGCAAAGAGAGAAGGAAGAAGAAGATACAAAGAAGAAGAAATTGTGTTTAAAATAATTTTAAATAAGGTAAAATTTTAATTTATGCTGTTGAAGATTATAATTTTTTATTTTTGATTATTTTATGTTATTAATTGTGTATTGTTAAGATGATATATTGTAATTTTTTTTTTTTTTTGAATTTTTTTCAGTTTGGTTAGAAATCTTAAATTGGAGAAGGAAGATTTTGACCCACAAATATTAGGTTGGTTTTTAAATTTTTGAAAGTATATTAATTTGAGTTGTTTACTATTAAGTTTGAATTGATATTGTGATGCGAAAGTTATTTTAGTTTTAAAAAATAAAAGCACATAATGGAGTATCAATATTTTTACATTACTGGTTATTAAGCAATTCAAATGCTAATAAATTTATATTAAGTTACAAAATTAAAATTAAATAATAAATTAATTCATACTAAGTAAAATATTTTTAACAAATTATAAATGTTATATATTTATTTATAAAAATTACATCTCTTATAAATTATGTGTATCACAATTTACATATTACTTGTAAATATTTATTACATTGTAAATATATTAGTCTATATACAATATATAGTGCATTATATATTTTAATATATATAGTAAATACAATATATGATATATATATCATAATATATAATTATGTAATATATTATATATATTATAGTATATAATACACACAATATATAATACACAATATATATAATATAGAATATATATATATATATATTATAGCTCCTTTTGAGGCGCTGAAAAGCGCCTCAAAAGGAGCTGAAGACAGCGCCCTTTTCAGGGCGCTGTCTTCAGCACGCCTGGAAAGGGCAAGTTGACCAGCGCCTGGAAAAGGTGCTGATGTCAGCCCTATCCAAGGCTGACATCAGCAAAATAATATTAAAATATATAATTTTAAAAATAATATATATTTAAATTAAATTTAAGTTATGAAAAATATATATTTAAAATAAATAAACTTAAAATTTTTAAATCTAATATATATTTACGAAAATGAATAAAATTAAATTTTAGTAGTAAGTATGATATTATTATAATTCAATTTAGAATATATATTATTTTATATTTAAAATTTGAATACATAATTTTTTAATTTATGAAATAAATAAAACTTAAAATAAATAAAATTATATATATTTAAAATAAATTAAATTAAAAATTTTAAATTTAATATATATTTATGAAAAATTATTCTTGGTATATTTGAGCTAGAAGTATGATGTTATTATAATATAATTTTCGTTCAATATGTTATTTTATATTTAAAATTTGAATAAATAATTTTTAAAAACAAAAGATGAGCCCAGAGCACTTTAAAATTTTTATAAAGTGATTGTATTTTTCAAGTGTTTGAGGAACGTTTCTATTTTTATTTTAGTGGTAGTATTTATTTTCAGTATAAATGTGCATAACTTCATCAATTTACAGTTAGAATATATGTAGATGATGATATGGTTATTTTGTTTTTAATTTGCTTGGTAGGATGGATACCACAAATGTGTATGGTCCACGTGATCCGACAGTTCTATACATGCAATCTAGTCATCGATCAGAAGATGTATTTGCTAGCGATGTTGACACAACGCTTATAGTGAGACGATGAGATAATTCATTTTGGAATGTCGTAAGTCAAGCAGAGCTACATGTCCGGGTGTTGAATTTGTTGCATGAGATGAGATTTTATGGTGTATATTGTTGTGGGCACTTTCCTATAGATCTACACTTGATCACATCTTTGGTAGAGAGATGGCGTTCTGAGACTCACACCTTCCATTTTCCTGTTGGAGAGGCTACAGTTACACTTCAAGATATGGCTGTCATATGGCGCCTACCAGTACGAGGTCGACCTATTACTGGTGTAGACTCTAACTTGACGGTTGAGGAGTGGCAAGAGTATTGTGAGCATTATCTTGGTTTTAGGCCTGAAGAACAAAGATTTAGGGGATCTCGCCTCCATTTGACAGATATTGCCATGCACATTCACAACAACCGTATTACAAATGATAGCCCTGATGAAGAGGTTGAACAAATTGCACGTGCATGTGCATTAGTACTTTTAGGATGTGTTATTTGCCCAGATTCTTCAAATAATGCAGTACCATTAGTATACTTGAAGTATCTTGAAAATATTGGTGATGTTCATAAATTTAGTTGGGGAAGTGCTGCTTTGTCATTCTTGTATCGCGAGCTATGCACTGCATGCCAGAGGGGGAAACTTAATATTGGTGGAGCCATGCAACTACTACAGGTGAAATTAAAAAAACTTAGTAAATGTTACATAGATGTAATTTTATTGTTATATGTCCCTAATCACTTGTTCACTTGTAGATTTGGGCATGGTCGAGGATTAGAACTCTAGCATCGCTAGGTCTACTGGGTCGTATTACTATGGAACCACGGGTAGTTGATGACCACGAACTGTCGATGCCTGCATATGGTGCTCAGTAATATAAGCTCAATCGTGATGTTGTAGTCATTCCTAGTAATATATGTATCATAAATTAATTTGTGGCTTGTATTTGTAGGTGGGTGCAGCATTTCTCCTTTACACATACTGCAAGTCACTCTGTACGGATTATGCGATCCATGCTTGATAGAATGTCAGCACACTAGGTGACTATTTATGTATATATATTGTGTATTGATATTAAAGATATGTATATTTTTATTTGAATTTGACGTAAGTACTTTATACGCAGTTTATATGGCAGCCATATGCAATACATTCGCCTGATATTCAATATTTACCTCCTGAGTGTGCCCCACAACTTTGGACCGCAGCTTGTCCGTTGATTAACTACACTATTATTGAGATACATCATCCTGAGCGTGTTATGTGACAGTTCGGCATGATCCAACATATTCCTCCAATGCCAGTAGAACGCAGTGCACGATTACACAACATATCCCGTAGAGGTCGTGCTGGTACAGATTGGTATGCATACCATAACATATATATTTCTCAATGGGATAATATAGATCAACTTGTTGTTCAACGACCCAACATCATGGGATCTGAATCTACGGATGTTGGATACATGGCATGGTATGATCGGATCACACGCCGACTTATATCGCCATCCTACGTAGGCGTAGACATGGGATATCATCCAGTTGATCCACGTGCATGGCACGATGTGGTATGTATACAATTCTGAAGTAGTAGACTATAATATGATAAGTACTTTTTAAAATTAAGATTCCTTAACATTAAATTTTTTGTCTTTATCAATGCAGTATGATAGAATGCAAAATCTAGTGCTCAGCTGTGATTCAATTATCGATGAGTCCGAAATTACATCATGGACACAGTTTAGGGAGCAAACTAGATCGATTGCTAAAGAGGTGTCGGACATAGCTGCACATCAATTTCCAATTGAGGTACCGCAACAGCCAGATGCTCCACAACTAGAGGCAAGTCAGAGTAGAAATAGGAGAAGACGAAGGGACATCATCCGATCTAGCACCTCGACAGAGAGTGACTCACACTTGAACATAAGCCGTGCTTCGTCAATTGGAGTTGATGTGGCAGGTCCTTCTTGTTTTAATTCGGACTTATATTCGAACTGCTACATACTTCAACCAGTACAGACTGATGAACTTACACCATTACCTCCATAAACATCAATATTCAGTTAGTCTTTCTCCACATTAGTGGACACAAATATTGGCCTAGGTTGGGGGTCATCTGGACGTATGAATACCGATTTTGCACTAGCCCGCCACTCATTTCATGTATCACCAGTGCCATATCCAGATATGTTATGAGCATATCGTGATCGTGCCTCATCGAGCTCTACCACCTTTTCACGACAAAATTTTAATTTGAGAGAGGATGAGAGGCAACAACCACCTGATGATCATGCACGAGATCAAGGGGGTCGAAGACAGCGTAGAAATAGAACTCGACGTGGTTGTGGCACAGGGGGGCATTATTAAAGTTTAGGGTTTAAACAATCTTCCTAAAATTGTATACATAAATATAACCAGTTGCTATATGAATATTTATGTTACCCAAGTAACTATTTACCGTAATATGTGTTTAAGTTATAATAAATTTAAAGATGTAACTTAAACAATTTCCATCAAGTTAATGTATAGCATATAAATATAGAAAATACAATAAAAATAGATAAACACAAAACATAAATGAAAGTCTAGTTATTCTCCTCGTCAGACATCTCAACATCTGATCGATAAATTGGACTTTCACTGAGTGCCCATCGGCGTCTTGCTTCATTCAGTTGCCCTGATGATGTATAGCTTCTTGCCATTCGTTGATTGTGGACGCGAGATGTACGCATAGCCATCCTATTATTCTCTTCACGCATGTGATTAAGAGCTTTAGTCTGTTCTTGTGGTGTCCCTCGAGGCATGGTGATTGCTATTCGTCGAGGACACCGGATACCTAGCTCACGACAATCTATGACAAAGCCTTCTTGGTCATATACACGGCGACGCCATTCCTCTTCCATAGTTGCCAAGTATGTTGAAGAGTATCGTTGATTTAGATCTAATGAGTAATAATAATCATCATCCAAGAGCCAACTACGACCCATGGCACGAAAAATATCACCAGGAGTATAATATAATTTCGGTGCTCTAAATGGCTCCATTTTACTGAACTATTTAAACTTGTTACAATCTACATATTTATAGTTAATGTAACTACGTATATGAATAAGCATGATCATGATAGAAGAAAAAATAGTGTGAAGTAAATGCTTATGCGTATCAATTCACTTGCCACATGTATCAAATGTGTATAATATAGAGGGGGCATAAGTGATGTATGAGCAAAGGTGCCCATGTGTCCAAATAATGGGGCAGGTCCAAATTGCACACTCACAAAAATAAAGTCACGTGTGTGAAAAAATATGTAAGTCTCGTGGGGGGGAGAACTCATTTCCGTGAAATTGAGTTGAAAAAGGTGCCCATGTGTCCAAATAAGGGGGCAGGGCCAAATTGCACACTCATGAAAATAGAGTCACGTGTGTGAAAAAATATATGCAAGTCCCATGAGGGGGCGCTTATCACGGAGAAATTGAGGTGAAAGGCGTGGCCACTGGCCACACCGGGAAATTTAAGTTGAGAGGCGTGGCCTGTGGCCACGTCTCTCAACTCATTTCCGTGAAATTTAGGTTGAGAGGCGTGGCTAATTCAATTTCACCGACTTGAGGCCCCCCCCGGATCACACGGGACTTGCATATTTTTTCACACACGTGACTATATTGTCGTGATTGTGCAATTTGGCCCTACACCATTATTTGGACACATGGACAATCTATGTGATAGTCTTTACATTTACCAGCTTATTTATTTGATACATATTGATACATCAACCCTGAAAAAAGAAAATAAAGAAAAAAGATGCAACCATGGCTCTGACACAAAAGACCCAATAGTATCATCTCTTCATTTATTTTGTCATTCAATCCATTGATTAAATGAATAGTTTAGGCTTTGTCATTCAGTGAAATATGAATAGTCGTTCGTGCAGAGTGGTTGATAATCATAAATTATTTTTATTGAGAAAAACTATTAAGTACATCGAACCTGAGAAATTAATTTTTGTCATTCAAGCATCAGAAAATCGTTAAATGTGATCTTCACTTTTGGAGCTTACATATTTCTCTTATAAATGATAAACCCCCCATTTACATATTTTCATCATAGGTAAGTTTCATCTTCTAGATTTGCGCTGAAATGGGAGATGACCCTTTTTTTGAGCGTCAATACACATGGATAGTGAGAGAAAGAAATGATGACTATCTATCACTTTATTATTCTGATCCAGTAGAATATTATTGTGGAATTCAGAGGGAATGGGCATATAGAGTAAATGAATCTGAGGCATTGGTACGTGATCTGCAAAGGCCTAGTGTGCGAATTCCACGACGTCGGTCACAGTCAATGCAAAGGAATGGAGAAGAAGATTATACAAGAGCTGTTGCAAGAATAAGAAAAGAGAACAATAGAATGTTTATGCGTCGTTGCAGATATCACATGCTGGAACTAGCAGAAGAAGTTGCTTTTGCACGAGGTCGAAGACTCAAAAGATGTGAGATTCATAATGTACTTAATCATCCAGACTATAAGTCTGATTATTATATCTCTGATGAAGATTATTAATATCATGTATTATTTTTATTGTTTGTAATTTTAAAGTTTTAATTTGCATATCTACTATGTCTTAAGCTTTTTTTTGCTATTAGCGTATACACCATATCTACACGTGATCAAAGTAGACAAAAATAAATGTATACATCAAGCACGAAAGAAGAGTCGTGCAAAGATTATTGTCAAATGAGTATTCATGAATAGTGTCACGACTATTCATGAATAGTATCATATCACTATCATGAATAGTCATGACACTATTCATGAATAGATGTGACACTATTCATGAATAGTATAATGCTTTTAACTATTCATGATTCGATGATCTCCTATGTGTATACATATAAATATGTGTGTATACATATGTGGAAGTGTTGAAATGAAGTCGTGTATACACATAGTTGAAAAAACAATTGAAAATATATTAATTTGAGATGAACGAGATAGAGAAAAAAAAAGATCAAGTGAAAGAAAAAAAGAGAGGAAAATTTTTGGATGAACACTAATAGCCACTATAATTATTCTTGCAGATATGGCGGACATGGACATGATATACATTGTGGTATATAACGGAGAAAAGATTACAAGAGACTCTAACTCTGTGAGTTATGATCGTCCCGCATGTGGATATATACCACTATCCCGGTTGGCAAATTTTTCTGAGTTATTGTCAAAATTATATGAAGTGTTGGGATATAATAACCAATACTTCTTAAAAAATTTGGCAAAGATTTATTTGGATAAGGAGGCTCACATATCAACTGTCATGCAAGTGGAAAATGACATTAATTTATCTAACTTGTTAGATCCAAGGGCTGGCATGAATACTGTGGAGTTGTTCGTCGAAGCTGAACCAGTACGCCCTACTAATATGCAAGATATATTACTGCAAGGAGAGCATGGATCTTATATGTCACTTTTGATGCAATTTCCATTGGGTGGTACTTCTACATCGCACCTAACTCTGGGAGGAGACCAATATGCCACTCAATTTAGTGGCGACTATGGTCATACAATTCCACACACGGAGGTAGGGATTCCTGACTTGCCCACCGTAACAGATGGCTTTACAAACTTTGGGATTCATGATATTTATGGTGGTGGTTCTACATCTTGTCAACATCCCAACGTTGGTCCTTCTACGTCCCATCAAGAATTTTCAGGAAGACACCAATATGAGCTTGAACGCCCACAAACAGACCACAACTCCTCTGAATTATATGCAGATAGTTTTCGTGATCAAGAGCTTAGTTCTTCAGAGCCCGATGATTATGACACAGATGAAGTAGCCGATGATGCCAATGAAGAGCTAATACCACCACATGGTGAGGGAACATCTAATCAAACACAAGGGGCGAATCAATCACACTTGTATCCAGTCATTCCATTCTTTTCCACAATAGAAAAAGATCTACCTGGAGACTCTGTGGATATTCCGTCTAGAGCATCGGGGAATTATTATGATAGTAGCCGTGGAAAGCTTGAGATAGGCATGGTTTTCAAAGATAAAAAGCATGTTAAGGCTGCTGTCAAGGATTTCTCCGTACGTGTTGCTAGACGAGAGTATCGTGTACTTGAGAGTACACCAAAGTTATGGAAAGTGGTGTGCAAACTAGGGTGTTCATGGAGTGTCCGGGCAGTTCTGAAAGAGCAACTAGGAATGTGGAAGATTACTAGGTATGAGAGCCCTCACACTTGTTTGATGAATGAAGTTTCGATTGATCATCGAAACTTAAGTCAAGAAATGATCACCATGGACTTGTTGGGACATGTTCGTGACGAGCCAGCATATAAGATAAAGAGTGTGCAGCAAAATGTGAAAGACAAATATGGATACGAAATCTCATATGCAAAGGCATGGAAAGCATTGAAACGTGCAAGGGAGCACCTTTTTGGGACATGGGAGACTTCAGTAAGAATGTTGCCCAAGTATATGGGAGCTATCCAAAAGTGGAATCCAGACACCATCGTTGAGTGGCAGCATGAACGAACTAGTATACCGAGGTAGAAAATGTTGAAGTATATGTTTTGGGCCTTTAAACCGTGTATTGATAGGTTCAAACATTGCCGCAAAGTTATCAGTGTGGACGGAACTCATCTATATACAAAATATAGACACAAGATGTTGATTGCAGTGGCTATGGATGTAGATCAACAACTTCTGCCATTGGCTTTTGCAATTGTTGATGACGAAACCTTTTTGTCTTGGAAGTGGTTTCTGGAGATGTTGTCCAAGCACATCATCAAAGGAGCAGAAGGCATGTGCCTGATTTCTGATCGTCATCGTGGCCTCTTATCTGCTGTTTAATGCATACCTGATTTCACGCCCCCTCGCGGAGTACATCGATTCTGTCTACGGCATGTCTGCTCCAATTTCAATAAACATTTCAAAAATGTTCATTTGAAGGATTTGTGTTGGAAAGCGGGCTCAACAGCCCAAGTTCGAAAATTTGATAGGCATATGGGAAAAATAAGAGAAACTAATGAGAATGCCTATTCATATTTGCAAAACATTGACAAAGCTCAATAGACATTTTGTCATGATGGAGGATAGCGTTGTGGTATTCTGACTACGAACATGTCTGAGTGTTTCAATGGGGTACTGAAGGGTGCTCGTCGATTGCCGATTACAGCTATTGTTCAACAGATATTCTCTCGTTGTGTCAAACTATTCCTTGATCGGATGGCCAAAGCTCATGGCATGATGAATAAGCAGCAGCCTTGGGCCAATTATGCATATAATATATATTCCAACTGACAGCACCATTCTATTGAGCACATTGTTCAAAAGTTTGAATACACACAACAGTCGGCTTCAATCATAACGCGCATGCACAGAGGTCAAGGAAATCATGTGCAAGTTGTCAAACTTAGGAAACGTGAGTGCTCATGTGGAAAATGGGCTGAACTTGGTATTCCATGCTCCCATGTGATGAGTGCATGCCGACATTTTGGATTAAATGTTGCAGCATTTGTCAAGCCATATTACAACATTGAATATTACTTGGCAATATATCAAGGAAGCTTTCAGCCGATATGGGGCGAAGATTATTGGGATGAAAATAATTTTGAACCAGTACATAATCCAGCCCGTAGAAATAGACGTGTTGCAGGAAGGGATCGCACTACTCGTATCCAAAATGAAATGGATTGGCCCCAAGCACGTGCAAAACAACAAGCCCGCCGTCATGCACAAGCCGAAGTTGAAGCCCAAACCCAAGCGCAATCCCGACATCCTTAATTCTTCCAACTTTGTAATTATATTTTATATTCTATGTTTTTCCTTTGTATTAGACTTTATCAACAATAAATTTGGTCGAAATTTTCAAAAAATTTAGACAGTTCTGACCTATGTCAATTTCACTAACATACTTAAAAAATAAAACACATACATTGTTCTTTAATTAAATAGTGAGTGTTACATATTAAACTTGCAAAAATTAAATATATATAGTATTATAAGTTAATATTCTAGCTCTGTCTTAGATAGTTGAAATCAAATTTGGAATTCAAAGTTAAGAAACAAAGCAAAATACTACATGATATTAATCATTGTCATTCAAGATACATTGGCATTGACAATGACCATTTTTTTATTCAATAACCATGTATATCCACGCTACAAAAATGGATCATCTCTCATTTGAGTTCATTTTTTAAATATTAAAAAAATAAATAAATGATAAAGTTATGTGAATGGTGGGTTTTATAAGTGGAATACATAAATAGGATCGAGTTGGTAAAAATATTATGTGACAATTTTATATGCCATGATAATAACATATCTTCAAATTATACGCATCAATTATGATTAAAATGTATGATATTTCTTAAAAAATGTATTAATAGAGCTTACATCATATACTACTATATATATACAATTTTTTACTGTATCTTAAAACACATTTTTGCTATGCAAGGGCGTGACATGCATGTGCGGATGTTTTACAACAAAAAAAAAATCTGCTAAGGCCATGCCACTTCACTTTTTAATTAAAAAAAGTGAAAAAAAAATTGCATGCAAGACCACGCCTCTTCAATTTTTAATTAAAAAAAAAAAACATGCAAGAGGAGTGGCTCGAGGCCACGCCTCTTCCATTTTCAGTTGAAAAAAAAAATTGGATTAAAAAAAAAATTGCATGGATTTTGCCATGCCATAGGCCATGCCTCTGTTTAATTTATAAAAAAAAAAAAAAAAATTCAGAAACAGAAAGGCGTGGCCTGGAGCCACGCCTTACGGCATTTTTGTAAACTTTTTCAAACCACGATAGTTTTGTAAAATTACAATTTTTTTACCATATTTTGATAAATAAGCCACGTCTTGACTATCAGTAGTACCCAATCGAGCCTTCTTAAATTTGAGAGCAGGAGGATCGGAGTCCATCGATCTCTTTCCTTTATCTCTGGATAGGGCAAGGAGAGGCTCCTTCGAAAAGCTGTCAGAGTGAGCTGAGAAAGACCCAGCAGGGGTGCTAGCCGACAAAGTGGCAGCCACAGAAGTTGAAGATCCCTCCTCAGCATCAGTATCATGGTGGTTAGCAGACTGGGCGAGGGGCCTCGTCAACTTCTAGTAGCGGCTCGACATCTCTAGACTCTTATATGAAATGAATAAAAATTGGATGTTAGTTAACTAGGCGGCCTTGAGGGGTAAAACGCAAAAAATATACAGTGATATAACGCCGCAAAGCATTAAAACACAGAAGCTACCCAGCCATGCCTCCGACTTGGTCACCAAGGCTGCAGGGGACAGCCCCGCGGTTTTTTCCAAAATTAGAAAAAGAACTAAAGAGAAGAACATTTTAATTTTTAACTACTTGGATGGAATTGATCATATTTCACTATAAGTTACTATTTATGCTACAAATGAAATAATCAGCATCTCCTTCACATGGGGATGTGACGATTTTTCCAACTGGTTTTATATATCATGTTACGGAACACAGATATATCATGAACACATATATTAGTACTTTATTTGAAAACCAAAAATGACATTGTTGACTGAGCAAAACTTGAATTGTTTTGCTGATAAATTGATTAAAACTTGAATGTTTTCTGCTCATTCGAATTTTCTTTGGTTGAATTCATTTGTCAAGGTTTATTTTGTTTTGATTTTCTTCTGATTGAATTAGGGTTTAATATAAGAAAAAAAGGAATTTTAATTTCTTTATGATCATAAGGTTAATTTGACCATTTAGTATAATAATTTTTATCTTATTTTTCATAATTTAATTTTAAAAGAAGATGGTTTTATGGAAGAACTATTGAAGAACCATAGTTCTTCATTTTATAATGATTCGAAAATGATAATTAAATCAAATTAATATAAACAACTAATAAATGAGTACGTGATAACAAGTTAAAATCATGAATACAGAATTCTAGAAAATTCAAACTAAACCATTATGCTTCCCAAAATATTATCTGTCAAAATTATTCTTCGAGCCGCAAATTTTTTTCCTGAAAAAAGTACTGGAAAAGGCTGAAATTAAGGCTGAGAAGTCCAACTTTATATTCTCTACGGATGAGAAGAATTAAAGATTCCGTGCGGATTTTGTCAACCCCACTCCACTATTTCATGCAGCAAAAAAAAATTTTACTCCGGCGAATGAAAATAACTTAGCATATTTCCCTCGCGTCCTATCATTTCGGGCTTTTACTAATTGGAAATAATACTCGTACGTTACTCAGTGACAGTAGTGATGGTAGTTACTAGTTATTAGTATTTTAACTGAAAAAAATTGTCACCATTAGTTGGCATAATTACATCGTGGAAGATGCTTCTCCCGCATTAGCATTCGCATCAGCATTAGCATTACTGCCCGAATCAAATAGGAAGATGCCTAGAATCTCCACACATGTGCTCTCTCTTTTTCTCCCTTCTTTCTCGCAATCATTATCACTCACTCCCACACACACATCAAAACACACCTCATGAGTCCAAGACAAACGTTCCCTCCCAGATCCCAATATATATATATATATATATATGTATATATATGTGTGTGTATATATATTTTTTCACATTGAAATTTTAATTTGGTGTTATAATTAAAATATTTTCTAGCTATATATTATTTATGTTCTTTAATTAGTAATATTATGAAGTAGATAATTGTTCATGGACAAAAATAATTAAAAATTGTCTTTTGATGTTGGATGAAGGAAATAGTGTTTAGATAACGAAATATATTTTGAGAGTGAACGTGACTCATGACGCATAAAGATATTAACACATTGGATAGAAAAGGATAGACGCATATATGGAATTAACTTAAGTACTCCATCCATACATGTTATGAAGTCCTCTTTCCTATTTAGGATATATGCAAATGATATCTCTTATCTCTTTAAACAGGTATGTAATATACCTCGAATCAAGTACGCTAGAAAACACTAATCTCTAACTGGAGTACTGCTTAATTAGGGTAAGAATTGTAATAATGCTTAAAAATCTCACTTTTTCTTTAGGTTTTTATATAAAAATTTGGGGCAGTTCAAAGAAATGATTCCGAAAGGAGTTTTAGGAGGCCATCATTTTCAGCATCCAAAAACTTTGGACACGGGTTATTTGTGTTATGACTTGTAAGAATTTGCTTTTTTATCTTCTTCTGCAATTCAAAAATTTAACTTCTAATAATGCTTACTTAAAGTTAAAATATAGGGAATCAGAGTAGTTGGGGCCGGCCTATAGCTCTATATGTAGCTGTGTAGAGTAAGAAGGCTTGGCCCACTATTCCTCTAGCCTGCTCTTCTAAGTTCATGAACTGATTTACCAAAGGCAAACCAAGGAGGCGAGGGCCAGTGGGCCACATTTTCTGCACACTAGCAAACTCCCAACCCCATTTCTCTCTCTCTCTCTCTCTCTCTCTCTCTCTGTTAACTGGAGTCTGTTACATATAATGTCGTAAAAGAACAAAAGAATGCAAGCAATAATTTCGGTGGACTGTTGTACTTTGTATTGCAATACCCAAGTGAGTTAAAAGAATTGAAGATTTAAGAACCATAAAATTTTCACAAACTCTCTACATAGGCACATGGGACAGATCAACTTTCCCAATCTTTAGCACGTGTCCGTAGCTTATACGGCAAGCTCTGCTCTTCTGTGTACTATACACCACCGCCCACCTCTTTCGTCTGGCCTCTTTCCAATTGTCACCCCAAACTTCCAGACCGCAGCAGGCATATTTTTAAGTACCACCAAGAACTAACTAATGCTGTTATGGGATGATATTTATGCCAATATTTGACATTTCAGGAAATATATTTTCCTGTGACCTGTTAATCACTAGTAACGACCTCTCACGGCAGGGTAGAATAGGATAGACGGTAAAATTAATTGCACAATGTGATTACTGGAACTACAGGGAAAACTATGATTGGCTTGGTACAAACATCAGAGAATTGCAGTGCAAAATGAGCGCAGACAGAAAGAGAAAAAGGGAACACAAAAGAAATTAGAAACTGAAAACAAAGAGCTTTATTTAACGGCTTGGTTCTTCAATCTTTCCCCCAAAGGCCAAAAGGGATTGATATTCATCCCATTGCAGAAAGAAGCTCTTTTCTGACAGAACTAAATAATATAGCACACAAATGCGAAGAAGCTTCTCCAATTTTTCTTCTTAATTTAATTTTCCATCCCACTGCAGAAAGAAGCTTTTTCTCACAGAATTAAATAATTTGCCATACTATTGAGAAAAGGCTTCACCAATTTCTTCTTCTTCTCTACAGTCACACTACTTGCAGAATATATATGCAGAAACTTGGAAGAGAGAAATAGACAGAAACAGCTACCTGTACATCTCATCTAAAACCACAAATTAAACCTAGCTGGAAGATCAATCCCTAAAATCTAAGCTTTAAATTAGTGGAACGAGGGAGAGTAGATATGAGTGCTATACCCAGCTTGATTCACTTGACTATCAGCTTCCAGGAAGAAATAATCAGCCAACTAGGTATTGCTAAATAGTTAACACTTGAGTCTTCATCATGGCTTTAGTTGAATTTGAACCCACTCATAGCGCCCCTCCAGTGGCTCGTCCTTCACTATATCATAGTTATACCTGCATTGTTTAAACGTATATGTAAATTCAGTTTAACCGAATTATGGTTAACTTGTTGGGTGAGTAAGAATTTGTCGGTGCTCGTAACAAGGAGAGAGTAGTTACTTGTCAATGAATTGTTTCTGAAGATCCTTTTCAGCCGCGGCGAAGAATTCTTCGAGTTCAGCTTCGGTTGGCATTTTCTCCGCCGTGGAACAACGGCCAGATTTCGACTGACGCGGCCTTGCGGTGGACTCCAGTACGCCTGGCTCAGCTCGAACCTCGCTCGACGGCGTCTTCTCTCTCCTGAAAAAGTATGACGTCGTAATTATTCTTCGTTGTAAAGGACAAGTACTACCAGCATTCACGGCATGGAAGTGAGGGAAAGAGAATGTGGGCGCGTGTGAAATTTTCTTAGCCGAACTGTGGAAGAAAAATGCAGCTACTGTGGAAGAAAAATGCAGCTAAAAAGCGCAGAGATTAAGAGTTAATTCAATTGTTGGAGATTTGAATTTTGAATTGAGGAGACGTGGCATGGAGGATCCTCACATTTGGCTTCGAAATAAACAATTATTTTATTTTTACCTGTCTCTGAAATCCACCGAATGGCCAGCCGATGTTGCGCAAAACTCCACAATCACCTCATTCTCCGGCTGTATCAGAGAAAAAGGAATTCGAATTTCAAAGAACTCTCAATTTTATATAATAATTAAAGCTCTAGACACGAAATTCATTCCACTGTCTGTAACTTCCATGGAAAAATCAAATAGCGTGACATTACAAGATGGAATTAAAGTCTTTCAGAATTTTTATATACCTCCAGATCTACGAATTTCGATCTCTCCTTGGCCAGCTCACTCGATCTGCTACTTGAGCTACAAGATGCCAAAACATGACCAGAACTAACGCTCTCGCACGTCGAATTTCCCGAACTCGCCGGTGAAGCTGAATTCTCGTGCGTCACCACGGCTAAACGACGCGTTTTGAGCTGAACTGAGGACGTCGATAGCTCCGATTCTCCTAAGACAATTTCTTTTCTCTTTCTTCCTGCAGCCGCCGTTTCCGCCGCCTTTTCCATTACTACCACTTCTCCTGATCCCTTGCGCTTCCTCACACACCTCCCCATGCGAGAATTTCCCGAAATTCGAACTATTTATTATCAAATTATAAAATCTTCTACACCAATGCCAACAGACAACTCTCAGAACTCGGAGCGGGCAATTCTTTTCATTCCTCTCTGCACGTACGAGAACCATGTGCTGGTGGAGACTCGGAGAATTATCTGCTTTTAGCTTCGCTTTTTCTGTTACAAAAGTTTTTATAGAGAGAGAATTTTGTGTGTGTGTGTGTGTGTGAAAGAGAGAGAGCGTGACAGTGAGTGATGGTGATGATGATGACGACTGAGATGCTTCTGCGCGGAGAATTCCGTTGAACGTTTCAGACTGGGCTCTTATTTAGGCAAAGCCTACACTCCGTTAACGTTGACGGGATTCTTCAAGGCTCCCCGTTAGACAGATCTAGCAGCGGCTGGGGCCATATTGGGAAGTTGATAGCTACCCGCTAAACGTTTGACATGTGTACTTTTGCTCCCCCAATTTTTTGAGGCCTCACTGAGTGCCCATTTGGTTTTGTTTTAAGTCCCTTTTCATTTTTTCATGAAAACAAAAATAAAAAATTATCAATTTTTCTCTTATTTTCATAAATATTTTTATTTTCAATATATTTTTTCAAATACGCTATTACACTCTCTTTATATTTTTATTTTTTATTTTTTTCTACTCACATTTGTTTTCAAAGCCCCATTTTATTTTTCCTTTTCATTTTCTCTTGAAATGAAAATAAAAAACTATCACCTTCTCTCTTATTTTCACAAATATTTTCATTTACATCACATTTTTTCAAACACACTATTACACTCTCTCTCTATTTTTACTTTTCATTTTCTCCTACTCACATTTACACAACTTTTAATACAAAAACACTACATTTTTCAAATACAATTCATTTTCAACCCTACATAATCATTACATTTTAAACAAAACCTCCAAACAACATTTTATTTTCAAAATACATTTATAACTAATTGTTCACTATTCCTTTTCACCAGAAATAAAAATGCCTCCAAAAAATATCCAAACGCCCCTGAGAAATCAATATTAATGAAGGAAACTGTTTTGAATTTATTATTACAAAATCACAAATTTAAGTAATTCGAGAAATTTAACACAATTTGGATAATTTATTATTTTTACATTTCCTGAATTTATAAAATTATTATAGGTTTGAATAATCTAGAAATGTTTCATTAGATTTACTGTTTTATATGTAATAACGTAATCTAGATAATAATAATAATATTAAAAAAAATTGGAATTTACCTAATTTTGTTAGAAATGGCATTGGATTGTTTTACATCTCTCTTTTCTTTTTCTTTTTTATTTTTTTGTTGGGTTCTTACCATTGTGTATCATATTGGGTCACATTTTAAATAATCTATTCTAAATTGTATTTCAGCATATATCTTAATTTATATTAAATATTTATTTAAAAAATTATATATTTGATGTTTATTTAAAATGAAAAATGAAAAGAATCAAATAAAAAATGTGTCCTCCCCTTATTTCTTAAGTAAGGATGGAGTCGAGTGACTTTTTGCAGTCACCGAAGCTATTGTCTCCACAAATATAATTCATGTAAAGCAATATTTTTAAAATCGGATCGATAAAGAATCAGCAATATTATTGATTATCGATTCAATTGGTTTGATTGATTGGACCACTGGTTCGATCGATATGACGTAATAATTATATTTAATTTTATATATATATTATTTTAATATTAACAAAAAATAAACTTTCAATGATATATAAAGAATATTATTTAAAAAAATTCAATTTACTTATTTTTAAGTACGTTTTTTAGGGGGAAAATTTTTTTTCATAATTAGTCAACTATAAATAAATAAAAAATAATATTTCACATTAATTTAAGTAATAATTTATTTCATGCTTCAACTCCAAGTAAAAATAAATTTTTCTATACTAAATATTCAATATAATCTAAGAGAGATTTTATTATTAGAAATAATAATAATATAAAAGAGATTAAACAAAATAAAACAACAAATTAAATATAAGCATTCATATATAACTACCACTTCATTAAATTTCAAAAAAATAAGTTCATGTTTCAAAAATTACATGTTCAAAATCTTTAATCATCATCTTTCAACTCATAATTTCTCTCTCTCTTTTTTTTTTTTACATTTTTCATTTTTTAAAAAAATTAATTTTTGGAATTTCAAAAAAAGAAAAGGAAAATAAGTGAATGGGTCAAAAACCGTTTGAACCGGTACCGATTCGAAACATCACCGATTTTTATGTTTGAATCGGATATGATTGATCTCCAATCACCAGTCCGACTGGTCGAACCGGCTAGTCCGATCCAGTTCTAGAAACACTGATGTAAAGTATTAGTTGACAAACATTTCTTTTTCTTTCACAAAGCAAACCTTTATTTGTGGTTGAGATCACACAGATACAGTGTATTAGGCCGAACTCGTTTGGTATAAAGCTGGTGTTAAGCATTATAGTTGTGTATATTTAATTAGTAAAATTACAACCTTAGCCTCTCCGAGCCATTACAATCAGGATCATTAACCAATAGCTCGTGTCAACGAAATGCAATGCTCTATCTTTTTTTTTATTATTACTAGCAGTTGTTGTACACAATTTTTGCGTGCATAAAACTACTTATTGAATCTTTTAAAATTAATAAATGAAATAATTTAAATTATGAATAAAGTTAAATTTGTGTTAGATGTTTTGATATGATAAAAAAAATAATGGAAGATGAAATTTTGACAATACAAATTTGTGGGTTTGTGGATTTTGTGAAAAATA